>OZ004705.1:108955670-109637959 GCA_963924515.1 Vespertilio murinus
CTTCCTTTATAACCTGGACCCACCAGGGCACAACAAATGACACTGGGACGTTCCCTCATTGTTATTGTTATCAAGTTAAAGAAGCACATGTCCATCATTTCACTTTTCACCCTATCCCAGAAGTTTCCCTGCTTCGCTCTGTCCCACTTCCCTAATCTATCACCAATGAATTTCATGTAACTCCCCTATGTCCCTTTCCTTTGATTGCAATGTATAAATACAGATGTAACCCTCCATTCTCCAGAGCATTATCTTAATTCATTGATGTTCTACTTCCCCACATATGTCAACAGTTTGGCTCAAATAAACTCAAATAAAAATTCTTTACAGGTTTCAATATGTGTGGGTTTGTTTTTTTAACATTAACAATGTACATGATGAATGTACAACGCATCACTCTTGGTGTTGATGTCAGCACTTTATTATCTTCAGCCCCAATTTGAGTGTCCACATGGGAAATCCAAAGGAAAAAGAGCCTTAGAGGAAGGGTAGTGACTGATGTTAACTTAAAAGACAGAAATGTGAGAATGCTGGCATTCCAGGGCCCTTCTCAATCAGCCCTCAACACCCCCACCTCGCCCCAGCCACGTGGGGGCACTGAGGCAGCCAGGTGTGTGCCCAAGATCACACTCAGAAGGGGTGCTGAATTTACTGCAGTTGCATCTGACCGAACTCCTTTTCCCGAAGTTCACTCCGTTTGATCTTGCCAGTGACGGTTTGGGGCAGCTCAGGGACAAACTCCACCTGGGTGAGGAGAAAGCAAATCATCCTGAGTCCTGCTGTCACTTTCTACCATTCCCACTCCTCTCTTCACTCTGCATGTCCCCAAACAGGCTGCAGCAGGTGGTGCCCTCAATGGTGAGGGCCAAGTACGTCAGACTCTCCTCCTGACCCCCTGAAGCTGCTGCAGCCTGTGATGTGCTCTAACCAATGAAATGTGGTGGAGTGAAGCATGCCACCTCTCATAAGAGAGTTGAAATCTCTGTGCCTGGCCACCCTCTTTGTCCATCTCTGACAGCACCTGGCGTTACCTACGTGAGGGCTGCTTCCATATCCTGGTCCAAGGATATCAGGGCAAGCATATGGCATGACCATAGGAGATGTCTTCCTTAGAATAAGCCACGTGGCTGTGGGGTTGATTGTTACAGTAACATCTAAGCCACACTAACTGGTATGTATCCCCTATTCTACTCTCTAGGAGGTAGCAGAGCCTAACATTAAAGCAAGAGCACTGCTGCTGTTAGAGGCACATGATTTGAGGTCCAGCTCTGCCCGTATTAACTTCATTCTATGAGCCTCAATTTCAACTATGTAAAATACATGGTTGGCTGTTACAGCCTGCAGAGAGGATTAAATGAAATAAGAATGTATTTGAAGCATTGAATTCAGGGCCTTGCACATCAAGTAAATAAATATTCAGTAACTGTTAGCTCCACAGTTTTCCAACACTCACTGACTATAAACATTCTGGCAATGTAGGAAATGTTGGCATATGTATCCTTTCAAACTTTTTAAAAACAAATCCTACCTAATAAAATAGTAATATGCAAATTAACCATCACTCTGCTCACTATCCATGCCCACAAGCCATGCCCTCAAAGCCAATCAGAGTGCATATGCAAATTAACCCCATCCAAGATGGCTTCGGCCAGAGTCTTGGGTTTCTCTGGCAACAGAAATTCATTGGTCAGAGCATGTCAAAGGGCTGCAGCAGCTTCAGCAGGTCAGGAGGAGAACCTGACATTCTTGGCCCCCACTATTGAGACCACCACCTGCTGCAGCCTGTATGGGGGACATTTTAAATGATGTAGAGTTTTTATTTTTATTTTTTATTTTTTAAATATATTTTATTGATTTTTTACAGAGAGGAAGAGAGAGGGATAGAAAGTTAGAAACATCGATGAGAGAGAATCATCGACCAGCTGCCTCTTGCACACCCCCTACTGGGGATATGCCCACAACCAAGGTACATGCCCTTGACCAGAATCAAACCCAGGACCTTTCAGTTCACAGGCCAAAGCTCTATCCATTGAGCCAAACCAGTTTCAGCGAGTTTTTATTTTTAATATAAAGGTACCACAATATATCATTAAGATAAAAAGCAGGCTATGAGAGAGTATACATAATATTATTGTACTAGCGGCCCGGTGCATAAAATTCATGCACGGGGGAATTGGGGGGTTGTCCCTCAGCCCAGCCTGCATCCTCTCCAATATGGGACTCCTCGAGGGATGTCCGACTGCCCAGTGGGATCAGGACTAAATGGGCAGTGCACATCCCTCTCACAATCCAGGACTGCTGGCTCCCAACTGCTCGCCTTCCTGCCTTCCTGAATGCCCCTAACTGCTTCTACCTGCCAGCCTGATAACCCCCTAACTACTCCCATGCCAGCCTGATTGATGTCTAACTGCTCTCCTGCCAGCCCGTTTGCCCCCAACTTCCCTCCTCTGCCAGCCTGGTCACCCATAACTGCCCTCCCCTGCAGGGATGATCACCCCCAACTGCCCTCCCTTGCAAGCCTGGTGCCTCCCAATTGCTCTCCCCTGATGGCCATCTTGTGGTGGCTATCTTGTGTCCACATGGGGGCAGGATCTTTGACCACTTGGGGACAGCCATATTGTGTGTTGGAGTGTGGTCAATCTGCATATTACTCTTTTACTAGACAGGATAGAGGCTTGGTGCACAGGTGTGGGCCAGCTAGTTTGTCCTGAAGGGTGTCCCAGATTCAGGATGGAGTTCCCTTGGGGCGTGGGGCAGCCTGGACAAGGGGCCTATGGTGGTTTTCAGGCTAGCCACACCCCCCAGCAACCCAAGTGAAGGCCCTGGTATCTGGGATATATTTACTTTATATATATATATATATATATATATATATATATATATATATATATATATATAATATTTATATCTATATATCTATATATTATATCTATATATCTATATATCTATATATCTATATATCTATATATCTATATATCTATATATCTATATATTATATTTATATATCTATATAACTATGTAATATATATATATATATATATATATATATATATATATATATATATTACAGATAGGAAGAGAGAGGGATAGAGAGTTGGAAACATCAATGAGAGAGAGTCATCGACCAGCTGCCTCTTGCACACCCCCTACTGCGGATGTGCCCACAACCAAGGTACATGCCCTTGACCGGAATCGAACCCGGGACCCTTTAGTACGTAGGCCAACACTCTATCCACTGAGCCAAAACAGTGTCGGCTATATTTACTTTCTACAGTTGAAACTTTGTAACCTGGAGTGGAGTTAAGCCTCCGCTCACTCCAGGGTGGCAGCAGTTTCTTGTTTATCTTCTATTAATTGAAACTTTATAGCCTGGAGTGGAGGCTTAGGCCTGCTGGGGAGGGCAGGTGGAGGTGATCAGGCAGGTAAGAGACAGTAGTAGGCGGCACCAGGATTGTAGGGGAGGGAAGTTGGGAGCAACCAGGCTAGCAGGGGAGGGCAGTTGGGGGGATCAAGCCAGCAGGGTAGGGCAGTTGGGGGCAACCTTCCCTGCAGAGGAGGATGGTTAGGGGCAATCAGGCCAATAGGGAGGGCAGTTAGGGGTGACTAGGCCAGCAGGGAAGCAGTTAGGCTTCAATCTGGCAGGAAGGGAAGTGGTTAGGGGGGATCAGGCTGGCAGGCAGAAGCTGTTAAGGGAAATCAGGCAGTTAGGGGCAAGCAGGCAGGCAGGAGAGTGGTTGGGAGCCAGCAGTCCTGGATTGGAGAGGGTGCAGAATGGGCTGAGGAACACTCTCCCTACCCCCATGCACAAATTTCACACCCCAGGCCTCTAGTATATATATATTGTGATATATTTATGCATTTCTGTTCTGCATTATATGTTTTGAAACTTTATTTGCTGTTTTTTCATATCACTTCACATTCTTCTTCTTCTGCTGCTGCTACTTCTTCTTCTTCTTCTTCTTCTTCTTCTTCTTCTTCTTCTTCTTCTTCTTCTTTTTAACATTTTCTTAGTGATTTCTTTCTCAGTGCTTCAACTGTCCTTTTGTTCTTTTATTTTTCTCTTTCATGGATGCCATGTTCTTTGGAAGCTTGTATATACCAATTAATGGCCCTTTAGGCTTCCTCCACATGAATAGTAGTTCACTTTTGAATAATAAGAATTATATGTCACAAGGGAGAGCCTCAGGATTTCTTGATGCTTAGATGGGGCATGGCCAAGAAATGGTTGGGAACCACTGATCTAGCCCATCCTAACTGTTATGCATCCCCTATTCTACTCTCTAGGATGCAGCAGAGTCCAACATTAAAGCAAGAATGTTGCTGCTGTTAGAGACATGTGGGCTGAGGTCCAGCTCTGCCTATATTAACTCCATTCTCTGAGCCTCAATTTCAACTATGTAAAATACATGGTTGGCTATTACAGCCTGCAGAGAGGATTAAATGAAATAAGAATGTATTTGAAGCATTGAATTCAGGGCCTTGCACATCAAGTAAATATTCAGTAACTGTTAGCTCCACAGCTTTACAATATGCACTGACTATAAACATTCAGACAATATAGGAAATGTTAACTTGTTGACATATACATTCTTTTCAAGCTTTGTTTATAAACAAATTCAATAATATTATGTATATTCTCTCATAGCCTGCTTTTTTGTCTTAATGATATATTGTGGTACTTTTATGTTAAAAATAAAAAATCTACAGCATTTTCAATTATAGGAAAATATTTTATTTAACACATCATTTAATAATTTCTCTATTGTACATTTTTGTTATTTTCAGACAATATTTAAAACAAATGCAGCCCTGGACAGCCTGACTCAGTAGTTGGAGCAGGGATCCACACAGAAAAGGGTCATGGGTTTGATTCCAGATCAAGGGCATGTAACTGGATTGCCATTTCCATTCCAGGCTCCAGTTGGGGTGTGTACAGGAGGCAGCCAATTGATGTGTCTCTCTGCATCAGTATTTCTTTCTCTTTGTCCCCCTCTCTTTCCCTCCCTCACACACTGTTTATAAATGAATGGAAAAATATCCTCAGATGAGGATTGACAATAAATAAAGATGTAAACAGAAAAACAAATGCAGTAGAATAAAAGAATAAGGATGAACTGCCAAAGATGAGATTTAAAATGGTGGCAGAGTAAGTAGAAGCTGCACAGGAGCAAATTTGTATTATAACTAAAATACAGAAAAACTTCCAGAATAATCAAAGGAAAACTTGCAGGAGAGAACCCTGATGTCTAAGGAATGTAAGTCAAGACTGAATGGAGACTTGTAGAAGTGGCGGAGGCAGGAATGGCTGGCTGGGTGCTCAAGGACAGCAACTGATGTCCCAGAGAGATATCTCAGCTGTGGGGGTTGCCACTGAGAACTCTGGGGTCTAATCCCCAATCTGAGCTCCCCAGCAGAGAGAATAAAAATGAGGAGGATATCCACATACCCTCTGGCTATGAAAAGCAGTGAGGTGCTGTCTGACAGGGAGTAAGAACTGAAAATTCAGGCACCCTCTTAACTGGCCAATGCAATAATTCTCTGTGGAACCACCCACCTTGTTTTCCAGCATAGAAATGGTGAACTGGACTGGAGCTTTGAGAGCACTACCCAGGAATGTTGTCTCAGGGATAGAACTCAGAAGGCAGACACCCAGTTTCCTGAGTTGAGTTATCCCTCAAGGGGTCATCTTCCCCACAAAGACATTTGCCTTGTCTGGAGGAAGACAGTTGATACACCCTGTTGGAAAACACCTTGCCCTGAGGCCACTTAAGAGATTAAAAGTATAAGTTAGCCTCCAGGCAGAAGTAACTGTCCCACACCGTTGAAAAAACTCTTGCCACACCTGCCAACAATTGCCCGAGGATAATTCAAGTCAGAATCCTATCAGTCTCTAGGCAGAAGCAGGCACTGGAGGCTTTGAGTCTTTGCCTGATCTAATTAGTCAGAAATAGCCTTTAATATTGTCTTGTACTAGAGATTGAGTGGTATACAGGATCTACCTAATACATAGTCACAAATCTCACAGACAGCCAAAATGAGGAGTCAAAGAAACAACCCCCAAATGAAAGAATTAAAGAATTCTCCAGAAGAAGAGAAAAATGAAGCAGAGATAAGAAATTTATTTGAATCAGAGTTCAGAGTAATTATGGTGAAAATGCTGAACAGCATGAAAAAATATATAGTAACTATGAAAAAAGAACAGTCTTAGATAAAGAATAACATAACACAAATAAAGAACACAGTGGAAGGAATACCCAGAGGATTAGAGGAAAATGAGTATCAAATAAGTGATTAGAAGACAGAGTTAAAATTATCATTCAATCAGAGAAACAAACAAACAAACAAACAAAAACGAAAATAAAACACATTAAAAAACAGGAGGAAAGCTTAAGGATTTTGTGGGACAACATGAAACATAACAATATTAAGTAGCAGGAGTGCCAGAAGAGGCAGAAAGGAAGAAAGGCATAGAGAACGTGATTGAAAATATAATGGCAGAAAACTTCCTTAACCTGGTAAAGGAAAAATCACACAAGTCCAGAAGCACAGAGAACCCCAAACAAGAAGAACCCAAAAAGCCCTCGCCCAACACATCATCATTAAAATGACAAAAATTAAAGACCAAGAGAGAATCTTAAAGGCAACAAAAGAAAGGAAAACTGTTACCTAATAAGGCTTACACCTGATTTCTCATCAGAAACCCCACATGCCAGATGGGAATGGCATGAAGTATTCAAGGTAATGGAAAGCAAGGATCTGAGACCAAGATTACTATATCCAGCAAGGCTATCATTCAAAATACATGGTCAAATAAAGAGCTTCCCAGAGGGAAAAAAAAAGAAAAGGATAAATGAGTACATCATCACCAAGGCAGCATTACAAGAAATGGAAATGCTAAAGGGATTGCTGTAATAAGAATAAGAAAAAAAGAGAGAAACCTAGCCATACAGAATTAAAATGGCAATAAATTATCAATTATAACCCTAAATGAAAATAGCTTAAATGCTTCAGTCAAAAGTAGTACGTTTCTGGCTGCCATGGCTCAGTGATTGAGCATCCACGAATCCACATGCCTGGGTTGCAGGCTCAATCCCCAGTGGGGGCATGCAGGAGATAGATGATCAATGATTCTCTCTCATAGTTGATGCTTCCATCTCTCTCTCTCTGTCTCTCTCCCTCTCTCTTCCTCTCTGAAATCAATTTATTTTTTAAAAGGCATAGGGTAGATGAATGCATAAAAAACATGACCCAACTATATCCTGTCTACAAGAGTCCCACCTCAAAACAAAAGACACATACAGGATTAGAATGAAGTGGTGGGGAAAAAAACTTTTTCCATACAAGTGGAAAATAATAAAATGCTGGAGTAGCAATACTTATTCTATCTAATAAAGAGGTAATATGCAAGTGGACTATCACTCCAACACACAAGATGGCTGCCCCATGTGGACAAAAGATGGCCACCACAAGATTGCCAGCAGAAGAAGGAAGTTGTGGACAATCAGGCCAGCAGGGGAGGACAGTTAGGGGTGACTGGGCTGGCAGAGGAGGTCATTTGGGGGTGACCAGGCCTGCAGGGAAGGGCAGTTTAGGGGGACGAGAACTGCAGGGGAGAGCAGTTGGGTGTGACCAAGCCAGCAGGGTAGAAATTAGGAGCAACTAGGCTGGCAATGGAGGGCAGCTAGGGGAAATTGGAATGGCAGGGGAGGGCAACCAGGCTGGCAGGAGTGGGCAGTTAGAGGCAACCAGATTGGCAAGGGAGGGCTTTTAGGGGTGACTAGGCCAGCACAGGAGGGCAGTTAGGGTGGCAAGGCCTGCAGGGGAGAACAGTTAGGGGTGACTGGGCTAGCAAAGGAAGGCAGTTTGGGGTGACCAGGCCTGCAGGGAAGTACAGTTTGTGGGGACCAGGCCTGCAGGGGAGGGCAGTTATGGGCGATTGGGCCAGCAGGGGAGGGGAAGTTAGGGGAGACCAAGCCAGCAGGGGAGAAGTTAGGGACAACCAGGCCAGCAATGTAGGGCAGTTAGGGGAAATTGGGATGGCAAGGGAGGCCAGTTTTGGGCAACCAGGTTGGCAAGGGAGTGAAGTTAGTGGTGACCAGGTCTGCAATGGAGGGCAGTTAGGGGCAATTGGGATGGCAGGGGAGGGCAGTTAGGGGCAACCAGGCTGGCAAGGGAGAGAAGTTAGGGGTGACCAGGCCAGAAGGGGATGGCAGTTGGGGGTAACCAGGTCTGGGGATGGCAGTTGGGGGTAACCAGGTCTGCAGGGGAGAACAGTTAGAGGTGAGGGTAGTCAGGGGCGACCAGGCCACAGGATCAGGCAGTTAGAGGCAACCAGGCTGGCAAGGGAGGGCTGTTAGGGGTGACTGGGCCAACACAAGAGGGCAGTTGGGGGTGACAAGGCCTGCAGGGGAGGACAATTAGGGATGACCAGGCCTGCAGGAGAGGTAAGGGGCAATCAGGCAGGCAGGGGAGCAGTTAGGTATCAATCAGGCTGGCAGGTGAGTGCTTAGGGGTAATCAGGCAGGCAGGCAGGTGAGCGGTTGGAAGCCAGCAGTCCTAAATTATGAGAGGGATGTCCAACTGCCCATTTAGGCCTGATTCCAGTGGGAATGGGTCTAAATAGGCAGTTGGACATCCCTCGAGGGATCCCACATTGGATAGGATGCAGGTTGGGCTGAGGGACACACACACACCATACATGAATTTTGTGCACTGGACCTCTAGTATCTGATAAAATAGACTTCAAAATGAAGGCTGTCACAAGAGACAGCAAAGATCACAACATAATATTAAAGGGATGAATCCAACAAGAGGACAGAACCCTGGTAAACATCTATGCACCCAATATAGCAGCACCTAAATATATCTTATCTAATAAAATAGTAATATGTAAATTTACCATACCTCCACTACACCCACCAGCCACACCCATCAGCCAATCAGAGAGAATATGCAAATTAACCCCAACAAAGATGGCTGCGGCCACAGAGAGCAGGAAGGAGGCTTGGGTTTCCCAGGCAATGGAAGAAGCCTGTCCTAGCCAGCCTAAGCCTCCACTCAAGGCTATAATGTTTCAATTATAGAAGGTAAACAAATCCAAACAGAAATGGCGGCAGCCATGGAGCAAGCAGAAGGCTTGGCTCTGCTCCAGGCTACAAAATTTCAATTGTAGAAGGCAAATAAATTCCAGATACCAGGGCCTCCACTTGGGTTGCCGGGGGCCGTGGCTAGCCTGAAAACCACCACAGGCCCCTCACCCAGGCCACCCCACATTCCAAGGGTACCCCACTCTGAATCTGGGACACCCTTCAGGGCAAACCAGCTGGCCCCCACCTGTGCACCAGGCCTCTATCCTAGCTAATTAAAGAGTAATATGAAGATTAACCATCACTCCAACACACAAGATCAAGAAAGCTGCCCCCATGTGGTCAAAGATCCTGCCCCCATGTGGACACAAGATGGCCATCAGGGGAGAGCAGTGGGAGGCTCTAGGCCTGCAAGGGAGGGAAGTTAGAGGTGATCAGGCCGGCAGAGGAGGGAAGTTGGTGGCAAATAGGCTGGCAGGGGAGCAGTTAGGCATCAGTCAGTCTGGCATGGGAATGGTTAGGGGGTAATCAGGCTGGCAGGCAGAAGTTGTTAGGGGAAATCAGGAAGGTAGGCAGGCAGAGATCCCACTGGGATTGGGCCTAAACGGGCGGTCGGACATCCCTCGAGGGGTCCCGGATTGGAGAGGGTGCAGGCTGGGCCGAGGGACACCACTACCCCCTACCCCCATGCACAAATTTTGTACACTGGGCCACTAATATTTTAATAAAACTTCCAGAGGACTTTAATGGAGAGATCAACAACAATACAGTCATAGCAGGGGACTTTAAGACTCCTCTTATTCACTGGATAGATCTTCCAGATAAAAACTTAACCAAGAAACAGAGACTCTAAAAAACAAACTGATGAGATGGATTTAATTGACATTTATAGAATATTTCACTTCAGCGCAACACAATATACATTCTTCTCAAGTGCACATGAATCATTCACAAAGATATACCACATGTTAGGACACAAAACAACTTTCTGAAAGTTCAAGAAGATTAAAACCACATCAAGCATCTTCTCATATCACAGTGTAATGAAATGAGAAAACAATTAAAATAAAATCACCCCAAAACTTTCAAATACATGGAGGCTAAGTAGCACATTATTAAAAAATGAATGGGTTACCAATGAGATCAAGAGCCAAATCAGCAACCTCCTGGAAACAAATTAAAATGATCACACACCAACACAAAATCTCTGGGACACAGTAACAGCAGTCTGAGAAGGATGTTCATAGTACTACAGGCCTACCTCAGAAAACAAGAAAAATCAGCAATAAAATATTTAATCCTACAACTTAAAAAAAACTAGAAGGAGAACAACAAGAAAAATCTAGAGTAAATAAAAGGGGGGAAATAATAAAAATTTTATTAGAAATAAATAGCATAGAGACTAAAAAAATATATACAAAAATCAATGAAACCAACAGCTGGTTCTTTGAAAGGATAAACAAAATTGATAAACCATTAGCTAGACTCATCAAGAAGCAAGGAGACCTCTTTCTAGTCAAGGAGGCAGTGGAGCAGCTTCCCCAGCAGATGCAGAGATGCAATTCTTTGTGAAGACCCTGGCTAATAAGATCATCACCCTTGAGGTTGAGCTTAGTAACACCATTGAGAATGTCAAAGCTAAATGCAAGACAAGAAAGGCATCCAGCCTAACCAGCAGTGTCTGATTTTTGTGTGCAAACAGCTAGAGGATGGTAGCACTCTCTCAGACTACAATATTCAGTAAGAGTCCACCCTGCACTTGGTGCTTCATCTGAAGGGTGGCATCATCAAACCCTCCCTCAGCCAGCTCGTGCAAAAGTATAACTGTGACAAGATGATCTGCCACAAGTGTTATGCCCTGCTGCACCCCTGTGCTGTCAAGTGTCACAAGAAGAAGTGTGGCCAAAACCTGCACCCCAAGAGGAAGGTTATATAAGGCCCCTCCACCAACTCCTTGGGTCCACAGGGCAGCCTTCTACCTAAACCATGTGACACTGGAGCCTCAATAAAGTTTCTCTTTTGTTCAAAAAACATAGAAACAAGGAGAGAGAACACAAATAAATGAAATTGGAAATAAAAGGGGAGAAGTAACCACTGACACCACAGAAATACAAAGGATTGTAAGGAAATACTTTGAACAAATATATGCCAACAAGCTGGACAATGTGGATAAAATAGACAAAATCCTCGAAAAATACAATCTTTCAAAATTAATCAGGAAGATTCAAAAAACCTGAATAGGCCAATAACAACTGGCAAAGTTGAAGCAGTAATAAAAAGCAAAACAAATAAACAAACAAACAAAAAACACCTCTCACCAAACAAAAGCCTAAGTCCAGATGGCTTTACAGGGGAATTTTACCAAACATTCAAAGAACAACTAAAACTTATACTTCTCAAACTATATCTGAAAATACAAGAGGAAGCAACACTTTCACACTTTTTATGAGGCCCTCATTATCCTAATTCCAAAACCAAATAAAGACAATTTATTTTTTTTTCATTTAAAAAATTTATTAAGGTATTATATGTGTACATAGCTTACCATTGCCCCCCCTCCCCACTTCCCATACATGCACTCCCTCCCCAGAGTTCTGTGTTCGTTGGTTGTACTTATATGCATGCATACCAGTCCTTTGGTTGATCTCTTATCTCCCCCAGGTCTCCTTCCCCTCCCTGCTGTCATTTTACAGTCTGCTTGTTTAATGGTGACTATCTCAGTACCACACAAATAGAATCCGCTCCTCATTTGACAGTCTGCTTGTTTTATGGTGACTACCTCAGGACCACATGAATAGAATCCGCTCCTCCTCTGGTTCACACCGCCCCTCCCCCCGGGTCCAACTGCTTCCCCAGGGCACATATCAATATATTAAAAATATCATACACCATGATCAAGTGGGATTTATGCCAGGGTTGCAAGTCTGGTATAATATTCACAAATCAATAAATCACATAAACAAACTGAAAGACAAATATTACATGATCATATCAAAAGACGCAGAAAAAGCATTTCACAAAATCCAACACCCATCTTACCTAATAATAGACAAACATATAAATTGGCCATACCTTTGCTACCCTCCCAGCCAATCAGGAGTGATATGCAAATTAACCCACAAAATGTCAATTAATTTGCATATATAGGCGTGGAGTGACAGGGGCAGGACATAGGCATTCTGCCCCGGATTCTCAGGGCCTCTGGGCAGTGTGGGAAGGTGGGGCCGGAGAACTAAGAGGCTGGGCTGGAGTGGAAAGGCAGAGCTGGCAGCCAGGGAAAGGAAAGCCCATTCTAGCATGAATCTTTGTGCATCAGGCTTCTAGTTTTTTATAAAAACTCAGCAAAGTGGGAATTGAGGGAGCATATCTCAACATGATAAAGGCATATATGACAAACCAATAAAAAACATCATACTCAATGGGCAAAAAATAAAATTATTTCCCCTAAGAACAGGAACAAGACAGGGATGCCCACTTTCACCACTCCTGACAATACTGGAAGTGCTAGCCATAGTGATCCAACAAGAAGAAATAAAAGGCATCCAAATTGAAAAAGAAGTAAAACTGCCATTATTTACAAATGATGTCATATTGTACATAGAGAACCTTAACGACTCTATCATCAAACTACTCAACTTAATAAATAAATTCAACAATATAGCAGGATACAAAGAAACACCCAGAAACCTATGGCTTTTATACACCAAATAGAGGCCCAATGCATGAAATTTGTGCATTCAGGTGTCCCTCAGCCCTGCCTGTGTTCTCTCACAGTCCAGGAATCCTTGAGGGATATCTGACTGATGGGTTAGGCCCATTCACCATGGGGAGTAGACTTAAGCAAGAGTCAGACATCCATTACACTACTGTGGAGGCAAGAGAGGCTGCTGGGCTTGCCAGACATGAGTCCGGCTTCAGGCTGAGCAGTGCTCCAGCATTGAGTGTATCCCCTTTACTGGTCAGTGCATGTCATAGAGACCAGTCATTCTGCTGTTTGGTCAGTTTGCATATTAGCCTTTTATTATATAGGACTAAAGGCCCGGTACACTTAATTTATGCATGGGGATGGGGCGGGGGTGTCCCTCAGTCCAGCCTACACTCTCTCCAATCCGGACCCTTTGGGGGATGTCCAACTGCCAATGGGATCAGGCCTAAACTGGCAGTCAGACATCCCTCTCACAATCTGGGACTGCTGGTTCCTAATCACTTGCCTGCCTGGCTGCCTGATTGCCCCTAACCACTCTGCCTGCCAGCCGGATAGCCCCCTAACCACTCCCCTGCTGGCCTGATTGATACCTAACCACTCCCCTTCCAGCATGATTGACACCTAACTGCTCCCCTGCCAGCCTGGTTGCCCCCTAACTGCCCCCTTCTGGCCTAGTTGTCCCCTAACTGCTCCCCTGCCATCCAGGTTGCCCCCTAACTGAACCCCTGCTGGCCTGGTTGCCTACTAACTACCCGCTGCCAGCCCAGTCTCCCCTTAACTACCCTACTGCTAGCCTGGTCACCCCTAACTGTCCAGAAGGAAGACTGACATCCAGTTGATCCAGTCTAATTAGCATATTACCCTTTTATTAGAATAGATTATGAACTCTCAGAAACAGAAACTAAAAAAAACAATCCCGATATGACACATATGTAATACCTTAATCAATAAAAAAATATGGAAAAAAAACAAAAAAATTTCAACAGTAAAAAAAATAAAAGAAAAAGAATCACATTTACCATTGCAATAAAAAATTAAGATACCTAGGAATAAATTAACTAACACGATAAAAGACCTGTACTCAGAAAACTACAGGACATTAAAAAAAAGAGATAGAGGAAGACATAAACAAATGGAAGAATATACCATGTTTATCGATTGGTAGAATCAACATCATTAAAATGTCCATAGTACCCAAAGCAATCTATAGATTCAATGCAATACCATTAAGATACCGACAGACTATTTCACAGGCCTTGACCAAACTTTCCAAAAATTCATATGGAATTTTTAAAAAAGACCCTGAATAGCCTCAGCATTCCTGAGAAAGAAGTACAAAATTGGAGGGATCAAAATACCAAATATCAAGCTATATTACAAAGCCACTGTTCTGAAAACTTCCTGGAACTGGCTAAAGAACAGACATATATATAGCAGGAAATGAACAGAGAACTCATAAATCAACACAAGCCAGTATGCTCAATTAATAATTGCCAAAGAGGCAAGAGCATACAATGGAGTCAGGATAGTCTCTTCAATAAATGGTGTTGGGATAATTGGAACAATTTATGCAAAAAATGAAACTAGATCATCAACTTACATCATACACAAAAATAAACTCAAAATGGATAAAGGATTTAAATGTAAGATAGGAAACCATAAAAAATCCTAGAAATCCATAAGCAGCAAAATATCAGACCTATGATGTAGCAATATCTTTACCCATCTAGGGCAGTGGAAACTAAGGAGAAAATAAACAAATGGGACTATATCAAAATAAAAAACTTTGCACAGCAAAAGAAACTATCAACAAAACAACAAGAAAGCCCATTGCATGGGAAAACATATTTGACAATTCTATCTCAGACAAAGGTTTAATCTCCAACTGATACAATTTAACAAAAGAAAGATAATCACCATAGATAAGATTTGGAAACAGCCTAAATGCCCATCAGCAGCTGAGTGGATTAAAAAACTGTGGTGCATCTACACAATAAAAAATACTATTCTGAAGTAAAAAAAAAAAAAAGAAAAAAAAAGAGTTCTTACCATTTGCAACAACATGGATGGAGCTGGAGAGCATTATGCTAAGTGAAATAAGTCAGTCAGAAAAAGAGAAATATCACATGACCCCACTCATTTATGGAATATAATGAACAACATAAACTGATGAACAAAAACACATTCAGAGGCAGAGGAATGTTGATCAGAACCTCAAACCTTAGGGAAGGTAGGGGAAGGTGGGAGTAAGGGGGAGAGATCAACCAAAGGACTTATATGCATGCATATAAGCCTAGTCAAAGGACACAGGCAACAAGAAGGCAAGGGCATGAATGGGGGAGGGGTTGGGTGGAAATGGGGGAATAAGGACACATATGTAATACCACAATCAATAAAGAAAATTTTTAAAAATAAAAAACTCAATAAAAAAATGAGCAAAGAACCAAAATAGACACTTTTCAAAAGAGCTCATACAGAAGGCCAACAGACATATGAAAACATGCTTAAAGTCACTAATCATCCAAGAGACGCAAATCAAAATGACAATGAAGTACAATCTCACACTTGTAGGAATGGCTATCATCAACAAATCAGCAAGTGACAAATGCTGGCTAGGATGTGAAGAAAAAGGAACCCTCATGCACTGCTAATGGGAATGCAGACTGGTGCAGCCACTGTGAAGAACAGTATGAAGTTTCCTCAAAAAATTAAAAATGGAATTCATATTTGACACAGTAATTCCACATCTAGAAATATATCCCAAGAAATCAGAAACACCAATCAGAAAGGATATATGCACCCCTATGTTCATAGCAGCTGATTTACAATAGCTAAGATTTGGAAACAGCCTAAGTGCCCATCAGCAGATGAGTAGACTAAAAAACTGTGGTAAATCTACACAATGGAATACTACCCTACTATAAAAAATAAGGAACTCTTACCATTTGCAACAATATGGATGGACCTGGAGAATATTATGCTAAGTGAAATGAGACAGGTGGAGAAGGATAAATATCACATGATCTCACTCATTTGTGGAATATAATGACCAACATAAACTGATGAATAGAAATAGAGCTAGAGGGAGAAAAATTTAGAAGTAATCCTGCTATTTGCAGATTTTTAATATTTCCTACAACTTTTGTGATATTATGCTATGTTAGTATAGTTTTGGTAATATTATTCTATTTAAAGCCTTTTTTTCTCCTGAAATATCAATGTTTATTACATGTAATATTATTATATTTTAAATACTTTTTCTTGAAATATTGTTTATTGCTTGTAACATTATTATATTTAACATTGTTTTCCTCGAAATATTAATGTTTATCATATGTAAAGGGCTAATTATTTTATAACTAAAAAAGACTGAACTGCATGTTTTAAGGCTATATATAATTTTGTTAACATTCGTTTGTTGTATACATAAGTATTGAGTGGCAGTATCAAATATATTTCTTAGTATGAATCATGCTTAAGAATAGTTAGAAAGTGGCTGATTTTGATGTCTTTTTCAAATTTTGAAAGATGTTAAATAGCCTTCTTGAGTAGCTTTGGGCACTGGTCTGATTTTTTCGCCCTCAGGGTAATGTGCAGCACGTTCTGGGGATTCTGACCCAGAACAGAAGTTCCATCCCATTCAGTTGGCTGCATCCACCCCTAAGCTGAATTGCTTCTTCTGCAAAGAAAAATGCTCATTCTGTTTGGTTTCAGCATCTCCTGGCCAATAGACCAGACTTGGGGCAGCGGAGCTCAGAAGGGCACGAGCATCGGCCCCACTCACCTTCCTCGGGTCACTGACATCATGTGCTCCTGCAGCTCCTGGGTGAGCTGGTCATGAGACAAAAACTGTGGGGTCAGGACAATGAAGGCCTTCACCACCTGCAATGCAAAACCAGAGTGGGGGCTCAGGGTCAGTGCTACCCACTGGGCTGGCTTAAAAAGTAAGTGTTTATGCAATGAATGGCAAAACAAGCTGGCACTGAGCCTTATGAAAAGGCAAGACCAGGTTCAAATCCAAATACTTCAATTTCTTCTCTTTCCCTTGCAAAAATCACTTAACCTCAAATTCCTTCTCTGAGGAGACCGAAACAAGATGGCGACCTAGGCAGCCTCCTAGGCTGCCACCTCATCAACAATTTGGAAAAAAACAACAGCTAAAATCAAAAGGGAACACACCAGACCCACAGAAAAGCTGGCGAAATGGGAAGGCTACAACTAGACACCAAGCAGGGTGCCACTGCTGCCATGTGGAGTTTAAAACTACGGCAGAACCTTACCTGCCAGAGCCACTGTCGCCAGGAATGAGGGAAGCCAGACCTCGCTCCGCCCCGGGGCCCAGGGACTGGGCCAGCCCGCTGGCCACCGTGGGAACCAGGGAGCTGATACAAGAACTCCACCTCGCCTTCGGCGCCTTTGGCAACTGCCGCGCCTGCCCAGACAAGAAGCCTCCCTGCCCGCAACCATCCTAGAACGCAGCTGTCCCAGCTGGCACAGCGTCTCCCGGCCCGTGGCTGGCTCGGCCCAATCTCTGCGCGCTGAGCTGGAGGGGGGCAGGGTTCCTTCCATTTGCGCCCCAGTGGGTCCTTGGGCCGCCACCACCGCCGCCACCCCGCGGCCTGCTCGGCCCGGCCTTCGCCCGCGCTGTGCTGGCACAGTGCCTTCCTTTGGCGGACCCGTTGAGTCCTTTCTCTGCCGCCGCATGGACGGGCCAAAGCATCAGCCACTACCGCCATGTGGATTTTAAAACTACAGGGGAAATTGAGCCACAGGAGCTACCATAGCTGCCGCACCCACCGCCACCCCTGAGAATGGGAATCCACCGAAATCAGAGCTCAGTACGCCCTGGGCTCAGAGGGAGTGCGTCTTCAGAAATTAGCCTCTGTGTCCACAGCAGCTCTGAATCCGCACCAAAGAAGACACCAGTGGGCGGACTCTCCCCCTGCAGCCATAACAGCCCGCCCACAACCTTCCCAGCACACCCGCCATGCTGGTGAGGAGATGGTGCGTGCTGGTGAGGAATTGGCACAGCGCCTACCGTTAGCGGCCCAGGCGAATCCTTCCTCCAATGCCGCATGGCTGAGCTGAAGGTCTCGCCACTGCCCCCATGTGAACTTTAAAACTACAGTGGAAATTGAACCACAGGAGCGACTGTCGCTGCCGCACCTGCCACCGCTACCCGCCACCGCCGCCTCGAATAAAGGAAATCCACCGAAAACAGAGCTCACTACGCCCTGGGCTCAGGGAGTGGGCAGCCTCAGAACTTTTCCTCCGCGTCCGCAGCTGCTCCGCTTCTGCACCGAACGAGATACCTTTGAGGGCAGTCCCCCTGCCTGCAGCCATCTCAGCCCACCTGCAACCATTCCAGCCTGCCCGCTATGCTAGCGAGGAGCTAGCGCGGTGCCTCCAATACTTGAACCCAGCGCCCCAGAAGGGGCCATGTTCCCTGGGTGAGCCATATGTCCCAGGGGGGAGTGTGCCCGGGTGAGCCGTGTGTCCCAGGGGGCCGTGTGCCCCAGGTGAGCCGTGAGTCCCAGGGGGCCATGTGCCCCGGGTGAGCCGTGTGTCCCAGGGGGCTGTATGCCCCAGGTGAGCCGTGTGTCCCAGGGGAAGCAGTGGGACCCAGAGGTTGGGACGGTGTGAACCAGAGGAGGAGCGGACTCTATTCATGCGGTCCTGAGATAGTCACCATAAAACAAGCAAATTGTCAAATGACAGTGGGGAGGGGAAGGAGACCTGGGGGGAGATAAGAGAACAACCGAAGGACTGGTATGCATGAATATAAGTACAACCAATGAACACAGAACTCTGGGGAGGGAGGGCATGAATGGGAGGTGGGGGGGATCAATGGTAAGCTATGTACACATATAATACCTTAATAAAAAAAAAAAGAGCCAAAAAAATAAAATAAATAAAATAAATAAAATAAATGATACAAAGGCAGCTGTAAAAAAAAAATTCCTTCTCTATGACATGCACAGAGTACAGGTTCATGCCATGGAGCTGAACATGGTGGCCTTATGTTCAGCTTCCATGAGCTAGTACACATAAAAGATGCACCTAGTTTAACTTTATTATAATCCTCAGCATCATTATTTTCATCACCATTTTTACCACTAATGTATGTACATTTCTGTGCCTGGAACCTGTGGGCATTTAATAATTGTTGGTAACTTACTGGCCTTATTTTTTTTATATTTTAAGTAGTTGTTGATTCTTTTCTTCAAATATGTTTCTATTGATTTCAGAGAGGAAAGGAGGGGGAGAGATAGAAACACCAATGATGAGAATCATCACTCTGCTGCCTCCTGCAGGCCCCCTACTGGGGATCTAGCCCACAACCTGACATGCGCCCTGACTGGGAATCAACACTGGTTCTTGAATGGACACTCAACCAATGAATGAGTCAGATTGGCTGGGATGAACTTATTGCTTTTATATTGTTATTTATGTCTCCTTTGAATTGCCCAGGCCTTGTATATAGTAGGTTCTCAATAAATACAGCGAATGCAATGTAAACAGTGCTCAGATTTCCATCCTGGCCCCACCACAATGCAATCCGGGCAAGTTATTTAACTTCTTTATGCTACCTCTCTATTAAAAGGGTATAAAAATAAGAGTCTCTAACTCATTAGGTAGTTGTGAGGGCTGAATGAGCCAGCACACCAGTACTTAGTCAGGATTGTCATGGATTATGCCACAGTGCCTTCTGCTGCCCAAATTGTGTAAGTCGCACATACCCACTGCTCTGGAAGTTTCCCTTGCACCAGCTGTCCAGTGCCCACACGCAGACCCCATGACCTCCTGTCCTTCTCCTCACCTGCCCTCGGATCGGGTCCAGGCTGCTCACCACAGCTGACTCAGCCACCGCCAGATGCTCTACCAGGGTGTTCTCCACTCTGCTGGCCCAACCTGTGGGACCAATGGTTCTTGCTTTGTTTCTGAGCAGATGCCAGGGCTGGAGTGGCCCAACCCTCCAATCTCATGTTTGGGAGTCACAGCTTCCCTGGGCACAGAGGATAACCTTCACAAGAGCCAGAGGTCTGTGAAAAGGCTCTGTAGGGACCAGGATGTGAAGATCTGGACATTCCAAGGTCAGATGCTCAAAGGGGCTCCCCTCACTGCCTCTGGTGGGCAGTGGGGGTGGGAGGCTGTCCTTCCGGGCTGTGGGCGTGGAACAGGAACTGCCTAGCAGGACTCTTACTCTTGGGAGCCTCAAACTTTGTCTTAAAGATTTAGGGAAATTCTGTCTTACTACCTCAGCATCTCATGTAGAAATTTAAAAAGTAAAACAAACCTAATTTCCCTGATGCATCCAAGGGAAGCTGTTAGTTGTGTCACTTTTTCTCCCTACCTCACATATTGGGAACCACACTATCTTGGTTCAAATCTGGGCCTCTCCCGGCACTATCTTGGAAACATTCAGCAATTTAGTTCACTGATCAGTGACTCAGTGTTCTCATCTGTAAAATAGGCATAATAATGGCATCTACTGGGTGAAGCAAAGCATAGAGGAGTGTACTTTCACACAGTAAGTACTCCATGAGATTAGCTGCTATTTCTGTTGTTCTGTGACATGTGTCCCATTATAGGAACACAGAAAATAACTCCCCCCAACAATGGGGACAAAGAGGGGCGCAAACAAGGTCTCCCTTCCCAATCCTATATCCCCTCTTTAAATTGTATGATGTTTCCTATGGTTGCACTTACAGGCCTTCTTGAACTTTATTTTGATGTTGGGGGAGATGCACAGATACCCCAGGCTAGGGCGCTGTAATATGGCTGCATTCAGGATCAGGCTGTGGGTTTCATCCCCAATGCATGGAGGAATGCTGAAGCAAGTTAGAACCTGCCAGGTCCTGGTCAGCCACACCTACCCAGAGACGTAGATGATGTCATCATCCCTTCCCAGGAACTAGATATAGCCCTCTTCATCAATAGATGCTTTGTCCCCAGTGTTGTAAAAGTCCCCACACTGAAGTCCTCACTTTGGCTGTCTTCACTGGGTCATTCTGCAGAGAGAATGGCACTTTTGTTGAAGGCAGTGAGATTAGACATGGTGAGCTGCAACCTGGGAGTCAGATCTGGGTTTGAATCCTTCTTCTCACTCCACCATGCACCTGTGCAACTTTTGTAATCTAAGTCTATTTGCTTTACATGCGAACACTCAATGCATGCTATCTGTCAATTAATGTACAAAATACACTGACAATTGATATTAATATAACACAGTGGCTGAACAGTTGGAAGGTGTCAAAAAACATTTGCTAAGTGAATTTTCTTCCCAGAGTAGCATCTTATCTCACCCTCAAAGCAAGTTTATGGGCCTAGCAAGTGTGGCTCAGTTGGTCGAGTGTCATCCCATGTACCAAAATGTGACCAGTTTACTTCCTGGTCAGGGCACATGCCCAGGTTGTGGGCTCAATCCCCAGTAGGGGGCATGCAGGAGCAAGCTGGTCAATGTTTGATGAAATAATGGCAGAAAACTTCTCTAACCTGGTGGAGGAAAAAGTCATAGAAGTTCAGAAGGCACAGATAGCTCCAAGCAAGAAGAACTCAAACAGGCCCATGCCTGGACACATCATAATTAAAATGTCAAAAATTAAAGACTAAGAGGGAATCTTAAAGGCAACATGAGGAAAGCAAACTGCTACCTACAAAGGAGCTCCCATAAGGATGACACCTGACTTCTTACCAGAAACTCGATAGGCCAAAAGGGAAAAGCATGAAGTACTCAAGGTAATGGAAAGCAAGGAACTGAGACCAAGATCACTATATCCAGCAAGGCTATCAGTCAAAATGGACAGTCAAATAAAGAGCTTTCTAGACAAGAAATAAAGGCCAATGGAGAACAAGTCACATTACAAGAAATGCTGTAGGGACTGCTGTAATGAGAAGGAGAAACACAGAGAGAAACCTACACATATAGAATTAAAATGGTAATAAATAAGTACCTATCAATAGTAACCCTAAATGTAAATGAAGTAAATGGTCTAATCAAAAGGCTTAGGATAGCTGAATGGATACAAAACCATGAGCCAATTATGTGCTGTCTATAAGAGACCCACCTCATAACAAAAAACATACACTGGATGAGAGTGAAGGAATGGGAAAAAATTTTTTCCTTGCAAATGGAAAGGAAAAGAAAAAGCTAGAGTAGCAATACTCATATCCAACAAAATAGACTTCAAAATGAAGGCTATCATAAAAGACAACAAAGATCATTTTAATACATAATACAAAAGGGATGGATCCAACAAGAGGATAGAACCCTGTTTAATATATACATATATATATATATATATATATATATCCACTATATATATATCATATATATATATATATATATATATATATATATATATATCCAATATAGGAGCACCTAAATATATTTTAAAAACTGCTAGAGGATGTTAGTGGAGAGATTGACAAAAACACAGTTATAGCAGGGCACTTTATCACCCTGTTGACTTCACTGGATAGATATTCCCGACAAAAATGTGACACAGATACAATGACTATAAAGGACATACTGGATCAGATGGATGTAATTGACATTTGTATAATATTTCACCCTAAGTTAGCAGAATATAGTACATTTTTCTCAAGTGTCCATGGATCATGAATAAAGATAGACGACATGCACATGTTAAGACACAACACAAATCTCTACAAGTTCAAGAAGATCAAAATCATATAAAAATTTTCTCATATCATAGTGGAATGAAATTATAAATCAATTACAGTAAAAATATCCCAAAATATTCAAACATATGGAGGCTAAATAGCATGTTATTAAACACTGATTGGGTTACCAAAGTGATCAAAGAAGAAACAAAAAGCATCATGGCAACAAATGAAAACACAACCATCCAAAATCTATGGAACACAGCAAAAGCAGTCTTGAGAGGGAAGTTCATAGCTCTGCAGGCCTACTAAAAAGAAGGGAAAAAAAAAGGTAATACATTATCTAATCCTATAACTCCAGGGTTAGAAAGAGAGAAACAAGAAAAGCTCAAGAGCTGGTTCGTTGAAAGGATAAACAAGATTGATGAATCTCTAGCCAGGCTCACCAAGAAGCAAAGAGAGAGGACCCAAATAAACAAAATGAGAAATGAAAGAGGCCAAGTAAAAACCAATTCCACAGAAATACAAATGATTATGAAAAAATACTATGAACAACTCTATTCCAACAAAATGGACAACCTAGATAAAATGGACATATTCTTAGAAAATACAAGCTCCCAAAACTCAAGCAAGAAGAATAAAAATAACCTGAATAGGCCGATAACTACTGAAGAAATTAAAGCAGCAATAAAAAAATCTTCCAGCAAACAAAAGCCCTGGTCCAGATGGTTTTACAGGGGACTTCTACCAAGCATTCAAAGAAGAACTAAAGCATATCCTTCTAAGACTATTTCAAAAAATTCAAGAAGGAACACTTCCAAGCTCTTTCTTGAAGGCAGCATTACCATAATTCCAAAACCAGATAAAGACACAACAACAACAACAAAGTACTACAGACCAATATCCTTAATGAACTTAGATGTTAAAATCCTCAACAAAATTCTAGCAAATAGAATTCAGCATTACATTAGAAAGATCATACACCATGACCAACTATGATTTATATCAGTATTTCAAGGATGGTACAATATCCACAAATCAATAAATGTGATACATCACATAAACAAACTGAGAGGCCAAAATCACATAATCATATCATCACTGCAAAAAAAGCATTTGACAAAATCCAACACCCTTTCTTCACAATAACTCTCAGTAAAGTGGGAATCAAGGGATCATACTGCAACATAATAAAAGCCTTATATGATCAGCAGAGGAGAAGGGAAAATATGGCGGCAGAATAGACAGATGTGTTCGAAACCTTGTCCCATAGTAGAAAGAACAGCTGAGGGTCGCACGGGGAGTGCTTGTTAGCAAGTTAAGGTACAGCTAAACTTGAGGAGAATGTTGGGGACTGCTAGACAGGATTCCCATGACCTGGCAGCCCCCACTGTGGCTGGGTCACATCCTGGAGCTATGGGCTGGGACCCAGAGACTGCGCCATCTTGAATGGGAAAGTGTATCATCAGAAACCAAGATGGGTTGCATAGGGTAGACACCTGAATACAGCCTACCACAACAATTTTGAATTTACAACTGGAAAACAGGGGAAACATCACCCTGAAGCACCAGACGGTGGGCTGAGAGGAGGCTCTACCATCTGGGAAGGGGAGAGAAGGGATGCTGAGCCTCAGGAACTGTGAAGGTGCTGAGAACTGTGCGTGTGAAAAGATGGCCGCAGAGTTCGCTGCTGCCTTACTCCAGGCATGAGGAGAGGGAAGACAACTAATGTGTGGCTGGCTTTCTTGTTCGGGAGGAAAACAGAACCAACCTATTGCTCTGATAGATGGCTCCAGTCAGGGAGAGGCCAGACTGTCAGGCAGTGGGCAGAGATCTCTTGGAGGTGCGTGAAGCAAGTGGCCATTACTGCAGGACTCAGGAACTGGACCCTCGTAGGGAGGGGCTGACAGGAAACCAAAGCTTGTCTGCACCACCCCGAAACTCCAAGCGGAACACAGAAGTCCTCCCGGAGGCTAGCTTTCTTGTTCGAGAGGAAAAATCAACAACTCCCAACTGCACTAAGAGACAACTCTGAGCTGGGGAAAAACTGGCTATCAGGGAGCAGACAAAACTCGAGAACAGCCTTTACCCAAGAGGTGCATGCACCTGCAACCAATCTTGCAGGACTTGCCGCAAATAGGACTTTCCTATGGTGGGACTGATGGGGAACCAAAGCTTGTCTGCACTTATACCAAAGAGGTGTGTGTGACTGCAACCAACAATCAATCTTGCAGGATTTGCCACGAATAGGACTTTCCTAAGGTGGGAGTGACGGGGAACCAAAGCTTGTCTGTGCCACCCCAAGACTCTGCCCCATCCAAATGGAGCACAGAAGCCCTCCTAGCTGAGACACTGCTAATCCTCACAGCCAATTGGCTTGGAGATCAATGCTTCCCAGTGATACTAACAACAAGAAAGGTTTAACAACAAGACTGCACACACAGCCCACAAATGGGCTGCACCAAGACTGTCTACCTCAGGTAACTTGGAAGGATGTGCTACTGGGCTCTACCAGAATACCTAGCACACAAAACTATTCCATCTAATCAGGGAAGCAGCTAAATTGCAGAGAAGAGGCAGGACACAAAGGAAGGAGATGGAGGAAAGTAAAAGAATGGACATTGAGTTCAAAACTTCAGTTACCGTATTTTTCGGACCATAAGACGCACCTTTTCTTCACCAAATAGTGGGAGGAAAAGTGCCTGCGTCTTATGGTCCGAATAGAAGTAGTGCCTGCATCTTATGGTCCGAGTTGCAGAGCGGCAGCAGGTCCCCCAGGACCTTCCGTGTCCCTGGGGACTGCATATTTGGTGAAGAAAAAGTGCGTCTTATGGTCCGAAAAATACGGTATAAGGTTTTTCAAGAATTTCCTAAAAAAGGCCAATAAAATAAATGAGATCTTTGAGGATATGAAAAGGATTAACTAGAAATAAAGAATACATTCTCTGAAATAAAAAATATTACCGTATTTGCCAGCGTATAAGACGACTTTTTGGCCCTGAAAAATATGCCTCCAAGTGGGGGGGTAGTCTTATACGGTGAGTATATAACAAACTCTGTATTTTGAGTGGAAATGTTAGGGGGTCATCTTATACGCCCAGTCGTCATATACGCCGGCAAATATGGTATTTTCAGGGCCAAAAAAATCATCTTATACGCCGGCAAATATGGTATACAGAGTCCTAAAAACAGAATGGAAGATCGCAAGAATAAAGTCAAAGATTTGGAACACAAAGAGTCAGAAGACACTCCTCTACAGAAGCAAGAAGAAAAGAGAATCCAGGAAGTTGAAGATAACATAAGAAACTTCTGGAACAACTTCAAGCAAACCAACCTCAGAATTATGGGATTTCCAGAAGAAGAGAGAGCAAGATACTGAAAACATACTGGAAGAAATTGTGACAGAAAACTTCCCCCACCTGGTGAAAGAAATAGACTTAGAAGTCCAGGAAGCGCACAGAACCCCAAACAAAAGGAATCCAAAGAGAACCACACCAAGACACATCATAATTAAAATTCCAAGAATATTAAAAGCAGCAAGAGAAAAGCAGGTAGTTACCTATAAAGGAGCACCCATACAGTTGTCAGCTGATTTCTCAACAGAAACCATACAGGCCAGGTGGGAATGGCAAGAAATATTCAAGGTGATGAATAACAAGAACCTACAGCCAAAAATACTCTACCCAGAAAAGTTATCACTCAGAATCGAAGGCCAGATAAAGAGCTTCACAAATAAAAAATAGCTAAAGGAACAACTTAAGAAAAGGAAGTAAATGAAAAAGAGGCAAACAACCAATCAGAGAAAGAATTCAGAGAAATGGTCATGTGGTGGCTGACAAGAATGGAAGACTATTTGACAATATGAGTAATAACCAAGAGGAAATGAAGAAGAACCAAGAAGAAATGAAAAATGACATTGCTACTGTAAAGAACTCAATAGAAAGCATCAAGAGTAGACCAGAAGAAGCAGAGGTCCAAATCAGTGAGCTAGAAGACAAGATGGGAAAAAATACCCAAGTAGATCAGCTTCTAGAAAAAGAAAATTAAAAAGCCGGGGGAAAGCCAAAGGGAACTTTGGGAAAACACAAAACAAAACAGCATCCACATAGAGGGGGTCCAGAAGGAAAGGAAACTGAGCAAGGAATAGAAAACCTATTTGAAGAAATAATTACAGAAAACTTCCCTGAAATAGGGAAGAAAAAAACAACACAAATCCAAGAAGTTCACAGAGTTCCAAGCAAAATGAACCTCAAAAGACTGACGCCAAGGGACATTATAATTAAATTGATGAACTCCAACAACAAAGAAAGAATATTAAAAGCAGCCAGAGAGAGACAGAAAGTTACATACAACGGTACCCCCATCAGACTAGCACCTGATTTCTCAGCAGAAACTCATCAGGCCAGAAGGTAATGGAATGAAATATACAAAGTCACACAAAGGAAGGATCTGAATCAAAGAATACTGTACCCAGCAAGGCTAGTAATCAAAATGGAAGGTGAAATTAGAAGCTGCACATACAAAAAAGGACTAAAGGAATTTATCAGCACCAAACCAGCAATGCAAGAAATCCTAAAGGGTCTGCTGTAAATAAAAATTAAAAATAAAAGAAATAGGAAGCGAAGAAGGAACACAGGGGTATAGAATAAAAATGGCGACAAATAAGTACCTATCAATAATGACTTCAAATGTAAATGGATTAAATGCCCCAATCAAAAGACATAGGGAAACAGATTGGATAAGAAAACAAGACCCATATATCTGCTGTCTACAAGAAACCCATCTAAGAAAAAAAGATGCACACAGACTGAAGATGAAGGGATAGAAAAAGGTTTTCCAGACCTATGGGGGGAAAAATGCTGTGGTAGCAATACTTATATCTGACAAATTAGATCTCAAAGTAAAGGACATAACAAGAAATAATGAAGGCCAATGCATAATACTAAAGGGAGCAATACAACAAGAAGAAATAATTCTGGTAAACATATACACACCAAATACAGGAGCTCCCAAATACATAAAAAAACAAAACAAAAACACTTCTGGAGGATATCAAGGGAGAGATTGACAGCAATACAATCATAGTAGGAGACTTTAATACCCCACTATCACCATTGGACAAATCCTCTAAACAAAAAATCAGCAAAGAAACATCAATCCTAAATGGCTTATAGACCAGATGGAATTGACATCTTCAGAACATTTAGCTCAAATCCATGGAATATATATTCATCTCAAATGCACATGGATCATTTTCAAAGACAGACCATATGTTGGGACATAGGCAATGTCTGTTCAAATTCAAGAAGATAGAAATCATATCAAGCATCTTATCAGATGACTGTGGCATAAAACTGGAAATCAACTATAATAAAAACAATCCAAAGAAATCAATCACATGGAGACTAAACAGAATGCTATTAAATAATAACTGGGTTACCAGAGAGATCAAGAAAGAAATAAAAACATCATGGCACAAATGACAATGAAAACACAACAATGCAAAATCTATGGGACACAGTGAAAATAATCTTGAGAGGGAAGTTCATAGCTCTACAAGGAAAAAACAAGAAACAATGGAAATAAATTACCTAACCTTAGAACTCAAAGAGTTAGAAAAAGAGCAATAAGAAAAGCCCACTGTGCCGAAACCAGTTTGGCTCAGTGGATAGAGCCTGCGGAATGAAATGTCCCAGGTTCAATTCTGGTCAAGGGCATGTACCTTGGTTGTGGGCACATACCCAGTAGGGGGTGTGCAAGAGGCAGCTGATCAATGATTCTCTCTCATCGATGTTTCTATCTCTCTATCCCTCTCTCTTCCTCTCTGTGAAAAAATCAATAACATATATTTAGAAAGAAAGAAAAGAAGAAAGAAAGAAAAGCCCAGTGTATGCAGAAGGAAGGGAATAATAAAAACCAGAGCAGAGATAAACAACATAGAGACCAAAGAAATAATACAAAAGATCAACAAAACTAAGAGCTGGTTCTTTGAAAGGATAAACAAGATTGATGAACCTCTAGCCAGGGTCACCAAGAAGCAAAGAGAGAGGACCCACATAAAGAAAAATCAGAAATAAAAGAGATTAAATAACAACAGACCCTGCCAAAAAACAAAAGATTGTTACAAATTACTACAAACAACTATATTCCAACAAACTGGAAAACCTGGAGTAAATGGACATATTCCTAGAAAAATACAACTTTCCAAAACTCAATCAGGAAGAATGTAAACTCAATAGGCCAGTAACTATAGAAGAAATTGAAGCAGTCATCAAAAAGCTTCCAATAAACAAAAGCCTGGAGCCAGAAAACTTCACAGGAGAGTTTTACCAAACATTCAAGGAAGAAATAAAACTTATAATCCCCAGACTATTCCAAAATATTCAAGAGCAAGGAACACTTCCAAGCTCCTTCTATGAAGCCAACATCACCCTAATACTAAAACCAGATACAGACAACACAATGAAAGAGAATAGCAGGTCAATATCCCTCATGAACATAGATGCCAACATCCTCAACAAAATTCTAGCAAATCGGTTCCAGCAGTACATCAGAAAGATCATACACCATGACCAAGTAGGATTTATCCCAGGAATGCAAGGATTGTACAATATTCGCAAATCAATAACCGTGATACATCACATAAACAAATTGAGAGACAAAAATCACATAGTCATATCAATTGATGCAGAAAAAGCATTTGCCAAAATCCAGCACCCTTTCCTGATAAAACTCTCAACAAGGTTGGAATAGAAGGATCATATCTCAACATAATAAATGCTATATATGATAAACTCACAGCTCACATTATACTCAATAGGCAAAAACTGAAACTATTTCCCCTAAAAAGAGAAACAAGACAGGAATGCCCACTCTCACCACTCCTGCTTGACATAGTACTGGAAGTACTAGCCATTGTAATTAAACAAGAAGAGGAAATAAAAGGCATCCAAATTGGAAAAGAAGAAAAGCTGTCCTTATTAGCAGATGACATGATATTGTTACATAAAAAAACAATAGAATCCATAAAAAAAAACCTAATAGACTTAATAAATGAATTCGGCAATGTAGCAGGATACAAAATTAACACCAAGAAATATATGGCTTTTCTATATATCAATAGTGAACTTAAAGAAAGAGAGATTAAAAAAGCAATCCCATTTATCATCACACCAAAAACATTAAGATACCTAGGAATAAACTTAACTAAGGAGGTAAAAGACCTATACGTGGAAAACTACACGACACTGAAAACAGAGATAGAGGAAGATATAAACAGATGGAAGAACATACCATGTTCATGGATTGGTAGAATCAACATCATTAAAATGTCCATACTACCAAAGCAATCTATAGGTTCAATGCACTCCCCATTAAAGTATCAACGGCATATTTTCACAGATCTAGAAAGAACTCTCCAAAAATTCATTTGGAATAAAAAAAGACCCGGAATAGCCACAGCAATCCTGAGAAAGAATAATAAAATAGGAAGGATCTCAATAACAGATTTCAAACTGTATTACAAAGCCACTGTTCTCAAAACAACATGGTACTGGCACAAGAATATACATAATAAAAGCTATAGAGAGAACCAAGATGGTGGCATAGATGAATGGCTGGTCTGCTGCCTCATACAACAATTTAGAGGAATTAAAACTAATATAAAGGATATCTATCACCCAAAACTACAGGAAGGCTGGCCAAAAGAGAAAGGAGCACAACTGCTGAAAAGCTGAGGAGACGAAGTTCTGAGATCGCGAATTGGGCTGGTGGCGGTGACTGCAATTCCCCAATGCTGCAATTCCCTGCCCACTTGTGCCTGCTGTGCATGCAGCCTGGTGATCAGTTGTTACTGATGGCATTCATCCAATTTGCATATTACCGTATTATTAGTATAGATAATGAATTCTCAGAAAGAGAAACTAAATAAACAATCCCATTTACCATTGCAACAACAACAAAAAATTAAGATACTTAGGAATAAACTTAAACCAAGGAGGTAAAGGACTTGTTATACTCAGAAAACGATAGGATGATCAAAAAAGAGATAGAGGAAGATATAAATAAGTGGAAGGATATACCATATTCATGTATTGGTAGAACTAACATCATTAAAATGTCTATACTATCCAAGGCAATCTACAGATTCAGTGCAATCACTATTAAAATACCAATGGCATATTTCACAGATCTAGGACAAATACTCCAAAATTTATATGGAACAAAAAAAGACCTCAAATAGCTGCAGCAATCTTTTAAAAAAATAACAATGTTGGAAGAATCACAATATCAAAAATCAAGTTACAGTACAAAGCCACTGTAATTAAAACAGCCAGGTACTGGCATAAGAACAGGCATATAGTTCAATGGAACAGAAGAGAGGCTCCGTAAACCAACCCAAGCCATTACAGTCAATTACTATTTGACAAAGGAGGCAAGAGTATTCAATGGAGTCAAGACAGTCTCTTCAATAAATGGTGTTGGCCGAAACTGGTTTGGCTCAATGGATAGAGTCAGCCTGCGGACTGAAAGGTCCCAGGTTCGATTCCAGTCAAGGGCACATACCGTGGTTGCAGGCACATCCCCAGTAGGGGGTGTGTAAGAGGCAGCTGATCGATGATTCTCTCACCGATGTTTCTAACTCTCTATCCCTCTTCCTTCCTCTCTGTAAAAAATCAATAAAATATTAAATAAATAAAAATAAATAAATGGTGTTGGACAAATTGGACAATTAAATGCAAAAATATGAAACTGGACCACTAACTTACACCATACAGAAGAATAAACTCAAAATGAATTAAAATACCTAAATGTAAGTCGTGAAACCATAAAAATGCTAGAAGAAACCATAGTCAGCAAAATCTCAGACATCTCTTATAGCAATATGCTTGTGAATATATCCCCTAGGGCAAGGGAAACTAAGAAGAAGATAAACATATGGGACTACATCAAAATAAAAAGCTTCTGCACAGCAAAAGAAACCATCAACCTAATGAAAAGAGAGCCCACTGTATGGGAGAACATATTTGGCAATGATACATAGGATAAAGGGTTAATATCTAAAATGTATAAGAAACTCATACATTTCAAAAGGAAAACAGACAATCCAATTAAAAATGGACAAAGGACCTAAATAAGCACTTCTCCAAAGTGGACATATAGATCTCCAAGAGACTTATAAAAAAATACTCAAAGTCATTGATTATCAGAGATGCAAATTAAAATGACAAAGAGTTATCACTCCCCTGTTCAGAATGGCTACCATCAACAAATCAACAAATCAAAATGACAAATGCTGGTGAGAATGTAGAGAAAAGGGAACCCTAGTACACTGTTGGTGGGAATGCAAACTGGTTCAGCCATTGTGGAAAACAGTATGGAATTTCCTCAAAAAAATAAATACGAAACTGTCCTTTGACCCGGTGATCCCACTTCTGGGAGCATATCCTAAGGAACCTGAAGAAAATCAGAAAGAATATATGCACCCCTATGTTCATAGCAGTACAATTTACAATAGCTGAGAGCTAGAAACAGCCCAAGTGCCCATCAGTAAATGAGTGGATAAAAAAAGCTAAGGTGCATTTATACCATGGAATACTATGCAGCAGTAAAAAAGAAGGATCTCTTACCCTTTGAGACAGCATGGAGGGACATAGAGAGTATCATGCTAAATGAAATAAGCCAGAGAAAGACAAGTATCACATGATCTACTCATAAGTGGAATCAAATGAATAAAATAAACTGATGAACAAAAGAGACCCAGAGATATAAAAGAATAGAACAGACTATGGAGTCTCAGAGAGAAGGCATGGGAGAGTGGGAAGGTGGGAAGTTATCAGATACAAAAGAACTTGCATGCGTATATTCACAACCCATGGACAAAGACAATAGGGTGGTGAAGACCTGGGGTGTGTGCCAACTTGAGGGCTCAATGAGGGAAAAAGGAAAACATAGGTAATTCTCCCAAGAATAAAGACTTAAAAATAATAATTATTTAAAAAGAAAGATATCAGCCTTAGCTTGTTTGGCTCAGTGAATAGAGTGTCAGCCTGTGGACTGGAGAGTTCTGGGTTTGATTCTGGCCAAGGACCTGTACCTCAGTTGCAGCCTCGATTCCTGTCCCTGGTCAAGATGCAATGAATCAATCTCTCTCCCTCAAATCGATGTTTCTCTGTCTCTCCCCCTCCCTTTCATACTCTCTAAAAACAAAACAAAACAAAAATGCAATGGAAAAATATGTTCAAATGAGAATTAACAACAGACATAAGCCCTGGCTGGTCTAGTATAGTTGGTTGGGCATCATCCCACGCACTGAAAAGTAAGTTGCTGGCTGGATTCCTGGTCAGGCACATGCTTGGATTGTGGGCTCCATCCCCAGTAGTAGGTGTGCAGGAAGCATCCAATTGATTTCTCTTTCTCTCCTATGCCCTCTCTATAAATCAATTAAAAAATCTTTTTTGTTAACTGGAGACCTGGGCCACAAAATTTGTGCATGGGTGGGGCCGGTGATCAGGGTTGATCAGGTTCCCTACCTCCCGACCTCCTCCTTCCCTTGACACCTGCATCCGCTGCCACCACCCCGGTTCCCAGTCCCAGCCTGGGGCATGGCCCCAATTGGGTGATCCGGACCTGCTGGTCAGGGGGACAGGCCAACTGCCATCAAGGTGGGCGGGTGGTGGGCTGTTTGGGGCCTGCTAGCCAGGATAGGGGCCCGGGAGTTTGGCTGTCAGCCCCAAGGATTGAGCCAGCTCTTGGCCACCCTGGGAAAGGGGCCACATCCACCGCCACCCACCCCTAGTTCCCCATCCCAGCCCAGGGGCCTATTGGCTGAGGGTGCGAGCAACCAGGAGGTTGGCTAGCGGGCCTCATTGGCAATCAGGGCCTGCAGGCTGGGGGCAGCTCCTGTGTTGAGCGTCTCCCCCCTGGTGGTCAGTGTGCATCATAGTGACTGGTCATTCTGGTGGTTCTGTCATAGGCTTTTATATATATGGATCCTCACCCCAGGATATTTTTCCATTGATTTTTAGAGAGATTGGAAGAGAAAGGGAAAGACAGAGAGAAATATCGATGTGCGAGAAAGACATTCATTGATTGCTTCCTGCATGCACCCCAATCAGGACCAGGCCACGGAGGAGCTTACAACTGAGGTAAGTGCCCTTGACCAGAACTGAACCTGGGTCACAGGCCAACACTCTATCCACTAAGCCAAAATAGCTAGGGCAAAAATCGTTTAGGAAGAAAAAGATGTGAAATCTACAAACTATTTATACAACTTAAGGTACAAGAAAAAGAATAAACTAGCCAAAACCAGTTTGGCTCAGTGGATAGAGCGTCTGCCTGTGGACTGAAAGGTCCCAGGTTCGATTCCGGTCAAGGACATGTACCTTGGTTGTGGGCACATCCCTATTTGGGGGTGTGCAGGAGACAACGGATCTATGTCTCTCTCATCGATGTTTCTGACTCTCTATCCCTCTCTCCTCCTCTCTGTAAAAAAATCAATAAAATATATTTTTAAAAGAAAAAGAATAAACTAAATACAAAACTAGCAGAAGGAGAAAATAAAGATTAGAGCAGAGATCAATGAAATAGAAAATTGAAAAATATCAATGAAACCAAAAACTGATCTTTGAAAAGATCAACAAAATTTACAAAGCTTTAGCTAGACAGACTAGGCAAAAGAGAGAGAGAGAGAGAGAGAGAGAGAGAGAGAGAGAGAGAGAGAGAGAGAGAGAGAGAGCTCAAATTATGATAATCAGAAATGAAAGTGGGGACATTGCTACCAATTCTACAGAAATAAAAATACTGTGAGTACTATAAACAATTACATGCCAGTTTGGATAAACTAAATGAAATGGACAAATACATAGGAAAACAAAATCAACCAAGACTAAACCATAAAGAAATAGAAAATCTGAATAGATATACAACTAGCAACAAGACTGAATCGGTAATTAAACAAATTAAAAAAAATGTAACAAAGAACAGCGTTGGCTGGTCCTAATGGCTTCACCAATGAATTTGATCAAACATTTAAATAAGAACTAATACCAATCCTTCTCAGCCTTTTCAGGGGGAAAAAATATAGGGAATACTACCTACGTTAGTCTATGAGGCCAGCATTACCCTACCACTAAAGCCAGAAAAAGAAATTACAAGGACACGACAGGCCAATATCCCTTATGAATGCTGAGGCAAAAAAAGGCAAACAAAATAAAATTTGGCAACTCATTGAAAAGATTATATACCATTACTAAAAGGGATTTATTTCTGGAATGTAAGGATGGTTCAACACATAAAAACAAATCAATGTAGTACATCACATCAACAGAATGAAAGGGGGAAAACCCATATAATTATTTCAAATGATGCAGGGAAAGTATTTGACAAAATTCAATACCTTACATGATAAAAAACACTCATCAGGAATAGAAGGTAATAAAAGCCATATGTGAAAAATATAGTGATCATCATACTCAGTTTTGAAAGACTGAAAGCACTTCATGTAAGATCAGGAACAAGGTAGTGATGTCCACTTTAATTTTATTTAACATAATGCTAAAAGTTCTAGTCAGAGCAATTAGGCAAGAAATTAAAGGAATCTAAATTGGAAAGAAGAAATAAAATGGCCTGTTTGCAGATGATATATGTAGAAAATCAAAGATTCCACTACAAAACTGTTAGAAGAAATGAATTAAGCAAAGTAGAAGGATACAAACTCAATACAAAGTATTTCATTTTATACCCTAATAATGAACAATTTGAGAAGAAAATTTACAAAAATAATTCTGGAAGGGAACCAAGGTAGTGGTAGAAGTAAAAACCTATACTTGCAGACTCCCACGACCACATAAAAATTACAACTAAAATACAGAACCACCTGAAATCTGGCTGAATGGAAGTCCTACAGCTAGAAAAGAATTACAGCCCTTGCTGGAGTAGCTCAGTGGATAGAGCGTTGGCCTGTGGACCGATTCATTTCATTCAAGGGCACCTGCCCAGGTTGTAGGCTTGATCCCCAGTCAGGGACATGCAGGAGGAGAAACATCTATACTAATACAAGGGTAATATGCTCATGAGACCAGACATCTTCTGGGCAAACTTCTGGACATCCTTCTGGACAAAGCCACAGTAGCAGGGTTGAGGCAGAAACAGGTAGGGGTGATCAGGCTGGCAGGGGAGTGCAGTTAGTGGGATCAGGCCAGCAGGGAAGAGCAGTTAGGAGGATTAGGCTGGCAGCAGGTTAGCAGTTAGGAGCCAGCAGTGCTGGATTGTGAGAGGGATGTCCAACTGCCACAGGAATCAGGCCTAAACCAGCAGTTAGACATCCCCTGATGGGTCCCAGATTGGAAAGGGTACAGGCCAGACTAAGGGACCCTCCAGTCCCCCATGCATGAATTCAGTGCACAAGGACTCTAGTATATATATATAAAGAAGAAATTATATCAAGAATGGTAGGAGAGGTGGAGGCATGGAATGGGTTTGTCAGATACCCACGTGTTTTTTTAATCAGGATGTATATTTCTGCTGGGAAAGCCTTCTGTGAGAAGGGGTCCCAGCCCCACACCAGATCCCTAGGCCAGAGATCCAGAGCTTGGAAGAGAGATCCACATCACTTCAGGCTGTAAAAGTCAGTGGGGATTGTGGCTGAGAAACAGGCTGCTGGAGAACCAGCAATTCCACTTAAAGGGTTGGTATACAGACCTATTAAGACTCTATCCCTCTGGGCTCCAGTGCTGGGGCAATGGCTTGCAGGGGACTCAGGGACATATGGGGAGGAACTGGATTATCTGACATTGGAACAAGAACTCAGGGCCCTTTCTTCCCACCAAAGGTGCTCCCAGGATCACTGTTGAGACTTCCCAGGTTGCAGAGCTGACTGGCAGCCATATCTGAGTTTCCATCAGCATGGCCCACACTGTTTGTTCCACATCCTGGAGATTCCCTGAGACCACACCCCATCCAATTTGCAGTCCCACCCAAATTGTTTACAGTGAATGGACTGTCCTAGCTTAGGCTTCAGACATTCGTATATCTGTCAAACAAGCAACTGGCATCAGTATGCCCCATACCTATCAGTAAGGGGCCCAAGACTTGGCATTAGCACCAGCCATTTTTGCTTCACAGCTGGGCCTGGCCTGGATACTTCCAAGCCCAATACAAGTAGCAACCATCTGAAGATAGCTCTGTGGCACTTGCTGGGTGGCCTCAGGTAGTGGCTGACTTTGTACCTCCTGGGAGGCCTCAGAGCCAAGTGTACCTGGTGGACAGCTTCAGACCATACTGTTGCAGAAGACCAGAGAAAAAACAAGCAACACTTTAGAGAAAAGGAACTACAGTTTATTACACTGACGGACTTAACCTAACTTCTCAAATCTGAGTAAAAGTAACATGCAGGGGGCTTCTCTTTTATATCTTTTTGTGGTCTCTGTCCCTCAAATATGGATTATGCTTCCAGCCCCTTTGTGGGCTTTACAAAAAGGGCCCTAGGTGTCCGGAGTTTCGAGAACCTATCTGATGGTCTGGCCTGGCACCAACACTAATAACCCCCACCCTCCAGGGCTGTGCATTGTTCAGAGTTTATGACCTCTGTATTTAGGTAACAGTTTTGCAAGGCCAGTTCCTGGGAAAGAGGCTGTGACTTAATTATAGGTTATCAAGTATGCACACTGGGCTTGCTGGCAGATTCAGGTTGCTAGTCCCCCAAATATCAGGGTTACGTTGGAATTAGCCTTTTTAGCCTTCTCAATACCAGATTACAATTCTACACATCCACAGAGACACACTCAAGGGGAAGATTCAGTGAGCACCAAGCAAGTCCATAGGAGTATCTCCTGCAGAGCAGCTCTTCTACTTTATTTGCAGCTGGTCCTCATAGGCAATTAATCTGGAGGTCAAAATTCCTGCCAGTAACATTAAGAGCAATCAAGTCTCAACTACAACAAGACTGCACACAACCCACTCAGGGATGCAACTAGAGTAGCTGGGGAGGCTAAGCCACCAGGCCCTATGTGACACCTACTACACAAGGCTACTCTACCAACTCAAGGAGACATAGTAACTCTACAGGGAAACAGCCAACATGCAGAGAAAAAGAAACATGTCACAAATGAAAGAAATGGAAGCAAGAAAACTACTGGATACAGAGTTCAAAACAATGTTTACAAGGTTGCTCAAGGATCTTAATGAAAGCTTCATGGGACTTAGTGAGACTTTTAAGGATCTTAGTGAGAATTTCAAGACATAAAAAGGTCCAATCAGAAATGAAGGATACACTAACTGAAATGAAAAATAATTTACTGGGAGTCAACAGTAGAGTAGCAAGCTGTGAGTTTGACATGCTTGGAGTAAAGGATGTTGAGAATCAAATAAACAATTTAGAAACTGAGAAAGCAAAAAATATCCAATCAGAAAAGCAAAGCAAAAAAAAAAAAAAAAAAAGAATTAAAAAATATTAACGTAAGCGAGTTGCCCATTTTTTTTAAAGATAGCCCTGGCCAGTTTGTCTCACGGATAGAGCGTTGGCCAAGTCAAAGGGTCCCAGATTTTATTCTGATCAACGGCTCATACCTTGGTTGGAGGCTCCTCCCCCACCTGGTCAGGTTCCGGCAGGAGGCAATCGATCGATGTGTATCTGTACATCGATGTCAAAAGAAACAGACAACAAAACAGGCAGCCAACCAGATGAGAGATATTTGCAAACAGTATCTCTGACAAAGGCTTAATTTCCAAAATATGTAAAGAACTCATAAAATTCAACACCAAACAACCCAATCAAAAAGTGGGTAGAGGGGAGACCGAAACAAGATGGCAGCCTAGGTAGTCTCCTAAGCTGCCACCTCATCAACAATTTGGAAAGAAACAACAGCTAAAATCGAAAGGGATCGCACCAGACCCACAGGAAAGCTGGCAGAATGGGATGGCTACAACTAGACACAAAGCAAGGTGCCACTGCTGCCATGTGGAGTTTAAAACTACGGTGAAGGCGGACCTGCCAAGGAGGGAGCGCCGCTGCCGCCATGTGGATTTTAAAAATACAGTGGAAATTGAGCCACAAAAGCCACTGCCGTACCCGCCGCGAGTGAGGGAAGACAACCAGGAGGGAGCTCGCTCCACCCCCAGCCCAGGGAGGGGGCTGCTTCGGAGCTTGGCCTCCGCGTCTGCAGCCGTTCCGCTGAGACTCCTTAAAGCGTGGTCTCCCCGCCCGCAGCCTGTGCTAGCGTGCTAGCGAGGAGCTAGCACGGCGCCTCCAGTTCACGACCCCAATGCCCCAGGGGGGGCCGTGTGCCCCGGGAGAGCCATGTGCCCAGGGGGCCGTGTGCCCCGGGTGAGCTGTGTGCCCCAGGGGGGCCGGGTGTCCCGGGAGAGCCGTGTGCCCCAGGGGGCCATGTGCCCTGGATGAGCCGTGTTCCCAGGGGGCCGTGTACCCCGGGTGAGCCCTGTGCCCTAGGGTGGCCAGGTGTCCTGGGAGAGCCGTGTGCCCTGGGTGAGCTGTGTGCCCCAAGGGGGCCGTGTGCCCCGGGGAAGCAGTGGGACCTGGGGGTGGGGGGCCCTGGGGTGAACCAGAGGAGGAGCGGATTCTATTCATGGGGTCCTGAGATAGTCACTATAAAACAAGCAGACTGTCAAATGACAGCGGGGAGGGGAAGGAGACCTGGGGGAGATAAGAGGTCAACTGAAGGACTGGTATGCATGTATATAAGTACAACCAACAAACACAGAACTCTGGGAAGTGAGGGCATGTATGGGAGGTGGGGGGGGGGGGTCAATGGTAAGCTATGTACACATATAATACCTTAATAAATTTTTTAAAAAATGAAAAAAAAAGTGGGTAGAGGAAATACACCTTTCCTAAGAAGACATACAGAGTCAATAGATATAGAAAATATGTTCAACCTCATTGGCAATTAGGGAAATGCAAATCAAAAGTACAATGAGATACCACCTTACACCTGATAGAGTGGCCACTATCAACAAGACAAGCAATAGCAAGTGTTGGAGGTGGTGGGAAAAAGCGAATAGTCATTCACTGCTGGTGGGAATGTAGATTGGTACAACCACTATGGAAAGCAGTCTGGTGATTCCTTGAAAAATTAAGAATAGAGCTACCAAATGACCCAGTAACCCCACTCCTGGGTATATACTCGAAAAACTTGAAATCATGTAGTCGCAAAGGTATATGCACCCCTATGTTCATTGCAGCATTATTCATGTGGAAACAACCAAAATGATAAAAAGATTGGATAAAGATGTGGTACACATACACAGTGGAATACTACCCAGCCATAAGAAAGGATGAAATAGAACCGTTTACTAAACATGGATATGCCTTGAGAACATAAGTAAAACAAGTCTGACAGAAAAAGCTAAGAATCATGATTTCATTATATGTGGGATATAAAACCGAAGCTTATGAACACTAAGAGCAGAGTGGAGGTGCCAGAGGAAGGAGGTGGGAGGAGGTCCTAATATGAGATGACAGTAGATTTGGATGGTGGACAAATGGTGTAATATGCAGATTCTGTAACATAGAAATCCATACATGAAACCTGTATGTTAATGTTGACCAATGATTCCCCAATTGATTTAATAAACAAACAAACAAACAAACAAACAAAAAAAGATAATGTACAACCTTAAAATAATAATTAAAAAAACAACAGAAAAATTGCTAAAATTGAAGAAGACATAAATGAAAATACAACTTATGTTAATGAACTGGAAGACTTAATATTGCTAAAATGTCAATATTACCTAAGATTCACAGAATCAACACAATCTCTATCAAAATTCAAATGATGGTTTTTGCAGAAATAAATCTTGCTGGAAAAACTGGATATCTACATGTTAAAGAATAAAGTTGAATCCTTACCTAACATATTAAACAATTAACTCAATATGGATCAGGACCTCAATGTAAGACCCAAAACAATGAAACTTAAAATTTTATAAAAAGTTTCTGCATTAAAAAGACACTATCAACAGAGTAAAATGGCAAGCCACAGAATGGAGGAAAACATTTGCCAATCATATTGTCTGACAGGGAATTAATATCCAGACTATAAGGAGAACTAAAAGTTCAGTAAGAAACCACCTGATTCAAAAATGGGCAAAACCCTGGCTAGTGTGGTACCATTCTGGTTGGGGCACATGCCCGGGGTTGTGGGCTTAATTCCCAATGAGATGGGCAGGAGGTAGCATTTAAATTAACTTATACATATACATGTACACACACATATGTATCCATTAACTGGAGTACTATACAGCTATCACAGCCCTAGCTGGTTTGGCTCAGTGGACAGTTCGTCAGCCTGTGGACTGAAGGATTCTGGGTTTGATTCCAGTCAGGGGGACATGCCTGGGTTGCAGGCTTGATTCCCAGTAGGGGGCATGCAGGAGGCAGCCAATCAATGATTCTCTCTCATCATTGATGTTCCTATCTCTTCCTCTCCCTTCCTCTCTGAAATCAATGAAAAAAAAAATATTAATAATAATAATAATGTAGGCAGTCACTGAGCCTAAGCTCTTTCAATCAAGAGTAAGGGACAGATGACATTCATCAGGCACAAAAGCGTGAGCGGACCGCCTGCTCAATGTTCACATGCTCCCAGACCATATAGTCAGATAAAGATGATTTCAAAGATTCATGGTTCAGTAAAAATGGAAGATGCAGAAGAGTGCTTATAGCATACTTGTTTAAAAGTATGGGCCATATAAACATACTGGTAGCCCTTCACAGGAATCCGTGTGCCAGTAGCTCTCTGTGGGGCTTGGCTGCTCCACTGCCCAGAGGCTCTCGCAGTGAGAGCTTCAAGGGACTGCGTGAGACTTTTAAGTATCTTAGTGAGAATTTCAAAGACATAAAAAGGTCCAATCAGAAATGAAGGATACACTAACTGAAATGAAGTCTATCCGTGCCCCAGCCTAGCCAGAGGCACATCTGCGGCTAGGCGCAGAACACTTGTCACTAGGGCAATGACGCAAGCGTTCCCCACCCCTCCACCCTTGCTGCCCCATGACCACTGCCCAGAGGCCCTCTGCAGCTAAGGTAGAAAAGGCATTCCATTAGGCTGCTCACGCTGCCAGCTCTCAGCAGCCAATCCCCCACCCTGAGGACTTAGTGACAGAGTGGTGGTTAATTTGCATATTATCCTTTTATTAGACAGGATTCATGTACTAATATATACATAGAGTATTTTGGAAGTCTACACAAGAAACCTAACTTGTATAGTTGGTTCTGGGGATAGGACGGGTTTGGAGATCAGGGAAGACAAGATAACTAAGTTTACAAACTCTTTAAACTCAAATAATTCAAAAGCAAAATTTAAGAAGTCAATGCTCATTTAACTTTTGAATATTATGTTTCTTTCCTATAACTGAATGATAAAATGTTTTGAGAATCAACTGGTCAAGTGCTATTAATTCAGTACCCAATCTGATGCTCCTAAAATAGTGAAAAATTAGAGTATATAATGTGAAAATGTGTTTTAATCATATAGTAATTTTAACCAACACTTGTCAGTCTGAGCAGAACTGATGTTATTACATAATCCCAAGGACATGTGTAAAGGAAATGGGGTGTGGAGGGGAATCACTATCAAGCCCTGACCTGAGTGGTTCAGTTGGTTGGGCATTGGCCCATGCACCAAGGGGTTGCTCGTTTGATTCCCAGCCAGGGCACATGCCCAGTAGGAGATGTTTAGGAAGCCAACTCACAGATGTTTCTCTCTCTCTCTTCCTGTCTAAAAATAATAAAAAAATTATCAAATTTCCTAATGGTGTTTGTTGGAAGAAAAAAAGAGTTAACAGTTGGTTACAATAGTGAAATGGCTTAAGCTTAAATTAATAAGCAATTAGACCCATGTGTTCATTTTCATAGGTAGTTTTATTTGGTTTTTAGAAAAATATATACAATTACTAGAACCTTAGTTCCCTTAAATAGTTTTAAATTAAAGTATGCAAGTGCGAGGAGTCATCCATTTCCACATGATGCCAACACTGTTCAGTAAAGCAGCAGACAGGGTTCCTGCAGCCAAGCCAACCATTGACAGGAGCCGCAGGCATTGAGCAGGTCAGTAGCTCAGACAGCACAGGAGGGGTTTGTCCCCTTTGTTGGAATCTAGGAAGGAAAGAGGTGTGTGCTCGACTACCCTAACACTGTGCTTCGTGTGAACACACCTGGACATGGGGTGGAGGCCTTTGGAGCGCAGGCTGACAGGCAAACTTGGGTCAAGCAGAGCTCACCTTTCTGCAGTGTGCTCAGTGCTTTAGATCTGTTAGGATTACCTGTTACAGTTCGACTGGTAGCAAAGGAAACTCAAAGGTGTGGAGGACTTGTTAATACTGTTTCTTTGGATTAGACCCCTACTTTCTCCTGAATGGTCTTCTTCATGAATTCACAGTATCCAACAGTGCTTGGGAACAGTTCAGGTTGGTGGCTGACTTGCACATTTTTGAGAAGTTAAGCCAGGAGGCAGCAGAGATTGCCTTAGCTTAGATTCCCTGGCCCTTTCCCAGTGTAGCAGGCACTGTGTCTATCAGTATATCCTATGGAAGCTCCAGGCCTACCTCTCCAGGAGCACAGCTCTGCCCCCACTGTTTCTGGGGCTTCTTAAGAATGGCAGCCTAGTCAGCGCCAGCCAGAGGCCAGTTTGTCATCGGAGGGACTTATGCAGGGCTTAAAGGGAACTGGGTTAGGAAACTGATATCAGGAGCCATCCTCTTTCCTTACAGTATATACACACTTGCTGAGTAAGCAAAATAGTGAGCAGCTTCAGGCTTTGGGTTCTACCAACACATGTCTGAGTGGGAGAGGGATGATGGAAGATAGGAGATGAGCAGGGGAGGCGGATGCCCCGTTAAGGGGAGGGGAGAGAACGATATTTCATTCTCTGCTCGTCAATCTCCTGCTTCGTCTTCTGGATGCAGCTGAAGATCTCCTTAAAGAGCGCTTTATATTCAGGAGGTGGTGTGCTGGTGGGGGAGCCAGCAGGCTCGGAGGCACCAGTGGCGAGTGGGTCCCTGGCAGCTGGGTCTCTGGCTGGAGCCCTGGCAGTCTGCACAGCCTTATGGGACAGTGAGTCCCCCTCCTGCTGCTGGCACTTCTTCAGCAGCTCCTCGTACTTGGCCTTCAGCGCACTATACTGGGTGTCCACCTCCTGCAGCAGGGACACACCCCTCTGCTTCACAGCTTTGGCCCTCCGGATGCAGGTCTCCTCATGGCCCTTCACGATGTCACCACCGACCAAGCTACTGAGCACTGTCTCACTGCTGCTGCGCTTGAGGGGCCTCCGCTGGGCCTCGGGCACCGTCATCAGCATCTCCTCCAGCAGGCTCTGGTCAGGCTCTCTGAAAGGGACAAGTAGGGAGTCGGGCACCAGCTTTTCAACCCCATTCATGAAGGGACGCTCTGACTGCAGCACCTGCCGCATTTCAGTCACCTCCGCCTCCAGCTCCAGCGCCCGGGCCCGGTAGGCACCAGTGGCCTCCAGCTGCTGCTCCAGTTCATTATTCTCCTTTAGCATAAGCCCATACTCCTCCTCCAAGGCCACGCGCCTCTGCCGCTCCAGGCTCAGCTGTGCCTGCAGTGTCCTCACTGCTTTCTTCAAATGCTTGTTTTCTTCTTCGTCAGGGCTTGGCTGACTTGGCAAGGAAGTGATCTTTTCTGCAAACACATGGTCATACACAAAGTGTCTAGAGAAAATATGGAGAGAATATATTAACCAAGTCGACTGAGAATGGTGAGAGGAAGCGTAATGACTTTTTTCAGCTAAATATTTTGTCAAGACATTTCTTTACGTACAAAAACTGTTCACTGGGATTTCTGTTTAACTGAAGTTTCAATATTTTTCTTCACTCTAATGTAAAATATAACCCCCAAATTTGTAGTTTATCAGAATGCAGGGACTGAATTTTTGACCATTCCTCATTAGAGCAGTGGCTAAAAAGAAATTGTGTGAAGTGAGCAAATAAAACATTTGAAAATATAATTTTTGAGACTTTTTAAACATGAAAAGTGTCCAGAACACCCATTCCCAAAGACCAGAAGTCTATTAGCTTTCAAGGGAATCAGAATGGCCAGTGTTCCTTGGCCTTGGAAAGATTAGACTCTCTGGGGTAGTCTTAAAAATGATTGATGCCTGGGTCCTACCCCCGGTTTCTGACCTAAATGGTCTGCTGCCTGGATTTGGCTTTTTTTCCATGTTTTCCGTGTGGTTCATAATATGCAGCCTCTGCTGCAGTGGTTTTTAACCAAGAATGTACATCAGAATCAACTGCCAGCTTTTACCCACACCCAGGGATTCTGATTTAGGCCTAAGGGAATCACTTGTATTGCAGTTGGAAAAACTCAGCAGGTCATGTGATGAACCAAGCCAAGGGTGAGAACCATCAAACACAGAGCTGGCCTCTCTCCCTGTTCAGGATCCTTGGCAACCTGTAACTGTATTTATCTGTGTGAAGACTTGTTCATCTGCCTCTCGTGGAATGGAAAACTCCTTGAAGGAGGGCAGGAACTGTGTCTATTTTACTTGCCACTCTTCATGTCTAGTAGCCCTGACACAGCAGGTGCTTAAATAGTTTTAAGTAAAAATTCAATCTTATAACTAAATTATAAAGACATTTCTTTAGACACTGGGATTTCTGTTTTACTGAAGTTTCAATTTTCTCCTTCACTCTAATGTAAAATATAAACCCCAAATTTGTAGTCTATCAGAAGTACTGCATTTTATTTTAAACTAAGATTTAACACATTAATAGCATGAAAATAGTGCTCTCAAGACTTTAGAAAATGAATTTCCATGAAATTGCTAATACCCAAGAACTCTGTAATTTGCAATTAGCAGTTTTGTTTAAACCACTGGTGGTCTAACAGCCACGTAATGTTTCTTAAATATATTTTGAATCTACAGGAATGCAGATGGCATCTGTGCCGAGATGCTCGCTGTATGTGCTGTGGAGGGTGGGCTCTTACTGGCGTAGGTCATACAGCTCTTTCAGACCCGCGAAGCTGGGGGCCGACTTTTGGCCATGCTTCCCCTGGCTCCTTCTCCCTTGGCCAGATGACTTCAGCTCCTCCACTTGGCTCTGGAGGTGATCGATGTTGGCTTGCAGGCATTCGATTGTTTCCGTCAGACTGTGAGGGACAGACAGAGCCATTGCTGCTTGTCACATGAAATTGAGGGTACAGCAGTGAGGAGAGATTAGCTGCTAGTCTCTCAAACTGGGCTTTCTTAATTATAAGGGAATGCTCCCTAATCTTTATTCCTCATAAAGAATTAAACCTTAGCCCATACTAACCCAAACCCCTGACAATCATGCTCTATTCCAGTTTATACTAAACTAGAGGCCTTGTGCATGAAATTCATGCACCAGTGTGTGTATCCTTCAGCCCAGCCTGCACCCTCTCCAATCTGGGACCCCTCGAGGCATGTCCAACTGCCTGTTTAAGCCTGATCCTACCTGGATTGGGCCTAAACAGAGTCGGACATCCTTCTCACAATCCAGGATGGTTCTCAAATGCTCACCTACCCCTAATTGATTCTGCCTGCCACCCTGTTCACCCCTATCCACTACCCTGCCAGCCTGATTAATGCCTAACTGCTCCTCTGACAGCCTGGTCACCCCTAACTAACCTCCCTTGAAGGCCTGGCCAGCCCTAACTGCCCTTCCCTGCAGGCTTGATCACCCCAACTTCCCTCTCTTACACTTGGTTCCTCCCAACTGCCCTCCCCTGCTGGCCTGATCACCCACAACTGCCCTCCCTTGCAGACCTGGTTCCTCCAACTGCTGGCCATCCAACTGCTGGGTTCCTCCCCTGCTGGCCATGTGTCAGCCATCTTGTTTCCACATGGGGGCAGTCATCTTTGGCCATATAGGGGCAGCCATCTTGGGTTGTGTTGGAGTGATGGTCAATTTGCATATTACTCTTTTATTAGATAGGATAGAGGTCTGGTGCATGGGTGGAGGCCAGCTGGTTTGCCCTGAAAGTTGTCCCAGATCAGGGTGGGGTTCCCTTGGGGCGTGGAGTGGCCTGGGTGAGGGGCCTGTGGTAGTTTGCAGGCCAGCCATGCCCCCTGGCAACTCAAGAGGTGGCCCTGGTATCTGGTATTTATCTTCTATAATTAAAACTTTGTAGCCTTGAGTGGAGTCAGGCCTCCTGCTTGCTCCGTGGCCACAGCCATTTTCGTTCTGATTTATTTATCTTCTATAATTGAAACTTTGTAGCCTTAAGTAGAGGCCTGGGCCAGCCAGGGCAGATGGAAAGGCTGGCTTCCTCCACTACCAGGGAAACCCAAGCCTCCTGCTCTCTTTGTGGTTGCAGCCATCCTGGTTGGGTTAATTTGCATACTCACTCCTGATTGGCTGGTGGGCATGGCTTGTGGGTATAGCAAAGTTATGGTCAATTTGAATATTACTCTTATTATATAGGATGACTCCCTAGTCCTGGGCTTCCTCAATGAATTTTAGAAAGTTTTACCTCAGAATTTTCTGTTGTGAGGCCTTGCTGTCAGCAACAAGCTTTTGATTTGTTTCTTCCAGCTCCCTTGCTGTGACATCTAGCTGCTCATAAACTTTTGCATGCTGCTCATTCATCTGCCGCAGGAGCTCCACCTGCTTGGTCAGGTACTAGAAGAGAAGGTGGATACATCCAGTCACACAGTGAACACATGAGGGGGTCCTGCAATGCAATTCTGACATAAACTCTCTGGAGACTCTCTGGAGTTAGTGACCCTGCAGGTCGTGAGGGCTCAGTCTCACAAAACTGCCCGCACTTCAGATGCAAGTCCCATGGCTGCCTGTACTTCCGGCCAACCAGGTTTAATATGGAGGTTTCCCATGACCTCCCCTTAGGTTCAATAATTTGCTACAACAATTCACAGAACTCAAGAAAGCACTTTGCGTGCATTTATTGGTTTATTTATAAAGGAATCAACTCAGGAACAGCTAAAAAGAAGAGATGACAGCCGAAACTGGTTTGGCTCAGTGGATAGAGCGTTGGCCTGCGGACTAAAAGGTCCCAGGTTCAATTCCGGTCAAGGGCATGTACATTGGTTGCAGGCACATCCCCAGTAGGAGGGTGTGCAGGAGGCAGCTGGTTGATGTTTCTCTCTCATTGATGTTTCTAGCTCTCTATCCCTCTTCCTTCCTCTCTGTGGAAAATGAATAAAATATATTTTTAAAAAAGAAAGAAAAAAAAGAAGAGACAGAACAAGCTGTGAGGCTGGGGCAGGGCACAGTGTCCACACCCTCTCCAAACACACAACCCACCCTCCTAGAACCTTGTTTCAGTTTCATCAAAGCCTCATTAGAGATATGACTGATTAGATCATCACCATGTCACCAATGTTGCCTGAGTGTAATCTCCCGTCCCTGTCCCCTCCCCAGAGGCTGGAACTGGGCTGAGAGTTGTAGCCTTTCTCTGGCAATCAGTTCCAACCCTATCAGTCAGGACATTCCAACGGTTTTACTAGCTCTGTGCCAGAAACTGAGACAAATATATAATTTCTTAAAAATATAAATATTTTTATTTATCTCAGAGAGGAAGAGAGAGAAGTATCAATGATAAGAGAAAATCATTGATTGACTACCCCCTGCAAGCCCCCTAATGGGGATCAAGCCTGCAACTTGGGCATGTACCCCAATCAGGAATCAAACTGTGACCTCCTGGTTCATGGGCCACATCAGCCAGGCAATATAATTTCTATTACACCACAATAACACAGGTTTATTTTATGAAAAGAGGTACTTCAAGTCCCAATTAAGCTACCTGTCTTCAGAGGAGGTGAGTCCAGGCCATGTTCTACAAGATCAGTCCCCTAGTGCTTACCAACCTCCTGTGTATCACTGAGGACAGTCAAGCCTTAAAAGCATACAACATGCAAAATTCACACTCAGTAGGAAAAATCTCGTGAGAAAAAAATTACTTCACAGAGAAAGAAAAGGCACAGAAAACGTGATCATGTTTAAGGAAAAGTTTCATGTTTTGCAGAAATAAGAAAGCCTAAAGTAGAGGATTTCAGGTGATTTTCACTTGGGAAAAAATAATTTTCTTTTTATCTAAGTAAAACAAAACTGGAGGGGGTATGGTGATAACATTAATTTGAACAGAAAGGTATTTTAAGCTCATTATTCAAAGACTTATTATTCTTAATTTTGAGAATATTATCAGCATAATCCTTATTCATGAAAAATTACTTATTTTGGTGTTGCTACATTGCTTTCTAAATGGCAAGGATAAGGGCAATAATCATAGTCTAATGCCTCAGCATTCAGTTACTTTAATTTCCTACTTGACTCCACCAGAAGACACAGAAACAGTGAAATTACAAATGAAATATTTATAGGACTTCTATAAAAAAAGGTAAGTCTGAAGCATTACAATGACCAAATGGCTACAGACCAAATGTATTACTTTAAAAACATGTTTCTTGGGGTTTTTTATAGAGCTACTAGAGGCTTAGTGCACGAGATTGTGCACTGTGGGTGGGAGGGGAGTGGGGAACTCCCTCGGCCCAGCAGTCAGACATCCCTGTCACAGTCGGGGGGGGGGAGGGGGGGCTCTTGGAGTCTAGTACCCCTCGCTCCTTACCTCCTGCCTGCGGTGGAGGCAGGAGAGGCTCCCACCACTGCCGCTGTGCTTGTCAGCCATGAGCCCAGCTTCTGGCTAAGCAGTGCTCCCCTATGGGAGCGCACTGACCACCAGGAGGCAGCTCCTATGTTAGCATCTGCCCCCTGGTGGTCAGTTGAGTGTCATAGCAACCAGTCTTCGCTGTTAGGTCAATTTGCATATTAGGCTTTTATTATATAGGATACAAGTATTTGCAAAGCTAACCGGCTTTTCAAACAACAAGATAAATGACCTCAATGAGCTCATTAAACAGCAGTGTAGCAGAGCTGGAAGAATACACATGGCCTTTTTTCAAATCTGGTCACATAACTTGGGAGCAATGTGTTGAGAAATCAGCTCTCACAATTTCAACTTTCTCATCTAAACTCTTGGGGCCAAAAGTGTTTTAGAAAATGCTTTAAAAATTTGAAAGACAACATAGCACATGCCACACATTCTTTATAACACCCCCAATGAGGTCAGGGTATCACTCTGTAATCAAGTATTAATATTTCTGCATCAACAAGTATGGTAAGGAGCATAAATAGTCTCAGTTCAAGGTTTGCTGCAAAAAAAAATTGCTGCAAACTTGAAGAAAAAAATTTTGTTTTATAACCCTTTTGGGTTCAGAATTGTACAAGAGAGGTTGAAGATCAGTTCACACCTACTAGTAGGTACTAATGAAAGGAGATAAGCAGTACAGGGCATAATCCCTATGGAGTCTACTACGCCTACACTTTGCTTCTAGCCCCACGGGTTCTACTAGTCCCTGGGACACTGACCATGGAGTCTTTTAGGAGAAGCCTTTCAGAACTGCAGGGACCCTTAACCTTGTGCCCTAGCTAGCAATGTCACAGCAGATCCCTGTCACTGACAGGAATGTGTTCAATCTCTTGGAGGAATACTGGAGTAAAAAAAAAGGTTTAGAATCACAGGAAAATATATAATAGTTGCAGAAAAATTTCAAGTTAGTTTATACCAAGTATTAAGTCTCAAGTACTCTTTGGGACCAATCCACAACTTAAAAGAAGGCTAATGCATGGACCAGACACTAAATATTAACTTACAACAGGAACTGTTCCTGCTAGTGACTGAAATATTCCTATCTTCTGCAGGACACATCTACCCCATAAAGGGCAGGTGAGAAGCCAATTCCCACAGAAGTCTTTGGGTGGGCAAAGGCTCAAAGAAAAGAGACAGCCTAATGGAAGACACTGGGCTAGTGGCTAAGAGCATAGGCTTTAGGATCAGAATTTGGTTTGAGGTCCCATTTTGCCTGAATGACTTTCAGCAAGTAACTGAATTTTTCTAAAGTGAGATCACTTCATCATCTACCTCATAAAGGTGCTACAGCTGTAAAGGGTTCAGCATGGTACCTGCCATATGAAAATACTGTTCATTAAGAGGCAGCTATTGTCATCTTTATGTAGTTCCAATTTTCAAACTTTACATGTGCCAAGATTCATCTGGAGGATTACTGAAGTATAGAAACCCGGGCCCTTTCCCCTAGAATTCTCATTCAGTGAGACTGAAGTAAAGTCAGCATTCTGCATTTTTAGCAAAAACCCGGGTGATGTTAATACAAGTGGTTGTCACAATTATTACAGAAATAATGATTTTGGATGTAGAAAATCCTGGAAGCTTCCCCTCCCCAAATGTCCTTTTCTTGGATCTGGGAAATAGAAGCATTCACTTGGATAAACAATTAAAAAATTTTAAAAAAATATATTTTTATTGTTTTCAGAGCGGGGAGTGAGAGATAGAATCATCAATGATGAGGATCATTGGTTGGTTGCCTCGTGCATACCCCCTACTGGGGATGGAGCCTGCAATTCAGGCATATGCTCTTGACTGGAATTGAACCCAGGACCCTTCAATCTGCAGGCTAATGCTCTATCCACTGAGCCAAACCGACTAGGGCTAAAAAATACTTTATTGATTGACTTGAGAAAAAGAAAAACATTGATTTGTTATTCCACTTATTTATGCACTTATTGGTTGTTTCTCACATATGCCCTGACTGGGAATCGAACACACAACCTTGGTGTATCAGATGATGCTCTAACCCAGTGGTCAGCAAACTCATCAGTCAATAGAGCCAAATATCAACAGTACAACAATTAAAATTTCTTTTGAGAGCCAAATTTTTTAAACCTAAACTTCTTTTAATGCCACTTCTTCAAAATCGACTCACCCAGTCAATGGTATTTTGTGGAAGAGCCACACTCAAGGGGCCAAAGAGCCGCATTTGGCTCGCGAGCCGCGGTTTGCTGGCCACTGCTCTAACAAAGCTGGTTATTTAGCCAGAGCAACAATTCTGAAGCTTAACCTAACCATTTCCCTTCTGAGGACTTAGTTTAGTTGCAGTTAGTCATTAGGATTAGGCTACAACCCAGCAGGGGCTCAGTAGTTGAGCGTTGACACATGTACCAGGAGATCATGGTTCAATTACTAGTCAGGGTAGATGCCCAGGTTGCAGGCTTGATCCCAAGAGTTGGGTGTGCAGAAGGCTGCAGATCAATGATTGTCTCTCATCACTGATATTCTATCTTTCTCTCCCTCTCCCTTCCTCTCTGAGATCAATAAAAAATATATTTTTAGAAAAAATTAGGCTATATATTAACTGTATACAGTAGCATTCTCTACCATGTTATATTTTGATGTTTTTAGAATCATAATCCTCTGAAATTACATTCCATTTACCTTAACCTCGAGTGCTTCTTTCTAACTTCTCAGCCCACCCAAATATTGAGTCTTTATCTACTATGTTATTAAACTTTCTATTATGGATAATTTCAAACATATGTAAATGCAGAGAAAATGGCTTAATGAACCTCCATCTACCCAACATCCAGTTTCAACAATTATCAAAACAGTCAATCTTGTTTCATTACTTTCATATTTCTTATCTTCAATAATTTAAAAGCAAATCGGAGACATCTAATTCAAGTATACATATCTATAGATTTCTAAGATACACTTATAATTTAACCTCAATTCTAATCATACCTAAAAACTCCAATAATTCCTTAATATCATCTCTCATGTTTCAGTGTTAATACTTTCCCAACTATCCCTTAATGTTTATTCCAGTTTCATCTGTTAGCTATTGTCTTCCTTATTTCACACTTAGCGGGTACATTTACCCCAAAATTTTGGAGCTGCCTCACTCATGGTTCCTTGTCCTTTAAGACCTTTACCCTACTCTCTGCTCACCTGCTGGCTCTTTCTAATCCAGCAGTTAACCTGGAGTTCGTGGATAAAATTGAGAGGGCCTTGTAACTTGGATGTGGGGAAAATTTCACCTTTACCTTCACTAACATCTAAATGAAATGTAGCATTTCCTTCAATTATGAATGGTGGCATTCACCATCAATGGAAATTTAGAAATTCACCACCAACAGAAACAATGATATTTTCATATCTCACTAATTGTTGCAGCAGAAATCTTAGTTTATTGGTTATACTTATCACTATTTGAAATTACAGTTTTTAGACCGCCATTAATGTATTCATAAAGATACACCTATATTACTAATCACACATCCTTTTTTTCCAACATTTTAATAGACATTCAATAATAGATTCCTGGTATAATTCTTTGTATGTTGTGTATTCGGAGAGGAACATTACAGGCCTCAGTAGACATCTGAAGGGATGCATGATATGAAAGTGGTCAAGAGCCCCAATTACCTAAAGCCTTTTCAGACCACTTCTCCCAAGGCACCCTATTAATTTCCCTCAAAACACTTAACACCATAATAACTGAACTATTTACTTATTAATGTTGTCAAAGTTTTTTAAGTATATATTTTTATTGATTCCAGAGAGGGAGAGAGAGAGATAGAAACATCAATGATGAGAGAGAATCATTGCACTACCCCCTCCCCATCGGGGACTGGACACGTACCCTTGACAGGAATCGAACCCAGGCCCTTTCAGTCCACAGGCCATCGCTCTATCCACTGAGCCAAACTGGCTAAGGTCTTTCTTCTTTTAATGTTTTTATTGATTTGAGAGAGAAAGGGAGAATAGTAAAGAGAAACATCGATGAGAGAGAAACATCAATTGGCTACTTCCAGAATGTCCCCCACTGGGGGGATCAGGTCTGCAACCCAGGCATGTGCTCTGACCAGGAATCCAACTGATGACCTCTTGGTTCATACATAGGTCAATACTCAACCACTGAGGCACACCAGCCAAGCAATGTCATTGCCTTTCTAAACTTCCCCTTTTATATGTGGCCCATTTAGCACAATTTCTGACACATACCCTGTTTCCCCGAAAATAAGACAGTGTCTTATATTAATTTGTGCTCCCAAAGATGCATTAGGTCTTATTTCAGGGGATGTATTATGTTTCCATGAAGTAGGTCTTATTTTTGGAGGATGTCTTATTTTCGGGGAAACATGGTAGTAGAGACCTAAAAAATATTGGCTGAATGGCCATTTCTAGACCTCTCTTCACAACAGCTGGTCATGCTTTATACAACTCAGACTGTGACACGTCCAGATACTTAAAAGTTTTGAGAAGGACTTTGGTTATAGCCCTCTTAGAAAAAGACTCTATTAGCCACTAATTCTCTCCCCTCCTGTTGTATTTTCAGATTGTTTCCACATATTTATGCCCATAGCACACATATGCCTCAGTAACCTGAGAGTCATTTACAATCCCTACCAGCTATTATGTGAGTTCCAAGTTGTTGCCTCTTTTTCAAGATGCTCAAATTAGAGTTATGGCCAATGTAAAGGAAACACGTCAATATGCAACTAAGCACAAAGAGGCTATTTGAAAAAGGACAGTAAGACCTCCCCATTTGATATATATGTGATAGCTCTGGCTGGGGAGCTCAGTTAGTTGGAGCATTGTCCTGATACACCAAGGTTGCTAAATTGATCCATGATCAGGGCACATACAAGAATTAACCAATGAATGCATAAATAAGTGGGACAACAAACTGATGTTTCTCTCTCTATTAAATCAATCTTTTTAAAATATTTATTTATTTGTTTGTTTATTTATTTATTTTGTTAAAGCCTGTGATAAAAACCAAATGAAACCATTTAGGAAGATCTTCTGAAACTTTGCTCTTACAGAACTTGGCTTTAAAGATAATCCAAAAAATGGCGGGGAGCTTGTCTTCACGTGGTCCAAGTTTAATCTTGTTATTAAAACTAACCAGAAAACTCTTTACTTCTCCAAGAATCTGTGATTGGTTACCTAGCAAATGAGTCCAAATTGGTCAGCAACTTAAAAGAGAAATTATTAGGTCTCTCCGCAAATACTGACTTAAAGCCAGAGAATCAGAAGTTTATACAGTCAGATTCTGTTTTAAGGCTTGCTTTCTAAAACTTCAAATGACCACTTGTCATTTTTTTCTGAATGTAGAAGGAAATGGATTAGTTCACTTTCCACCCTTAAAGAAACACAGATATGCTTCTAATGTTCTGGTTTTCCCAATTCAGAATCTTTGAATCAAAGTTTCAAATGAATCTGACTGGATCCTAAAATTCAAGTGCCAAGAAGAGTTCATGTACAAAAGAATTTGCTGTATTAATCAGGGGAAATGGAGACTTTTAAGCCAACAGTGGGAGAACATGAGGGTAACAAAAAATGTCAACTTACTTGCAAGATTATAAAAGTTTAAGTGCAGTGAGTTATCCCTATGTCTTAAAATTTGTACAGAATGTCACCTCAATTATTAGCACAAGGTTCAGGTTATGAACAAAAGTTACAAAATAGGCCACCTTTACAAATGAGGCAAACGTATGAAAAAGAAAGGCCTTCAGGATTATATTAACTACTAGAGGCCTGGTGCACGAAATTCGTGCATAGCGTGCGTGCGTGCGTGCGTGCGTGCGTGCGTGTCCCTCAGCCCAGCCTACACCTTCTCCAAACCGGGACCCCTCAAGGGATGTCTGGGCAGACAGACATCCCTCTAACAATCCAGGACTGCTGGCTCCAAACTGCTAGCCTGCTTGCCTTCCTGATTGCCCCTAACTGCTTCTGCCTGCCAGCCTGAGCACCCCCTATCCACTTCCCTGTCAGCCTGATTGATACCAAACTGCTCCCCTGCCAGCCTGATTTCCCCTAACTGTCATCCCCTGCAGGCTTGGTCACCCCTAACTGCCCTCCCCTGAAGGCCTGGCCACCTCTTACTGCCCTCCCCTGCGGGCCAAGTTGCCCTCAACTTCCCTCCTCTGCTGGACTGGTCATCCCTAACTGCCCTCCCCTGCAGGCGTAATCACCCTCAACTGCTCTCCCTTGCTGGCCATCTTGTGTCCACAAAAGGGCAGGATCTTTGACCACATGGGGGCAGCCATATTGTGTATTGGAGTGATGGTCAATCTGCATATTACTCTTTATTATTAGATAGGATAATAATGCACGGGCAGGGGCCAGCTGGTTTGCCCTGAAGGGTGTCCCAGATCAGGATGGGGGTTTCCTTGGGACGTGGGGCAGCCTAAGCAAGGGGCCTGTGGCAGTTTGCAGGCCAGCCACACTGCCTGGTTACCCAAGCAGAGGCCCTGGCATCTGGGGTTTATTTATCTTCTATAATTGAAACTTTGTAGCATGGAGTGGAGCCAAGCCTTCTGCTTGCTCAATGGTGGCAGCCATTTCTGTTGGGGTTTATGTATGTTTTATAATTGAAACTCTGTAGCCTTAAGTGAAGGCCTGGGCTGGCCAGGGTGTGCAGAAAGCTTGGCTTTCTCTATCACCAGGGGAAACCTTAGCCTTCTGCTCTTTCCAGCTCTGTGGCTGCCGCCATTTCTATTTGCATTTATGTATCTTCTATCATTGAAACTTTGAAGCCTTGAGTGGAGACCTCTGCAAGGGCAGGCGGAAAGCTTGGCTTCCTCCATTTCCAGGGAAACCCAAGCCTCCCTCCTGCTCTCTGTGGTGGTAGCCATCTTGGTTGGGTTTATTTGCATATTCGCTCCTGACTGGCCTGTGGGCATGGCTTGTGGGTGTGGTGGAGTGGTGGTTAATTTGGATATCACTCTTTTATTACATAGACTGTATGGTGTCAAATGGATACTAGACATATTGGAAAATGACTTTGTAACTTATATAAATATATAATCACTATGCTATACACCTGAAATTAATATAACATTGCATGTCAATTATAATTGAAGTATTTTTTTTTAAGAAAAAGAAAGGAGATTCATGAAAATGTTTTTGGAAGTACTACAGGCTTACTTATTTTATTTTTTATTAATCCTCACCCAAGGATATTTTTCCATAGTTTTTTGGAGAGTGTGGAAGAGAGAGGGAGGCCAGACAGAGACACAATGAATGGTTGCCTCCTGCATGTGCCCTGACTAGGGCTGGAGGTAGAGTTACTACAGGCTAAATTTATTTGAGTAGCTTGTACATATATTTAATTTTATATTTATTTAATCATTAAGGTCTGAACTGGACCCATCATTTTCATTATACTTTGCAACATCTCATGGAAGACATTAGGCGATGTAGTGTTATTTGTAGATTTGGAGAATCTCAAAGATCTCTGGATTTTTTTCAGAATGCCAACCTTCTATCTTAACTGTTTAATCATTCTCAACAACACAGAAAACAAAGTTAGAAAAACAAGTTACTTGGGTTATAAAGCAATTGTGTTTGTTATCTCCTCCAAGAACAAGTAGGAATCATTATCTTAATTATGCAAATATTTGGACTTTTTTTTCCCATCTATACTTGGAAAATCTGCAAAAATACCAGTGATAGTATTCAGTTATAGCTATTTATAGGCATTTTCATAAAAAACATCCAATGTATTAAGACTATGCAAAAGCCAAATACCAATAAATATATATCACAGCATATATTGTTTATGCACTAGGACCGCTAAGTGAAATCTTCCAATGAGCTGAAAAACAAAGTTTATGAATTAAAGTAAGAATGAGTTCTTTAACTATGTATGACATCTAGCTAGTTAATAATTTAAAAATACCTCAATTTCCTGCATTTTTAGATTTCTGCAAAACTCTGTAAGTAATTAATTTCATGTATGGCATGTTCCATGCTCTTTAGATTATGTGTGTGCTAAAAATGATAGCTGGTGATTTCAATATCATTATAATATGTACCTTTCTAGAATTATAAAAGTGTACCTTAGTCATATCACTGGCTATATTCACAAATCCTGATGAAGAAGATGTACCTTAATTATGTACCTTAATTAATGAAGAAGATGTACCTTAATTATGGCTACTATATAAAATTAAAGATATTGAGATTATAAATTTGCCTCACTTTTTTAAAAAAAATATATTTTATTGAGTTTTTTACAGATAGGAAGGGAGAGGGATAGAGAGCTAGAAACATTGATGAGAGAGAAACATCAACCAGCTGCCTCCTGCACACCCCCTATTGGGGATGTGCCCGCAACCAATGTACATGCCTTGACCGGAATCGAACCTGGGACCTTTCAGTCTGCAGACCGACGCTCTATCCATTGAGCTAAACCGGTTTCGGCTTGCCTCACTTTTGATGATAGGTTTATTTGTATTCAAAAACTGAAATTTGTGGCCCTGGCTTGTACAGTTCAGTTGGCTGGAGTGTCATCCCGTACACTGAAAGGTTGTGGTTTTGATTCCCGGTCAGGGGACATACTTAGGTTGCAGGTTTGAGCCCTAGTTGGGGTGTGTGCCGAAGATGATCGATGGATATTTCTCTCACGTTGATGTCTATCTCTCTCTCCCTCCCTCCCTTTTCCTTCTTCTCTTGATTACTTTGAAGTTAAGACTTCAAATTCTTGCATAAATCTACTTCTTTCAATTTCCATCATTTTAATTATATGGTTCACTACAAAATCAGAGCTCAGTAAGTTCTTAACATTGTTCTAAGATATTTTACATTTTTGCACGTAGACACAAGCTGGTTCTACTGCTACTTTAACATCTGGGATGGAGATGGGAGTCGGGGACAAAAGGGAAGGGCAGACCCAACCAAGAAGGTTCAACAGTGTGAATTTTCTCTTTTTAAGTTGGGTGGTGGGTGCATAAGTGTTCATTTTATTATTTATTTTCTCATACCTCTTTGCAGAATTCATTTTTTTAAGTGATATTAAGTATAATATCCATAGCTTTATTTTGCTTTACATAGTGGCAAATACTGGACCATTTAGTTCAATATACTTCACCAAAGGTGCAGAGAGAACTCTTTCATCACTCAGACTATAGTGTTGGGAAAGCCTAAAAGTAGAAATCAACCTCTCTGCCCTCTCTGATGGTTCTTCTTATCAAAGAAGTCTGTGTTAGAAATTAAACATTACTTTTAATTGCAAGTGTCATTTTAGCAGAATGATTGGTGTAATAGCAGCAATATGCCATGCCTCCAAGTGTAACTCTGAGTAAATTACCTCAATTTCCTGTAACTGCTCCTGATTGGTTGTGTACATTTGTTGAAGAGAATCCTCCAACTCTGTGTTCCGATCCAGTAATGTCTTCCCAAGCTCAGCAGCAAGTTGGAGATCTAGCACAAGTGAATAAAGCAAATAATAGCACTTCAATATTTTATATAACCCAGGCCATGAAATAAAAATGAACCAAGACCCAACCCAACATTGCAAATTTAAGTCTGATCCCGGTAGAAGGTGGAATGGCCTAGAAGGAAAACTGAGTCCTACTTAAGATCCAGTTGAACTGGGGTCCTCTACTTGTACCATGCTCTTATGTACTCCTACTTTTAAGATGTGAAGAAGACTGACCTACTTTATGGAGATACTAGAGGCCTGGTGCACTAGATATTCGTGCACAGGGTAGAGGGAGGGGAAGGAGTGTCCCTCAGCCCAGCCTCACCCCTCTCCAATCTGGGACCCGTCGAGGGATGTCCAACTGCCCGTTTAGGCCCAATCCGAGTCAGACATCCCTCTCACAATTCAGGAATGCTGATTCCCAACTGCTTGACTGTCTGCCTTCCTGATTGCCCCTAACCGCTTCTGCCTGCCAGCCTGATCACCCCCTAACTACTCCCATGCCAGCCTGATTGATGTCTAACTGGTCCCCTGCCAGTCTGTTTGCCCCCAACCACCCTCCTCTGCTGGCCTGGTCACCCCTAACTGCCCTCCCCTGCAGGACTGATCGCCTCCAACTGCCCTTCTTTGCAGGCCTGGTCCCTCTCAACTGCCCTCCCTCACAGGTCTGGTGCCTCCCAACTGCCCTCTCCTGCTGGCCATCTTGTGTCCACATGGGGGCAGGACCTTTGACCACATGGTTGCAGCCATATTGTTTGTTGGAGTGGTGGTCAATCTGCATATTACTCTTTCAATAGATAGGAGAGAGGCCTGGTGGACAGGTGGGGCCAAATGGTTTGCCCTGAAGGGTGTCCTGAATCAGGGTGGGGGTTCTCTTGGGGCATGGGACGGCCTGAGCGAGGGGCTGTGGTGGTTTGCAGGTCAGCCACACCCCCTGACAACCTAAGCAGAGGCCCTGGTATCTGGAATTACCTTCTACAATTGAAACTTTGTAGCCTGGAGCAGAGCATAGCCCTCCCTGGCTGGCAGCATTTCTGTTTGGATTTGTTTACCTTCTATATTTGAAACTTTGTAGCCTTGTGGAGGCCTAGGCCGGCAAGGGCTGGCGGAAAGTTTGGCTTCCTCGTTGCCCAGAAAACCCAAGCCTCCCTCCTGCTCTCTGTGGCTGTAGCCATCTTGGTTAGGTTTATTTGTATAGTCACTCTGATTAGCTGGTGGGCATGGCTGGTGGGTGTGGCAGAGTGATAATTTACATATTACTCTTTTATTAGGTAGGATACTCACTAGTCTAGAAGTGAGCAATCAGCATTGTGACTTCTAAAATCATAATTATTTGCTAATGGACTAGATTTATTCATATCCTATATACCTACTTTTCTGGACAAAGCCTCAACCAAAATATAGGCAGATATTGAAATAATCTCCACCCTGGCTGGCCTGCTCAGTGTTTAGAGCATGGGCCTGCACACCAGAATTGACTGGGTTCAATTCCTGGTCAAGGGCATGTTCCTGGGTTGCAGGTTCAATATTCATTCCCAGTAGGGGTGTGTGCAGGAGGCAACCAATCAATGTGTCTCTCACATACATGTTTCTTTCTTCTTTCCTCTCTCCCTTCCACTCTATCTAAAAACCAATGGAAAAAATATCCTCATTCCTCAGGTGAGGATCCAAACAGTCTCTAAAGTTCCTATGAAATCTGATTGCTGTAAATGTGCAACTGTCAAAGCAGTTTGTTATTACAGATCCTGGCCTCCAAATGGGATAAAAATTAAGTAAAAAAGAAGAAAAGGGGAAATACAGCAGTAATATGGACATTGCCCACCCCAGGTCTTCCATTTTTTCTACTTCTCTTCATGTCCTTCTCCAAGATGAGTAAACCAGACAAGCAGCACAACGATCATGAGGTAATTACATGTCAGTTGTTTTTACACTACTTTGATTTAGCACAGAACCATATTTCTATTTTGAACCTCACTTTTTGACATGCTGCTAAGGTATACATGCATGTAAAACAGGATTTGTTTGTATTATACACAATCCCAGAAATAAAAATTAAATGTTACCCAAAGGACACTAAGTAACTGAAGTAACAGATAACTGAAGTACTATCTGCATAAACTTCATAGAGAGACCCTTTGATATAGTGGGAATAAACTCAACTGAGTAGGAAGGTCTGACACCCCAGTGCTGACTATCATTTACCAGAGAAACATGTTCAAGATGGGCCTTTAAACATCCCTTCACTTAGTCTTCTTGTCTAAAGACAATATGATTGTAAAATAAAACGAAATAATACAGAAGGAAGTATTTTATAAACTAAGTTACAATACAAAAGCAAATAGTACCAGTAGTACTAGTATTGACTCACAAATAACTGTTTATTGCTGGGCATCACACTAAGCTTTAGTTTCAGAAGGGTTAATACAATGATTCTAGATTAACGAATGAAGCAAGATAAGAAGTAGATAAACTTGCAAACTGTGATAAACACTTTTCATTCAGACATGCATGCATACATTCAATAATACCAATGAGGAACAGAGGTGAGGAAGTAACATGGAGTCACTACAGTCAAGCTACTGTATTACTGCAATCAGGCCAAGGCTAGAGAAACAATACTATTCTTGTTTTAACTATAACTAGCCTGGGAACTTAAAACTTTCAAACTTCCAGTCCTGTCAATGCTTAGATATACATCAAACTTTCAGGTAACAATGTGATTACCTCTGAAGGACTAAGGAAACAATGTTCACTTATCCAGACTACCAGTTATACAATCCAGAGGCTAAAAATTTATTTCTTGCCAAAACCGGTTTGGCTCAGTGGATAGAGCGTCGGCCTGCGGACCGAAGGGTCCCAGGTTCGATTCCGGTCAAGGGCATGTATTGCGGGTACATCCCCGGTCGGGGGTGTGGAGGAGGCAGCTGGTCGATGTATCTCTCTCATCGATGTTTCAAGCTCTCTATCTCTCTCTCCCTTCCTCTCTGTGAAAAATCAATAAAATATATATTTTTAAAAAAGAATTTATTTCTTACTATAAGAACTCTTAGTTTTTCATTTGTCTTCAGAGCATTCTTGCCTTGTGTTTCTGGTTTGCAAACCCTAAGACATTTGAATAAATCTTTATCACTTATTTCTAGCAATGCCTCTACACTTATTCAGTTGGTCTGACACCAGGTACCATTCTGGACACGGGACATAAGGGTGAACCTAGCTAAAAATTTCCTGCCCTCATAAGCTTATATTCTACTAGTGGCCTGGTGTACGAAATTTGTGCACATTAAAAAGAAATTAATTAGAGGAAATATTTTAATACTAGTAGACCTGCACATGAATCCATGCGCCAATAGCTCTCTGTGGGGCCTGGCTACTCTGCACCTGCTGCCCAGAGGCTCTCCATGGTCCACATTACCATCCGCGACTGGGTGTGGAATGCCCGCCTCGTCACTGGGGCGAGGATGCAAGCATTCCTCACCCTGGCCTGGCCAGAGGCCAGGCATGAAATGGTTGCCTCATCACTGTAGCATTTTGCCAGGTCGCTCATGCTAGGACTGGGGGGACTCCTGTGGGGCTGAGAAGACTAGGTGCTACCATCTTGTGGCTATGGGCACTGCCATCTTTGTGATGGAATGACAGTTAATTTGCACATTACCCTTTTATTAGATAGGATTGCATTTGCCCCTTTTCTATAATAGAAATGTCAGAGGTGAAAGAAAATTAATAAAATGTATATGAAAATCTTCCTCCTGTCAGAGTCAGGGGTGCTCTGCAAGACCCAGAGTCAAGTCCCCGCTCACCCATGCACGCCTCAAAATCACATGAGACCCAGACCTGGCCGGTCCCACCCCTATCAAGGGGCGCAGCCTCAGGTCCCTTGGCCTGATGCCTGGGCAGGGGGCACAGCCTCAGGTCCCCTGTCAAGCCCCACCAAGCCGGGGGTCGCAGCCTCAGGTCCCCTGCCCTGGCCCAGTGTGCCATGCAACCTCAGTTCCCTGCTGATTGCTCCATAAGGCTCGTTATGGGAACTCAGCCTCCGCTGTGGGGACAGCCATCTTGTGTTATGGAAACACTCCAACCTGTGCGTGCCACCATCATTGTAGTGGTACGCTGGTCAATTTGCACATTCCCTCTGTATTAGATTAGATGGGAAGAAACAGAACGATAAAATATATATTAGCAGGAAGTGCTACTCAAGAGAAAAAATAAAGCAAGGAAGGGGAATAGGAAGAGTATGAATGTAGAAGGTTAAAATTTAATGTGACAAGAGTGACAGAATTAAGATATGAAGAAACAGAATAAATGACCCATGTCGATCTATGTAGGTGGCCAACATTCTAGGCAGAGGCAAAACAAGTAACAAGACCCTGGCAAGAAGCATCACTAGAGTTAATAAGGAGGTCAATGAGGCTGGAGCAAAGTGTGTGTAAGACAAAAAAAGCGGGGAAGCAAATGGTAAGTGGATACTGCAATCATCTGTGTCATAGACAATAGTGGCTTGGCTCGAGTGGCAGAGATGGGGATGGAGAGAAGGGGCTGGATTCTAGATATGTTTTGAAAGTTGAGCTAAAAGGATGTGTTAGCCCAACTGGATGTGGTGTGTAAGAGAAGAAGAAAAATGGATTTGGTGATAACAAAGGATCTACTTTAGAAAGGAAGGTCACAAGGAAAGTCACCCTGAGGACACGATTTAGCTAAAGCTTCAAGGATGAGGACCTCACTAATAAAAGCCAGACAGAGGCATTGCAACACAAGAGAACATGGCATGTCCTTGATAAAATGCCAGTGTGAAAGAAGAGTTGGAGAAGTAGGCAGGGATTGGATCATAGAAGTTTTATGGGCCATGGTAAAGCTTGACTTCTAAGTATTCTTAGTTAATGTCACGGAATATATTTATTATGAAAAGGTATTTGTTACAAAAACAGGGACCTGTACTACATGATTTTATTTTATTTATTTTTTGAACAGATCTTTATTGTTCATATTATTACAAATGTTCATTCCCCCCCTCCCATTGCTCCCCTTCACCAGGTTCCCATCCCACCCTCTGCCCTTTCCCCATCCCCATTGTCCTCATCCATAGGTGCAGTTTATATTCAGTCTCTTCCCGCACCCCACACTCTCCTTTTCCCTGAGAATCATCAGTCACTCCCCTTCCATACCTCTGATTCTATTATATTCAACAGTTAATATTGTTCATCATGATTTTTACTTCCCTTGGTTTTTAGATTCACTTGTTGATAATTACGTGTTTGTTGTTCATACTTTTTATCTTTATTTTCTTCCTCTTCCTAAAGAACCCCTTTCAGCAATTTATATAATTCTGGTTTGGTGGTGATGAACTCCTTTAGCTTAAATTTATTTGTGAAGTTCTTTATCTGGCCTTCGATTCTGAGTGGTAGCTTTGCTGGGAGAGTATTTTTGGCTGTACGTTCTTGTTATTCATCACCTTGAATATTTCTTGCCATTCCCACCTGGCCTGCATGGTTTCTGTTGAGAAATCAGCTGACACGTGTGTCCCAGGAGGCCATGTGCCCCGGGTAAGCCGTACCCCCCAAAGGGGAAGGGTGTCCCGGGTGAGCCGTGTGTCCCAGGGGGCCGAGTGCCCCGGGTGAGCCGAGTGTCCCTGGGGGCCGAGTGCCCCGGGTGAGCCGAATGTCCCAGGGGGCCGAGTGCCCCGGGTGAGCCGAGTGTCCCAGGGGGCCATGTGCCCCGGGTAAGCCGTACCCCCCAAAGGGGAAGGGTGTCCCGGGTGAGCCGTGTGTCCCAGGGGGCCAAGTGCCCCGGGTGAGCCGTGAGTCCCATGGGGCCGAGTGCCCCGGGTGAGCCGAGTGTCCCAGAGTGCACTGTGCCCCGGGCGAGCCGTGTGTCCCAGGGGAAGCAGTGGGACCCAGGGGAAGGGGCGGTGAAAACCAGAGGAGGAGCAGACTCTATTCATATGGTCCTGAGATAGTCACCATAAAACAAGCAGACTGCCAAATGACAGCGGGGAGGGGAAGGAGACCTGGGGGGAGATAGGAGAACAACCGAGGGACTGGTATGCATGAACATAAGTACAACCAATGAACACAGAACTCTGGGGAGGGAGGGCATAAATGGGAGGTGGGGGGGGGGGGCAATGGTAAACTATGTACACAGAAAATACCTTAATAAAATAAAATTTAAAAAAAAGAGAGAGAAATCAGCTGACAACCGTATGGGTGCTACTTTATAGGTAACTACCTGCTTTTCTCTTGCTGCTTTTAATTTTCTGTCTTTTACTCTTGGAATTTTAATTTTGATGTATCTTGGTGTGGTCCTCTTTGGATTCCTTTTGTTTTTGTTTGGGGTTCTGTGTGCTTCCTGGACTTGTAAGTCTATTTCTTTCACCAGGTGGGGGAAGTTTTCTGTCACCATTTCTTTATATATATATATATATATATATATATATATATATATATATATATATATTATTGATATTTTACAGAGAGGAAGGGAGAGAGATAGAGAGCTAGAAATGAGAGAGAAACATCGACCAGCTGCCTCCTGCACACCCCCAACCGGGGATGTGCCCGCAACCAATGTACATGCCCTTGACCGGAATCGAACCTGGGACCCTTCAGTCCGCAGACCAACGCTCCACCACTGAGCCAAACCGGTTTCGGCTGTCACTATTTCTTTCAATAGGTTTTCGGTATCTTGCTCTCTGTCATCTTCTGGGATGCCCATAATTCTGATGCTGGTTCACTTGAACTTGTTCCAGAGGATTCTTCACACTGTTTTCAACTTTCTAGATTCTCTTGTCTTCTTGCTTCTGCAGAGGAGTGTCCTCTGGCTCTTTGTGTTCCAAATCTTTGACTTAATTCTTGCAATCTCCCATTCTGTTTTTAGGACTCCGTATAACATTTTTTATTTCAGACAATGTATTCTTTATTTCTAGTTGATCATTTATTATTTCTAGTTGATCCCTTTTCATATCCTCATAGGTCTCCTTTATTTTATCAGACTTTTCTAGGATAGTCTTGAAAAACCTTATAAGCATGGTTTTGAACTCTATATCCAGTCGCTTTTTGTCCTCCATTTCTTTTGTTTGTGATCTGTCTCCTTGTCTTGGCATTTTCACTGCTTCCCTGAGTTGGTGGGTGGCTTTGTGTCTTAAGGTGTCCTATATGGTTCAGTGGGTCAGCCTCCCAGTTATCTGAGGTGGACACTCTTGGTGCACCCCTTTGTGGACTGTGTGTACAGCCTTATTGTAGTTAAGTCTTGATTGTTGTTGATATCACTGGGAGGAACTGACCTCCAGGCCAATTGGCTGTGAGGATCAGCTGTGTCTATGCCAGGAGACAGCCTTATTCGACTAGACTTGGAAAACTGCAAAAGCCTCTGTGCTCAGCTTGGATGGGGTGGAGTTTCAGGGTGGAGCCTACAGCCTTGGCTTTCCATTAGCCCCGTCCTATGAGGTTCCTGAGTCTCAGTGTTCCTCAGTGACCTTTGTTACTCGCTGCAAGCACTTCTGAGAGAAAGGTGCCCTAGAGTTTCGCCTGCTACCAGACAGTCTAGTCCAAGGCTGGGCAAACTACGGCCCATGGGCCGGATCCAGTGAATAAAACTATTGAATTAAAAAACAACAAAAAGACCGTACCCTTTTATGTAATGATGTTTACTTTGAATTTATATTAGTTCACACAAACACTCCATATCCATGCTTTTGTTCTGGCCCTCCGGTTCAATTTAAGAACCCATTGTGGCCCTCGAGTCAAAAAGTTTGCCCTCCCTTGGTCTAGTCTCTCCCCCAAAGAGCCCAGAACTGGGGTTCAGTGCAGTTGGAAGTAAGGTTAAGAGCAGTCCAGAGCTTATGTCTCCTTCTCGGGCAATCCAGTTGCTCAATCAATAGCCTGTCCTCTGCGCGCAACGTGCATGACTCCGGGGCTCTGCCTTTTGCCGCTCCCTTGAGCTTCTGCCTAACAGCCCAGATTCCCTCCGTATGAGGCTGGGGCCCGAGCGTCTCGCCCAGAACTGGGGTTCAGTGCAGTCGGAACTGAGGCTCAGCACAGTCCGGAGCTTTTGTCTCCTTCCCACTAGGGCAATCTAGCAGCTCAGTGAACAGTCTGTCCTCTGTGCGCAATGTGTGCGACTCTGGGGTTCTGCCTTTTGCTGCCCCCTGAGCTTCCGCCCAGATTCCCTCTGTATGAGCCTGGGACCCCAGGGTCCCACCCAGGACTGGGGTTCAACACAGGAGCTTTTTATCTCCTTCCCACTAGGGAACACCAGCAAGGCACTCAGCCACCCCCTCCTCTCCAGCTCAGTCCTCTCCCCTCGCGCGCACCGTGTCTCTGTACCTTAGGCTTTTACAGCTCCTCTGATTTTCCTTCTGGTTTTCTCTTTCCTTCTAGTTGTAGAATTTGTAGTCAGTCAACTTTCCTGTAGTTCTGGATAATATCCACTTTATATTGTAGTTGTATTTTTTTAAATTGTTGTGTGAGGCTACAGTTAGGCATTTACCTATGCTGCCATCTTGGTTTCTCCCTGTACTACATGTTTTTAAAACTTAAGTTGTAGAGGTTGACAAATAAGGTTTACAACTATTCATGACCACCAAAACTAAAACTCAACCTAGAATAAGTGGTAACAAAAAAAGCAATACATTTTGTCACCTGGTACTGTTCATTCTAGTGCAGAACTAGTGGTCTGCTTGGGTGATTTTCTCTCATTGGGAAATAAAGCAGCAAAAATCTACCTTTCACCACTCCAGCTCACAGTAAACATTTTACATTTAAAATAAATTAGTGTACTGTTGGTAGACAGGTATTAAATTCTCTCATGATTTAAATATTAACAATGCCTATTAATATACTAAGTACTTCAGATAACAACTCTATGAATTAACATCTTGTATTCACAAGACATAGAACCTTTATGAAAAGCTCAAATCATATAAGAGACAGTCATTTTTGTATCTTTTCAAGGTAGTTAGGCCAGTTTTAGAGATGAGACAACTTTAAGCACAAAGATACTAACGGATCTGGTCAAATCTACAGGAGTCACAGGCAAAATAAACACTTCTATCACCAGATTCTAACTCTCTCATCCCTATTCTCCACTTCATTATCCATATCTACACAGTTTTCAGATGATTGACAGTGTGACCACACACTTCTTCAAGACAGCGAGTGCAAACTTTCCTAGTCAGGTACTTAAGCTTTTTACTTGTTTTCACTAATGGCAATGAGAAACCAGAGTTGAGCTACCTAGCTTCTATTACCTGCTCAATCAAAGAAAGTACGTATAACCTCAGGCAAGCTAATATATTGTTTTCACTAAGTGAAAATGAAATGATGCAAAGCTAAAGATGTTCCAGAAATAATTATTGTGTACCCGTAGGGTATGTACTAAAGATGTTCCAGAAATAATTATTGTGTACCTGTAGGGTATGTAATGTGCATACAGTACCACATAGAAGTCTCCACATTGTATTGAAGACAAAGTCTCTCTGGCCTGGCCTGTTTTATAGTGGTAATTCCTTACTGGGAAGGACCAGAGACTCATCAAAGATGCTCTAAACTGGCAATCAAAATCTGAATCAAGACTAACTTTATACCACCGTCACCTACTTCCATCCCATTACGAAACCACCTAAGCTCTTAATACACAGCCAGGAGCAGCTCTCCTCCTGCTGCTACAGAAAGGGATGCCAAGTAAAGCACTCTTCCAGTCAACAGTAACCAGAAAAGAACTTGTCCTATTCCAGCCCTTATTTCCAGTTAAACAAAGCCCAACCAGGCTCAGTAACTTCAAGACTCAGACTCCTACATATTTCATAGGCTGTTTAGGATAGAATCCTGGCAAGACAAGTATCAACTACAAGAAAGGGCCTGTGAAGTGACAATGCAAAGAGGATATTACTTCATCTATTAGTTTAAGGACAAGGGTCTTCTTTTGGTCTTTAAAAAAAAACTTCATTTCCTGTCATCTAGCATATGGCTTCCAAAAGGAACCAAAAGCTGGCAGTAAGCCCAAGTGGGTTTTTTAAATAATTAGTGGAGCAAATGGGAGAGTATTCAATGTTCTTTACTATTGTTTTTAAGAGGGGAGGGGAGGGGAGGGGAGGGGAGGGGAGGGGAGGGGAGGGGAGGGGAGGGGAGGGGAGGGGAGGGGAAAGTTTGAAGCCCATAAGCACCTGCTCATCTATTTTCCAATAAAGATTCTGAACTGGCCTCAGCAGCATTAAAAATACCACAGGTTTACTGCAGGCTTGAGAATTACCACCTAGCAACACTTTTGTGTTTAATATGCTTTCACTAATTAGCCTTTGCAAGCATAATAATCCATTTACACTGTTAGCTTTAAACAATACTCTACTCAGTCCTATATGCCTTAGGCAGAAAAAAATTAGCTCTAGCAGCCAGAGTGTATTTTTAAAAGCATCTTTCTCCCAGAAATCAGAAACCTTTAAATTCCATTGCTTTTATATCTTTCTTATTTTCCTCATTTTCAAAATCATATAAGGATAATGTATTGGCAATGGTCTTCAGCAATAATCCAATAATATGAAGGCTGAAAGCTTTTCCTATTACAAAGTCAAATGAATCATTTGGTGATGCTTCTGTGTACCTCCTACTATAATTGGGAAGCAAAAAATTTGAATATAAACATCAAGAAAAACGATGATGTCAGTTTTAATGACCCTCCAAACAGTGATTCAGCAAATTACACACCAGGAAAATGTACCCATCTTGAAAAGAAGTAGAAGTCTTAGGATTCTTTAAAACTAAGATTTCATTTGCTGATCCATGTAATAGAAACCTGAATCCTTATTCTAAGCTTACACAGCTCACCAAACAACAATTATAACCGCAGCTGGTCTGAAGAAAAAGCGGGTCTCTGAAGGCTTTCCACCTTGCTCTCAGGGGCATGTTTCAAATAGAAGGTTCCTGCTGTCCCAGAAAGGATCAGACACGCAGAGATCATTGTCAGTATTCTTCCTGTGCCAGCTCAGCCCTCTGACAAAAGACAATCTCTTCATCAAAGTGTTTTGTAAAAGCAAAGGGTTTTCTCCTTTTGCCTCACACAGCTTTACATGTTTCTATAAAGGTATGAACAGTAGACCAAAGCCTTTCAAAGTTAGATTTTCCCCCAGCAATTTTAATTTAAAAAATGCCCCAGCAAACGGATACAAAAATTCAATCTAGCCGAAACCGGTTTGGCTCAGTGGATAGAGCGTCGGCCTGCAGACTGAAGGGTCCCAGGTTCGATTCCGGTCAAGGGCATGTACCTTGGTTGTGGGCACATCCCCAGTAGGGGGTGTGCAAGAGGCAGCTGATGGATGATTCTCTCTCATCGACATTTCTAACTTTCTATTCCTCTCAATTCCTCTCTGTGTAAAATCAATAAAATATATTTTTTAAAAAAATTCAATCTACTTAAATAATGGTCTATTGCTAAAGGGGGGAAAAATGTGTAGTTCTGACTTTGAGAACAGGATCTTAAAAAGTTATTTTAGTAGCTCTCTCCAAACAAGGCTCACTCAATCAAGTTAATACAGGCAGACCTTAAAGATAATGTGGGTTTGATTCTAGGCCACTGTAATGAAGCAAGTATCACAATCAAGTGATTCATAATCTTTCTGCTGGTGGAGGGTATTACCTTCCATTGTAAAAAATACACCACCACCCTGACTGGTTTGCTCAGGGGTGACAGCTCAGCCCTCTGACCAAAGGGTCGCAGGTTCAATTCTTAGTCAATGGCATGTGCCTCAGTTGCAGGTTCAATCTCTAACCCTGATAGGGCATGTTTGAGAGGCAACCAATCTATGTCTGTCTCTCTTCCCCTCCACTCTCTCAAAAATCAATGGGAAAAATAGCCTCACTCCTTGGGTGAGGATTAAAAAAATAAAAAAAGCAAAACCATTTTAATGCAATAAAGTGAAGTGCAATAAAACAAGATCTTAACAAGTGAGGATGTTAACAAATGAACAGATGTCTGCCCTTGATAAAATCCCACATGTACTTATCAATCTGTTTATCAGGACAGATTTGCTGCGCCTGCAACTTTCATTCTTTTACAGGCCATATTCATAAGGTATGATTGTTGGAATTTCACATCCATTCCTACACCACACACTTGGTTATGACATACAGGGTTATGTCAAAGTCCACTATAATAATGGATGTAAAAGTCCTTGGAGAAGCAAAGAACAAATTCCAAATGCAAACTGGCATGAAGGAGGTTCAGACCTGTGTTCTCTGGGCTTCATTAGTTTAACACCTGATGACTTCCTTCGGATCAGAGGTTAAGAAGCATAGGTCCCCAGCCTGTACAGACCTATGCTTCTTAAATGCAGGGAAGAAAAATATTTAGCTTTGATTATACAAACTGCGTAGTTTTTTTAGAAGGAAATCTTGCAATTGCACGTTGGTTGTCACATTAATCTAGATAAAGTATCAAACTAGGCCATCAATCCTTATGGGGAATTCTGAAAACAGACACATTTATCTTGTGGGCATAAAGACTATGATGGTAAATACTGCACTGCAGCCGTTAAATAGCTTCTACTATGTGAACAAGCATAATGGTAAACTACTTTGATTTCAGTGACTGTCCACAGCATACTAACTTAAATCACCTTCCCCCAAAAGGTGCTTGTTTTATTTTCCTTTTCTAAGTGTGAGTCATTCTACCCTCTCCCCCCATTTCAATGGTTAACATGAACAAGCATCATGGTCATGTAATATTCACTAAATGAAATGCTAATTTTCAGTACAAGTTAAAGCTAAACAAGTTGCATTTACACGGAACTGCAGAAAAGGAAGATGCCTGAAAAAAATTTTGGAGGATTATTCCAAATAGAGGTTAGGAAAGTTTGCTATGGAGTTTGGAGAGGAACCCTCACTCCCCAATAACAATATCGTCTACCTCCATAGTTGTTGGGATTTAGTGACACCTGTGTTAAGGGCGAGTCAGTGCCTCAGTCAGAACCACAAAAAGGTCCTCCAATCGCAAGTTCCTGCTATTAACATGCAAAAGAAGGGGGGCCTTCTCCAAATCAAAGGCCGTCTTAAGTTTTTCTCGAAATCCAAGGCAAACCTGTTTTTAACCAACAAGCTGGGGTTCACGGCGAAGGAAGAGGCAGAGGCAGAGAGAGGCAGCAACGCCCTCGCCCTTTGGGCACCGGGTGAACGAGGAATCGCATCCCCCCACAGCCCAGCATCGCGGCGGGACGAGTCGCACAGCGCCCGCGGCCCCGGGAGGAGCGTGTTCCAGACGCTTGGCCGCCGCGGGCTCGCGGTCCTCACCTGAAAAATGGGTGAACACAAAAAGCTCCCCTCCCAGTTACTGTGCGGGTGCCACCGCGCACAGGTCCCGTCACGGCGCGCCGCCGCCGCGCTGCCCCGAGGGCCAGGCCTGGAGGGCGACTGGGCGGCGCGGCGGGGCAAGCCGAGGACTGCGCAGCCTCCGGAGGGGTGGGCAGGTGCGGCCGGTCCCCACGTCCGGTGAGCGCCGGCCCTCCCCGCGCCCGGCGTCCCTGGGCCGCAAGCAGAAGCTACTTTTTAACCGCCCGCGGCCCGCAGCCTCCCGCCGTCCCCGCTCACCTTGCTGGAGGTCCTGCGAGTCGTACCACGGCTCGTCCTCCTTTATCTCGAACCCCTCCACCAGGTTTCCCGCCAGCATCTCCGCCGGCTCCCCCAGGGGCAGCGGCCCTCGCCGCCGTCCCGCCTCAGCCGCTGCCCCGGGAGCTCCGCCGGCCCCTCCGCCCTCAGCCAGAGCCGCCCTCGGGCGGGACGCACGGCCGCCGGTTCGCCTCGCGTCGCCCAACGGCCCCAACGGCCGGCACCCGGCACGAGCGCACCAGCCGCAGCCCCGACCCAGCCCGTCCGGCCGCAGCCGGGCCCAACGTGGCACTAGGGCAGTGCCTCCCACCCGGCGATTCAAACCCCCGGCGGCGCCTTGGCCAATGGCGAGCGGGCCACTGGCCGAGCGGCAGCGACATCGTCCAACCGCTTCTCACCGCAGACCGCGGCTCGCCGCAAGCAGCCAATAGGATCTCCGGAGGAAACAAAGAAGGCGGGGAAAATCGAGAAGGTGCGGCCTGAGGGCCCGCCCCCTACTCCGCCTCGGGTCGCTTTGGGACCCGTCTCTGGTGTCGGATTTGGAGGTGGCTGCTTGCGCGGCGCCGTCAGTGGATGTCTGGGCGGCGGGACAGCCAGTGGTCAGGCTAAAGGGCGGGAGGGCCAGAGTCTGGCCTCGAGCGTGGCTGATGCCGTGGGGCGTCCCTCGGGCAGGCGTGGGTGCGGACGGTGCCGGGAACCCGGGGTCACCTCCCCAGCGGCCCTCTGTGGTCTCTTGACTTCCAGATTCGCTCTCCTTGATATGGGAAGTTAAGGGTGGGTCGGGAGTTTAGGGCTGCCAGCGTCGTCTTGACATCTGAGCCCTCACCTCTACCCCTCTGGGAACTGGAAGCTCCCTTTAAAAGGGCTGCCCTGGGTCCACGTGGGAACCTGGGGGCAGGAAGGAGTGCAGTTGAAGCCATCTCCTTAGGGGAAAAAACTGTGAATGCGATTTTTTAAAGGTTCGAGGTCACAAGTTATGCTTCTGGGGTCTTGATATTGCACCTGGAGGGAAGAGAATGCCAGCTAATAGATGTGGAAGGAATAATGGTGTCAGATGATAACAGTCATAATAAAAGAGAAATGGTAAATGCACAAATTTCTTTCTTTTGAATCCAGGTATCCTGATCTACTTTTTATTCTAAGTTAAAAAAGATAAGAAAGCTAGGTCCCATGTAAAGCCTTTGCTTCCCTATTGTCAGTGTTCTGGCAGAGACCAAAAGAAAAGAATTTAAAAACTACAGATGAAGCTCTTTGGAAAGAGAGATGATTGGATTAGGATTTGCTGATGATGGTTTGTGGAAACTGAAGGGCTCTAGAATCATGAATCTGACCTTTAAGAAACTCATCTTCCACAGCCACTGTGCTGCAAGATTTTTCTTCATGGCAAATAGCTCATTTTGACCCCAAATGGGGAAGTGTACTGAAAAATTCTTTAACATTTTCCTTTAAAAAGAGAGAGAGAGAGAGAGAGAGAGAGAGAGAGAGAGAGAGAGAGAGAGAGAGAGAGAGACCTGGAGAATTAAAGTTATTGATAGTTTAAAAGTTACTGATAGTTAAAAATGAAAAAAAAAAAAACCAAGTCCATGCTTTCTGCCTTTTGGTGTTAGTGGGTTCTTTATAAGGACACTTATTTAAAGGAGAGGGTTTTTTGTTTTTTGTTTTTTCCTGGAAAAGGTTGAACTAAAACTTCATTGAAAGATGCTAACTTTCAATGCTGAAAGCCCTGCCTCTGAGGGGTCGTCGGCATTCTTTTGGAGTCTACTTAGCTTAGAAATAATCATGATCAGTCAGTCTCTTCAGCAACACATATTTGGTTTAGTAGTAGGTTAATGAATAACAACCCCGGTGGTATTTAATGCCCCTGCAAAGCCCAATCACGGCACCATTTTGCTGCTTTCAAACTCTGTTGTCAAGAGGAGCCAGAGGTCCTTTGCCCCTGGCTGTAAAGATAAAATATTCTTGTTCTGTGTTTTGTTGCTATAGTAAAACCAGGTGAGAAGAGTCTTTATAGAGCAGTGGTGGCTTAAAAGAATTATAAGTGGTGATTTTTCAGTTAGATACTTACAGAAATAAGTATTAGGGTGACAATCTAAAATAAAATATTGATAGTTCTTTTGCAAGGTGAAATAAGGAAGATTTTTCCTCTCAACATGTACAAAGTCCAGCCTATAGAATTTTTATAGTGTTATTAAACCATGAAGATATCCAAATTCATATTTCAGACAGGATGGATGCTTAACTCAAATTATTTTTAAAAATTTTATCTCAACTCAGCAAGCTTATGACCCTTTGCAAAATTGTGAGTTTCTAAATTCCTGCCTTCTGCTTAATGATAGGACAGTTGAGAGGGTGTGGCATGCTTCTTGTTCTAGCATGCCTGAAATGGAACGAAGGAAAAGAATCTAAATTTGGGCTAAATTTGTACATTGGCTTTTGGGTTTTCTGACTCTTGTTCTTGGCCCTTTTAGTAATCCGGTAACCTCTAGCCTCAATCTTTCTTCTCACTTACACCAAACATAATTCCCAAGAGTGAGGTCTTCACCAGTAGTTCCCAGCTTTTGCAAATCTGAGAATTTAACTTGAAAGCCAAAAATGTTGGCTGACATCCACACAATCATACTTGTATATTTCAAGTGTTTAAACACTGCATGTTGACCAAAAAAAATGCAAGTTTACATTTTCTCATTACAGCTGAATCTAGTACACACATTAGCAAATATTCTTTATTCAGTCTGCGTCTGCATAGTCAGCATATAATTTTAGTAACCACTTAGGATTCTCAGGCCCTATTTTCCATAGCACTGGAATTATTTTTGGACAGTTTCTCTTCCTCTTTGTCCAATACAAGTGACGCTCTTTGAGCCACATACCCTCTCCCCACTGGATTTGCCCTCCATTCCCTAAGAAATTGGGCAATGCAGACTGCAGTGTCTGCTTATTTCTGTAGGCTTATTAAACCAATTTACAGCTCTCAAGTTATCTGAAAATTGTTTGTTTTCTGATTCAATAAAGATTGTGGAGACAAGTGTTCTAGTAAGGCAGGGATGAAACAGGAAACTCATGGTGTTATCTTAAAACTACCTCAAGATTAAAAGAAAGATAAATCTATTCCTACCCTAGCTTGGTTAACCTTTTCCTGTTTTCCAGTTGAATAAATCATGTCACAGAAAGAATAAGACAATCACCAGGTTTAAGAAGAACATTGATCAGAGCAAGAGCCAGAACGTGTTTTTTTCTATATCTGTCTTAGGTATGTGCCTTGGAAAAAACTATAGTCTGTCAGGAGAAAAGAAAAAATACATCTTCAATACAAGTTTGAGACGATGGTGACACTGGTGCCTACAAAAGTGCTAGAGTCAGACCTGCCGAGAGCGGTGGCACTTCTGAAAAATCTCAAGGAGCAGGTAATGGCTGTAACTGCACAAGTTCATGATTTGACCAAAAACAAGTTCAAGCTAAAACCTATTCTACAGAAAGGGTCTCAGCCTCTTGGAGGTGAAAAACCAGTTGGTACTCCTGTACATTGTGAATCAGTCATCTCATTCTCGACAAAGCCTCAGAGCTTCAGGGACATGCTGTAGTTTTGAAACTGGTTGAGATTTGCACGGTTTTAGAAAAACTTTGTCCCTTGGACCAAAAACTGAAGTATTAAATTGACAAACTGCTCATGACTATAGTGACAGGCAGCCTTAGTGAGAATGACCCACTTGTTTTAAGCCTCATCCCAGCAATATGATAAGCAAGTTGAGCTCTGAGGATGAGGAAGATGAAACGGAGGAAGGACAGTCTTTGGGCTCCAGGGAAGAAATCCGAAAACAGAGCAGTTAAGTAATATGTTCCGCCCACTTGGATCCAGTACATTATGATGAAACAGAGACTGCGTGGGAGAAGCATCTAGAACGAGCCAAGAGGTAAGCATTGAGCACCTCTGCCATGCGTGAACTTAAGGAGCAGTACTCAGATGCTCCAGAGGAAATCTGTGACACCCGCATCTTCAAGGTACTCGCCAGAGTCAGGAGGATCAACACAGGATTAACTATGAGGAGAGCATGATGGTGCATTTACTAATTGTCAGTAAGCGAGAGAAAGGATGATGAAAATGTGAAAATGTCATGAGCTCACGGCTTCATTCTTTCACGCACTTCAGTGACATCAGTGCTTTGACAAGAGAAACCCTCATCTTGATGAGGATCAGAATCCTATTACGAAGTGGAAGAAGCCCTCACCAGTTTGGCTTAGTGGATGGAGTGTCAGCCTGAAGACTGAGGGGTTCTAGGGTCAATTCCGGACAAGGGCACATGCCCGGGTTGCAGGCTTGATCCCCCCTAGTGGGGGGCGTGCAGGGGGCAGCTGATCAGTGATTCTCTCTCATCATTGATGTGTCTCTCTCTCTCTCTCCCTTACTCTCTGAAATCTATATATATATATATATATATATATATATATATATATATATATTAAAAAGAAGTGGAAGAAGATACCCAAGAAAGGTTGGAAGATTAAAGGCTTCCAGAATAGGCATCCTGGGATACTTCCAATTTCACCATGTCAGTTTTTTCCTTGGAACTTACTGTTTTCTCTGGACATGTGGAAATCTATTAATAAAATGATTTTACTTATGAACAAAAAAATATACAAGTTTGTACTTCTGAATGGAGAAATTTATGTTAAAATGAACAGACAACTTTATATTAAAACTAGAGGCCCAGTGCACAAAATTTGTGCACAGGGCAAGTGACTCTCTGCCCAGCCTGCACCCTCTCCAATCTGGGACCCCTCAAGGGTCGGGCCTAAATGGGCAGTCAGACAGCCCTCTCACAACCCAGGATGCTGGCTTCCAACTGCTCGGCTGCCTGCCTTCCTGATTGCCCCTAACTGCTCTGCCTGCCAGCCTGGTCACCCCCTAACCACTCCCATGCCAGCCTGATTGATGCCTAACTGCTCCCCTGCCAGCCTTGTCAACCCTAACTGCCCTCCCCTGAATGTCTGGTCACCCTTACTGCCCTCCTTTGCAGGCCTGGTCCCTCTCAACTGCCCTCCACTGCTAGCCATCTTGTAGTGGCTATTTTATATGCACATGGGAAAGGATCTTTGACCACATGGGGCCAGCCATATTGTGTGTTGGAGTGCTGGTCAATCTGCATATTACTGTTTTATTAGATAGGATAGAGGCCTGGTGCATGGGTGGGGGCCAGCTGGTTTGCCCTGAAGGGTGTCCCAGATCAGGATTGGGGTTTTCTTGGGGTGTGGGGTGGCCAGGGTGAGGGGCCTGTGGTGGTTTGCAGGCTGGCCACACCCCCTGGTGACCCAAGCAGAGGCCCTGGTATCTGGAATTTATTTATCTTCTACAATTGAAACTTTGTAGCCTTAAGCGAAGGCCTGGACTGGCAAGGGCAGGTGGAAAGCTTGGCTTCCTCCATCGCCAGGGAAACCCAAGCCTCCCTTCTGCTCTCTGTGGCTGCAGCCATCTTGGTTGGGGTTATTTGCATATTTGTTCCTGATTGGCTGGTGGGCATGGCTTGTGGGCATAGTGGAGGTATGGTCAATTTGCATATTCCTCTTTTATTAGATAGGATGAAGGGCTTGCTTCTTTTTCTTCTCTCTGGCTTTAGCTAAAGGATGCCACTTCATTGTTTCTTTTCTGCGCACCCTCTCAAGTAAGGTGGACAATCCTGTATAATATAAGCCTAATATGCAAATTGTCCCCTCTACTGGGAGTTTGACCAGGAGGTGTGGCTGGCCGGCCCTGCCATGGCTGGTGGTGGTGGCAGGAAGTGGGGGCAAGGGAGGGGAGAGGAAGGGAGGCCCCAGCTTTTTGCTAGGGACCCTACCAATGCATGAATTTCATGCACTGGGCCTTTAGTAATACCATAAACACCTCTCCTTGGCCATGAGTTAAGCATGTCTAAATCTTGGATAAATCAAAGTGTGCATCCCTGTCTTGTTCCTGTTCTTAGGGGAAATGGTTTTAGTTTTTTCCCATTGAGTGTGATGTTTGTTGTAGGTTTGTCATATAAAGCTTTTATTATGTTGAGGTATGATCCCTCTATTCCCATTTTGATGAGAATTTTTATCAAGAATGGGTGTTGGATTTTGTCAAATGATTTTTCTGCATCAATTGATATGATTATGTGACATTTGTCTCTCAATTTATATATGTGATATATAATGTTTATTGATTTGCAGATATTATACCATCCTTGCATCCCCAGAATAAATCTGCTTGGGCATGCTGTATGATTTTTCTAATGTAATGGTGGATTTGATTTGCTAGAGTTTTGTTAAGGATTTTAGCATCTGTATTCATCAGGAATATTGGCTTGTAATTCTCTCTTAGTAGTGCCTCTTTCTGGTTTTGGGATTAGGGTAATGTTGGCTTCATAGAAAGAGCTTAGAAGTGTGCCTTCCTCTTGAATTTTTTGGAATAGTCTGAGAAGTCTAGGTTTTATATCTTCTTTGAATGTTTGGTAAAACTCCCCTGTGAAGCCATCCAAACCAGGGCTTTTATTTGGTGGAAGATTTTTGAAAAAAAAATCCATTTCATCAGTAGTTATAAAATCTATTCAGGTTTTTTTGATTCCTCCTGATTGAGTTTTGTAAGCTTGTTGTTTGTTTATTTGTCTTTTTTTTTTCTTTGTAAGAAATTGTAGATTTCATCTAGGTTGTCCAGTTTGTTGGGGTCAAGTTGCTTGGAGTACAGGAAGTCCTTGGGTTACATTGGACTCCACGTACATCATTTCATGGTTACATCACCATCTCCCATTTATTTATTAAAACAAAAAGTTCTGTCATTTGATGTATATACATGTGTGCTCTTTTTTTTATTATTTATGTACCACAAGTAAAGGTCAGGAATTTTATCTTTCTTTTAAATATTTTTACTGTTTCACTTCTTTTCTGCTGTGTATGTGCTCCATGTAAGTGATGTAGGTGTTTATGTAGGTAGGTTCAACTTATGGCAAAAATTGTGTTATCTTGTGCCATAGAAATGGATCGCCTTGTGAATGAAAAGAGCCACATGCTGACCTGATAAACTCAGGGAAGGCCTGCGTGGCAGTCTTGCAAACTCAGAGACCTAAAGTAACCACAAAAGATGGTTTAAAAATCAAATATCTTACTACCAACAGGTTATAGTGGGCAGTCATTTTCTAGGCCAATATTTTCCCAAAGATCAACTTTGATCTTTACTGAGCCCATTTGCCTTTTTACCTCTAAGATAACCTATCTGTGAGATGTCTGGGTAACTTGTAACTTCCCTTTTTCCTGGAGCCCCTGGGGTACAACCAAATGTAGTGGGTGCCAGGACAGATGCCTCAAATTCCTTTGTTATCATGTTAATTGTTCCTGCACTCACCTAAGTAAGCGTCCATCATTTTACTTTTTATCCAATCCCAGGGGTTTCCCACAGGCTTGCTTTCTCCCGCCTCCTTACTCCATCACCAATGAATTCCATGTAACCCACCTATGTCCCTCCTTTGACTGCAATGTATAAATACAGAAATGTAACCGGCCATTCTCTGGAGCATTATCTCAATCCTTTGAGGTTCTGCTTCCCGGCAATTGTCGACAGTTTGGCTCAAATAAACTCACAAAATTGCTTTACAGGTTTCAATGGTTTTTTTCCCGTTAACATTAATTGGCATCATGAACAGGATTCCAAAGAAAACTCACCAGCAATCATCCTTTGGACATGGACTCGGAGCTAGGATCCAGCCAAGGGCCCCTTGAGCCCGCCGGTTCTCCACCCATTGGGTGAGCATGGGTGAGTTGTCTCTTGGATCTGGAACCTTCCCTGGTTTTGGTAGAAGGTTTGACTTTATTTGAGCTGTGTTAAAATCCTCAAGGTGGAACCAGGGTTCCGAGGTGTTCTTAGGTGACTAAGAATTTTGTGGAGATGTCAGAAATGCAGGAGCCCCATCTGGAAGTCCCGATGCAACTCTTAACTAAATGGCTTATTTGGAGGCCACCATAAGGCTTGGTCTACCTGGGCCCCGAACCTTTCCTTTAGACAGCTAGGAGAAAAACCGAGGCCACATTTGAACCACTACATAACATATCTAAAGTTTGCTCAGGCTACAGATATTAAAAAATAAATAAATAAAATTAACATGGGAAATTGTGCCTTCAAGGCTAGAAGCTCCCAAGACCCCAGCCCTCATTTAATACTCCTGATAAGAAGCCTTTACTTGCAAGTACTTTACAGAAATGAAAAGATTTAACTAGAAAATATTAACTGAGAAATGAATGGCCAAAAATGCAGTTTGTTTGTGGTACCTATGTTAATATCTTGCATGCAGAAATTAGAAAATGCTGGCTCTGAAATTAAACTGAATGAGTATATGGGAAGCATATCTTGATTTGGAAACTAGAAGCTTCTAAGGAAAAGCATAGAAAAAATTTTTTCTTCCAATAAGATGGAAACTACTAAAAAATTTTAGAGATTGTCTCAGAACTATTCTGAAGTTAATAAATATCTACACCCTGTTTTTCCCTGTTGGGGAAAAAGCAGGCCTCTGATTTAGAGGCAACAAGAAAAGACCCCAACCCATTTTTTAATAGTCTGTTGGGAATATATTGAAATTCTAGAGAGGGGCAATTCCTGAAATGGGTACAAAAGACACTGCTTTGGAAACTTTAATGCTGGACATTCTCTGGTGTAAACTTTTAGTGTGTTCTGTGCGCTTGTATAAGAGTGTTGATGTTTTGTGTCTCTTTGTTGTTGTTTAATTTGTTGAAAGAAGAGGAAAGTCCCACTCTAGGTAAGCCTAGTTGTGAGTGGTGGGGTCGAAAGCTTGAGAGAGGTTGCAAGAACATCCCAGCAGCTGCCAAGAGTTCTTTATCTTGGGGGCTCTTCTTGCTCTCCCTCTCAGGGTTCAGCCTCCAGAAATAGTGAGATTTCTGTCTGTTTGTCTGCAATATAATTGTGGATGTCTATCTTTTAGAAATTTTGGGTTTTTCTCTTTCCTTATTTATTGTGAGAATAAACAAAATCACCTTTTCTGTCCAAGAACAGTTTAGACAGCCTCCATTTTTGGATTGTAACTCGGGTAGCCTCTATTACCGCATGGCTTGGCTGCTCCCATTGAAAGAGCAAGGGCCAATCCCTCCCTTTGAATTAGCCAATCGGGAAAGACTGTGTGGCTGTACTCCAATCAAGAAAAACAAACAAACAAAAAAACCATTGAAACCTGTAAAGCAATTTTGTGAGTTTATTTGTGCCAAACTGTCGACAATTGCCGGGAAGCAGAACCTCAAAGGATTGAGATAATGCTCCAGAGAATGGCCGGTTACATTTCTGTATTTATACATTGCAGTCAAAAGAGGGACATAGGTGGGTTACATGAAATTCATTGGTGATGGAGTAAGGAGGCGGGAGAAAGCAAGCCTGTGGGAAACCCCTGGGATTGGATAAAAAGTAAAATGATGGACGCTTACTTAGGTGAGTGCAGGAACAATTAACATGATAACAAAGGAATTTGAGGCATCTGTCCTGGCGCCCACCACATTTGGTTGTACCCCAGGGGCTCCAGGAAAAAGGGAAGTTACAAGTTACCCAGACATCTCATAGATATGTTATCTTAGAGGTAAAAAGGCAAATGGGCTCAGTAAAGATCAAAGTTGATCTTTGGGAAAATATTGGCCTAGAAAATGACTGCCCACTATAACCTGTTGGTAGTAAGATATTTGATTTTTAAACCATCTTTTGTGGTTACTTTAGGTCTCTGAGTTTGCAAGACTGCCACACATGTCTTCCCTGAGCTTATCAGGTCACCATGTGGCTCTTTTCGTTCACAGCCTACTGTATTTTTTTACAATCCTTTTTATGTCTGTGGGGTTGTTTGTAACTTCATCTCTTTCATTTCTTTTTTTTTTATAGTGCCACATATTTGTTTTTATTTATTTATTTTTATTTATTTATTTTTTCATTTTATATATTTTTTTAAATTAAATTATTATCTGTGTACATATATTACCCTTGCCCCCAAACATTCCCTCCCTCCCCAAAGTTTTGTGTCCATTGGTTGTACTTATATGCATGTGTACATGTCCTTCGGTTGATCTCTTATTTCCCCCGTATTTCCCTCCCCTCCCTGCTATAATTAGACAGTCTGCTTGTTACTTTACTGTCCCTATATTTAACTTATGGTTCATCAGTTTATAATGTTCTTTATTATTCATAAATGAGTGAGGTCATGTGGTGTTTCTGTTTCATTGACTGGCTTATTTCACTCAGCATGATATTCTCCAATTCCATCCAGGTTGCTGCAAATGATGAGAATTCCTTCTTTTTTATGGCAGCATAGTATTCCATTGTGTAGATGTACCATAGTTTTTTGATCCAATCATCTGCTGATGGACACTTAGGCTGTTTCCAAATCCTAGCTATTGTAAATTGTGCTGCTATGAACATAGGGGTGCATATATCATTTCTGATTGGTGCTCCTATTTTCTTGGGAGTGGGATTACTGGGTCAAATGAGAGTTCCATTTTCAGTTTTTTGAGGAAACTCCATACTGTTCTCCACAGTGGTTGTACCAGTCTGCATTCCCACCAGCAGTGCACGAGGGTTCCTTTTTCTCCACAACCTTGCCAACACTTATCATTTGTTGCTTTGTTAATGTTGGCCATTCTGACATGTGTGAGATGGTATCGCATTGTTGTTTTGATTTGCATTTCTCGGATAAGTAGTGATTTGAGCAGTTTTTCATGTGCCTCTTGGCTTTCCTTCTGTCTTCTTTTGAGAAGAATCTATTTAGTTCCATTGCCCATTTTTTAATGGGCTCATTTATTTTCCTTTTATTGAGTTGAATAAGCTGTTTGTAGATGTTGGAGATTAAACCTTTATCAGTAATATCATATGCAAATATGTTCTCCCATACAGTGGGTTTTCTTGTTGTTTTGTTGATGGTTTCTTTTGCTGTGAAAAACTTTTTATTTTGATGTAGTCCCATTTGTTTATTTTCTCTTTAGCTTCCATTGCCCGAGGGGCAGTATCAGTGAAGAAGTTCTTTTGGCATATGTCTGAGATTTTGCTGCCTGTGGATGCCTCTAGTATTTTTATGGTTTCCCGTCTTACGTTTAAGTCCTGTAACCATTTCAAATTTATTTTTGTGTATGGAGTAAGTTGGTGCTCTAGTTTCATTCTTTTGCATGTATCTGCCCAATTTTCCCAACACCATTTATTGAAGAGACTGTCTTGACTCCATTGTATGCTCATGCCTCCTTTATCAAATATTAATTGAGCATATTGATTTGGGTTGATATCTGGATTCTCTATTCTATTCCATTGATCTATATGTCTGTTTTTGTGCCAGTACCAGGCTGTTTTGAGAACAGTGGCTTTGTAATACAGCTTGAAATCTGGTATTGAGATCCCTCCTACTTTACTCTTCTTTCTCAGGATTGCTGTTGCTATTTGAGGTCTTTTATTGTTCCAAATAAATTTTTGGAGAGTTCTTTCTAGGTCAGTGAAATATGCTGTTGATATTTTGATGGGGAGTGCATTGAACTTATAAATTGCTTTGGGAAGTATGGACATTTTGATGATGTTGATTCTACCAATCCATGAACATGGTATGTTCTTCCATCTGTTTACATCTTCCTCTATCTCTCGCGAGCTGGTGTGTGCGGGCTGGTGCGCGCGGGCTGCTGTGCGTGAGCTGCTGTGCGGGGGACGCACGCACCGCGCTGGGAAGTGTGCCGCAGTGGGAACTCACCCGATCTCCACAAAATCTGATTTTTCACCCTGGGGTGGAGCACTCCTTTGAATCCAAGCGTTCTCGCTGATTGTGGTCAGCGTTTAGGGGCGAACAGCTACTTGGTGGTCTTTATGGCCGTTGATATTCTGTCCTCTAATCCAAATCTCTTCCCGTCAAGATGGCGAGATTTCCCTGTCTTCCTGTTGCAGCTGGCACTCGTGGGGCCGCAGGCGCTTCCAGCCCTGGCGCTGTCCTCCACGGTGAATCCATCTCTTTTATTTCTGATTTTGTTTATTTGGATCCTCTCTCTCTCTTTCTTGGTGAGCCTGCCTAGAGGTTCATCAATTTGTTTATCCTTTCAAAGAACCTGCTCTTGGTTTTATTGATCTTTTGTGTTATTATCATTATTATTATTTTTGGTCTCTATGTCATTGATTTCCACTCTGATCTTTATTATTTCCTTCCTTCTGCTCACTCTGTGCTTTTCTTGTTGCTCTCTGTCTAATTCTTTAAGTTGTAGGATTAGATAATTTATCTTTTTTTTTTTTTTTTTTTTTTTTAGGTAGGCCTGTAGAGCTGTGAACTTCCCTGTCAGGACTGCTCTTACCGTGTCCCATAGATTTTGGATTGTTGTGTTTTCATTGTCATTTGTTTCCAGAATGCTTTTTATTTCTACTTTGATTTCTTTGGCAACCCAATTATTGTTTAATAGCATGGTATGTAGCCTCCAAGTGTTTCATTTTTTTCATTGTTTTTATTCTAGTTGATTTCAAATTTTATTCCACTGTGATCTGAGAAGATGCTTGATATAATTTCTATCTTCTTGAATTTGAAGAGATTTTGCCTTTGTTACAATATGTGGTCTATCTTTGAAAATGTCCTATGTGCACTTGAGAAAAATGTATATTCTGTAGCTTTGTAGTGAAATGTTCTGAAGATGTCAATTAATTCCATCTGATCTGGTGAGTCATTTAGAATTGCTATTTCTTTGCTGATCTTTTGTTTAGAGGATTTATCCAGTGGTGTTAATGGTATCATAGTCCCCTACTATGAATATTGCTGTCTCTCTCTCCCTTGATATCTTCTAGAAGTTGTTGTTTTTTGTTTTTTGGTTTTTTTGCTGTTTGTTTTTTTTTTTTATGTATTTAGTTGCTCCTGTATTGGGTGCATATGTTTTTACCAGAGTTATATCATCTTGTTGAATTGCTCCCTTTAGTATTAAGAAGTGGCCCTTCTTACCACTTATTAAGGCCTTCACTTTGATGTCTATTTTGTCATATATAAGTACCAGGGGCCCAGTGCATGAAATTCGTGCATTGAGGAGAGGGGGTGGTGGTGTCCCTCAGCCAAGCCTGCACCCTCTCCAATCTGGGACCCCTCAAGGGAGTCCAGGACTGCTGGATCCCAACTGCTCACCTGCCTGCTTTCCTGATTGCCCCTAACTGCTTCTGCCTGCCAGCCTGATCATCCCCTAACCACTCCCATGCCAGCCTGATTGATGTCTAACTGCTCCCCTGCCAGTCTGTTTGCCCCCAACTTTCCTCCTCTGCCAGCCTGGTCACCCCCACCTGTCCTCCCTTGCAGACCTGGTACCTCCCAACTGCCCTCCCCTGCTGGCCTTCTTGTGGTGGCCATCTTATATCCACATGGGGCAGGATCTTTGACCAAATGGGGCCAGTCATCTTGTGTGTTGAAGTGATGATGTATTTACTCTTTTATTAGATAGGATAGAGGCCTGGTGCATGGGTGGGGGCCAGCTGGTTTGGACACCTAAAGGGTGTCCAAGATCAGGATTGGGGTTCCCTAGGGCTATGGGGATGCCTTGGCGAGGGGCCTGTGGTGTTTTGAAAGCCAGTCATGCCCCTCTGGTGACCCAAGGGGAGGCCCTGGTATCTGGAATTTATTTACCTTCTACAATTGAAACTTTGAAGCCTGAAGCAGATCCAAGCCTCCTGCTTGCTCCATGGCTGCCACAGTTTCTGTTTGGATTTGTTTACCTTCTATAATTGAAACTTTGTAGCCTTGAGTGGAGGCTTAGGCTGGCAAGGGCAGGCGGAAAGCTTGACTTCTTCCATTGCCAGGGAAACACCTCCCTCCTGCTCTCTGTGGCTATAGCCATCTTGGTTGGGTTTATTTGCCTACCCACTCTGATTGGCTGGTGGGTATAGCGGAGGTGTGGTCAATTTGCATATTACTCCTTTATTAGATAAGATTACTATCCCAGCTTCCTTTTCATTTCCATTTGCCTGAAAATTATTTTTTCTATTCTTTATTATCAGTCTGTGTGAGTCCTTTGTTCTGATGTGGGTTTGTAGACAGGAAATATATGGGCCATGTTTTCTTATCATTTACCTACCCTATATTTTTTGATTGGAGCATTTAATCCATTTACATTTAAGGTTATTAGTTACTATAGGCCGGTCCATAGATTTGTGCACCAGTGGGCTCCCTTGGCCTGGTCTGTGAGCATTGGCCCAAAACTGACTCTCTGACATCCCCTGAGGGGTCTCAGATTTCAAGAGTGTACAGGCTAGGCTGAGGGACCCCACTAGGGCATGATTAGGATCAGGGATGGACCATGGGAGGGCTCCATGGCATGTCTGGCCTGTCTTGCCCAGTCCTGATTGGCCAGACCCCAGCAACAGCTAATCTTCCAGTCAGGTGTCTGCCTCCTGGTGGTCAGTGCACGTCATAGCAACTGTTTCTACAGTCAAACAATCTGAGGGACAATTATCATATTAAGCTTTTATATATATACTAGTGACCCGGTGCATGAAATCTGTGCACATTAAAAGAGGATCAATTAGAGGAAATAATGTAATATTGCTATTTGCCCTTTCTCTATAATAGAAGTGTCAGAGATTAAAGAAATAGTAAAATGTATATGAAAACCTTCCTCCTGTCAGAGTCTGGGGCACATCACGGGACCCAGAGTCAACTACCCACTCACCCAAATGCACCTAAAATAGTGTGAGACCCATACCCCCCCCCCCCCATTGGACTTGATCCAGACCCGGCCAGTTGAATCCTTGTCAAGCCCTGTCAGGCAGGGGGTGTAGTCTCAGGTGCCCTGGCCAGGTACCAGGGTTGGGGTCATGGCCTGAGGTCCCCCATCAAGCTTCACCAGTAGTGGGGCACATCCTCATGTACCCCATCAACTCCCTTTGGGCAGGGGTGAGGTGGCCTGAGTTCCCTGACCCAGCATGGGGGTGCACCTTGAGGTCCCCTGTCAAGCCCTGCTGGGTGGGGGGAATGGCTTGAAGCCCAGCCAGGCTGGGGGTGCCGCCTTAGGTCCCTGGCCCAGTGCTGGGGTTGGGGGTGTGTGGCCTGAGGTCCCCTTTCAAGCCCCACTGGCTGGGGGGAACAGCCTGAGGTCCCCTAGCCCAGCAACAGGACAGGAAGTGCACCTTGATGTCCCCAGACAAGCCCCGCAGGGCAGGGGACGTGGCCTCAGGTACCCTGGCCTGGCACTGGAACTGGGGTGTGGCCTGACGTCCCCCAGCCTGACATCAGGGTAAGGGGCATGGCCTGAGGTCCCCTGTCAAGCTCAAAGGGGGTGGAGGAAGGCATAGCCTCAGGTACCTGCTGATTTCTCATTAAGGTTCCTTATGGGAACTTGGTGTCAGCTATGGGTGTAGCCATCTTTGTGATGGAGTGATGGTCAGTTAGGATATTCCTCTATATTAGATAGGACTAGTGACCTGGTGCATGAAATTCATGTACAGGGGTTGTGCCTCAGCCTGGCCTACACCCTCTTCAATATGGGACCCCTCAGGGGATGTCCAACTGCCAGTTTAAGCCCAATCACAGGTATCAGGCCTAAACCGGCATTAGATAGCCCTCTCGCAATCCCAGACTACTGTCTCCTAACCACTCACCTGCTTGCCTGCCTGATTGCCCCTAACCACTCATCCTACTGGCCTGCTTGCCCCCAACTGCACCCCCTGCCGGTCTGATCGTCCCCAACTGCCCCTCTTCTGCTGGCCTGCTTGCCCCCAGCTGCCCCACTGCCAGCCTGATCACCACCAACTGCCCTCCACTGCCAGCCTGCTTGCCCCCAACTGCCCTCCCCTCCTGCCTGATCACCTCTGATTGCCTCTGCCTCAGCCTCACCACCATGGCTTTGTCCAGATGGTCTCCTGGAAGGTCTCCAGGTCTAATTAGCATATTACCCTTTTATTAGTATAGATAGATTGGTATTTGTTTGTTTCCATTATATATTCTTTATGCCTGTGTTCCTTCTTCTCTTTCTATTTATTCTTTTTTTACATCAATTCTTTAGCATTTCTATGTTGGTGGTAATAAACTCCCTTAGCCTTTTTTTTTTTTTTTTTTTTTGTCTGTGAAGCTTCTGATTTCCCCTTCAATTTTGAATTATAGCCTTCTGGGTATAATATTCTTGGATTCAGTCCCTTGTTTGCTTCTCTTTGTATATTTCATTCTATTCCCTTCTGGCCTGATATGTTTCTGTAGAGAAATCAGTTGATAATCTAATGGGAGATCCCTTGTAGGTAATATTCTGTCTCTCTCTGGCAACCTTTAAGATTCTTACTTTGCCGTTGATTTTGCCAATTTAATTATGACGTGTCTTTGTGTTGGTCATTTTGGATTCATCTTGTTTGGGACTTTATGTGCTTCTTGGACTTGTGTGACTTTTTCTTCCCAAAATCAGGGAAGTTTTCTGTTATTATTTTTCAAACAGGTTTTTTATTCCTTGCTCAGTTTCCTCTCCTTCTGGCACCCCTATAATGCAGATGTTGTTTCGTTTCATGTTTTCCCAAAGCTTCCTTAGGCTCTTCTACTTTTTAGATTTTGTTTTTGTTTGTTTGTTTGTTTGTTTGTTTGGTTTTTCAGTTGCTGCTCTGCTTGGGTGTTTTTTGTCTACTGTATCTTCTAACTTACTGATGCAGTCCTCAGCTTCTTCTGGACTACTTTTGATAGTTTCCATTGTGTTCTTTATTGTATTCTTCATTTCTTCTTGCTTCTTCTTCATTTCCTCTTGGTTCTTACACATGTTGTTGAATTTGTTTTTCCTTCTTTTCAGCATGCTGATAAACTTTGCTCTGAATTTTCTTTCTGACAAATTGCTTGCCTCCATTTCATTTATTTTATTTTCTGGCGATTCCTCCTCTTCTTTTGTATGGGGGTTATTTCTTTGTCTCCCCATTATTACTGTTCCTTTGTGATTGTTTCTATGTATTAGATCAAACTGCCATGCCACCCAGATTTTTTTAGTTTGTCTTATATAGTAGACTGGAGGTCCAGTGCATGGATTCATGTACATTGAAATTAAATTAATTAGAAGGAGGCTGGCAGGGTGGGACTGGGCGAGATGGGCCAGACACACCCTGGAGCCAACCTCCTATAGTGCCTTCCTGGTCGGCCACACCTGGGGTGGCACTGGGGCTTGAAGGGCATCTGCAGAGTGAGCAGAGTCCCTCTGGCAGGTGGGGGGTCCTTTGGCCTGGCCTGTGGGGATTAGGTTGAAACTAGTAGTCTGACATCTCCCGAGGGGTCCCGAAGTGTGAGAGGGCACACTATAAAGTTGCTGTCACTTTGAGCTCCTGCATTGAGTGTCTGCCCCCCGTTGATCAGTGGGTGTCATAGCTAACAGCAGTCACTTAGCCATATATATATATAGGTGTGTGTGTGTGTGTGTGTGTGTGTGTGTGTGTGTGTGTGTGTTTTGTGGGACCCAGTGGTGCAATCTCTCAGGTCTTTTCTGCTGGATATTCTAGGGATGCCCCCCACTTGGAATACTTGGGTTCTCTTGGTGTAGTTGGGTCTTGAGTGTTATTGTCTCATTTGTGGATGGAGTCTTGTCTCAGGGTGTCTGGTTATGTGGCTTACTCTCTACCACATTGACTGAACAGCACAAAATACAACTTGAGTCCTAGCTGGTTTGGCTCAGTGGATAGAGTGTCATTAGCCTGTGGACTGAAGGATCCCAGGATTGATTCTGATCAAGGACACATGCCCAGTTTGCAGACTCCATCCCCAGAAGGGGGTGTGCAGGAGGCAGACAATCCATAATTCTCTCTCATCATTGATGTTTCTATCTCTCTCTCTCTCTCCCTTTCCCTTCCTCTCTGAAATCAATTAAAAAATTTAAAAATACAACTTGATAAGACTCAACATAAAGGGAATAAAAAATGAATGTACTCATGACACAATAACCCCAGTAAAAGTGACCAGCAGGAAAAAAGATAATTAGGAGAGAGAAAAGAGAGCAAAAATGATATTGAGAATAGGAAAAAAAAGGTAAGAGAGAAAAGAAAAAGAAAGAAAAATATGTATGGGGAGAAAACACCACAAAGCAAACAAATCACTCCCCCCCCCCAGATGCAAAAAACAAAAACCCAGAAAAAGGGACAGAATCTGTAGAGGCAAAATTTATATACAGAAAGTAAGGTTAAGGAATTGAATGAACAGGAGGGAAATCATGGTTCAGTATAGAGGAGGTAGAAAGAGAATGAATGGATGAGAAGAAAAGATAAAATAAAAACAAACGAATAAATAAAAAGATAAAAAATATATTTTTCAAAAGTATTCATTCTTCCATTTTTGGAAAACGAGAATAGAGGAGAGAGCAGGTAGGCTTGAGTTAATTGGTGAGTGAAACTAATTAGGAGAAGAAGAGAGCAAAAGAGAAGAGGAAAAACAAGCATAAAAAATAGACTAGCCCAGCCAGCATGGTCCATGGGTTGAGCATTGACCTATGAACCAAGGATCACAGTTCAATTCCTGGTCAGGTATCATGCCTGGCTTGTGGGCTTGATTCCTAGTGTGGGGTATGCAGGAGGCAGCTGGTCAAAGATTCTCATCATTGATGTTTCTATCTCTCTCTCCCTCTCCCTTCCTCTCTGAAATCAATAAAAATATGTTGTTTTTTTTAAAAAAAAATTTGACAAGAAAATTAGCAGAGAAAGGAGAAGGTTGCATGGACTTGGAGCAGGAGAGAGAAAATTAGATATCCGAGTAAATCCACAGAGACTACAATAATAACATATCAATAAAGCAGATAGGATCAATTTTTAACAAGGGGTAAAAAGAGAGGAAAGTAAAACTAACATGGGTTCAGGATAAGAGAATCCAGGATGAGAGAGAAGTGTGTGGGGGGGGGGGAGGGGGAGGAAGGGAATATAAAATAAAATAACAAAAAAAATCAAAAGAGAATGAAGAAAAAATAATACAAAAAGAGGAAAAAAATTTTAAAGATAAAAAATAAAAAAGTGAAGTGTCATTCGCTTCAGCTGAGTTTTAATGCCCCGTGGGGGCTGGTTTAAGGCCCCACTCCTCTGGTCTGTCTGCCACGTCTCAGTTTCTGGTTAGGTAGTCAGCACCATGTTGAAGTTCCAAGTGATCCACCGCTCCTCTGTTTGTGTCTATCTCCACAGCCTTGGCTGTAAGCAGGCAGGAGCAATCTGCTGTCAATCTTAATCTCTCAAGCATCTGACTCTGACAGGGCTTTAGGTGGGGTGGTGCTTTATTGCTTTTTAGTACTCAATGGCCCCCTCTTCAACCCAATCCCTGAGGGCTCTTTGGGGCTATTCCTCATCTTTGTGTCCTCTGTACAGCTCAAGGTGTAGGTTGGGTATGATTGTTTTGTTTTTTGTTTGTTTTTTTTAAAATTTATTATGTTTTATTAAGGTATTATATGTGTACATAGCTTACCATTGCCCCCCTCACACACACCTCCCATTCATGCTCTACCTCCCCAGAATTCTGTGTTCATTGGTTGTACTTATATTCATGCATACCAGTCCTTCGGTTGTTCTCTTATCTCCCCCAGGTCTCCTTCCCCTCCCCACTGTCATTTGACAATCTGCTTGTTTTATGGTGACTATCTGAGGACCACATGAATAGAATCCGCTCCTCATTTGGCAGTCTGCTTATTTTATGGTGACTATCTCAGGACCACACAAATAGAGTCCGCTCCTCCTCTGGTTCACACCGCCCCTCCCCCCAGGTCCCACTGCTTCCCCGGGGCACACGGTTCTCCCGGGCACACGGCCCCCTGGGACACACAGCTCACCCGGGGCACATGGCCCCCTTGGGGGACACGGCTCACCCGGGGCACACGGCCCCCTGGGGTTTGGGTATGACTGTATTGGCTGTCTTCAGGCTGCTGAGAGGGCTGGCTCTTCAGGAGAAAATGGCTGCTTAGCTTTGGAGGGTCAGGAAAGTCTTAGTGCTGGATTCCTGTCACTTCTCCCTCACCCACTCTACTCCAAAGCCTCTCCCCCACAAATCTGTACCTACACCTGCACAGCAGCCTCGGTGAGTGTAATTGAAGGTCCTATAAATTGGGTTTAGCAAATAAGACAAAATAAAAGGCAAAAACAACCACGTGACTATGAGTTCCTCTCACCCCTGGCACTGTGAAGCTCAGGCAGCTCTGCAGGCCGCCTATCTGGTCGTAGCCTCTCACAGCTGTGGGTTTAGATCTAGAATCTCCAGCCGCCAGCAGCCTGTGGATTTCCCTCCCACAGTTGGATGTTACACCTGTCCCCAAGGTATGCAGACTTGGTGTCCTTCAGCTTTCTTATGTCCCTCTTGGCCTGGCGATCACACGCCTCTCTTTCAGCCCAGATCCCTGGTCCAGGCGTTCTCTGCCCTTCCCAGCTGTATCCAATTTGCCAATTCTGGGTGGATGTTATTCAATTTAGTTGCTTTTTCTGTCTCCTTTGGGACAAGGCACAGGACACATCTGCCTATTCAGCTGCCATTTTTTTAAATGTGTTTTTTTAATTGTTCATAGTATTACAGATATCTCCCATCTCCTCCCCAACTTCATTGGCTTTCCTTTTGAGGAGTTGAATAAATAAAAGGAGAAAAGAATGAATAAGTGCTCTTTCTTTTAAAAAAAAATATTTTATTGATATTTTACAGAGAGGAAGGGAGAGAGATAGAGAGTTAGAAACATCGATGAGAGAGTAACATTGACCAGCTGCCTCTTGCACAACCCCTACTGGGGAAGTGCCCGCAACCAAGGTACATGCCCTTGACCGGAATCAAACCCGGGACCTTTCAGTCTGCAGACTGACACTCTATCACTGAGCCAAACCGGTTTCGGCAATATGTGCTCTTTCTAATAACTGTTTCAATAGGCCTGAGACTCCACATCCACTCCACTCTGAAGAGCAGAATAGTAAGTGGGTCATGAGTATGGGGTATGTGTGGAAGGAGTTTGGCTCCTCTTTCACTAGCTGTGTGACCCTGGGAAAGTTACTCAACTACTCAACCTGTCAGTGCTCAATGTTCTCATCTACAAAATGAGAATAAAGTTAGTGCTCAACTAGTAGAACTATGATGATTACACAAATTAAAACATACAAAGTACTCAAAATGATCCCTGGCACAAAATAACATTCTGTAATTGTTAGGTCTTACTTATTAAGACTTAACACAGACAAACACACACCCCACACACACACTCACACATGTGTGCACGCTTCCACACAAAACACTCAACACAGCAAATATTGATTAGTCTCACTGTACACACAGCACTGCCTCTATCTTTATCTTGATTTAGGCTTCTTTGGCATAAGCTTACCAACATTTATGTTAGGAAATATTATTTATAAACTCCTCATTCAGTAAAGAAAAACATGTTTGTAGAAGGCTTCATTTTAGAGAAAAAGCAGTCTCATCATTTTTGTTAGATTACTCATCATTGGTTCTTATCTTTTTACACATTGAATACAAAACTATAACTAACAATTAAGCACATTATATGTTGAGTAGATGAGAGAGACAGAGAGAATTTGAAGAAAAGATTCTTAGGTGAAGTAATTTGAATACACAGCTGTTCAATGTGGCAAAGTTGGCATCCAAACCTAGGAACATCTGATTTTAGAATATCATTCCACTATGCTACATGTTTCTCAGATTATTCATTTATGGTATATTTTATGTATTAGAGATTGAGAATGAGAAGCTTCACTTCAATATGTGAGCTGTATAACTGTGCAACATTATTATATGCAGGTATATAAGGGGATTTGCTGGTTGTTTTTCATCCTTTCTCTTACAGAACTCTAAGAAATGCCTTGGATTACATCAATCATTGAGCCATTGTGTGTGTGTGTGTGTGTGTGTGTGTGTGTGTGTGTGTGTTTAAAATATTTTTATTGAGTTCAAAGAGGAAGGGAGAGAGAGAAATATCAATGATGAGAGAGAATCATTGATTGGCTGCCTCCTGCACATCCCACACTGAGGATCGAGCTTGCAAGCTGGACATATGCCCTCACTGGTATTCGAACTATGACCTGGTTCGTAGGTTGATGCTCAACCATTGAGCCACGCCAGCTGGGCGAGCCATTGTTTTTAGTATACAGAAAATGAGCTCTTGTTCCTTGAAAGTAGAGAAGTAAGGGAAAAAAACCATTAAGGGGACAAAGCCCTTGTGTATTAAAGAACATTTGTATTCTACTTACATCACTTAGAATGTATGTATGTTTGGTTAGGGAAAACTTTTCAGGGCTAAACAATGTACTTTTTAAATTAAAAACAAAGTGTATCTTCTAATCTTTATTAATGTACATATGTATGTTTAGCATAAACTTTTTAGTCTAGAATAATGAACATTTTAATTGGTAGCAAGAAAGGCAGGAAAAAAAATATATGAGTGCTCAGCACAATTTTTTAGAATTATAAAAATACTAGAGGTATAAAATTTGTGCACTGGGGGGTGTCCCTCAGCCCGACCTAATCGCCCCCAACTGCCCTCCCCTGCAAGGCCTGGTTGCCCCCAACTGTGCTCCCCTGACAGCCATCTTATGATGATGTGGGGACGGCCATCTTGTGGTGGCCATCTTCTGAGACATGGGGGCAGCCATCTTGTGAGGGTCAATTTGCATATTACCTCTTTATTATATAAGATCAGGTTCATTTCCATGTGTTTCCAAGAAGTTTTTGATTTCTTCCTTTACCAATGAATCCATTCATTGTTTAATAACACGCTATTTAACTTACATGTGTTTGAATGTTTGTGAGTTTTTTTTAATTGCAGTTGATTTCCAGTTTCATGACATTGTGATCCAAGAAGATGCTACATATGACTTTAATCTTCTTGAACTTGTAAAGACTTATTTTGTATATGGAGATGTGGTCTATCTTTGAGAATGTTCCATGTACACTTGAGAAGACTGTCTACTCTGCAGCTTTTAAATTCATCTGATCTTATGTTTTGTTTAAGGTTGCTGCTTCTTTGTTGATTTTTTATCTGGAAGATGCATTCAGCGATGCAAGTGGGATGTTAAAGTTCCCTAATATGACTCTATTGCTGTGTAAATACATTTAGTTTCTCCTATGTTGTGTGCATATATGTTTACCAGAGTTATATCCACTTGTTGGATTGATCCATTTAGTATTATGTAGTGATTTTATTTGTGTCTTGTTATGAAGTCTATTTTGTCAGATATAAATATTGCTGCCCCCACTTTCTTTATTTCCATTTCCATAGAAAATTTTTTCCAGCCCTTCACTTTCATGCTATGTGAATCTTTTGTTCTGAGATGGGTCTCTTGTAGACAGCATATATGTGGGTCATGTTTTATTATCCATTCAGCTGACCTATGAGTTTTGATTGGAGCATTTCATCCATTTACATTTAAGGTTATTATTGTTAGGTATTTATTTATTGCCACTTCTATTGTTTATGCCTCTAGTCCCTTCTTCCCTCTCTATTTTTCTTTTTGTTACAACAGTCTCTTTAGCCTTCTTGGAATGTTGGTTTGGTGGTAATAAACTCCTTTATCCTATTTTTTGGTCTGGGAAGCTCTTTATTTCATCTTCAGTTTTGAATGATAGCCTTCCTGGATAAAATTGTCTTGGTTTCAGATTATTGCTTTTCATTAATTTGAATACTTCATGTCATTCCTTTCTGGCATATAGTGTTTCTGTTGATATATCAGCTGACTGCCTTAGGGGAGCTCCCTTGTAGGTAACTGATTTTATCTCTCTTGCTGCCTTTATGATTCTCTCTTTGGGTCAGAGAAACCAAGATGGCAGCATAGGTAAACCCCTAACTGCAGCCTCACACAACAATTTCAAAAAATACAACTACAATAAAAAGTAGACATTATCCAGAACTACAGGAAAGTTGACTGACTGGAAATTCCACAACTAGAAGGAAAGAGAAAACCAGAAGGAAAATCAGAGGAGCTGTAAAACTCTAAGGTATGGAGACACGGTGCACGTGTGGGGAGAGGACTGAGCCAGAGAAGGACGCCTGAGTGCTTAGCTTGCGTTCCTTAGCGGGAAGGAGATAAAAGCTCCAGACTGTGCTGAACCCCAGTTCGGACTGCACTGAACCCCAATTCTGGGTGAGACCCTGGGGTCCAGGCTCATACAGAGGGAATCTGGGCTGTAAGGTGGAATCTCAGGAGAGTGGCAAAAGGCAGATCCCCAGAGTCGCGCATATTGCATGCAGAGGACAGACTGTTGACTGAGCTGCTACATTGCCCTAGCGGCAAGGAGACAAAAGCTCTGGACTGTGCTGAGCCCCAGTTTCAACTGCATTGAACCTAAGTTCTGGGAAAGACCCTCAGTCCCCAGGCTTATACAGAGGGAATCTGGGCTGTAAGGAGGAAGCTCAGGGGAGCGGCAAAAGGCAGAGCCCCGGAGTTGTGCACATTGCGCGCAGAGGACAGACTGTTGATTGAGCTGCTGGATTGCCTTAGCGGAGAGGAGACATAAGCTTTGGACTGCTCTTAAGCCCACTTCCAACTGCACTGAACCCAAGTTCTGGGCTCATTGGAGGAGAGACTAGACCAGGGCTAGGCAAACTACGGCCCGCGGGTCGGATCCAGTGAATAAACTATTGAATTTTTTTTAAAAAAGGAAAAAAGACCATACCCTTTTATGTAATAATGTTTATTTTGAATTTATATTAGTTCACACAAACACTCCATCCATGCTTTTGTTCTGGCCCTCCAGTCCAGTTTAAGAACCCATTGTGGCCCTCGAGTCAAAAACTTTGCCCAACCCTGGACTAGACTGTCTGGTAGCGGGCGAAACTCTAGGGCACCTTTCTCTCAGAAGTACTTGCAGAGAGTACCAAAGGACACTGAGGAACACTGAGACTCAGGAACCTCATAGGACAGGGCTAATGGAAAGCCAAGGCTGTAGGCTCCACCCTGAAACTCCGCCCCATCCAAGCTGAGCACAGAGGCTTTTGCAGTTTTCCAAGTCTAGTTGAATAAGGCTGTCTCCTGGCATAGACACAGCTGATCCTCACAGCCAATTGGCCTGGAGGTCAGTTCCTCCCAGTGATATCAACAACAATCAAGACTTAACTACAATAAGGCTGTACACACAGTCCACAAAGGGGTGCACCAAGAGTGTCCACCTCAGATAACTGGGAGGCTGACCCACTGAACCATATAGGACACCTTAAGACACAAAGCCACCCACCAACTCAGGGAAGCAGTGAAAATGCCAAGACAAGGAGACAGATCACAAACGAAAGAAATGGAGGACAAAAAGCGACTGGATATAGAGTTCAAAACCATGCTTATAAGGTTTTTCAAGACTTTCCTAGAAAAGTCTGATAAAATAAAGGAGACCTATGAGGATATGAAAAGGGATCAACTAGAAATAATAAATGATCAACTAGAAATAAAGAATACATTCTCTGAAATAAAAAATATTATGCAGAGTCCTAAAAACAAAATGGAAGATTGCAAGAATCAAGTCAAAGATTTGGAACACAAAGAGCCAGAGGATACTACTACACAGAAGCTAGAAGACAAGAGAACCCAGGAAGTTGAAGATAGTGTAGGAAGCCTCTGGGACAACTTCAAGCGAACCAACATCAAAATTATGGGGGTCTCAGAAGATGACAGAGAACAAGATACCAAAAACATATTGGGAATCCAAAGAGGACCACACCAAGACACATCATAATTAAAATTCCAAGAGCAAAAGACAAAGGGAGAATATTAAAAGCAGAAAGAGAAAAGCAGGTAGTTACCTATAAAGGAACACCCATACGGTTTCCATTGTCTCAACAGGAACCATGCAGGCCAGGCGGGAATGGCAAGAAATATTCAAGGTGATGAATAACAAGAACCTACAGCCAAAAATACTCTACCCAGAAAAGCTATCACTCAGAATCGAAGGCCAGATAATGAGCTTCACAAATAAATAAAAGCTAAAGGAGTTCATCACTGCCAAGCCAGAATTATATGAATTGCTGAAAGGGGTTCTTTAGGAAGAGGAAGAAAATAAAGATAAAAATTATGAACAACAAATACGTAACTATCAACAAGTGAATCTAAAAACCAAGGGAAGTAAAAAGCATGATGAATAATATTAACTGTTGAATGTAATAGAATCAGAGGTATGGAAGGCGACTGGACTGATTATTTTCAGGGAAAATGGCAATGGGGGGTGCAGGAAGAGACTGAACATAAACTGCACCTATGGATGAGGACAATGGGGATGGGGAAAGGGAAAAGGGTGGGATGGGAACCTGGTGGAGGTGAGCAATGGAGAGAAAAAAATGAGGAACATTTGTAATAATATGAACAATAAAGATTTTTTTAAATAAATAAGAAAGAAAAATAAATAAAACACACTTGAGAATAAGGTCCATGCCTTATTCATTTCCAAACTAGGTTGCTTACTAGGCATTGGCATGTAATAGGCACTCAAATGTTTATGAAATTAAGTTGAAGCATAGGTTGGGGGCTATAACAGACAACTAAAAATAGTCCAGGTCTTGGAGAAACAGTATTTTCATTGCCACCATCTTTTTTTTTTTGGGGGGGGGGGAAGATTCTTTCTTTGTCTTTAATGTTTGCTATTTTAATTATGATGTGTTTCAGTGTGGGTTCCCTTGTGTTCATCTTAATTGGGACCCTCTATACTTCCTAAATTTGATATTTTTCTTCACCAGGTTAGGGAAATTTTCTGTTGTCACTTCTTCAAACAGCTTCTGTAGCCCATGCTCACTTTCTTCTTCCTCTGGTACCCCTATAATGCAGATGCAGATGTTGTTCTGTTTCATGTTGTCCCAAAGTTCCCTTAAACTATCCTTATGCTTTTAATTTTTTTCTTTTTCTGCTTTAATTGAGTGTTTTCCTATCGTGTCTTCTGAATTGCTTATTTGATCCACTGCTTCATCCTGTCTATTTTTAATTCCTTCCAGTATTTCCTTGATGTCAGATATGGTATTCTTCATTTCCAACTGGTTCTTTTTCTTGGTTTCTATGTCCTTTTCCATGCTGACATAGTTCCCATTCGTTTCCTTATAGTTCTCACTAAATTCTTTGAGCATCTTTATAACCATTACTCTGAATTCTATGTCTGGAAAATTGTTTACGTTCATTTCATTTAGCTGTTTTTCTTGAGATTTCTCCTTTTCTTTTATTTAGGGGTTGTTTCTTTGTCTCCCCATATTAGTTGTGTTTTTGAGTTTGATTTTATGTATTAGACAGATACATAAAAGTATATGTCTAATACATAATACATAATACTCCAAGTCTTCATGCTTTATGAGGTGGCCTTTCGTAGTAATTGTCCCGTGGGACACAGTAGTTTGAACTGCTGAGCTGGATGCTCTAGAAGTGTCCCTTTTGTAGGTTATTTGAGCTTTTCTATTGTAAATGGGTCTTGATTTTTGTTGTCTTGTTCATGGGAGGGATCTCTTCTCAGGATAGCTTTCTGTGAAGCTCAACTCCGACTATATTCTGCAAGCTGTTGTAAAGGTATTGGACTATAGATAGTTTCAGGAGCCTCTTGAGGCTCCATATGATGTCCTATCCTGTACCTGTATATATATATATATATATATATATATATATATATATATATATATATATATATATATATAATACTTGGGGGTAGTTAAGTATGTGCTTAATATATCTTTACTGTTATAGCATATAGTACTTCATTTTTCCTTCTGATCTGTGCTTCATTGTTATAAAATGTTCATATGTGTACTTTAAAATTGTTTCTAGGGTGATTGTGCAAGCTTCCTAGTTTAACCTGCTGCTAGCTGACATGGTTGATGCAGACTTACTAAAGTTTAGTCAGCAGTAAGTAGTATATTTAATCAAATACTAGCTACAAAATATCACATGGAGGCAGGGTCTCCATATCAGAGTCTCCATATCTCAGTTATGTTGCCACTACAAATCAGGTATCTTAAAGATGATCATAAAGGCACCACTGGGAACTAGAGAACTAAACATAATAGGATAATCATAACTATTTCTCTGCTTCTGAAAGGACACTATTATTTTTTATCCATCTGTCCACACGGCCAATGCTACAACAGTGTTAAATATCAGAAACCAAAATTATATTTCAGATAGCTTTATGTCCTACATATTGCAATTTGCATTATTGCACTGGATAATGTAAAATGACCTTTGCTTGTGACATTGCAAGAATTAATTTAAAAAGTGAATGCTGACAAGGAGAAGTTATGTTCTTTGGTAGATATGTGTTTTAGATTAGCTATAAAACTCACCTGATTTGAAACATTAATATATATATTTCAAAAAGGAAGAGAGAGGGAGAGAGAAAATCATTGATCGGCTGCCTCCTGCACACCCCACATGGGGCTCGAGCCTGCAAACCGGGGAGGTGCCCTATTCAGGAATCAAATCATGACCTCCTGGTTCATAGGCCAATGCTTAACCACTGAGCCATGCCAGCTGAACTGGAAATATTTTCTGATATGTGCTCTATTTTACAGATTAGATAGTCATATATTATAAGAGAAGCACATTATTAGACCTGTAGCAACATTTAGACTATATGACCTTTTTTAAAAAATAATTCTTTATTGTTGAAAGTATTACATATGTCCCTCTTTTTCCCCCCATTGACCCCATCCAGCCTGCCTTCCCCCCCCCCCCCCCCGAGGGGGCCTGATGTGGCAGGATCTCCCTTTTCCGTGTCCCGCATGGAAAGAGAGATGAACAAACCGGTTCTAAGGGGAGGCGGCCAGGGATTGAGAAATATTAGAAATAAAGAGAGAAGACACAGACATAGATTTTTAAGCTGGGAGCTGGGAGGGCCGCTGACCTCTCCTGCTGGAGAGGCAGACTGACGACCTCCTGAGCCATGCAGCACATTTATTTATACTCCAATCTAACTAGGGGGTTTCACAGAAAAACAAGGAGCCTGGGAGGGCCCAGGTCCCACCCACTCCTTCCTCCTGGACAAACACAAGCCAGGAACTAAGAACATCTCTGCACTCCCAGGATGAGAGTGCAACTGACATAATTCTGCCAATATCCCGGGCCCAGTCAGCAACAATCTAAAGAATGTCCAGGTATCTTCCCATTTGGCCCTCTACACCCTCCCACCCCAGGCCTTCAGCACCCTATTGTCTGTGTCCATGGGTTATGCATATATGCATACATGACCTCTTTTTTTAATGCAACTTCAATGGAGAAAACTTTGCCAATCCAGTTCCTTGGTTGTCTATTTATAAAATTCCTTTCCTGGCTCAGGGTTTTGTTGCTAAGTCATATTTACAATAATGAGCAAGATGGTTCCTTACAGTTTAGAACCACATCTTTACTTTTGTGTCCCTAGTGCCCAGAAAAGTAAGTAACTCAAATCACTCTTAAAATATGAATAAATTAATAAGAAGTAACTTCAATAAACATACTACAGCTCTCAAATGGTTTTTGAATGTGTCTGGGTCCAAATAAATGAAGTGTCTCAAACAGTTGGGAAGGGAGGGGCACCATTGACCAAATGCTTTGTTCAATCAAGCCTCACACCAGCCTTGTGATTTTATGATTTTTTACAAAGAGGAAGGGAGAGGGATAAAGAGTTAGAAACATCGATGAGAGAGAAACATCAATCAGCAGCCTTCTGCACACTCCCCATCTGGGGATGTGCCCGCAACCAAGGTACATGCCCTTGACTGGAATCGAACCTAGGACCCTTCAGACTGCAGGCCGATGCTCTATCCACTGAGCTAAACTGGTTAGGGCTGTGGTAGATATTTTTGACTCAACAATATTATTTACAACCTTCTGTGTCAGGCACTGTGGGAAATGTTGGGGACATAATGCAGCAGGTCTTGTAAGAGTCTTCTGATCACCTGCCACTCTTCATTCCCTCTAAACTCTTATGTGCATGGTGTGTTGTAGCTTCTGACTAACTGGCTGCTCTTGAGAACTCCTATGCTTTTCTGTGCCCATAAGTTTTACTCTTATCACAAGTCAGCACTTTTTGTTTCACACCTGTTCATGTCAGATGCCCTTGTTGTTATAATTACAAGATTTAATTACATTTATATTTTATAAACTTAGGAAATATAAGCCTGAAATGAATGTTATTTCTCTGAAAACTAAGTTGAATGCTTTAGAGAGTCTTGATAAAGAAAAGTTGTAAAAAGAATGACCATCAAATCTAATGTGATGAGAACTGTAAATGTTCTGGAGAAAAGGCATACAAGGTCTTCCGTGGCCAGATTACCTTGCAAACAACTTTAGGTTCTCCTGTAACTGATAGCAGAAACTGTAGATCATGTGTTATGGACACTACATGCCAGAATGATGGAACAGACTTTCATTAGTAGACTTGGATGTGAAGAAAAAAACCTAGAGAAGTTATTGATTAATAATTTTTTTTTTTGCTTTAGCTAACTGTCATCCTCGTCATATCAGATAAGAAGTGAATACAGTGAGCAAGTCCCGATTAGGACTGGGTGAGATGGGCTGGACACGCCCTGGAGCCCTCCTGCAGTCCCTCCCAGCCCCAGTCTTGCATGGGTAGGGTCCCTCGGCCTGGCCTGTGCCCTATTGCAATCCAGGACACCTCGGGAGAGGTCGGAGAGCTGGTTTTGGCCAGATCCCCACCAGATCCCTGCAGGCCAGGACAAGGGATCCTGCTGGTGCATGAATCTGTGCACTGGGCCTTTAATATATATATAATATATATGACATACACATGGCATTTGTGTGTCATAAACCCATGCTACTTTTTCTATTTCAGGTCACCCCTTTCCTCTATGGTTTTGGCATAAATGCTTTGTTTACCAAAACTGCTCAGTCTTTAGCTCCCATGGTGATACTCTTTAGACTAAACCAGTATGCTTAGGGAAACCCAAACGAAAAGTAAAGTGACCTTTGAAGTAATGTAAAGGAAATATGAATGCAAACTCAGCCTTTTATATTGATTACTAGGCAATTGTCTTGAACTTTGGATATTATTAGTCATCAACTCATAGATTTTAAGTAAGCTATAGTCAAAAGTATTAACATCAAAGGAACTTTAATAGTATCTTTAATGGTATTCTTTAAATTATGTGTACTGTAACTGTCTATGTAATTCATACTAAGCTATATATCAGTTGCTTTATTTAAGTTATTCATTCATTTCTTATTTAATTCCACAAATGCTTGTGAGGGTCTGCCATTATTACCTGTCAGATTCGAAGATGTGTGGAATTCAAGATGAATAAGGAGCCCCAAAAATTACCAAATACTGTGCTAAGGGCCCTCTGGAAGCATAATGGGCACTGTGGGATCAGAGGAGATTCTACCTCGGAATGTCTAGGGTCAAGGAACATGTCACAGAAGAGGGTTTCTTGAGGTGAGTGTTGGAAGCTGAGTTGGATTTCCCCTTCTGGACATGGAAGAATCTCATTTCTGGTAAGGAAAACATTATGATAAATGTCTAGAAGCATGAGACCACTCTCAAGCTGTTCATTTAGTCTTTCAACAAATGTCATTGAGAGCCTCCCAAGTTCTAGGCTCTGTGGCAGGGCTATAAACAGCAGTGAAATCTTGGCCCACACAGAGCTTGTGTTCTAGTGGAAGGGATACAGACAAGAAAGTAAATAAGTAAAATACATAGTATGTTAGATGGTAATAAGTCCTCTGGTGAAAAATCAAACAAGAAAGAGAATAAGAGGTGTTGGCAAGAGTATATTTCCAAATTGGATGATGGGGAAGGCCTGTCAAGGAGGTGACAATTAAATAAAGGTCTAAAGGAAGATGGGAGGGAACCATGGCAGTTCTCTGGGGGAGGGGGAGTGGGAGTGGGCAAGGTTGGCAGAAAGCACAGCAAGTGCAAAGGCTCTGAGGTGCAACATGCCTGGCATTCTAGGCTGATGAGGAGGCCGGCCAGTGTGGCTGGGGCAGGGTCAGGGAAAGGGAGGCCAGATCTCACAGGCCAGGTTTCTGCAGCTCTGCTCTACTATCCCTGTAGCTTCACTGTGAGGTCAATGGTGATAGTGAGGCAGTGGCTGGTTTTTCATTTGATTGTTTAATTGATTTTATCTTTACTAGTAGAGCAGTTTTAGGGATAAAAATGAGCATAAAGTACACAGAGTTTCCATATATTCTCTGTCTTTCCAAATGCAAAGCCCGCTCTGTTATCAAAAAGTCCTACCAGAGTGGTGCCTTTGTGGCAATAGAGGAACCTACCTTGACACATCATCACCAAAGCCCACTCTTTACATTAAGGTTTATTCTTGTTGTATAGTCTATATGATCTTGGACCAGCTGTGGGCAAACTATGGCCCGTGGGCTGAATCTGGCCTGTTTGGCTGTTCTATCCGGCTAGCTCTCCCCGCCACTCCTTCACCAGCAGCCCAAGATGAGAGTGCCAGCATGGTCAGGTTGCTTTTGTTCCGGTCCTCCGGTCCAGTTTAAGAACCCATGTGGCCCCCGAGTCAAAAAGTTTGCCTACCCCTGTCTTGGACAAATGTATAAGGACATGTTCCACCATTATAGTGTCATACAGACAAGTTACAACTACTCATCTCTCATCCACTTCTCACCGGACAACCACTGGTCCTTGTACAGTCTCCATTGTTTTGCTTTTTCCAAAATGTTATGTAGTTGGAATCATACAGTATGCAGCTTTTTCAGGAAGGTTTTCCCCCCTAGTCATATTCATTTCAGGTCCTCCATGACATGGTCATTCTTTCCTTTTTAGAATAAGATTCCATTGACTGCATGTACCAGTTTGTTTATTTGGTCACCTAGATGTACCACAGTTTGTTTATCCATTTACCTGCTGAAGTTCTGTATAAGACTCTCTTTCATGGCCCGCGTAGAAAGAGTTCCAATTCAGGGTTCAGGTTCTGGAGAAAGGCCACACACAAATGAAGAGACTTGAAGAAATTCAATTTGGCGATATGGGGGGCCAGGCGGTAGTCCAACTCTAGTGGGAGAACTACCCTCTGATCTGGCCCTGATATCCCTTTTATTGAGGCTTTGGGGAAAACATCTTAGGCAACATAAACAGAAATTTACAAGCAGGAAAATAACAGAAACTTACAAGGGACAAAATAAGGTGGAGGCTGCTTCAGCTTAACAATATCTCAACTAAAGGTTAGAACAATTAAGGTTGTTGACCAGCCTTCCTGGCTTCCTGTCAACATCTCTTTTTTTAAGTGAAACTAATTTGTTTTCCAGCAAAGGGCATCTTGTGTGTGTTTTTTAAGTTTTGGCAACTATGAATGAAGCTGGTATAAACATCCCTATGCAGGCTTTTGTGTGAACAAGGAGTACAATTGCTTGATCATATGGTAAGAAAAGTATTTTAGTTTTGTAAGAAGCTACCAATCTGTCATCCAAAGTTACTATGCCATTTTGAATTTCTACCAGCAAAGAAATGAGAGTTCTTGTTGCTCTATATAGTCACTAGCATTTGGTGTTGTCAGTGTTCTGGATTTTGGCCATTACAATAGGTATGCAATGGAATCTCATTCTAATTTGCAATTCCCTAATGACACATAATATGGAACATTTTTGTTGTTAATTCTCACCTGAGAATATTTTTTCCATTGATTTTTAGAAAGAGTGGAAGGGAGGAAGAGACGTAGATTGAGAGGGAGAAACATCAATCTGAGAGAGACACATTGGTTACCTCCCACATGCACCCTGACCAGGGCCAGAATGAAGCCTGCAACTGAAGTATGTGCCCTTAACTGGAATCAAACCTGGGACCCTTTAGTCCATGGGGTGAGGCTCTATCTACTGAGCCAAACTGGCTAGGGCTAGGACATTTTTTATATGCCTACTAGAGATACAGTGCATGAAATTCCTACACTCAGGAGGTTTCTCAGCCTGACCTGTACCCTCTTTCATTCCTAGAGCCCTTGAGGAATGTCTGACTGACAGCTTAGGCCCGCTCCCCATGGGCCTAAGCCATTCCTTAGTGCTGCTGGGGAGAGGCCCCCGCCACTGCTGCTATGCTTTCCAGCTATGAGCCTGGCTTCTGGCTGAGTGGCACTCAGCTCCTGCATTGAGTATCTGCCCCCTGGTGGTTAGTGTGTGTCATAGCAACTGGTCTGCCATTTGGTCTATTTGCATATTAGCCTTTTAATATATAGAGAGAGGATTTGCTATCTATGTATGTCTCTGGTTAGGTGTCTGTTCATGTCTTTGCCCATGTTTAAATTAGGTAGTTCATTTTTTATTGTTTTATAATTTCTTGGATTACAGTCCTTTATTAAATATGTCTTTGCAAATATTTTTTCCCAATCTGTGGCTTGTCTTTTCATTCCCTTGACAGTGTCTTTAGCAGAGAAGAAGTTTTTAATTTTAATGAAGTACACTTAATTACGTACTTCATGAATTGTGCCTTTTGTGTTAATCCAAATAATAGAGCCTGGCTGATGTGGCTCAGTGGTTGAGCATCAACCTGTGAACCTAGAGGTCACAGTTTAGGGCATATGCCAAGGTTGCTGGCTGAATCTCCAGTAGGGGGCAACTGATCAATGATTCTCTCTTATCATTTATGTTTCTATCTCTCTCTCCCTCTCTGGTTCCCTCTCTGAAATCAATCAAAATATCTTTAAAAATAAAAAAATAAATAATCATTGAAATACCTAAAGTATTTGTGTGTTTTTTGAGTTTTTAAAAATCTTTATTGTTACCGAAACCGGTTTGGCTTAGTGGATAGAGCATTGGACTGCGGACTGAAGGGTCCCAGGTTCAATTCCGGTCAAGGGCATGTACCTTAGTTGCGGGCACATCCCCAGTAGGGGGTGTGCAAGAGTCGGCTGGCCGATGTTTCCGATGTTTCTCTCTCATCGATGTTTCTAACTCTCTGTCCCTCTCAATTCCTCTCTGTGTAAAATCAATAATATATTAAAAAAAAAAACTTTATTGTTGAGAGTATCACAAATGTCCCTCCCCCCGCATTGTCCCCTCCACCTATTTTCCACCCTGCCATAGGCCTACACCGCCCTATTGTCTGTGTGCATAGGTAATGCATATCCTATCTAATAAAAGAGTAATATGCAAATTGACTGTCACTCCAACACACAAGATGGCTGCCACCATATGATCAAATATGGCTGCCCCCATGTGGACACAAGATGGTTGCCACAAGATGGCCTGCAGGGGAAGGCAGTTGGAGGTGATCAAGCTGCAGGGGAGGGCAGTTAGGGGCAATCAGGTTGGCAGGGCCCCCCTCCCCCCTCCTCCCCCTCCTTCTCCTCCTTCTTCTCCTCCTCCTCCTCCTTCTCCTTCTCCTCCTTCTTCTTCTCCCTCTCTCTCTCCCTCTCCCTCTTCCCTCCTCCTCCTCCTCCTCCTCCTCCCCCTCCCCCTCCTCCTCCTCCTCCTCCTCCTCCTCCTCCTTCTTCTTCTTCTTCTTCTTCTTCTTCTTCTTCTTCTTCTTCTTCTTCTTCTTCTAGAATACCCTTCAATATTTTATGTAATATTGGTTTGGTGCTGATAAACTCATTTAGCTTTTTCTTGTCTGTGAAGCTTTTTATCTGATCTTCAATTCTAAATGATAGCTTTGCTGGATAGAGGAATCTTGGTTGTAGGTCCTTGCTATTCATCACTTTAAATATTTCTTGCCGCTCCCTTCTGGCCTGCAAAGTTTCTGTTGAGAAATCAGCTGACAGTTGTATGGGCACTCTCCTATAGGCAACTAACTGATTTTATCTTGCTGGTTTTAAGATTCTCTTTTTTCTTAAGATCTTGGCATTTTAATTATGATGTGTCTTGGTGTGGTCCTCTTTGGGTTCCTCTTGTTTGGGACTTTCTGTGCTTCCTGAGCTTGCAAGTTTATTTCTTTCACCAAGTAGGGCAAGTTTTCTGTCATTATTTCTTCAAGTAGGTTTTCAATACCTTGCTCTCACTCTTCTCCTTCTGGCACCCCCATAATGTAGATGTTGGTGCACTTGAAGTTATCACAGAGGCTCCTTACACTATCTTCATATTTTTGTATTTTTTTTCTTTTTGCTCTTCTGATAGGATGTTTTTTGCTTCCTCATATTTCAAACAATTGATTTGATTCTTGGAATCCTCTACTCTGCATTTGAATCCCTGTACATTTTCTTTATTTCAGTCAGTGTATGCTTAATTTCTGATTGGTCCTTTTTTTTTTTTTTTTTTTTTCATTCTCACTGAGATCCTTGAAATTCTCACTAAGTCTCTTGGAGGTCTCATAAAGTTTCTTGATTAGCCTTAAAATTGTGGTATCCAGTAGTTTTATTTCTTTCATTTCTTTCATTTGTGACATGGTTCTTTGTCTCTGCATTTTGGCTGCTTCCCTGAGTTTGTTTCTATGTATTGAATAGAGCTGCTATGTCTCCTTGAGTTGGTAAAGTGGCTTTGTATAATAGGTGTCCTATAGCACTCAGCGGCTTAGCTTTCCCAGTCCTCTGAGCTGGGCACTCTAGTTACACCCTTATGTGGGCTGTGTGCACAGTCTTGTAGTTGAAATTTGATTGCAGTGGTGTCACTGGATGGAATTGACCTCCAGGCCAATTGGCTATGAGGATCAGCTGAATATATACTGAGTGTGCAGGAGATACCTCTATAGAGCAGGACTTGATTCAGTGGGGCTTTGGTGCTCACTGAGTCTGTCCCTTGAATGTGTCACTTATGAATGTGTAGAGTTGTTATCTGGCATTGTCTGATGCTGACCACTGGGTGCCACTGTCTGAGGACCCTTACAGGAGCTGCTGAGAGAACTGAAGATTCCTCCTCTTTGCATTGGGTTTAGAAGTGACCAGGTGAGGCCCAGCTGTGAAATAAGGCAGGATGGTGCTAGTGCCAGGTCATGGGTCTTTTATTGATAGGTTTGGGGCTCACTGACCCAGATACAGTTTGTTTAAGAATAGGTCATTCTATGCAAAAGCTGCCATTGGATGGGGCTTTAAATTGGATGGGGTGGGTCTTGGGGAATCACCAGGGCAACATAAATGGCTGCCAGCAAACATAAATGGCTGCCAGTCAGCCCTGCCACCTGGAAGTCCCAGCATAGGAACAAAGACCCCTGCAATTGCCTCTGTCTTGGAGAAAGCCACCCCCCAGTTCCTGTTCTGATGCCAGACAGTCCAGTTCCTCCTTTTATGTACTTGGGTCTCCCATATCCTTGCGTTAGCACTGGAGCTCAGAGGGATTGAATTTGAATAAGTCCAGTTTGTGTGCTGGCCCTTTAAGAGGACCAGTTGTATCTCCAGCAGCCTTGGTGTCACTGAGCCCCAATCCCCACTTGTTTTTACAGCCCATAGTTATGGGGATTGCCTTTTCCAGCTCTGGGAGCCTGGGCTGGACTCTGATGTGGGGCTGGGACCCTTGATCTTTGGGGAGGCCTCTGCAGAGGCTATTTCCCACCCAAATAAAAAAAGTGGCACATGTGGGCATCTGTTCAGCCTTTTCTGTACCTCTGCCCCTCCTACCAGTCTCAGTGTGCTTTCTTCTTTACTTCTCTAGTTGTAGGATTCCCATTCAGCCAGCTTTCCAGCAGTTCTGGCTGATGGTTATCTTATTTTTAGTTGTAATTTTGATGAGTTGTGGAAGGTGACAAGTACAGGCATTTTCCTATGCTGCCATCTTGTTTTCCCTGACTGTTCTTTTTCTTTTTTCTTTCTTTCTTTTTTTAAGCCTACAGCACCAGGTATTCCCAGGTGGTCTCCCACTGACTGTTCTTTTTCTTTCTTTTTTTGTTTAAATATATTTTATTGATATTTTACAGGGAGGAAGGGAGAGAGATAGAGAGCTAGAAATGTCGACGAGAGAGAAACATCGACCAGCTGCCTCTTGCACACCCCCTACCGGGGATGTGCCCGCAACCAATGTACATGCCCTTGACCGGAATCGAACCTGGGACCTTTCAGTCCGCAGGCTGACGCTCTACCACTGAGCCAAACCGGTTTCAGCTGACTGTTCTTTTTCAATAGTTTTATTATTTCTTAAATCTCTGGCCTCTCCACATAAACTTTAGATATCAAGTTTTGTTGATATCCACAAAATAACCTGCTGGGATTTTTATTGGGATTACATTGAATTTATAGGTCAAGTAGGGAAGAACTGACACCTTGACAATACTGAGTCTTCCTGTACATGAACATGGAACATCTTTCCATTTATTTGGTTGATTTATTTCACCAGAGTTTTATAGTTTTCCTCATATATCTGTTATACATATTTTGTTAGATTTATACCTAAGTATTTCATTTTGGGGGTGTTAATGTAAAAGGTATTATGTTTCTAATTTTAAGTTCCACTTGTTCATGTTGGTGTATAGAAGAACAACTGACTTTTATATATTAACTTTGTATCCTGAAACCTTTCTATAATTGTTTATTAATTCCAGGATTTTTTTTTTGGGGGGGTCATTCTTTTGGATTTTCTACATAGACAAGGATTTATTTTTTATTGGTTTTTATACAACTACTCCACCCCCATTTTATTATGAATATTTTTAATTATACAACAAAATTGAAAAAGTTGTACAGCGAAGACTCATATTCACCACCTAGATTCAACTGTTTATATCTAGTTATATTGGTTTTGCACATATTGATCAATGTATCCATCTCTCTATACATCAAGACCTTATTTTTCTCACAACTTTTTATTATGAAAATTTAAAAAATAGTTGAAAGAAATATACATGAAAATTCATAACCACTCTTTACATTCAATATTTGTTAGCATTGTGCCATATTGACTTTATCTATATTTATGTGTGTTTGTGTATCTTGTTCAGGTTTAGTTGCAGATATAGTGGCACATCATACACTTTATAGTTTACATAACATTATAGGTTAGTTTATTTATTTATTTATTTATTTATTTATTAGTTTTAAACATTATTTATTATACCAGAATAATATTCATGTGTTTGATATTATAAATCAAAAGTACATCCATAGTACTTCTCAGTTTACAATAGTGTTAAAATGTTTACATGTTTCTTTATACGTATACACATGTGATTTTATTTTATTTTACTTATTTTTTATTTTATTAATAAATCTTTATTGCTCATATTATTACAAATGTTCCTCACTTTCCCCCCTCCATTGCACCCCTCCACCAGGTTCCCATCCCACCCTCTGCCCTTTCCCCATCCCCATTGTCCTCATCCATTGATTCACAGTTATTCTTCAGTCTCTTCCCACACCTCCCCTCCCCTTTTCCCCCAGAATCATCATTCCCCTCCCCTTCCATACCTCTGATTCTATTATATTCAACAGTTAATATTATTCATCATGTTTTTTACTTCCCTTGGTATTTAGATTCACTTGTTGATAGTTATGTGTTTGTTGTTCATACTTTTTATCTTTATTTTCTTCCTCTTCCTAAAGAACCCCTTTTAGCAATTCATATAATTCTGGCTTGGCAGTGATGAACTCCTTTAGCTTTTATTTATTTGTGAAGCTCATTATCTGGCCTTCGATTCTGAGTGATAGCTTTGCTATGTAGAGTATTTTTGGCTGTAGGTTCTTGTTATTCATCACCTTGAATATTTCTTGCCATTCCTGCCTGGCCTGCATGGTTTCTGTTGAGAAATCAGCTGACAACCGTATGGGTGCTTCTTTATAGGTAACTACCTGCTTTTCTCTTGCGGCTTTTAATATTCTCCCTTTGTCTTTTGCTCTTGGAATTTTAATTATGATGTGTCTTGGTGTGGTCCTCTTTGGATTCCTTTTGTTTGGGATTCTGTGTGCTTCCTGGACTTGTAAGTCTATTTCTTTCACCAGGTGGGAGAAGTTTTCTCTCACTATTTCTTTCAATATGTTTTTGGTATCTTGCTCTCTGTCATCTTCTGGGACGCCCATAATTCTGATGTTGGTTCACTTGAACTTGTTCCAGAGGATTCTTGAACTCTTTTCAACTTTCTAGATTCTCTTGTCTTCTTGCTTCTGCAGAGGAGTGTCCTCTAGCTCTTTGTGTTCCAAATCTTTGACTTAATTCTTGCAATCTCCCATTCTGTTTTTAGGACTCCGTATAACATTTTTTATTTCAGACAATGTATTCTTTATTTCTAGTTGATCATTTATTATTTCTAGTTGATCCCTTTTCATATCCTCATAGGTCTTGTTTACCGGCCTTTTCTAAGAAAGTCTTGAAAAACCTTATAAGTGTGGTTTTGAACTCTATATCCAATTGCTTTTTGTCCTCCATTTCTTTCGTTTGTGATCTGTCTCCTTGTCTTGGCATTTTCACTGCTTCCCTGAGTTGGAAGGGTGGCGTCGTGTGTTAAGGTGTCCTATATGGTTCAGTGGGTCAGCCTCCCAGTTATCTGAGGTGGACACTCTTGGTGCACCCCTTTGTGGACTGTGTGTACAGCCTTATTGTAGTTAAGTCTTGATTGTTGTTGATATCACTGGGAGGAACTGACCTCCAGGCCAATTGGCTGTGAGGATCAGCTGTGTCTATGCCAGGAGACAGCCTTATTCAACTAGACTTGGAAAACTGCAAAAGCCTCTGTGCTCAGCTTGGATGGGGCGGAGTTTCAGGGTGGAGCCTACAGCCTTGGCTTTCCATTAGCCCTGTCCTATGAGGTTCCTGAGTCTCAGTGTTCCTCAGTGTCCTTTGGTACTTGCTGCAAGCACTTCTGAGAGAAAGGTGCCCTAGAGTTTCGCCCGCTACCAGACAGTCTAGTCCAGGGTTGGGCAAAGTTTTTGACTCGAGGGCCACAATGGGTTCTTAAACTGGACTGGAGTGCCAGAACAAAAGCATGGATGGAGTGTTTGTGTGAACTAATATAAATTCAAAGTAAACATTATTACATACAAGGGTATGGTCTTTTTTCCTTTTTTAAGAAAAATTCAATAGTTTATTCACTGGATCCGACCCTCGGGCCGTAGTTTGCCTAGCCCTGGTCTAGTCTCTCCTCCAATGAGCCCAGAACTGGGGTTCAGTGCAGTTGGAAGTGGGCTTAAGAGCAGTCCAAAGCTTATGTCTCCTCCCCGCTAAGGCAATCCAGCAGCTCAATCAACAGTCTGTCCTCTACGCGCAATATGCACAACTCCGGGGCTCTGTCTTTTGCCGCTCCCCTGAGCTTCCTCCTTACAGCCCAGATTCCCTCTGTATGAGCCTGGGGCCTGAGGGTCTTTCCAAGAACTTGGGTTCAGTGCAGTTTGAACTGGGGCTTAGCACAGTCCAGAGCTTCTGTCTCCTTCCCGCTAGGGTACTCTAGCAGCTCAGTCAACAGTCTGTCCTCTGCGTGCAATGTGCGCAACTCCAGGGCTCTGCCTTTTGCTGCTCCCCTGAGCTTCCGCCTTTCAGCCCAGATTCCCTCTGTATGAGCCTGGGACCCCAGGTTCTCACCCAGAACTGGGGTTCAGTGCAGTCCGAACTGGGGTTCAGCACAGTCCAGAGCTTTTATCTTCTTCCCACTAAGGAACGCCAGCAAGGCACTCAGCCGCCCCTCCTCTCCAGCTCAGTCCTCTCCCCATGTGTGCACTGTGTCTCTGTACCTTAGAGTTTTACACCTCCTCTGATTTTCCTTCTGGTTTTCTCTTTCCTTCTAGTTGTAGAATTTCCAGTCAGTCAACTTTCCTGTAGTTCTGGATAATGTCCACTTTATATTGTAGTTGTATTTTTTGAAATTGTTGTGTGAGGCTGCAGTTAGGGGTTTACCTATGCCACCATCTTGGTTTCTGTCACGTTATAGGTTACTTTACATATAGAAATAAAAAACTTTCTAATTGTAAGCTTTTGAGCAGAGTACTGACCTGACTTAACTTACCTTTCAACAGTACTCCTCTGGCCACTGTGAAAACAGATTCAATGAGGGGCATATGACAGGGGAATTATCATTTAGTAACATTGTTTTTTGTGCTTGCTGACAGCAGAGGGCGGTGCAGCTGGAAACGTAATTGGGCTGACGAGAAGGATCTGCTTGCTACAGGTGGACTCTATTAATCCTATATATCAGGGCTTCCGAAATAGGATGACTTTTGACTTTGTTATATGAGTACTTTCTGTGCTATTACTTATTTTTCTTCAAATGTATTTTAAGTCACTGACTTAAAAAATCGTGTCATAAATATAATTATAGATAAAATCATTCATTTGGCCCTAACTGGTTTGGCTCAGTGGATAGAGCATTGGCCTGTGGACTGAAGGGTCCCAGGCTTAATTCCAGTCAGGGGCATGTACCTTGGTTGTGGACACATCCCCAGTAGGGAGTGTGCAGGAGGCAGCTGATCAATGTTTCTCTCATCGATGTTTCTAACTTTCTATCCCTCTCCCTTCCTCTCTCTAAAAAAAAATCAATAAAATATATTCTTAAAAATCATTCATTTGCTGGGTTTTATTTTTTCTAACACAATTAAAATACCTAACCATTAAGATAAAAAGAAACGATGTATAACATCTGAAAATTATCACGTGTACTGCCAGGATTGCAGACACCATACTTTGGGAAAGACACTGTAGGCAAAAGAATCCATTGAAGATGTTTAAGCCCTGCCTGGAAATATATTATCTGAATTTTGTTTGAGAACATTCTAGCAATGGTATAAAACAAGGATTGGAGGGGGGGTTATAGCTTTGTTACTCACCACCTGTTATGTAACCAATGCTCAGAATATGGAGAGAAATGGAATAGGTTGCTACCAACAAGGAGCCTACAGTCTAGTAAGGGAGATACACATGAGGACATGATTCCAGCAGAGTGAAGGTACTAGTGTTGGGAGTGCCCAATGGTGGTCCAAAGGCAGGCATGGTCAACAGTGCCTTGGAAGCTAGGTTCAGGATGCCTCCATCGAGGAAAAGATGCCTCAGCCAGGTTTCAGTGGGCGTGTGGATACTGTGATTACAGATGGGAGGCAGCCAATGAAGAGGAAGTACATGCAAGCAATGACATGTGAAATGATGGGCATCCACTCAAGAAATATTATCTGAGCACTTACTGTTTCCCTGTTCTTATGCTGAGTCCAGAGAAAAGGGGACTTAAATGCTGTCCTCACTCTGAATAAGCTCACTGTCCATTACAGTGACAACCATGCTGCTCAGTGGCAGTGTTACTGACAGCAGTGGGTGTGGGATGCCGTGGGAGTGCACCTGCTGAGCATGTCATTCCGACCGGGCGGCAGAGATGATCTTTCAGATGAACTGTCAAAATGTGCCCAGCACCGGTGTGAGCACAAGACGCATGGGATCAGGTGACACACTTGCAGGAACTGCAGATGAGTCAGTGGAGACGTGTGAGTTTGATCCGGAAAAGAATGCAATATTATTACCAACCTCAGGACTGATAATTCACATTTGCCTTTGAAAAGAGCACCTTGCAGTGCAGAGAATGGTTTCAAGGGAGGCTACATGAATTGCAGAGAAAGAACAGTTTTGATGGCTGAGTTGATTTTATAGGAACTAGAGCAAGTATAAATGGAAGGCAGGGAGCAGACTGACAGGAGAGAGATTAGGCAAATGAGGTGAGCCCTGGCTGGTGGTGCTCAGTGGTTAGAGTGTCGGCCCACACACCAAAGGGTCATGGGTTTGATTCTGGCCCCAGTTGGGGCACATGCAGGAGGTGGCCAATTATAGTGTCTCTCTCACATTGATGTTTCTTGCTCTCTCTACCCCCCTCCTTTCCTTCCACTCAGTGGAAAAGATTTTCAGGTGAGGATTAATAAAACAAAGCAAAATAAAAAAAGAAATGAAGTGTGTGAAGAAAGTGACTCTGGATTGTTTGAATAGCATTTCTTCTGTAGAATTGGAAGGACTCTTTCTCCATCGACTACCTGAGTGTTTTCCACCTGCTCTGGGAAAGGTGCTTGAAATCCAAGTAACATGAAAGGCCCTGGCTGTGCCATAGAAGCAAAATGTGGTGCCTGAAAGAGGAGATGAACACTATGGGGTGGAAAGGACTCTACGCTCACTTGCTGATTGATGTGAGGGTTATGCAGGAAGCAGGGGGCATCTAACTTGTGCTTCTGAGAATTTTCTTTGAGAACAGAGAGAAGGAGGGGCTCTCAGCCTGGCACACATTGGAATTACTTGGAGCTTACAAAAGTCCTGATGCTCTGACTACACTCTAGACCAGTTAGATCAGAGCCTCTGGGGTGAGATCTGGTGTCTGTATCCCCTAAAGCTCCCAGTTTATTCCATTGTGCAGCCAGCATAGCCAACCTTGAGATTTACTTCCATGGAAACAAAGACTCTAGAGACCAATTCTTGTAGACTTAGCACAGATGTGGGGATAGCCAGACACATTGGCAATTGAGTCTCATGACACTGTAAGCAATTTTAGAGGCACAAACTTAATCAGGGCACCCAAGTATCATTTCTCTTTGATAATTTGATGCTGGGTTGCCATTTGATTAGGTAACGCTAATCTTAAGTGTCCGACTGAAGTCCAGAGGCCAGGTGTACACACAGCAAGGTTTGGTCAGATGATTAGAGCGTGCTCTGAGGTTCGCCAGCATGACGAATTTAGCACATGTCTATCTGAGATAGATTTCATACTTGCCAACAGGCAGGACTGTAGAGTTCAGGGGCATTATTCTTCCTTCTGACATCTTGGAAAGATGGTTAGTGAATCCTTGATACAGTTGAGATATGTTGGTTCTACAGGGTGGATTATTTTACTAAGTTTAATAGATCCATATTTACTTATTGACCCAAGTATACTACTCAGCAGCCTGTAAATGTAATGGTTAAATTAAATTTATTGTTAATGGAGGTTCAGAATTGGGGTGCTTGGTCAAGAAAATCAGTGTGTACAGTTTTCTAAGTATAGGGGGTAAGGCCCTTAATGTGGTAATATTAGAAAATGGTTAGCTTGATTGTTTTTCACAGGTAACTCCTACTTAAAAATTGCAATGATGTCTATACTTTCCATACAAAAAAGGAAACAACAATGAAATTCTCGTGCACTATAGAAAAGGGTATGCTCCTTCTCTTTGGCCAAGTGAGCATGCTGATGTTTTTTGGTCAGCACTCCTTTGTGGAGCACCTGAATGCTGACCTGGCATTTGTGGGTGGGAAGTCCTTGCAGTGAGCTAAGTCTAGGGTGGCCAGATTATTATGATCTCTGAATGCATAATAATCTGGCCACTCAGTATATATATTAGAGGCCTGGTGCATGAATTCGTGCATGGGTGGGGTCTGGCCAGCTTGGCCATGGGGAGGAGACATGGGCCATTGGCCGGCCTGCCTGTTAGTTGAACTCCTGGTGGAGGGGACAATTTGCATATTAGCCTTTTATTATATAGAATATACACTAAGTGGCCAGGTTATTATGATCTCTGAATGCATAGTAATCTGGTCACTCAGTGTCAGAACACAGAGCAAGAGGCCCACAGCTGGCCACAGTGTTCATTAGGGCTGAGGCACTGCACTGACCCGGGTGGTGGCGCCGCCTCACAGTCTTCCCTGCATTCCTGCTGTCCACGGGACACTTTGGGATAGAGAGATACACTTTCCCTGGCTTTGATTTGCTGAACTGCAGTGTCATCTGTGGATACTTTCCAGGAAACATAAGTAAAATCCATTACTTAAAAAATATTCTTCTGCCCCAGTTGGAGCCTTGTTCCATTCAACTGGTTTTCAGATTTGGGTCCTGGTCTAGGCATGTGCGAAGGCAACCAACTCGCATTTCTCTCTCCCATCCATCTCTCTCTTTCACACACCCCTCTTCCCCCCCCCCCCCCCACACACACACCCTTCCTCTAAAACTGGTGACCATGTCCACAGGTGAGGATTAAGGAAACAAATATACACTCTGCTACATACACAATGTGCATTTACATTCCATGCGTGCAGTTTTCCCTTTACTTGTCTTTTGTCTGAAACCCTCACAATAGGGACTTCCAAAATTATATTTGCAACAAAAGCTTAGAAAGTGACTCTCCTCATGGCAGTGAAGAAGTACATCCAAAATGGACTGTTTAAGGGATACTAATTGACCCAAATAACCTCAAGGCTTTGCTGGTTCAGTAATGACATGTTCCTGGTATTGAGTTGTGTGGTTAATCGTTGGCCATTGCAGAGAGGCACTGTCCATAGAGAGTCACTATCGCTGCCACAGGAAGGAGCCAATGCTTCCCCTCAAGCAGCGCGTGCTTTTTCAGTGACTTCTGCTGGCTATCAGCATGCGATTGGTGGCACCAGGGTGACAGGCTAGGATGCTTGGACTAGAAAGTACTGGCCTTGTGCATTGTACTTAGAGCTGGTGGGTTTGTGCTTTCCAAGTATAACAATTCTAGATGAGCCTGTGGCTTCAGCTGCAGTTCTGAAATGCTTATTGAGAATTTCTTTACTAACATTTTGATGCAGTTTTGACCTGTGGAGGCCATGGAAACTGCCAAGAGAGCTAGAAACAGTCAGCAGTTAGAATCCTGCCTGTGTTCAGAACCTCAAATTTTGTGCTGGGATGAGACATGACCCCCTGTTACCACCTATTTGGGAAGATAGGATTAAAAGCATACAAAGCACCACAGTCACAAAGGCCTGTGTCCATAGCACCTACCTTGGTAGTGTTGCTAGGCTAGCCAGTTAGTCTTTAACAAGTTTCCTATCCTAAGTCCACGTGCTGACTATAAGGAACACGGGCCTTGTGACATTCTAAATTATTAAGAACATTTGGTCCCAAAGATGACGTTTGAGGTAAATGAGCTTACCAACACCAAGTCAAGAACAGGGCCGTTATGTGAAATTCTGTGAGGGAGTTCCACCCAGGAATGCATTGGACCAGTGACATGCTTGCTCATTGTCTCTGCCTTAAAGGAAGGTATGCTGGGAAGACAAAGCACCATGCGCCCCAGAAATGAGGTTTTCAATAGATATTTCAGGTGGGGCAGCTATGTAACCGCATCCCGAAAGCACCAGGGCCTCTAGAAGCCACAGTCTGTGCGTTGGATGGTGCAGCCCAGGACTGACGCCTCTGCGTTTGTCTCAGAGCCCAGAATGTGCAGCAGAGGAATGGGGTGTGGGTAGGCATAATCATTCACTTCCTGGGTTGAGAAGAGGCAGTGTGCTGGGTGCTCTGTGGAGCAGCCGTTGGGAGGGATGGCCAGACCTAACAGATGGGTTGAGTCCAGGGGACCAGGGCCATTCTCAGCTCCGCTGTTAGTGGAGGGGTTAGTGATGGGTGGAGGCCTTCTACTTAACACTTACCTGTCCTTCAGAACTCAGTTCAAATACCACTTCTCCAGAGCAGTTTTCCTGGGCTCACTTGCCCTCACAGAAGTTTGTGGTATCTTATGTCATCATTTGAAATAACTTTACTTATGATGACCTGACAGGCATCTAGCTCCTGCATGCATCAGGTTTGCCTGCCATCAAATGCCCAGCACTTGGCCCAGTGCCTAGCACAATTAATAACCACACATTGCCTTTTTAGATGAATGAGTGGTACAGGTACCATAATAGCAACTGGTTTTATTATGAAAATGCAACAACTACATTCTCTTCTAATGTGCTATAATTTGATCTTGTCACTTATTTCCTTACCTGGCTGAATTAATGAGGTGCTTTTAGGGAGCCCAGGTAACCAACAGGAAGCTGCAGATAAGCGGGAGCCCCTTTGCTGTATAGGATTTATTTATTTGCAAAACATGTGAAATAAATACACACGAGTTACATGGAAAAAAGCCGATCTGGAATGTAATCGAGAACTGTGGGAATTGTTGGCTTTAATGAAAGTTCTTGGCTGAGAACCCGGACATGCTACTTGTGAACTGGTTTCCTCTTATAACCTCTCATATTGAATGGAGGTAAGTTTAGTATAAAGACAAAGGCCCAGCTCCCACTTTGTTTAAAGCCTGTTGGATAGTCATCTCATGGCTAAAGTGTTATGAGTACATGAGTGTGTGTGCCTGTACACATTCAGCTCTTGGTCCTCCCCGAGCCCTTCACTGTGGCTGTGTACCAGGCCTGGGGACCACAGTTTACATGTCAGTCTCTGGTATGAACTGGAAGGTAGGGATTACTCAATTATTTCAAAGAATTAAAATTATTTGATAAAATTTCTGTCATTTTTAAATGGGTTCATCAGATAGCAAACTTTTCTGAAACCTTTTGTTAGATAGCTTTGAAGAAATAAGAAAAAAACACCGGAAAAACCAACTGTGTTTTGAATCTTCTCCACTCCCCCCCCCCCCCCCCCACACACACACACAGATGTTAACTCTTCCTGGTGCTGTGTGTAATATGATTTGCCTGGTCCTGCTGGGCATGGCAGTCACTGATCCTGGTTTGGAGCCTATTCTCAATCAGAAGCAACAGACAACACAGGGACCCTTAAAGGCCAATGCCGGCCATCATGGGATTCAAACAGCACTTCATTTGTTTATCTGTTTGTATAGTGTTTGCATACCAGAAGGCAAAACAATTCTTTATAACCTCTGATTGGTTTAGAAAAGAAAACTAACAAAAAATATTATGTTTTAGGGCTTTTTGAGTATATACTGAGGAAGTCAAATATGAGTTAAGACCTCTGTTGACTGTTTTTCTAATGGTCTTGTAGTCATGACACACCTGTCACTCTTGACTCTTGCATTGCTACATGATTTGGGTTTCCTGGAGTCCTCCTTACTGCATGTCACTTCCCTATACACTGAGTGGCCAGATTATTATGATCTCTGAACACATACTAATCCAGCCACTCAGTATATATTTATTTTAGAGGCCTGATGCATGAATTATGCATGGGTGGGGTCCAGCCAGCCTGGCCAGGGGGAGGGGGCCATGGGCAGTTGACCGGCCTGCCTGCTGGTCAAACTCCTGGTCGAGGGGAAAATTTGCATATTAGCCTTTTATTATATAGGATATAAACTGAGTGGCCAGATTATTATGCGTTCAGAGATCATCAGAATCTGGCCACTCAGTGTATATTTTTAAGCCTCACGTTGCTTCTTTGACTGATGTTATTAGTGAGACTTTTTTTTTCCCCTTTCCATGATGTAATATTGCATCACCATCATCTTCAGATCTCCCTGTGATTGATCACGATCAATGTGGGGAACTTGGGGACCAAGATAAAATAACTCACATATCTCAATTTCTGTGGCTCGATGGAGACTTGGGTTGTGAAGAAATAGGAAGTCAATTTGACCTGTCTTAAGTAAAGTGAGGTTTCTTCTTCTTTTTTTTTCTTTTTTTTTTACTATTTTTTTATTAAGGTATTATATGTGTACATAGCTTACCATTGACCCCTACCCCACCTCCCATTCGTGCCCTCCCTCCCCAGAGTTCTGTGTTCGTTGGTTGTACTTATATTCATGCATACCAGTTCTCTTATCTACCCCCAGGTCTCCTTCCCTTCCCCGCTGTCATTTGACAATCTGCTTGATTTATGGTGACTATCTCAGGATCACATGAATAGAGTCCGCTCCTCCTGTGGTTCACACCGACCCTACCCCCGGGTCCCAATGCTTCCCTTGGGACACACTGCTCATGCGGGGCACACGGCCCCCTGGGACACACGGCTCACCTGGGACACCTGGCCCCTTTGGGGGACATGGCTCACCCGGGGAACACGACCCTTCTGGGGCACTGGGGTCGAGAATTGGAGGCGCCGCACTAGCTCCTCCCTAGCACGGTGGGCAGGCTGGGATGGCTGCAGGCGGGCTGAGATGGCTGAAGGCGGGGAAACCACCCTCAAAAGTGTCTCTTTTGGTGCCGAAGCGGAGCAGCTGCAGACACGGAGGCTAAGTTCTGAGGCCGCCCACTCCCTGAGCCCGGGGCATAGTGAGCTCTGTTCTCAGTGGCTTTCCTTTATTCGCGGCGGCGATGGCCCATGGGGCAGCGACGGTCGCTCCTGTGGTTCAATTTCCATTGTAGTTTTAAAGTTCACCTGGTGGCAGTGACAGAAGCTTCAGCCCGGCCATGCGGCAGTGGAGGAAGGACTCGCTGGGGCCGTGAATGGAAGGCGCCGCGCCATCTCCACACCAGCATGGAGGGTGTGCTGGGAAAGTTGTGGGTGGGCTGAGATGGCTGCGGGAGGAGAGACCGCCCTCAATGGTGTCTCCTTTGGTGCAGAAGCGGAGCTGCTGTGGATGCCGAGGCTAAGTTCTGAAGCTGCACTCTCCCTGAGCCCGGGGCAGAGTGAGCTCTGTTTTCGGTGGATTCCTATTATTCGCCGCCACTGCGGCGGGTGCGGCGGTGGGTGCGGCAGCTATGGTAGCTCCTGTGGCTCAATTTCCCCTGTAGTTTTAAAATCCACATGGCGGTAGTGGTGGAAGCTTCGGCCCGGCCATGTGGCGGCGGAGGAAGGACTCGCTGGGATTGTGAATGGAAGGTGCTACAGGAGCTCCTCACCAGCAAGGCGTTCGCAGAGGCCGGGCTGAGCTGGCTGCGGGCTGGGAGACACTGCGCCATCTCCTCACTAGCAGGGCAGGCGGGTTGGGACAGCTGCAGGCCGGGATGGTTGCGGGCAGGGAGGTCATGCTCACAGGCTTCTTGTCTGGGCCGGAGCCGAAGGCGCGGAGGAGGCCCCGCATCAGCTCCCTGGCTCCCAATGGCAGCCGGCAGGGCTGGCCCACTCCCTGGGCCCCAGGGCGGAGTGAGGTCTGGCTTCTCTCATTCCTGGCGGCAGCAGCTCCAGCTCTGGCAGGTCCGCCTTCACCGTAGTTTTAAACTCCACATGGCAGCAGCGGTGTCCTGCTTTGTGTCTAGTTGTAGCCTTCCCATTTCGCCAGCTTTCCTGTGGGTCTGGTGCGATCCCTTTCGATTTTAGCTGTTGTTTTTTTTCCAAATTGTTGATGAGGTGGCAGCTTAGGAGACTACCTAGGCCACCATCTTGTTTTGGTCCTCGAGGTTTCTTATAAAGATACAGCAGGCACATCCAGGGACAGGAAATAAAATAGAGTTGAGCTATAAAGAAGTGGAGAGGGAAAGACAGGCCTGAAGTGACTTTCTCTGTTCCTGATATTGTTACTTCATTGTTTCCCATCTGTCTCTGCCTATGTCTCTCTCATCTCTCTCTGTCTCTCTTTCTGTCTCTTCTCTCTATCTTTGTCCTCTCTCTCATTTGCTCTTACACACACACACACACACACACACACACACACACACACACACACACAGAGAGAGAGAGACAGAGACGAGACAGAGACAATGAATGATGAATGAATGAATGGGGACCCTAAGAGGCTTGGGGAAAATATCAAGCAGTCAAATACACATTTTAATGGAATTTTCCCCAACCTCAAAAGAAAGTTGAACAGGTCAGAAGAAATATTTGAAGAGACAATAGCCAAGAATTTTTTAAAAAATTATTGTTATGTCTCCTCCCCCCCACCCACTGACTCCCTTCAATCTACCCTCACCTCCCCCCACCCCAGGCCATCACCACCCCCTTGTCTGTATCCATGGATTATGCATATATACATACAATTTCTTTGGTTGATCACCTCCCACCCACCTATCCTCCCTCCAAGATTCCGCACTCTGTTCCATGTTTCCATGTCTCTAGATCCACTCTGTTCATCAGTTTATTTTGTTGATTCAACATATGAGTGAGATCATGTGATACTTATCTTTCTCTGACTGATTTATTTCACTTAGCATAATACTTTCCAGGTCCCTCCATGCTGTCTCAGAGGGTAAAAGATTCTTTTTTACTTCTGCATAGTATTCCATGGCATAAATGTACCACAGCTTTTTTATCCACTGAACTACTGATAGGAACTTGTAATAGCTAAGAATTTTAAAAAAAATAATAATGAAAGACATCAAACCTAGAAGTTCAAGTTAAGTAGTTCAGAGAACCAAGATAAATACCAGGATAAATATTTTAAAAACATACAAAACAACACATAGACAATTTATATTCAAACTGATGGAAACCAAAGATAATGATAAACTGTTGAAGGCAGTCAGAGAAATAAGACACATTACATAGAGAGGAACAAAAATCAGAATGTTAGCAGACTGTTTATCAGAAACTACAAGATAGAAGACAATGTAATGACATCTTTAAAATATTGAAGTAAAAAACTTAACCTAAAATTTTATACACAATTCAAATATCTTTAATAATTTAAGATTAAATAAAGATTAAGAGGATAAATTATAATGAAAGGAGATTGGACTTGGGGTGGTAAACACACAATACAGTATACAGATGATGTGTTGTAGAATTGTATTCCTGAAACCTACGTAATTTTATAAACCAATGTCACCTCAATAAATTCAATTAAGAAAAACTGAACACATAGATACAGAGAACAGATTGGTGGTTACCAAAGTGGGATGTGGGGAAATGGGTGAAATGGATGAAGGTAGTCAAAAGATATAAATTTCATTATAAGATAAATCCCTTTTTATTATAGACTAGAGGCCCGGTGCACAGATTTGTGCACCAGTGTGATCCTTCAGCCTGGCCTGCAGGGATCAGTGGGTCTTCATGCTGCCACAGCCTGGTCTTACCGACCAGCTCATTGGGCTCTAGCCCACTGACCACGTCGATCCACACAGCACAAAGTAGTGCCTGAATGGCAGGTGGCCAGGGAGGAGCCTAATGCTGCACTGCTCCTGCTCATTCTGGCCCTACTGCACTTGCCACCACCACTCGGTAGGCTCACTGCCGCTCTGTTGCAGTCTGCACATGCCATCCAAGGACGACTGGCGAGCCCATGACTTCACAATTGATGCTTGTCATTGCAGCCTCACTCCTTGTGCAGCACCAGAGAAGTGGCTGTGGGCTTGCACCCAGTAAGTCCCAATGCTGGGACTGGGAGCCATGAGCAGGCACCCATTGTTCAGCTGAGTGGTGCTCCCACTGTGGGAGCTCACTGAAATACCAGGGGGTAGCTCGTGCATTGAGTGCCTGACCTCTGGTGGTCAGTGTGTGTCATAGCTACCAGTAGACCAGTCACTTTGGTTTTTACATATACTAGAGGCCTGGTGCATGAGTTTGTGTATGGATAGGGTGCCTCAGCATGACCTGTGGGGATTTGGCCAAAACTGGCAGTCCAACCCAGCCTGCCACTTCTGCCTGCCACTCATGCTCATCCCAGGCCTGCTGAGCCTGCTATGGGCTCATGTCCAGTCAGTCCTGATTAGGAGAGGGTTGTGCTGCAGTGGCACTCGCCAGCTGTGAGCCCTGCATCTGGCACCTGTCCCAAAGAGGGTGTGGGGGGTCCAAGGTGCAATCAGCCTTCCAGGCAGGGAGAAGGATGTCCTTACTGGCCTGGGATCTGGGATCCATCCACTGTTGTTCACACTAGTTGTTGGGAGCCACCTGGTGGCTACTTTTATATTGCTTATTTTTTGCAGAGTGTCTAGGGAGGGGAATTGGCTGCGATGCCTGAGGCCAACTTCCAGGAGGCAGGTGGCATTGTCGGGATTATGCCAGCAGTGGCCCGTCAGTTGGCACCTGGCCCGTTCTCCAGAGATTGAACCTGCAAGGAAGACTATTGAGGGAGTGAGTGGTTGCTGCCAGGCTGGTGGGCTCCTAGGCTGCTGGGACAGATTGGTCAGCTGATTGGGACACCCACTGTTGGAGCACACTGACCACTGAGGGGAAGCTCCTATGTTGAGTATATGCCCCCTAGTAGTCAGTGCACATCATAGCAACTGGTCTATCAGTCATCTGGTAACTTAGGCTTTTATATATATAGATAGATTTAATGGGGATGTAAAGTAGAGCACAGTGACTTAGTAAGCAATACTATATTGTGTATAGGAAAGATGCTAAGAGAATAGATATTAAATGTTCTCAAAACTAGAAAAAAACATAAGTATGTAATGATGATGGATGTTAACTAAATTTATTGTGGTATATCAAGTCATTATGTTGTATATCTAAAGCTAATTAAACGTTACAATTACAATAAATAAAAAATGAAAAGAATTTCACACTTGGAATAGAGTAAACAGGTTACACTGTCCAGTCATACTTTAAATATATGTTCTAACTAATCTCCTTAATTCTTCAATGTTTAGGCACGCCGTGCTGGTGAGAAGATGGCACGGCGTCTCCCAGCCCGCAGCCAGCTCAGCCCGGCCTCTGCGAACGCCTTGCTGGTGAGGAGCTCCTGTGGCGCCTTCCATTCACAGCCCCAGCGAGTCCTTCCTCCGCTGCCACATGGCCGGGCCGAAGTTTCCGCCACTACCACCATGTGGATTTTAAAACTACAGGGGAAATTGAGCCACAGGAGCTACCATAGCTGCCGCACCCACCGCCGCACCCGCCGCAGCGGCGGCGAATAATAGGAATCCACTGAAAACAGAGCTCACTCTGCCCCGGGCTCAGGGAGAGTGCAGCTTCAGAACTTAGCCTCGGCATCCACAGCAGCTCCGCTTTCGCACCAAAGAAGACACCATTGAGGGCGGTCTCTCCTCCCGCAGCCATCTCAGCCCACCCACAACCTTCCCAGCACACCCTCCATGCTGGTGTGGAGATGGCGCGGCGCCTTCCATTCACGGCCCCAGCGAGTCCTTCCTCCACCGCCGCATGGCCGGGCCAAAGCTTCTGTCACTGCCACCAGGTGAACTTTAAAACTACAGTGGAAATTGAACCACAGGAGCAACTGTCGCTGCCCCATGGGCCATCGCCGCCGCGAATAAAGGAAAGCCACTGAGAACAGAGCTCACTACGCCCCGGGCTTAGGGAGTGGGCGGCCTCAGAACTTAGCCTCCGTGTCTGCAGCTGCTCTGCTTCCGCACAGAACGAGACACCTTTGAGGGCGGTCTCCCTACCTGCAGCCATCTCAGCCTGCCTGCAGCCGTCCCAGCCTAGGGAGGAGCTAGCACAGCGCCTCCAATTCGTGACCCTAGTGCCCCAGAGGGGCCGTGTGCCCTGGGTGAGCTAGGTGTCCCAAGGGCCGTGTGCCCCGGGTGAGCCATGTGTCCCAGGGGGCCATGTGCCCCGGGTGAGCCGTGTCCCCCAAAGGGGCCGGGTGTCCTAGGTGAGCCGTGTGTGCCCGGGGACCATGTGTCCGAGGGGGCCGTGTGCCCCAGGTGAGCCGTGTGTCCCAGGGGGCTGTGTGCCCTGGGTGAGCCGTGTATCCCAGGGGGCCATGTGCCCCAAGTGAGCCGTGTGTCCTAGGGGGCTGTGTGCCCCCGGTGAATCGTGTGCCCCAAGGGGTCCGGGTGTCTTAGGAGAGACGTGTGTCCCAGGGGAAGCAGTGGGACCCGGGGGAAGGGGCGGTGTGAACCAGAGGAGGAGCGGACTCTATTCTTGTGGTCCTGAGATAGTTACCATAAAACAAGCAGACTGCCAAATGAGGCGCGGATTCTATTCATGTGATTCTGAGATAGTCACCATAAAACAAGCAGATTGTCAAATGACAGCGGGGAGGGGAAGGAGACCTGGGGGGAGATAAGAGAACAACCGAAGGACTGGTATGCATGAATATAAGTACAACCTATAAACACAGAACTCTGGGGACGGAGGGTATGAATGGGAGGTGTGTGTGTGTGTGTGGGGGGGCAATGGTAAGCTATGTACACTTATAATACCTTAATAAAAATAAAAAAATAACTAAAATAAAATAAAATAAAATAAAATTCTCCGATGTTTACAGAATTAAAACATAATTTTTTTAAATAAGAAAAAATAGTATTTATCAGAAATCCTGAACCTGGCAACACAGATTCCTTATAACCTATTATGCTGTATCATTCAGAAATTTTTTAGTTTTTTTACCTAAATCTATTGCTTTAAAACATGTTTAGGAGATCTATTAAATTTAAGTCACTTAAGACAATTAATGTATCTAGTACACAGGTGCTCATAAAATCTAACGAATAGATCTTTTTTTGGTAATTCTCTCTTACAAACATATAACTAGATACTTCATAGAGTTATTTTATCTGTGAGTCTTATCTGCACGAGACAAATTTAGAAATTATCAGACTAGAAATCACTAATTTGAGATTTTGTTTAAAATTACACATGCTACTGATATAACAGGTAAAATAGAAATGTGATTCTTAACATCTTAACATTCTTATCAAAACAGTCCTAATCTTGCCATCTGTTGTCATTATATATATTATAGTTGCCTTGATAACTCCTCCTTAGCACAATGTGAGAATACATGTTGATTTCTGTTTACTACTAAAAACATAAAAGGTTTACTGAAATCAGTTTATAAGACCTAGAAAAGCCCTAATATGTACAATTTTTCTCCAAATGGATGTGAGCAATGTAAATTTTATAACAGCACCATTTATTCTGGTTCAGTTCTGATGGGTTGCCTCATTAATTTAATATTGTGATTAATGAAAACATTTTCTTAAAAAATTAAATTAAAAAATGTTCTGTCAAACAAAAGCTGAAAGAATTAATTACCAGCAGACCTATGTTATATGAGGTGTTCAGGGAAGTTAGTGATAGAAACTGGTATCTGTCCCAAAGAAATGAAGATCTCTGGAAATGGTTAAAATAAAAATAAATGTAAAAGTCTTATTTAAAAAAAAATGTTTAAGTTACTTAAAAAGATAATTGAGGATCATTTATACATTTCTGGTGGGAATGTAAACTGGTACCACCACTCTGGAATAAAATTCAGCAGTTTCTTATATGTAATTAAACTTTCAACTACCGTGCAGCCTAAGAATTACTTTTTGGGTATTTATCCCAGGGAAATTAAAACTTACATTTATACAATAACCTGCACATGAATATCCTTAGCACTTTTATTTATAATAGCAGAAACTAAAACAGTTCACATGTCCCTCAACAGGTAAGTGGTCAAACATATAAACCATATGTTATATCAATAAGAAAAGCTAACCATTAATACACAAAACAACTTGGTTGACTCTTTAAGGAATTATGCTGAATTATATTACATGAGATATGATTCCAGAAACCAAGATGGCAGCATAAGGTAAACACCTAAATATAGCCTACCACAACAATTTTATTTTTATTTTATTTATTTTTTTTTGGCACTTTAATGATTTTTTTAATTGATTTTTATTAATTATGGTATCACATAATTGTCCTTATCCCCCCATTCCCATCCCAAGCCCCTCCCTACATATTCCCCTACCCCCTTATTGTCCATAGTGCATGCACACAAGTCCTTTGGTTGATCTCTTCCCTTTACCCCCACCCTCCCCTACTTTCCCTCTGAGGTTTGAGAGTCTGATCGCTGCTTCTCTTTTTCTGGGTCTATCTTTGTTCACCAATCTATGTTGTTCATTATTTCGTCTAGATGTGTGAGGTCATGTGATCCAAGAAATACCCTTATAAAAACCTAAACTGCGATAAGCCTTAATGGTTATCCTGAGAGGCAAATGAATCAGTCTGTAGTGAGTTCCTTTCTGGGCCAGCAGTTCTTTTGAGTCCCAGTTTCAATGTCAAATAGTTCCTTATGTGTACATGTCAGCCATGATATTTCAGATCTGGTTGGTGGACAAATGGTGGTAATGCAGGTCCGACCATCTCTTGTTTGATCGTGGGTCTCTTTCAGCAATAGGCAGCCGCTGTCTGTTGGTATGGTGAGGCGTCCTCAGCATCTTCCATCTCTGAATTGTCTCTTCTGTTTTCATGGGTGGAGCACTTCTGTCTATTCCTCTCTGTTACTGGATTCCAGGTGGTCTCAGAGTTGTTTTCTGAAACTATACAAACATATTCTCGACCAAAAGTTAATACAGAGATATTCTCTTTAAATTTGACTTGGGATTCTTTTTCATCCCCACCCCACTCCCCCAAATAATTTTCCTCTTGCTTATTTTGACTCCATGTGTGTATTTTTATGGATATCTTGCTGTTAGCGTTTCAAATAAAGGTTAATTTTCTTAAGTACAAAAAAAGTTTTTAGATGTAAATTATTCTGAGTATATTTTTCCTTACATGATATTCTTCCACTGTCACCCCCTTTTTTACTTTCGATAATTGGAGACTTCTGGAGATTTTATTGTTAGTCTTGATATCTTTTACATTTTAATTATTTGCGCTACACTATGACTGCATTAGGTTCATAACATGTTGTGCAATTTTACCATGAGGCGCTCTGCCAATAAGAATTTTTGTTAATACTATAGGAACAGCATTTTGTACAGTACACTCAGTTTTTCTGGAATATTAATTTACTTCTATTAGCCACATTGATTTTCTCTGAGAAATTGGGTACTATTCATATGTCAGACTCAACACTCTAGCAACTATCTTATTTACCATGTGTGTATTAGTGGAATTGATTGTTTGGCTTCTTGAGAAGGGCCTGAGCATTCCAGCTATTAGGCTGGACTTGGAAATTAGAAACCCACTTGCCCCCACCATGGGTACAAGGCCTCTCAAACAAGTCTTGTTGCAGTGAAATGGCAGCTGCTGTCAGCCACGTCTCTGTTACATGGGTCCCAATTTGAGCTGTGCATGGGAAGTGAAGCAGCCATGGGGGAAGGAGACCTCCCTCAGAATGGGAGAATGTTCAGGCGCCTGCCAGGTTGCAGGAGGGGTGGTAAGGGTCTGTGCCCCACCTCTGTTGCTCCCCAAGTTCTCTCCTGATGGCCCCTCTGTGACTGTGCCTGTCTTAGGTTGTTCCTTCCATGAGGAATCTTACCCGTCTCTGGCTAACCAGCCATCCTCCGGGGCCAAGCAGGGTGATGTGAGGTTTAGTTCTGTCTCGTTGGTGACCTATGCCCCATGGGCTCCACACCCAGCACCTGCCTCGGGAACCCCTCACCTGCTGGCAAGGTCCGGGCGTTGAGCTCATATTTTTGGGACTCCATGTTTCTTCTCCAGAGAGGGCCTAGCTCCCCCCACTGGGCGGGTGGGACATCCGTGGTGCCAGCCACGTTGGTGCTTCAGCCTTGGCATGAACTAAAAGGTCAGGTAACAGTTGTGGGCATCTGGACCATGAGAAAAGGTTCATTTTTGGCCACAAGGGCAAGACAGGCCAATATAGAATGCTCAGGTGCCTTCTCAGAAGGCCCTCTGCATAGTGGAAGGGATGAGGTCCTTTCATGTAGTTTTTAAATTGCTGTCAGACATTCAAAGGATTGGTTTGTATGTTTTTTGGGGATAATTGTACAATATGCTGTTGTAATTCTAAAATATCTATAGCTGTGTTGCTTTTGTCTCCAACCGCCAACAAAGTGTGTGTGTGTGTGTGTGTGTGTGTATGTGTATTAATAAAATAAATCATTCTTTATTGATAGTCCTTGATGGGAGATACTATTATAGGTAATGGGGATAACCCAAATCTGGGAACAATTATAATGACCTTGTAGAATAATATCATGTAAGGATATTCTTTGCTCTAGGTCATGGAAATTCCATTTTAAACTGGTTGTCAATTTCTTTTTGCTTAGGCAAGGTTTTTGTTTCATTTTCTACACCTTTCCCAGGAGGAAGTAGTGATGGTCCCTTCCTTTGGTGTCCTCACAAGCCAGAATCTTCTATTTAATTTTACACACAAAGGAGCAGTAGCTTAATTTTGTGTCCTACAAAAGGGGAGCTGGGTGGTGCGCTCTATGTAGTTATACTTCCTTGTCCCACCAGTAGTCCTCCTGGATGACTAAGGTGTTTGGTATCATCAGTGACTACTTTGGGCAGGAGGATCAACCCAGGTAAGGGCTCCCACCCATGCAGGATTAGGAACATAGGTCCAGAAATACTTACCCAATAGCCCCAGGTTATATTACCGTACAGCTGATGCCTGCTAGCCTGGCGGTAAAGGCGTTCTCAGGTGTTCTTGGGGTTCTGGTTACCTCACACTTTCCTCTCTCTCTCTCTCTCTCTCTCTCTCTCTCTCTCTCTCTCACTCCTCTTTCTCTCTTATAATATTATTATTATTATTATTGTTTTACATATGTGTTCTTATCCCTCCCTTATCCCCCCCCCTCCACCTATACTCCACCCCCATTTATCTGTGGCCATTACTGAGGCTCATAAGTATGCCCACAAGTCTCTCGGTTGATTTCTCCCCCTTACTCCCAGCGATCCCCTCCTTCTCTGGTGTTTGGGGTTCTGATCAATATTACTCAGTCTCTGGGTCTGTTATTATTCATCAGTCTATGCCATTCACTATATTCCATAAATGAGTGATATCATGTGATGTTTATCTTTCTCTGCCTGGCTTATTTCACTTAGCATAATGGACTCCATCTCCCTCCAAGTTGCTGCAAATGGTAGGAAGTCTTTCTTTTTTACTGCAGCATAGTATTCCATTGAGTAGATGTACCACAGTTTTTTAATCCATTCATCTGCTGATGGGCATTTCGGCTGTTTCCAAATCTTAGCTATGGTGAATTGTGCTGCTATAAACATAGGGGTGCATATATCCTTTCTGATCCGTGTTTCCATTTTCTTGGGATATATTCCTAGGAGTGGAATCATTGGGTCAAATGGGAGTTCCATTTTTAGTTTTTTGAGGAAACGCCATACTGTTCTCCACAGTGGCTGCACCAGTCTGCATTCCCACCAGCAGTGTAAAAGAGTTCCTTTTCCTCCGCATCCTCGCCAACATTTGCTACCACAACAATTTTAAAATTACAACTGGAAAACAGAGTGGACATTGTCCAGAAACACCAGAAAGCTGGCTGAGTGGAAGCTCTACCAACTAGAAAAAAAGAGCAAAGGATGCTGAGCCTCAGGAGCTGTGGAGGTGTGGAGATCTGTGTGTGAGGAAAGGGCGGCAGCTGAATATGCGGCTGGCTTACTCGCAGCACACGTGGAGAGGGCAGGCAGCTAATGTGGCTAGCTTTCTTGTTCAGGAGGAAAACAAAACCTCCGGATTGCACTGATATCCAACTCCGGTCAGGGAGAAATTGGACTGTCAGGAAGCGGTTGAAACAACCTCTCTCAAAGGTGCGCGCATCCAGCAGCCACTGGGACTTGGTGAACAGGGTCCTCTTAGGGCGGGGCTGACAGGAAACCAAAGCTTGTCTGCACCACCCTGAGACTCAGCCCCATCCAAGCTGAGCACAGAAGCCCTCCTGGTGAAACACTGCTGATCATCACAGCCATTTGGCTTGGAGATTAACTTTCCCCAGTGATAACAACAACAGCAAGGCTTAACTACAACAAGACTGCTCATACAGCTTACAAAGGGCTGCACCAAGAGGATCCACCACAGGTAACTGGGGAGGCTGAGCTACTGGGCCCTGCTGGGACACCTGGTATGCAAAGCCACTCCATCAACTCAGGGAAGCAGCTAAAATGCAGAGACAAAGAGGCAGGCCTCAATTGAAGGAAATGGAGGAAAGCAAAAGACTGGATATAAAGTTCAAAACCACAGTTATAAGGTTTTTCAAGAATTTCCTAGAAAAGGGCAATAAATTAAATGAGATCCTTGATGATATAAAAAGGGATCAACTAGAAATTAAGCATTCACTGACTTAAATAAAAAAATATTATACAGAGACCTAAAAGCAGACTAGAGGATTGCAGGAATCAAGTCAATGATTTGAAATACCAAGAAACAAAAAACACTCCTCCGGAAAAGCAAAAAGCAAATAGAATACAAAAAGTTGAACATAGTGTAAGCAGCCTCTGGGACAACTTCAAGTGTACCAACATAAGAATTATGGGGGTCCCAGAAGAAGAGAGAGAGCAAGATGCTGAAAACCTATTTGAAGAAATAGTGACAGAAAACTTCCCCCACCTGGTGAAAGAAATATACTTACAAGTCCAGTAACAAAAGGAATCCAAAGAGGACCACACCAAGACACATTAATTAAAATTCCAAGAGCAAAAGACAAAGAGAGAATTTTAAAAGCAGCAAGAGAAAAGCAGTTAGTTACTTATAAGGGAGCACCCATATGAGTGTCAGCTGATTTTTCAACAGAAACTATGCAGGCCAGATGGGAATGGCAAGAAATATTCAAAGTGATGAACAACAAGAACCTACAACCAAGATTACTCTACCCAGCAAAGCTATCATTCAGAATTGAAGGCCAGATAAAGAGCTTCACAAATAATAATAAAAAAAAGCTAAAGGAGTTCATCACCGCCAAACCAGAATTATATGAAATGCCAAAATGTATTCTTTAAGAAGAGGAGGAAGAAGATAAAGATAAAAATTATGAACAACAAATACATAACTATCAACAAGTGAATCTAAAAACCAAGGGAATAAATCTGATGAACAGTATTAACTGGTGAATATACTAAGTCACGGGTATAGAAAGGGAGTGGACTGATGATTCTCAGGGAAAAGTGGGGTGGGGGTGCGGGAAGAGACTGAAAAAAAATCGTACAACTATGGATGAAGACAGTGGGGAGGCAGGGTAAGGTTAGAGGGTGGGTAGGAACCTGGTGGAGGGAAGCTATGGAGGGGAAAACAAGTGGAACAATTGTAATAATCTGAACAATAAAGATTTATTAAATTAAAAAATACATGTAGCAAAAAAGATATGATTCCATTTCTATAACATTTTTGAAATAAAAATTTGAAAAATGAAACCAGATTAATGGTTGCCAAGGATTAGGGATGAGGGTGTGTGTGATGAGGAAGATGGGATAGAAGACTGTGGTTTATAAAAAGGCAACACAATCAATCCTCATAGTAATGGAATTTCTCTGTATCTTGACTGGTGATGGATAAAATTGTTTCGTACTAACCTCCTCATCGCCTCCCTACTTATATAGTACAAGTAAAACTGAACAGCTGAATGAGATCAGTGTCAACATCCTGGTTGTGATCATGTATATACTTTGCAAAATGTTACTATTCGGGTTAACTGGGTAGAGATTACATGGGATAACTCTGTACTATTTCTTACTACAACTTGTGAGTCTACAATTATCTCAATAAAAACTTCAATCACACCAATGTATTGTGGAATTATAGTATATGCAAAAATAAAATATAGGATAATAGCCTAAAAGATGGGAGACTATCAGGAAGCAGTTTGATTAAAAGAATTAGCCATATATTGTTATATGGTTCTCATATTTTAATAGAGGCCCGGTGCACAAAATCCGTGTGTGGGAGGTGGGGAGGTCCCTCAGTCCGACCTGCACCTTCTCACAATCTGGGACAGCTGGCTCCTAACTTCTTGCCTGCCTACCTGCCTGCCTGATCACTCCTAACCACTCCGCCTGCCTGCCTGATTGCTCCTAACTGCTTGCCTGCCTACCTGTCTGATTGCCCCTAACCATTCTGCCTGCCTGCCTGATGCCCCTGTTTGCCAGCCTGCCTGATTGCCCTTAACCACCTTTGCCTCAGCCCTTGCACCTGGAACCCAGGCTTCCCTCCCTCTGGCTGGCTACAGGCACCCGGAACCCCAGACAATGCTGCCTGGGCCCTGGCTTTGTCAGGAAGGATGTCTGTAATGAAGTCTGGAAGACATTCAGTCTATCCAGTCTAATTAGCATATTATCCTTTTTATTAGTATAGATGGACAGAATTATATTACTATTTTAAGCTAAAATAAGATTAATTAAAGATGTATATTGTTAACTTTAGGATAATCAGTAAATAATCTCTTTACAAATGAGGGATGAATAATAAGCTAGTAATGGATATAAAATAATAAAAATCACTCAATCCAAAAACAGGCAGAAAGAGAGAAAAAGAACAAAGAATTGAGCAGGTAGAAAATAACTAGCCATAGGGTAGATTTAAATCCAATCATATCAATATTACATTAAGTACAAATGGTCTAAATACACCAGTTAAAAGATAGAAATTATTGTATTGAATAAGTTAAAACAAAATCCAACTACATATTATGTACCAAAAACCCACTTTATTATTTTTTTTAGTAAAAACCACTTTAAAATGAAGACATATATGTGTCAAAAGTAAAAGGACAAAAGAATATAATATGTAAGCACAAATCAAAGGGAAGTTAGAGTGGCTGTTTTATTTTATTTTATTTTTTAGAGTTTTTTATTATTTTTTAATTAAATTATTATCTGTGTACATATCTTACCACCCCCCCACATTCCCTCCCTCCCCAGAGTTTGTGTCCATTGATTGTACTTATAAGCATGCATACAAGTTCTTCAGTTGATCTCTTATCTCCCCCAGATCTCCCTCCCCTCCTGCTGTAATTTGACAGTCTGCTTGTTGCTTTACTATCTCTATATTTATCTTTTAGTTCTTCAGTTTACAATGTTCATTATTATCCATAAATGTGTGAGATCATGTGGTGTTTCTCTTTCATTGACTGGCTTATTTCACTCAGCATCATGTTCTCCAATTCCATCCAGGTTGCTGCAAATGATAAGAATTCCTTCTTTTTTATGGCAGCATACTATTCCATTGTGCAGTGTACCATTGTTTTTTGATACAATCATCTGCTGATGGGCACCTAGGCTGTATCCAAATTCTAGCTATTGTAAATTGTGCTGTTATAAACATAGGGGTGCATATATATTTTCTGATTGGTGTTTCTAGTTTCTTGGGATATATTCCTCAGAGTGGGATTACTGGGTCAAATGGGAGTTCCATTTTCAGTTTAAAAAAAATATATATTTTATTGATACTTCACAGAGAGGAAGAGAGAGAGATAGAGAGCTAGAAACATCGATGAGAGAGAAACATCGACCAGCTGCCTCTTGCACACCCCCTACCGGGGATGTGCCCACAACCAATGTACATGCTCTTGACCGGAATTGAACCTGGGACCTTTCAGTCCGCAGACCGATGCTCTACCACTGAGCCAAACCAGTTACGGCTTTTTCAGTTTTTTGAGGAAACTCCATACTGTTCTCCACAGTGGTTGCACCAGTCTGCGTTCCCACCAGCAGTGCACGAGGGTTCCTTTTTCTCCACAACCTCGCTAACACTTGTCATTTGTTGATTTGTAGATGATAACCATTCTGACAGGTGATAGATGGTACCGCATTGTTGTTTTGATTTGCGTCTCTCAGATAATTAGTGACTTTGAGCATGTTTTCATGTGCCTATTAGCCTTCCTTCTTTCTTCTTTTGAAAAGATTCTATTTAGGTCAGTGTCCCATTTTTTAATTGGCTCATTTATCTTCCTTTTCATTAAGTTGTATAAGCTGTCTGTAGATGTTGGAGATTAAACCTTTATCAGTGATAACATTTGCAAATATGTTCTCCCATACAGTGGGCTTTCTTGTTGTTTTGTTGATGGTTTCTTTTGCATTAAAAAAACTTTTTATTTTGATGTAGTCCCATTTGTTCATTTTCTCTTTAGCTTCCATTGCCCTAGGGGCAGTATCAGTGAAGAAGTTCTTTTGGCATATGTCTGAGATTTTTCTGCCTGTGGATCCTTTTGTATTTTTATTGTTTCCCATCTTATGTTTAAGTCCTATATCCATTTTGAGTTTATTTTTGTGTATGGTGTAAGTTGGTGATCTAGTTTCATTCTTTTGCATGTATCTTCCCAATTATCCCAACACCATTTATTGAAGAGACTGTCTTGACTCCATTGTATATTTGTGCCTCCTTTGTCAAATATTAATTGAGAGTAGTGATTTGGGTTGATATCTGGATTCTCTATTCTATTTCATTGATCTATATGTCTGTTCTTTTTTTTTTAATTTATTTATTTATTTATTTATTTATTTTAAACTAAATCTTTATTGTTCATATTATTACAAATGTTCCTCATCCCCCCCCAATTGCTCCCCTACACCAAGTTTCCATTCAATTATCTGCCCTTTCCCCATTGTCCTCATCCATAGGTGCAGTTTATGTTCAGTCTCTTCCCGCCCCGCCCCACTCCCCATTTCCCCGAGAATCATCAGTCCACTCCCCTTCCATACCTCTGATTCTATTATATTCACCAGTTAATATTGTTCATCATGATTTTTACTTCCCTTGGTTTTTAGACTCACTTGTTGATAGTTACGTGTTTGTTCATATTTTTATCTTTATTTTCTTCCTCTTCCTAAAGAACCCCTTTCAGCAATTCATATAATTCTGGCTTGGCAGTGATGAATTCCTTTAGCTTAAATTTATTTGTGAAGCTCTTTATCTGGCCTTCGATTCTGAGTGATAGCTTTGCTGGGTAGAGTATTTTTGGCTGTAGGTTCTTGCTAGTCATCACCTTGAATATTTCTTGCCATTCCCGTCTGGCCTGCATGGTTTCTGTTGAGAAATCAGCTGACAGTCATATGGGTGCCCCTTTATAGGTAACTACCTGCTTTTGTCTTGCTGCTTTTAATATTCTCTCTTTGTCTTTAGCTCTTGGAATTTTAATTATGATGTGTCTTGGTGTGGTCCTGTTTGGATTCCTTTTGTTTGGGGTTCTGTGTGCTTCCTGGACGTGTAAGTCTATTTCTTTCCCCAGGTGGGGAAAGTTTTCTGTCACTATTTCTTTCAATATGTTTTCGGTATCTTGCTCTCTGTCATCTTCTGGGATGCCCATAATTCTGATGTTGGTTCGCTTGAAGTTGTCCCAGAGGTTTCTCACACCATCTTCAATTTTCTGGATTCTCTTGTCTTCTTGCTTCTGCGGAGGAGTGTCCTCTGGCTCTTTGTGTTCCAAATATTGGACTTGATTCTTACAATCTTCCAATCTGTTTTTAGGACTCTGTATAATATTTTTTATTTCAGAGAATGTATTCTTTATTTCTAGTTGATCCCTTTTCATATCCTCATAGGTCTCATTTATTTTATCGGCCTTTTCTAGGAGATTGTTGAACAACCTTATAAGCGTGGCTTTGAACTCTATATCCAGTCGCTTTTTGTCCTCCATTTCTTTCGTTTGTGATCTGTTTCCTCATCTCGACATTTTCGCTGCTTCCCTGAGTTGGTAGGTTGGGAGGATCAGCTGTGTCTATGCCAGGAGACAACCTTATTCCACTAGACTTGGAAACCTGAAAAAGCCTCTCTGAGTTCAGCTTGGATGGGGCGGAGTTTCAGGGTGGAGCCTACAGCCTTGGCTTCTGGTTAGCCCCGCCCTCTGAGGTTCCTGAGTCTCAGTGTTCCTCAGTGTCCTTTGGTATTCGCTGCAAGCACCTCTGAGAGAAAGGCACCCTAGAGCTTCGTCCGCTACCAGACAGTGTAGTCTCTCCTCCAACAAGCCCACAACTGGGGTTCAGAGCAGTTGGAAGTGGGGTTAAGAACAGTCCGGAGCTTATGTCTCCTTCCCGCCAGGGCAATCTGGCGGCCCAAACAACAGTCTGTCCTCTGTGCGCACAATGTGCGCGACTCAGGGGCTCTGCTTTTCTCCGCTCCCCTGAGCTTCTGTCTTACAGCCCAGATTCCCTCTGTATGAGGCTGGAGCCTGAGGGTCTTGCCCAGGACTGGGGTCCAGTGCAGTAAGAACTGGGGCTCAGCACATTCCTGGGCTTTTGAGTCCTTCCCGCTGGGGCAATTCAGCAGCTCAGCGAACAGTCCCTCCTCTGCGCGCAAATGTGCGCGACTCTGGGGCTCTGCCTTCCCCCCCCCCCCCCCCCCCCCCCGCTCAGCTGAGTTTCCGCCTTACAGCCTAGATTCCCTCTGTATGAGCCTGGACCCCAGGGTCTCGCCCAGAACTGGGGTTCAGTGCAGTCGGAGTTGGGGTTCAGCACAGTCCAGAGCTTTTATCTCCTTCCCGCTAGGGAACGCCAGCCAGGCACTCAGCGCCCCTCCTCTCCGGCTCCGTCCTCTCCCCACGTGCGCACCGTGTCTCCGTACCTTAGGCTTTTACAGCTCCTCTGGTTTTCCTTCAGGTTTTCTCTTTTCCACTAGTTGTAGAATTCCCAGTCAGTCAACTTTCCTGTAGTTCTGGATAGTGTCCACTCTATATTTTAGTTGTATTTTTTGAAATTGTTGAGTGCGGCTGCAGTTAGGCTTTTACCTCTGCCGCCATCTTGTTGTCTCTACCCATTGGTTGATTCTTGTATGTACCCTTACCAGCTATATGTCTGTTCTTGTGTGAGGACCAGGCTGTTCTGAGTATAGTGGCTTGATAATACAGCTTGAAATCTGATATCGAGATTCCTCCTACTTTACTCTTCTTTCTCAGGATTGCTGTTGCTATTTGGGGTCTATTATTGTTCCAAATGAATTTATGGCGAGTTCTTTCTAGGTCAGTGAAATATGCCATAGGTATTTTAATGGGGAGTGCATTGAACCTATAAATTGCTTTGGGAAGTATTGACATTTTTATATTGACTCTACCAATCCATGAACATAGCATGTTCTTCCATCTGTTTACATCTTCCTCTATCTCTTTTTTCAGTGTCGTGTAGTTTTCCGCATATAGGTCTTTTACCTCCTTAGTTAAGTTTATTGCTAGGTATCTTAATTTTTTTGTGTGATGGTAAATGGAATTACTTTTTTAGTCTCTGTTTCTGTAAATTCACTATTGGTGTATAGAAATGCCATAGATTTCTTGGCGTTAATTTAGTATCCTGCTACATTGCCAAATTCATTTATTGTCTATTAGTTTTTTTAGGGAGTCTTTTGGGTTTTTTATGTACAATATCATGTCATCTGCGAATAAGGATAACTTTACTTCTTCTTTTCCAGTTTGGATACCTTTTATTTCCTCTTTTTGTCTAATTGCAATGGCGAGTACTTCCAGTACTATGTCAAAAAGGAGTGAAGAGTGGGCATCCCTCTATTGTTCCTTGTTCTTAAAGGGAATGGTTTTAGTTTTTGCCCATTGAGTATGACGTTGGCTGTGGGTTTATCATATATAGCTTTTATTATATTGAGGTATGATCCTTGTACTCCCACCTTGTTGAGAGTTTTCATCAGGAAAGGGTGTTGGATTTTATCAAATGCTTTTTCTGCATCGATAGATATGACTATATGATTTTTATCTTTCAATTTGTTTATGTGATGTATCACATTTATTGATTTGCAGATATTGTACCATCCTTATATTCCTGGAATAAATCTTACGTGGTCATGGTGTATGATCTTTCTGATGTGCTGCTGGAGCCGATTTGCTAGAATTTTGTTGAGGATTTTGGCATCTTTGTTATTGAGGGATATTGACCTGTAATTCTCTTTCATTGAGTTGTCTTTATCTGGTTTTGGTATTAGGGTAATGTTGGCTTCATAGAAGGAGTTTGGAAGTGTTCCTTCCTCTTGAATTTTTTGGAAAAGTCTGAGGAGGATAGGTTTCAGTTCTTCCTTGAATGTTTGGTAAAACTCTGCTGTGAAGCCATCTGACCCTGGGCTTTTGTTTGCTGGAAGCTTTTTGATGACTGTTTTAATTTCTTCCCAAGTCACTGATCTATTGAGATTTTTAGATTCTTCCTGATTGAGTTTTGGAAGGTTGTATTTTTCTAGGAATATGTCCATTTCCTCCCGGTTGTCCAGTTTGTTGGAATAGAGTTGTTCATAGTATTTTGTAACAATCCTTTGTATTTCCATGGGGTCTGTTGTTATTTCACCTCTTTTGTTTCTGATTTTGTTTATTTGTGTCCTTTCTCTTTGTTTCTTGGTTATTTTGGCTAGAGGTTCATCAATCTTGTTTATCCTTTCAAAGAACCACCTCTTGGTTTTGTTGATCTTATGTATTGTTTCTTTGGTCTCTGTGTCATTTATCTCCGCTCTGATTTTTATTATTTCCTTTCTTCTGCTTACACTGGGCTTTCTTATTGCTCTTTTTCTAACTGTTTGAGTTGTAGAGTTAGATAATTTGTTACCATTTTTTCTTGTTTCTTGTTTTTTGTTTTTGTTTTTTGCAATAGGCTTGTAGAGATAGGAACTTCCCTCTCAAAACTGCTTTTGCTGTGTCCCATAGATTTGGGATTGTTGTGTTTTCATTGTCATTTGTTGCCATGATGTTTTTAATTTCTTCCTTGATTTCTCTGGTAACCCAGTCTTCTTGAATTTGAAGAGACTTTGCCTATGTCCCAAAAATGTGGTCTATCTTTGAAAATGACCCATGTGCACTTGAGAAGAATGTGTATTCTGTGGCTTTGGGGTGGAATGTTCTGAAGATGTCCATTAATTCCATCTGGTCTAGTGAGTCATTAAGAATTGATATTTCTTTGCTAACTTTTTGTTTAGATGATTTGTCCAAAGGTGACAGTGGGGTATTAAAATCTCCTACTATGTTTGTATTGCTATTAATCTCTCCCTTAATGTCTTCCAGAAGTTTTTTTTTTTATGTATTTGAGTGCTCCTGTATTGGGTACATATATGTTTACCAGGGTTATTTATTCTTGTTGGATTTCTCACTTTAGTATTAGTGGCCTTCATTATCTCTTGTTATGTCCTTCACTTTGAGATCTAATTTGTCAGATATAAGTATTGCTACCCCAGCTTTTTTTTTTCCTTCATTTCTGTTGGAAAACCTGGAAAACCTTTTTCCATCCCTTTACCCTCAGTCTGTGTGCATTTTTTTTTTCTGAAGTGGGTTTCCTGTAGACAACAGATATATGGATCTTTATTTTCTTATCCAATACATTACCCTATGTCTTTTGATTGGAGAATTTATTCCATTTACATTTAAAGTTATTATTGATAGGTACTTATTTGATGACATTTTTATTCTATACCCCTGTGTTCCTTCTTTTCTTCCTAGTTCTTTATCTTTACAGTAGACCCTTTAGCATTTCTTGCATTGCTGATTTGGTGGTGATAAATTCCTTTAGTCGTTTTTTGTCTGTGAAGCTCCTAATTTCACCTTCAATTTTTATTGATAGCCTTGCTGGGTACAGTATTCTTGGATTCAGACCCTTCCTTTGCATGACTTTGAATATTCCATCCCATTCCCTTCTGGCCTAATGAGTTTCTTTGGAGAAATCAGTTGCTAGTCTGATTATGTACATTTATATGTAACTTTCTGTCTCTCTCTGGCTGCTTTTAAGATTCTTACTTTGTTGTTGGTGTTTGCCACTTTAATTATAATGTGCCTTGGTGTCGGTCTTTTGGGATTCATTTTGCTTGGGACTCTGAGCTTCTTGGATTTGTGGGGGTTTTTTCTTCTCTATCTCTGGAAAGTTTTCTGTGTTTATTTCTTCAAACATTTTTTCTATGCCTTCCTCAGTTTCCTTTACTTATGGAATCCCTATTATTCTAATTTTGTTTTGTGTTGTGTTGTCCTAAAGTTCCCTTAGGCTCTCCTCCTGCTTTTTATTTTTTTTTTTCTAGAAGCTGCTCTAATTGTGTATTTTTTCCAACTTTGTCTTCTAGCTCACTGATGTGGTCTTCTGCTTCTTTCAATCTACTCTTGTTGCTTTCCATTGAGTTCTTTACAATAGCAATGTCATTTTCATTTCTTATTGGTTCTTCTTCATTTCCTCTTGGTTCTAACTCATATTGTCAAATTTGTCTTCCATTCTTTTTAGCCATCTTATAATCATTACTCTGAATTCTTGCTCTGGTAGGGTGGTTGCCTCTAATTCATTTACTTCCTTTTCTGGTGATGTCTGCTTTTCTTTCATATGTGGCTGTTTCTTTGTCTCCCCATGGTCTCTCTTTTCAGGATGTCTGGTTATGTAGATTTTTATTTTTAAATTTTTTTACTTATTTTTTTATTAAGGTATTATATGTGTACATAGCTTACCACTGTCTCCCCCACCCCCCGTAGTTATGTAGATTTTTATATCCTGCATTGATTTAAAGGCACAAAATACAACACAATCAGGTACAACACAGAAGGCACTGAACAGAAATGTATTGCGATATTAATAACCTCTAATAAAGGTGACCACTAGAGAAAGGCAAATTAGAGGATAAGAGAGAAAGAAGAAGAGTAAAAAGAGAAGAGAGAGGGAGAAAAAAGAGGGGGAAAAAAGAAGTTTCAAAATGAAATTGGGAAACAGGGAGAAAAAAAAAGAGAGAGAGAGACAAGAAAGAGACTAAGAGAGAAAAGGGGAACAAACTATATATATATATATATGTAGAGAATTTCAATAGAACAACCACTACCCCAACAAATGCTGGCAACAGTACCTAGATGATAATCTAAACTACCACACCCACTAATATCCAGAAAAGCAAGGGAAAGCAGAAGTAAAACAAACAAACAAACAAACAAAAACAAAGCAAATTAAAAAATACCAAGCAATAGCAACAACAAACGAATAAGCAAAATAATCTCACTAAAAAGCATAAATATACAATATAATCAACATTCACACAAACAGCATCAAAAGGAAAGAGAGGAAAACAACTATTTTTAAAAATATGTTTTATTGATATTTTCCAGAGAGGAAGGGAAAGAGATAGAGAGCTAGAAATGTCGATGAGAGAGAAACATCGACCAGCTGCATCTTGCACACCTCCCACTGGGGATATGCCCATAAGCAATGTACATGCTCTTGACTGGAATCGAACCCAGGACCTTTCAGTCTGCAGACTGATGCTCTACCACTGAGCCAAACCGGTTTCGGCTACTTTGGGGGTTTTTTGCTAGTTAATACAGCTCAGAGAGGAGTGTGTATGCACTTGGCACAGAGGATTGGAAAATTGATATATAAGTAGGGTAGAAATTTTAGCAGGGGGGAGACATAAAGAGTAAGGAAAATCTAAAGCAGGAAAGGGTTAAGATAAATAGGACAGCATAAGGGAAAAGGTTAGAAAGAGAGTGATAATGTAAAGGTTGTGTTGAGATAGGGTTAAATGATGCTAAAGGAGAAATTAAAATAGAATGAAGAACATTAATTCTAATGTAAAATAAAGAGAAAATAAAATGGCATTTAAAAAAAAAAAAGAAAGAGCCGAAACCGGTTTGGCTCAGAGGTAGAGCGTCGGTCTGCGGACTGAAGGGTCCCGGGTTCGGTTCCGGTCAAGGGCATGTACCTCGGTTGCGGGCACATCCCTGGTGGGGGGTGTGCAGGAGCAGCTGGTCCATGTCTCTCTCTCATCAATGTTTCTAACTCTCTGTCCCTCTACCTTCCTCTCTATGAAAAATCAATAAAATATATATTTAAAAAAATTAAAAAATTAAAAAATTAAAAAAAGAAAAAAGAAAGAAAAAGGAAACAAAACATTAAAATAGCAATAGTAATAATGCTGATTGAACCTAAAAATGTAATAATTAAAACAGTAATCAAGTGAGGAAAAAATTCCTTTCTTAAGTAAAAGATGCAACGAAATGAAAATAAAATAAAAAATAAAATAAAAAAATTAGCAAAAAAAGTGTGCAATTGTGAAGGCCATTCACTTCCTTCGTTATTCTGTTTGGCATGCCTGTTTCTCAGTCCAGACAGTATTGCAGTTCCCTGCGTTCCACTAAACCTCAGTGTTGTAAGCTAGTCCTTAATTTTAAGATGGCGATTTCTTAGTTTCTTGGTTTTTTATTTAAATAAAACTAATAATAAACACAGTCAGTTTGTACACCAGCCCCTAGGTGGCAGTGTTTCTGGATTGATGTCCCTGCCTTTTTCACCGCTCTAGCCTTCTTTCTCTATGGCACTCAATACCGATTTTGCCTCAGAGCTGAATCCCAGATGGTCTCTCCCTGCTCTGCTTCTCAGCTTCCAGGAAAGCAGTTTCCCACTGCTGTCTCTCAGGGCCAGCCAGTCTGGTGGTCTCTCCTTTGTCATCAGAAACAAAGGGATGCAGGGGAACAAGGCCAGGTGCACGATGGGCCAGTCTGCAAACAATTACAAACAGACTGCATACCTTTCCAACCCCTATGTTCTCCTTCCATGCCAGATCAGAATGAGTTGCTCCCTAGAGAACCCCACTATTAGCAACCTAGAGGACCCCCGTCCACTCTCTCGGATCACACCAGACTCAACAGCGGGGGGCTTTTGTGGACACAGATTTCTGCAGTCCCAGCACACATGCTTTTGTTTCTCCTGCTGAGGCGGCCACAGCTTCTGTTGCCACAGCTTCTGCAGCTGCCAATTCCACTGCCGGGACACAGACACCCCACGTTATCCCCAGCAAAATCCAACCTTGCTGTGGAATCCGCGTGTCCACACTGACCGGGGCCCCACAGCCTCTCAGTGGTCTCCATAGTTGTGGTTTTTTTCAGGTATCAGATAAGATCCCCAGTTGCAGCTCTGATGTGGTTGTGAGAGGCAGCACGTACAAGTGTTTACCTATACTGCCATCTTCCCAGAATCTGGAGTGGCTATTTTAATATAAAGTCAACTTCAGGACAAGGAATACTTATTACCAGGAATCATGATAAATGGGTCTCTTTACCAATAAGATATAATCATCCTAAAGGTGTGTGCACCTAATAACAGAGCTTCAAAATGCATGAGACAAGGACAGAGGTGAATGGAGAAATAGACAAATCCACAACACTAGTGGTGACTTCATCTCTCTCTTAGTAACAATAGAACAAGTAGACAGAAAATCACTACAAATATAGAAGAAGTGAACATACCAACCAAAAATGTGACCCAATTGACATGTACAGTACACTTCAGCCAACAACAGCAGAGCACACCTTCTTTCCAAGTCCTCATGGAACATTCACCAAGATAGACCATCTTCTGGGCAGTAAAAGAAACAACACTTGTGAAGGAATAGAAATCAGATAAAGTATGTCTTTCAATCACAATGCTATTAAATTAGAAACCAGTAACACACACCTGGAAAATCCTCCAAATATCTGAAAGTTAAAACACTTTTAGCCCTGGCCTGGTGGTTCAGCTGGTCAGAGCATTATCCTGTACACCAAAATGGTTGTGGGTTTGATTCTCCATCAGGGTACATAACTAGGTTTTGGGTTTGATCCCCAGTAGGGTCACTTATGGAAGGCAACTGATCGATGTTTCTCTCTCTCTAAAAATTAATAAAAACCTATGCTCAGGTAAGGATTAAAAAAACACACAGTTTTATATAATACATGGGTGTAAGAGGTAGTCACAAGGGAAATTAGAAAATACTTTGAATTGAACAAAAATGGAAACAACATGAAAATTTGTGGAATGCAGCAAAGCAGTGCATAGAATGAAATCTGTGGTATTAAATGCTTATATTAGAAGAGTATCAAATCTATAATCTATGCTTCTACCTTAAGAAACTAGAAAAAGAAGAACAAGTCACACTCAAATGAGCAGGAGGAAATGATAAAGATAAGAAACCAATAAAATCACAAACAGATGGGCCATCAGCAAAAAGATAAGTGGTGTGCTAGCCGGTTTGACTCAGTGGACAGAGGTCGGCCTGTGGACTGGAGTCCTGGGTTCTATTCCTGTCAAGGCACGTAGCTCTTTCACTCTCTCTAAAAATCAATAAAAAAATATCCTTGATAAGAATTTTTTTTTTAAAAAAAGAAAAAGACAAGCAGTACCAAATACTGCAGAGGATGTGGGAATGTAAAATGTTGGTGGGAATGTAACTGGTGCAGCTACGAAGGGGAACAGCATCAGGTTCCTCAAAAAACTAAAACTAGAACTACCATTTGACCCCAAAACCTCACTTCTGGATGTACATCTGAAATGAACAAAATCACTACCTCAAAGAGACATCTGCTCTTCACGTTCACAACAGCACTATTCACAACAACCAAGACATAGGAACAACCTGAGTGTCTATCAGTGGGTAAATGCAATGGAATGTAATTCAGTCACACAAAAATCTTGCCATTTGCAGCAATAGGGATGTAACTTTAAGGTGTTATTTTACATGAAGTAAGTCCAATCAAGACAAATACCATATTGTTTCACTTAAGCATGAAAAATATATATTTTTTACAGAGAGGAAGGGAGAGGAATAGAGAGTTAGAAACATGGAAGACAGAGAAACATCAATCAGCTGCCTCCTGCACACTCCCTAGTAGTATGTGCCTACAACCAAGGTACATGCCTTTGACTGGAATCGAACCTGGGACCCTTCAGTCCACAGGCCAATGCTCTATCCACTGAGCCAAACCAGTCAGGGCAAGAAAGAAATATATATATAAGTATTATTTATCCGTAAAAAGAAAGAAATCCTGTCATTTACAACAGCATGGATGAACCTAGAAGACAATGGAAGTATATTAGACACAGAAAGACATGCTGTATGATCTCACTTACAAGTGGAATTTAAATGTAATACCCCAATCAATAATAAATAAAACAAAACAAAACCTTGAATCATAGAACCATGGAATGGTCAGTGGTTGCTAGAGGATGGGGTGGGGTGTGTGTGGGAGGAATAGGGGATGTTGATCAAAGGGTACAAACTTTCAGTTATAAGATGGACAATTTAGTTTGGGGGCTCTAATGTACAACATGGTTACATACATGGTTACATGTAACATAGTTACAATGATAAATCGCAAATCCGGGTATCATCCATCCTCTCTAATAAAAGAGAAACATGCAAATTGACGCTACCTTTGCTATACCCGCAAGCCATGCCTACCAGCCAATCAGGGTGAGTATGCAAATTAGATCAATCAAAATGGCGGTTAATTTGCATATCCAGGCCAGAGCAAAGACTGAAGACAGCACAGAAAGAAGCCAAGTGCTGTAGAAGCAAGCAAGCGGGGCGTGGAGAAGGCAGGGAAGCAGGCGGGGCAAGGAGAAGGGAGAGAAGCTAGTGGGGGCAGGGCTGCGGAGAAGGGAGGAAAGCAGGTGGGGCAGAGGAAACCTGGAAGCCCTATTGCAGGAATCTTCCTGCAAGGGGCATCTAGTAAGATTATAATGGGGTTGAAAAATTTCTGTTGCCTAGTGATGCCAGAGCCACAGTAAAGTCATGTGTTTGTGGCGATGCTATTATAAACAAACCTGCACTGCCAACTGTATAATAAAGTACAGCACATATCCTTTCTGATTGGTGTTTCTAGTTTCTTAGTATATAGTCCTAGAAGTGGGATCACTGGGTCAAATGGGAGTTCCATTTTTAGTTTTTTGAGGAAACTCTATACAGTTCTCCACAGTGGCTGCACCAGTCTGCATTCCCACCAGCAGTGCATGAGGGTTTCTTTCTCTCCACATCTTCGCCAGGACTTGTCATTTGTTGATTTGTTGATGATAGCCATTCTGACAGGTGTGAGGTGGTACTGCATTGTCATTTTGATTGGCATCCCTCAGATGATTAGTGACTTTTAACATTTTTTCATATCTCTTGGCCTTCTGAGTGTCCTCTTTCAAAAGGTATCTATTTAGGTCCATTGCCCTTTTTTTGCTTGGATTGTTTGTCTTCCTTTTATTAAGTTGTATGAGTTCCCTGTAAATGTTGCAAATTAAACCCTTATCGGAGATAACACTGGCAAATATGTTCTCCCAGGCAGTGGGCTTTCTTGTTGTTTTGTTGGTGGTTTCTTTTGCTGTGAAGAAGCTTTTTATTTTTATGTAGAATATATTGCACCCCTATGTTCATAGCAGCACAATTTACAATAGCTAAGATTTGAGGACAGCCTAAGTGCCCATCAGTGGATTAGAAAACTGTGGTACATCTACACAATGGAATACTACACAATGGAAGGAGCTCCTACCATTTGTTACAGCATGGATGGACCTGTAGAGCATTATGTTAAGTGAAATAAGCCAGTCAATAAAGATAAGTTATCACATGATTTCACTCATTTGTGGAATCTAATGAACAGATTAAACTGATGAACAAAAACAGATCCAGAGACAGAAGCATTGATCAGACCGTCAACCTCAGAGGGAAGGTAGGGGAGGTTGGGGGTAAGAGGGAGAGATCAACCAAAGGACTTGTATGCATGCACGTAAGCCTAACCAATGGACATAGACAACAGGGTGGTGAGGGCACAAGCGGGGGGGGGGGGATGTGGAATGGGGGAAATATGGGGATAAAGTCACAATGTAATACCCCAATCAATAATAAATAAAACAAAACAAAACAACAACAAAAAACACTTCCTACTAACCTTAAAAAAAAAAGTATAGCACATACAATGCCATGTGGTCTGTGATATTTAATGATCAAAAACAACTGTTACAGGGTTGTGTATTTACTGTAGTAAGTTTTTTATGATTATTTTAGAGTGTGCTCTTTCTAATTATTAAAAAACCTTTGCTGAAACAGTGTTCTGTGTTACAACTGTAGCAGCTTTATCCAGCTCGGGTTCTCGATGGCGTCGTTTTGCCTTGGGCTGGGTTTAAGGTTGGGCTGTTTTGTGCAGAACATGCTGACAGGGTTGTGGCCCTGAGCAATAGGCTGTGCCATATGGCCTGGTGTAGTGGCTGTGGCATCTGGGTGTGTGTAAGTGTACTGTGTGATGTTCGCACAACAAAGAAATCGCCTGATGAGTCTCTCAGAATATTACTGGTTGTTAAGTGCTGCATGGCTGTATTGTATGCTTGGAATTGCTAAGAGAGAGAGTAAGCATTTTCACCAACAAAGAGAATTGAAATGATGGAATTGTTAACTTGATTATAATTATTTCACAATGTATATGTATATTAAATAATTCCATTATACACCTTTAAATAATCACCTTGTACAACCTAAATATGTGTATATTATTTGCCTGTCATACTTTCATAAATCTGACATTTTTTAAAAACACTTTTGATCTTTGAAAGACATTGTTAAGGTAAGCCACAGAGTGAGAGACAATATTTTTAAAATTCATATTTGATTAAAAAAAAAACCTTGTACATAGAAAATACAAAGAACTCACAACCGTCCTAGCTGGTTTGGCTCAGTGGACAGAGCATCGGCCTGTGAACCAAAGGGTCCCAGGTTTGATTCTGGTCACGAGCCCATGCCCAGGTTTTCTAGCTCAATCCCCAGTAGGGGGCATGCAGGAAGCAGCCAATCAATGATTCTCTCTCATCATTGATGTTTCTATCTCCCCTCCCTCTCTCTTCCTCTCTGAAGTCAATAAAAATATATTAAAAAAAGAACTCACAACCAATTAAAAGATAACAAACAACCCAACAAAAGGGCAAATATTTGCAGATATTCCACCAAAGAAGATATCCAGATAGAAAAAAAAAGTACATGCAAAGATATTTTATTTTACATTATTGGCCAGTAGAAAAATGCAAATTAAAACCACAATGAGATATCACTAAATAACTATTAGAATGGCTAAACTGACAATACCATATGCTGGCAAGATTGGCAAGCACCCAGAACTTATAAAATCCTGGACAGAATTAAAATGACACAGCTGCTTTGGAAAACAGTCTTCACAGCTTGTTAGAAAATTAAGTATGCATTTAACATATGACCCAGAACCCATTATAGCTATTTGCACAAGAGAAATGAAAACGATGTCCACACAAAACAGGAATATAATTGCTTAGGCAGCTTTATTCATAACCGTAACAATAAATACTGAAAACAGCTCAAATGTCCTTTGATCAGTTCACAGGTAAGCACTGTGATACATCTACACCACGGAATAGGACATACCAATGAAAAAGACTGATTTACTGATACAACAGCATGAATTATGCCAAGTACATAATGCTGTAGTAAAAAGCCAGGCTTAAAACAATACCTACTGCACAGTTCCATTTATGTGGAATTCTGGGAAAGACACAATTATTGGGGTAATAAACACACTAGTGGTTGCCAGGGCCTGAAGGCAGGGAGAGGGTGGGTTACAAAGGGACATGGGATATTATTTGGTAAGGGAAATATTCTAGGTTTTGATTGTGGTGTTGGTTACACAGTTGTACCAATGCATTTGCCAATACCTGACTTTTAAAAATGTACAGATCATAGAAATTGTTTCCATTTTATTTCTGAAATAATTACACAAAAACCATTTGATTTGCTATTTAGAAATGTAATTTTCTTCCCTCAGGTTAACTCAACATTTTAAAAATAATTACCTCATCCAAGAAATAATTTCATGACTTGTGAATATTTTTAATCAAAGTGCATACTTTTGAAGAGAAAAACCAAGATGGTGGCACAGGTAAATGCTTAACTGCAGCCTCAGTCAACAATTTCAAAAAATACAACTAAAATATAAAATGGAGCTAGAAAAATGGCGGAAGAGCAGATGGGCGGTTTCTGAGTCTTGTCCCGAGGAAGAGAGAGAGAGCAGCTGAGGATCGCGCTAGGAGTGCTGGTCAACAAGCCAGGAGACTGGCAAACACCAGAGGGGTCAAACTTGGGGTCTGCTGATCAGGGTGCCCCGACAGTGGAGCACCCACAACTAGGTCCCTTACCAGAGATACTTGCCGGCGCCGACGGGGAAATCTCGCCATCTTGGAAGGGGAGAGGTGCGAGTCAGAGGCCTGAATATCCACACCCCCCAAGGAGACCCTGATCACTCATTATAGCCAGCGCGAACACTCGGTCTCAGATTTCGCGGCGATCCAGTGGGTAAGTCCCCCTCGGTGGTCCGGTAGCCCTGACTGAGTCCCTGCGCATCAACCCGCGCGCAACAGCTCACGCGCACCAGGCGCACAGAGGCTGAAGGACTGACTGGTCCTGGATTTGCAGGAAGCCCCAGGGTTTGGGGCTGGAGGCGCCCCTGACTGTGGACAGGGCTCCTAAGAGGGGGGATATCTAAGGAGCAGCACATCTGGATCTGAATCCAAGAAATATCCGCAGAATTACAGGGAAGTGCAGTCAGCTCGGGACCGCCCCACCCCCAGCCCTCCATAGATCAGGGACACAGAGAGGGGGAAAAAGATAGAAAGGCTTTAGAGTCCTGGAAGTCATCCAGAAACACTGCCACCCAGAGGCTAAAGAACATATGGTCTCTAGATCTACTTAAAAATCAGGACTTGTAATCAATACAGAGGAACAGTGAAACACAGTGAACTGCAACTACCGCCCAGACGGGGAACAGGCGTGCCAGACAGAAAAACACAGAAAGTGAATGACCTTCATTACTGCAAATTTTGTTTAAATTTTAATTTTTATTTTTTAATTGTTTAATTTTTGTTTTTTTACTTACATTAATTGCAAAGTTTACACAAGAAACTATTTTTTCGTCTTCCCTCACTTGATTTTACCTTTTTAATTAATTCATTTTTATAGGTAATCAACATTATTACTACTACTATTTTACCTTTTTTATCTTTTTATCTTATTTTCTTTTGTTATTTTTATTACTACTTTTTAAGTGTCATATTATATTCCTTTTTTTCTTTTTTTTTCTTTTCCTTTTGTTCTCTTTTTCCTCCCTTCAGGATTACTATCCTAAAGACTATTAGTACCTTTCCTTCTCCAATGCTCTATTCTATCTCAAACCTACCTTTATGACATCTCTCTCTTCCTAAACCTTTCCCTTTGGTGTCCTGCTTATCTTAACCCTTTACTGCTCTAGATTTCCCTTACTCTTTCTGTTTACCCCTCCAAAATTTTCACCTGACCTGTGTATATATAATTCCCAACCCCCTGTTCCAATCCCATTCACACCTACCTTGTCACTGCCCCCCCCCAAAAAATCCTTCTTTCTACCCCTTTGTTGTTGTATATTGAATGCTAACTATATCAAAGTTTTATGCTTTTTTTGTAAGATCGGTTTGCTTATTCTTTTTATTGGATTGTATGTTTTTGTTATCTGGGTTCTAGTCACCTTTATTGGAGGATATTAATATTGCTAACACATTTCTGTTCAGTGCCTTGTGTGTTATACCTGGTTGTGTTGTATTTTGTGCCTTTAAATTAAGGCAGGAGGGAGAGAACTACGTAACCAGGAATCCTAAAAAGAGAGAACATGGGGAGGCAAAGAAACAACCCACCTATGAAAGAAAATTAACCATCACCAGAAAAGGAAGTAAACGAGTTAGAGGCAAGCAACCTACCAGAGCAAGAATTCAAAATAATGATCATGAGTTGGCTAAAAAGAATGGAAGACAAATTCGACAATATGAATAAGACCCAAGAGGAAATGAAGAAAACCCAAGAGGAAATGAAGGTGACTCAAGAAGAAATGAAAAATGACATCGCTACTATGAAGAACTCAATAGAAAGCATCAAGAGTAGACTAGAAGAAGCAGAAGACCGCATCAGTGAGCTAGAAGACAAAATGGAAAAAAAACACCCAATTACAACAGCTGCTAGAAAAAAAAATTAAAAAACAGGAGGAGAGCCTACGGGAGCTTTGGGACAATACAAAACAAAACAATATTAGAATAATAGGGGTTCCTGAAGGAAAGGAAATTGAGCAAGATATGGAAAAAGTATTTCAAGGAATAATGAAAGAAAACTTTCCTGAGATAGAGAAAAAAATCCCCACAAAAATCCAAGATGCTCGAAGGGTCCCAAACAAAATGAATCCCCAAAGACGGACACATAGGCACATTATTATTAAATTGGCAAACAACATAGAAAAAACCAGAATCTTAAAAGCAGCCAGAGAGAGACAGAAAGTTACATATAAAGGAACCCCCATCAGACTAGCAACTGAGTTCTCAACAGAAACTCATCAGGCCAAAAGGGAATGGGATGACATATACAAAGTCATGCAAAGGAAGGGTCTGAATCCAAGAATACTATACCCAGCAAGGCTATCAATCAAAATTGAAGGTGAAATCAGGAGCTTCACAGACAAAAAAAGGACTAAAGGAATTTATCTCCAACAAACCAGCAATGTTAAAGGACTGTTAAAGGGTCTACTGTAAAAATAAAGAAATAGGAAGCGAAGAAGGAACACAGGGGGTTAGAATAAAAATGGCATCAAATACCTACCTATCAATAATAACTTTAAATGTAAATGGTTTAAATGCTCCAATCAAAAGACATAGGGTAACAGATTGGATAAGAAAGCAAGACCCATACATCTGCTGTCTACAAGAAACCCACTTCAGAAAAAAAGATGCTCACAGACTGAAGGTGAAGGGATGGTAAAAGATTTTCCAGGAGAACGGAAATGAAAAAAAAGCTGGGGTAGCAATACTTATACCTGACAAACTAGATCTCAAAGTGAAGGACATAACAAGAGATAAGGAAGGCCACTTCATAATACTAAAGGGAGTAATCCAACAAGAAGAAATAACCCTGGTAAACATATGCACCCAATACGAGAGCACCCAAATACATAAAGAAACTGCTGGAGGACATTAAGGGAGAGATTAATAGTAATGCAATCATAGTAGGAGATGATTTTTCACCTCTGGACAAGTCATCTAAACAAAAAATCAGCAAAGAAACATCAGTCCTAAATGACGTACTAGACCAGATGGAATTAATTGACATCTTCAGAACGTTTCATCCCAAAGCCACAGAATATACATTCTTCTCAAATGCACATGGGTCATTCTCAAAGATAGACCACATGTTGGGACATAGGCAAAGTCTCTACAAATTCAAGAAGATAGAAATCTTATCAAGCATTTTCTCAGATCATAGTGCCATAAAATTGGAAATCAACTACAATAATAATAATCCAAAGAAATTAAACACATGGAGACTAAATAGCATGCTATTGAACAAAGACTGGGTTACCAGAGAAATCAAGGAAGAAATCAAAAACATCATGGCAACTAATGACAATGAAAACACAACAATCCAAAATCTATGGGACACAGCAAAAGCTGTTTTGAGAGGGAAGTTCATATCTCTACAAGCCTATTGCAAAAAACAAGAAAGAATGGTAACAAGTTATCTAACCCTACAACTCAAACAGTTAGAAAAAGAACAGCAAGAAAGGCCCAGTGTAAGCAGAAGGAAGGAAATAATAAAAATCAGAGCAGAGATTAACGACATAGAGACCAAAGACACAATACATAAGATCAACAAAACCAAGAGCTGGTTTTTTGAACGGATAAACAAGATTGATGAACTTCTAGCCAGGCTAACCAAGAAACAAAGAGAGAGGACCAAAATAAACAAAATCAGAAATGAAAGAGGTGAAATAACAACAGACCCCGCCAAAATACAAAGGATTGTTACAAAATACTATGAACAACTCTATTCCAACAAACTGGACAACCGGGAGGAAATGGACATATTCCTAGAAAAATACAACCTTCGAAAACTCAATCAGGAGGAATCTAAAAATCTCAGTAGACCAGTAACTTGGGAAGAAATTGAAGCAGTCATCAAAAAGCTTCCAGCAAACAAAAGCCCAGGGTCAGATGGCTTCACAGCAGAGTTTTACCAAACATTCAAGGAAGAACTGAAACCTATCCTCCTCAGACTTTTCCAAAAAATTCAAGAGGAAGGAACACTGCCAAACTCCTTTTATGAAGCCAGCATCACCCTAATACCAAAACCAGATAAAGACAACTCAATGGAAGAGAATTACAGGCCAATATCTATCATGAACATAGATGCCAAAATCCTCAACAAAATTCTAGCAAATCGGCTGCAGCAGTACATCAGGAAGATCATACACCATGACCAAGTAGGTTTTATTCCAGGAATGCAAGGATGGTACAATATCTGCAAATCAATAAACGTGATACATGACATAAACAAATTGAGAGATGAAAATCATATAGTCATATCTATCGATGCAGAAAAAGCATTTGATAAAATCCAACACCCTTTCCTGATAAAAACTCTCAACAAGGTGGGAGTACAAGGATCATACCTCAACATAATAAAAGCTATATATGATAAACCCACAGCCAACATCATCCTCAATGGGCAAAAACTAAAACCATTCCCTCTAAGAACAGGAACAAGACAGGGATGTCCACTCTCACCACTCCTCTTTGACACAGTACTGGAAGTACTCATCCATTGCAATTAGACAAGAAGAGGAAATAAAAGGCATCAAAATTGGAAAAGAAGAAGTAAAGCTGTCACTATTTGCAGATGACATGATAATGTACATAAAAAACCCAAAAGACTCCATCAAAAAGCTAATAGACTTACCTAATAAACCAATTTGGCAATGTAGCAGGATACAAAATTAATGCCAAGAAATCAATGGCATTTCTTTACACCAATAGTGAATTTACAGAAACAGAGACTAAAAAAGAAATCCCGTTTACCATCGCACCAAAAAAATTAAGATACCTAGGAATAAACTTAACCAAGGAGGTAAAAGACCTATATGTGGAAAACTACACGACACTGAAAAAAGAAATAGAGGAAGATGTAAACAGATGGAAGAACATACCATGTTCATGGATTGGTAGAATCAACATCATCAAAATGTCCACACTTCCCAAAGCAATTTATAAGTTCAATGCACTCCCCATTAAAATACCATGGTCATACTTCACAGACCTAGAAAGAACTCTCCAAAAATTCATTTGGAACAATAAAAGACCCTGAATAGCCTCAGCAATCTTGAGAAATAAGAGTAAGGTAGGAGGAATCTCAATACCAGATTTCAAGCAGTATTACAAAGCAACTGTTCTCAAAACAGCCTGGTACTGGCACAAGAACAGACATATTGATCAATGGAATAGATTAGAGAATCCAGATATCAACCCAAATCAATATGCTCAATAATATTTGACAAAGGAGGCACGAACATACAATGGAGTCAAGACAGTCTTTTCAATAAATGGTGTTGGGAAAATTGGACAGATACGTGCAAAAGAATGAAACTAGATCACCAACTTACACCATACACAAAAATAAACTCAAAATGGATACAGGACTTAAACATAAGACGGGAAACCATAAAAATACTAGAGGCATGCACAGGCAGCAAAATCTCAGACATATGCCTAAAGAACTTCTTCACTGATACTAACCCTAGGGCAATGGAAGCTAAAGAGAAAATAAACAAATGGGACTACATCAAAATAAAAAGCTTTTTTACATCAAAAGAAACCATCAACAAAACAATAAGAAAACCCACTGTATGGGAGTACATATTTGCAAATGATATCACTGATAAAGGTTTAATCTCCAACATCTACAGACAGCTTATACAACTCAATAAAATGAAAATGAATGAGCCAATTAAAAAATGGCCAATGGACCTAAATAGAATCCTCTCAAAAGAAGACAGAAGGAAGGCCAAGAGGCACATGAAAACATGCTCCAAGTCACTAATTATCCGAGAGATGCAAATCAAAACAACAATGCGGTACCTGTCAGAATGGCCAACATCAACAAAACAACAAACAACAAATGTTGGCGAGGTTGCGGATAAAAAGGGACCCTCGTGCACTGCTGGTGGGATTGCAGGTTGGTGCAACCACTGTGGAAAACAGTATGGAGCTTCCTCAAAAAACTGAAAATGGAACTCCCATTCGACCCAGTAATCCCACTACTAGGTATATACCCCCAAGAAACTAGAAACACCAATCAGAAAGGATATATGCACCCCTATGTTCATAGCAGCACAATTTACAACAGCTAGGATTTGGAAACAGCCTAGGTGCCCGTCAGCAGATGAATGGATCAGAAAACTATGGTACATCTACACAATGGAATACTATGCTGCCATAAAAAGGAAGGAATTATCATCATTTGCAGTAACCTGGATGGAATTGGAGAGCATCATGCTGAGTGAAATAAGCCAGTCAATGAAAGAGAAACACTACATGAACTCACTCAGTTATGGATATTAAAGAACATTATAAACAAATCAACAGAAAGATAGATATAGTAACAGTAAAACAACAAGCAGACTGTCAAATGAGAGGGGGTGGGGTGGGGGGAGGGTAGGGAGATCTGGGGGAGATAAGAGATCAACCGAAGGACTGGTATGCTTGCATATAAGAACAACCAATGGACACAAAACTCTGGGGAGGGAGGGCATCTATGGGAGGGAGGGTGGGCAATGGTAAACTATATACATAGATAATACATTAATAAATTTAAAAAAAATTAAAAAATGGAAAAAAATATAAAATGGACTTTATCCAGAACTACAGGAAAGTTGACTGACTGGAAATTCTACAACTAGAAGAAAAGAGAAAACCAGAAGGACAATCAGATGAGTTGTAAAAGCCTAAAGTACAGAGACATGGTGCGCACGTGGGGAGAGAACGGAGCTGGAGAGGAGGGGCGGCTGAGTGCCTGGCTGGTGTTCCCTAGTGGGAAGGAGATAAAAGCTCCGGACTGTGCTGAACCCAAACTCCGACTGCACTGAACCCAGTTCTGGGCGAGACCCTGGGGTCCCAGGCTCATACAGAGGGAATCTGGGCTGAAAGGAGGAAGCTCAGGGGAGCGGCAAAAGGCAGAGCCCCAGAGTCTTGCACATTTGCTCGCAGAAGACGGACTGTTCACTGAGCTGCTGGATTGCCCTAGCGGGAAGGAGACAAAAGCTACCGACTGTGCTGAGCCCCAGTTCTGAATGCACTGAACCCTAGTCCTGGGCGAGACCCTGGGGTCCCAGCCTCATACAGAGGGAATCTGAGCTGTAAAGCGGAGGCTCAGGGGAGCAGCGAAAGGCAGAGCCCCCAAGTCGCACACATTGCATGCACAGGACAGATGGTTGATTGGGCCGAGGGATTGCCCCAACAGGAAGGATACATAAGCTCTGGACTGCTCTTAACCCCACTTCCAACTGCACTGAACCCCAGTTCTGGGATCATTGGGAGAGAGACTAGACTGTCTGGTAGTGGGCGAAACTCTAGGGTACCTCTCTCTCAGAGGTGCTTGCAGTGACACTGAGGTACTCTGAGACTCAGGAACCTCAGAGGGTGGGGCTAACTGGAAGCCAAGGCTGTAGGCTTCACCCTGAAACTCCGCCCCATCCAAGCTGAACACAGAGGCTTTTGTAGGTTTTCAAGTCTAGTGGAATAAGACTTTCTCCTGGCATAGACACAGCTGACCCTCCCAACCTACCAACTCAGGGAAGCAGTGAAAATGCCGAGACGAGGAAACAGATCACAAACGAAGGAAATGGAGGACAAAAAGCGATTGGATATAGAGTTCAAAACCACGCTTATAAGGTTGAAGAATCTCCTAGAAAAGGCTGATAAAATAAATGAGACCTATGAAGATATGAAAAGGGATCAACTAGAAATAATAAAGGATCAACAAGAAATGATAAAGGATCAACTAGAAATAAAGAATACATTGTCTCAAATAAAAAATATTATACAGAGTCCTAAAAACAGAATGGGAGATTGCAAGAATCAAGTAAAAAATTTGGAACACAAAGAGCCAGAGGACACTCCTCTGCAGAAGCAAGAAGACAAGAGAATCCAGAAAGTTGAAGATAGTGTAAGAAACCTCTGGGACAACTTCAAGCGAACCAACATCAGAATTATGGACGTCCCAGAAGATGACAGAGAGCAAGAAAACATATTGAAAGAAATAGTGACAGAAAACTTCTCCCACCTGGGGAAAGAAATAGACTTACAAGTCCAGGAAGCAGACAGAACCCCAAACAAAAGGAATCCAAAGAGGATCACACCAAGACACATCATAATTAAAATTCCAAGAGCAAAAGACAAAGGGAGAATATTAAAAGCAGCAAGACAAAAGCAGGTAGTTACCTATAAAGGAGCACCCATACGATTGTCAGCTGATTTCTCAACAGAAACCATGCAGGCCAGGCGGGAATGGCAAGAAATATTCAAGGTGATGATTAGCAAGAACCTACAGCCAAAAATACTCTACCCAGCAAAGCTATCACTCAGAATCGAAGGCCAGATAAAGAGCTTCACAAATAAAAAAAAGCTAAAGGAGTTCATCACCACCAAGCCAGAATTATATGAATTGCTAAAAAGGGTTCTTTAGGAAGAGGAAGAAAATAAAGATAAAAATTATGAACAACAAATATGTAACTATCAACAAGTGAATCTAAAAATCAATGGAAGTAAAAATCAAGATGAACAATATTAACTGTTGAATATAATAGAATCAGAGGTATGGAAAGGGAGTGGACTGATGATTCTCGGGGAAATGGGGAGTGGGGCGGGGCAGGAAGAGACTTAACATAAACTGCACCTATGGATGAGGACAATGGGGGATGGGGAAAGGGCAGAGGGTGGGATGGAAACTTGGTGGAGGGGAGGGGAATGAGGAACATTTGTAATAATATGAACAATAAAGATTTATTTTTTAAAAAAATAGAATAAAATAAATTAAAAAAAAAATAAAGTGCATACTGCTTCTGCTAAGGACCCCTTATCTGTCTTCTCTGCAGGGGCAGTTAAAATGCCCTTTATTACAGCCAGATATGGGTCAGTGCGCCAGGGACGCCCCTCTCCCTCCCAAGCATGTTAACCAGCACCACTGGCTGTCCATGCTGTGAGCTAAGGATCTCCACTGGACACTAGGGGGCAGCAGGGCGCCAGGTGAAGAATGTGGGCTCTGCAATCTGACTGCGTGCTCTCCAATGCTGCCTCAACTCACTTGCTGTGCAATGAAAGCTTTCTGTGCCTGTAGTGCTCTGTAAATTAGATGATGATAAGTAGATAGATGATAGATAGATAGATAGATAGATAGATAGATAGATAGATGATAGATAGATAAATAGACAGATGATAGATGGAGAGATGATAGATAGATAGATAGATAGATAGATAGATAGACAGATGATAGATGGAGAGATGATAGATAGATAGACAGGTAGAGAGAGGATAGATAGATAGATGATAGATAAATAGATAGGTAGACAGACAGATAGATGATAGATAGATAATAGATAGGTAGATGCTAGATAGAGAGATAAATAGATAGACAGCTAGATAGATGATAGATGATAGATGATTGATAGATGATAGATAGGTAAATAAATAGATGATAGATAGATTGATAGATGATAGAGAGATGATAGATAGATGATAGATGATAGATAGATAGATAGATAATAGATAGAGAGATGATAGATAGATAGATAGATAGATAGATGATAGATGATAGATGGAGTGATAACAATAGTAGCCTCAGTAGATTACAATGAGAATTTAAAAGATGACATATCCCAAGGGTGTCTAATATGGCCATTTGTTGTTAATAGTGCTTGTGTGGTATCCTTGCAGTGGTGTTGAAGGAAGCTCTCTCTCACTACAGTTTGGCTCAGTGGATAGAGCGTCAGCATGGGGAATGAAAGGTCCCAAGTTTGATTCTGGCCAAGGGCATATGCCCCCACTGCAGGCTCAATTCCCAGTAGGGGGTGTGCAGGAAGCAGCCAATCAATGATTCTCATTATTGCTATTTCTTTCTCTCCCTCTCTGAAATCAATAATAATAATAATAATAAATCTATCTATCCATAAAGAAAGAGGCTCTTTTTCATAGAGAACAAGGCTGTGTCCCAGATCTAATACTTCATGGGTAATATGTGTCTACTTTTATTTCTAGAGTTCTTTTCCTCTTGTGTGCTCCCCAAGGGAACAGGCCAGCCTCACACTGAAATAGCAGGTGGCAGTCAGGGGGAGGGTGGTGAATATAGGGAGTAAGAAATGGGAGGGTTTGGGTTTCAGGTCATGAGCTGACAGTGTGTCCAGAACCCAACTCTCCAAACAAAAGAAATCTCCACTTAGAAACTTTGTTGCAGGCCTGTACTGTTTGTAGTGAATTATTTCCTGGTTTATGGAGTGTTATGGAACCCTGAATTTGTAAGGTTTGTTTTTAAAGAGTGAAGGAAAAATACAGGGAATTATATCATTTATCTTATGGACTATCCTAAAGGCCCAGTGCATGACATTTGTGCATGGAGGGAGGGAGGGGGGGTGTTCCTCAGCGCAGTCTGCACCTTCTCACAATCCGGGACTTCTTGGGGGATATCTAACTGCCAGTTTAGGCCCAATCCACAATCTGGGACTGCTGGCTCCTAACCGCTCACCTGCCTGCTTGATTACCTCTAACTGCTCACCTGCCTACCTGATCACCCTAACTACTCACCTGCCTGTCTGATTGCCTCTAACTGCTCACCTGCCTGCCTGATCACCCCTAATTGCCTCTGCCTTGGCCCCCGCCACTACCGCAGCTTTGTCCAGAATGATCTTCAGAAGGTCATTTGGCTGAATGGTCTAATTAGCATATTATACTTTTATTGTTATAGATAAGTGTAGGTCTATTTTTATTAGCACATGGGAAAATCCACAGACTTCATACTTCTTAAAGAAAGTAAGCAGGTGAAGGAATGGAGCCTATGACTCATTGAAGGAGCTTGAAAAGTCTCTGATCTGGGTATGTGACTGTACAGGTCTTTATTATGACCTTAAAAAATTTTTTTAATTGATTTCAGAGAGGAAAGGAGAGGGAGAGAGAGATAGGAACATCAATGATGAGAGAGAATCATAGATCAGCTGCCTTCTGCATGCCTCACACTGGAGATTGAGCCTGCAACTTGGGCATGTGCCTTGACCTTCTGGTTTATGGGTTGACGTTCAACCACTGACCCATGCCAACCGGGCTGTTAATGACCATTTTTACAGACAAAAGTGTTGAGGTTATGTGATTTTCCAGTGTCCATGAAAAATATCAGGAATGCCACTAGAATTTGGGTTTCCTGCCTCCCAATGCAAGCTCACCCTGTGTTTGATGATAAATAAGAGGGCTGGACCAATTGACCTAGGGTTTGAGGAGTGAGAGAGTGTGGTGGGCCAAGCAAACAGGCCTTGGGAAAGGCCAGCGGGCACCTGAGAAAGCCCTCATTCCTGCCCTTGCACTTGGCAGCCCAGGCCCGATGCTGCTGGGGAGGAGGGCTGGCTGGGCCTCAGCGCCATGTGCAGAACTGGTCATTTTGAAGGGCTTTGTGGGTGGAGCCTTGCTGTGTGGTACGTTGAGAATGGAATCATCTCTCACAGGCACATTCGTGTGGATTAAACTGGAAAACCTATGCAACGCCGCTACCCCCGCCCCCAACACTCAAACCTGCTGACTGTTGTATACTGAGATGCTTACCCCCTCAGCACGTTCCCGCTTGGAATGAGGGACCTGCCGCGTGGATGAGGTCCCGGAGCCTCGGAGCCATGGCTTCTCCCTTCCTCATCCACACAGTGAGCTCGAAAAGCAAACCAGCTTCTGTCTCCGCGGAGGAGGTTCGATCAGCCCCCCTCTCCGGCCTTCAGAGCCAGAGCGCTGCTCTGAGCGCTCCTCCTGCAGCTCATGGGCAGCCGCGTCTTGGCTGGGGACCTGCCTTTTTAAAGTGACTTTGCCTCTCTTTGCTCTACTCCATGACATTCATGCTTTTTAAAAAAGTGTGATCTCATACAGCAATTTTATTTCCTACTTCTAGCATTTTTATGGCAATTTTATGATCAACTCATGTACTACCTATTATGTCATAAAGACCTGACTTAATTTTTTTCTTGAAACAGTCTTAAACAGGCATGTGAACATGCACAAGGTGCTCCTGACCCTGTGTGCACACAGGCACAAGTTCTGCCTCGCGAGCTGCGGTTGCCGGTGCCGATGAGAACGTCCGCCGTGTGGGCCCCGCCGCTTACGGGCACACAGCCATGCAGACCTTTCCGCCCAGAGCCAGCTCGGGGCTGATTGAGGTGTGCCCCCCCGCCCCCGCGATTGGCCAGTGCATGCAGACGTGGTGAGAATCACCTGCGAACCTGCGCCCAGTGAAAGCAGAGACCGGGCTTGCAGGAAGCACGCACCTCTCAGCGCGGCCAGGGGCGCTGGAAAGCGGGGAGGGGGGCTCCGAGGGCACCTGGGGTCTGGGCTGTAGACTGACCTCTCCCTGAGGGAGACCAGCCTGCTCCGCCTGCACCAGCACCAGCAGCAGCTCAGGGAGTCCCGGCCTTGGGGGAGCTGAAGGGAAAAGGGGAGGAGAGCTGCTCCCCGCCGCCTGTCATACATAAACTACCTTTTTCCAAAGGCGTAGAGAAAGCTACTGAGCTGCTAGCTCCAGTCTCTCTGGTGGAGCTTGCTGCTGCTTCACGTGGACCGGTCAGTCTGGGAGAAAGGGGGAGAGGGGCACCTGCAGGCTCTCTGCGGCTGCCCTGGCCCCGGCCCGGTGGTGAGATCTGTGCCCTCGGTTCAGGGAAGAGCCTGGCGGAGTGTGACACACAGACATGCTGGTGTGGCCGCTAGCAGGCAATCTCGGCCTCCGCCAGGCCAGGGAGGCTCTGATTTGCAGACTGGTCAATCGCTCGGCTGGCTCTCCTCTTTCATTAGCTGCTCTTCCTCATTCTCAGGCCGCGGGTAGCCGTGCAAAAGCAAAACAGTGGCCTCCTTGCGGCCAGCGGAGAGGTGGCCCTGTGGTCTACTAACGCCTTCTGTAGGTCCGCCATGTTCATGGACACGCATACATATTGTGGCTCCCATGAGGTATTTATATTTTAAGTCTTCAGATCTTGCTCATGGTACCAGGCATTTCCCCCCTGTTATTTCATAGAAACATAGTTTGAATGTTTGATAGTCACAAAATAAGAAGGCTTTATATTTTCAACACAAATATACGAAAACACATTGGCATGGTTTGCGGGAGGGTAGCGAGGAAGCAGCCATTCGTGACACCAAACCCACATCCATCAGGGGACAACAATGAAGAGAGCAAGGATAGAGGGTTGGAAAATGTTCTTAAAGCAAGAGGAAGGAGCTCTTTCCTCAGTGCTCTGACTCAGACTTGCATTCAGGGGATCCTGCTGAGTTGGGATATATATTTTTAAAAACCCATATATTCCTTTAAGTGGCTTAACCTGTGGCCATTTATTTTAGAGATCCAGAAAGCAGGTGTATGGGCACAACAGGAGCACACAGGCGACTGCCTGGGCTGATAGGAAATGGGCGTGGGGTGGGGGATAGTGAAATCTCAACTTTCCCAAGACAGCGCCAGGGCACACTGGGTTAGGAGGGTGCTGCAGGGAGAGGAACTTGGGCAACTCTGAAGCTCGCCAGCTCAGCAAGGAGATGTCCAAATGAGGCCGAAGAGCACCCTACCTCAGGGCAGCTTTCCCTGAGCAGCTTCACCCCTCACCCACCCCTATTACAGCCAGGTCTCCTCTAAGTTCCCCTAATGACATGCAATTCCTCTATCACTCAGCAGGACGCACTGCGTACTCTTTCTGTGGCTGCTTGGAAGGTCTGCCTTCCCACTGAACAGTCAGCTATGTGAGGCTGACACACTGGGCTTATTTACTTTCCGTTCCATTTAGTCGGATGGCTAGTGTGTACTCAATAAGTCTTCACTGACTATGTGAAAGTGCTTTGACTTTCTGCTGTTATTCCTGACAGAAATGGAAGCAGGTATGAGTTTGCTATTGGATCTAAGCTGTGGGCTCAGAAGCTTCTGCGCAGGGGAGCCACTGTGGCTGACACAGAGGGACACAAATGAGCCAGCTGGCAAGAGTTCCATAAGTCAGAGGCGGGAAGACTGCCCACTAAACAGACTGGCATTCCTGACATGGCTTGAGTTTGCTGCTTGATTTTGTGACTTAGGTTTGAAAGTTTCATAGTTTTATATTTTATATTCCTTTCTTCCACTCCCATCATCATTCCCTTAGTTCAAGACTCAGGAAAGGGTCCGGGAATAGATGCATTATAAAGAGGGGTTACCATTAGGGGCTCTAAGGAAATGTTCTATGGAAAAGAAACTTTGCAGAGACCAGTCACCTCAGGACTATCCTGATAACCTTTGCTGATGTTTTTACAGTTTATGTATGAAGCTTTCACATCACTGAGTCTCACAGACATATTGTAAAGTAAGCAGCTCAGAATCATGGCCGATTAACATTTTTTGAGAGTTTATTGTGTTGAAGCACTACACTGAGCCCTCTATATTTAGAATATATTATTTAATCCTCACCACATCTCTGTGATTATTACTCCCAATTTACAGATGAGGAGACTGAGCCCTAGAGGTCAAGTTTGCCACAAATTGCATAACCAAGAAGCTTAGAGTCAGGCATCAAACCCAGGCAGTCTGTCTCACCAGCTCAGAGGATAAACTAGATGCTAATGAATAGATACATCGTTGCTACTGTAGGTCTTCCAACTGCTGATTCAATTGTTACTTTTTGTTGCCATTTTTAAGAAACTAGTTTACCGTTTCACTCTAGCTTAGAATTTATCAATCAGAAGCTATCGTGATGTAATTGTATATGATTAAAATTATATCAATCAAGTCTAGATAAGAATCCTCTACATTTACTAATTTAAAAATTGTTGAATACTGATTTCCTTTTTTAGAGGTAGTCACTGCTTAATAATCATTGGACACATCTATTGAATATATTGAGGAAAACTTGTTCCTTTCTCTGGTACTCTACAACATTGTTAAGAAGCATAAAAAAAACCTAAGTCAATGACAACATGATTACATGAGTTCCTTTTAGATTGTTAATTCTCAGGGAGATGACAATGACCAACAGTGACTGGCACGTTTTTTGCCTTCTAGAGGTCCAAGTCTCTCGCCCTGTGGGTTCTCTTTACACTTTATTTTGTATTTGAAAAGAAAACATGAAAATGCCATAATTCGTAGCTGATAAGAACAATTACAACAAAAAGCTCCCTTGCCTAGAACTCCAGATGAAAAAGTGATCCAGTGAGTGAAGATTTTGGGCCTGTGCCATGCTGTGATACAAGATAGGCAGAGTTCGGCATAGAGGGCGTCATTTAGTCTTTTGAATATCACTGCCTGCATGTCAAAGCCACATGAGAAAGGATATTGGCCCACATTTGTCTTTGTGTGCTGGATGTGCCTCCTCTCCTCTCCATGCTGGGTAATTAAGGCTTTAATATGCAGTAGTGGCATTCTAGTTCTCGTAGATGAAGGAAGGGGCAGTTCCGGAGGGCAATCACAACTTCTGCTTAGCACTTTTACTCTGCTGTTCCCCTTCCTCTTCATTTGTAATCCAGGAGGCTCTCTCAAGAGAACCAGCGAGACCTCTCAGATGGAGCGAAAGGCCACGGGCTGGGATATCAAGCGCTATGATAAGGTCTGCTATTGAATTTGCTCATTTGATCACACTGTGCTTTGGTTTCTTCCTGTGCTCGCTAAGTGTTTGAGTGTTTTGTGATTATTATAGAGTATTATAATGGGTGAGCGGTTAATACTCCAGGCCCGCTACTCAGGTATAAAGTGAAAATCTGCTCCTTTTGAGCTGCTAGCTAGGCTGTGGCAGTCAGCTGCTCCCAATCCTTCAGACGACAGCAGCCATCTGGTTGCTTCTTGTTCATGTGACATGTTTCAGTCTCTGAGCTGCAGTTCATCACACTTATAGTTGGGGGACATGCCTATTTGTCTCCTTTGTTTTCAGAAATGGAATGTCATTTTATATACTCTTGCTACTTTTACCCCCACCCCCACCCCACCTCCTTGAAATGTTTTTGTTTTGTTTGGGGCACAAAGTTGTTTTATCTGACACTAATCCCAAGAGACAGGAGGGAGAGGTGACATGGTAAACAAACTGAGTTATTTGGACTTCTTACTATAGTTTCTTTTTAAATAAATAAAATTTTTATTGATTTCAAAGAGAGAGGGAGAGATTTAAACATCAATGATGAGAGAGAATCATGTAGATCAGCTGCCTCCTGCATGCCCCCTTCTGGGGATCGAGCCTGCAACCTGGGCATGTGCCCTTGACCAGAATCGAACCTGGGACCCTTCAGTCTGCAGGCCAATGCTCTATCCCAGTGGTCGGCAAACTTATTAGTCAACAGAGCCAAATATCAATAGTACAATGATTGAAATTTCTTTTGAGAGCCAAATTTTTAAAACTTAAACCTTATGGGTAGGTACATTGTTATTAACTTAATTAGGGTACTCCTAAGCTGGCCTTTGCTAAAAACTCAAGGGGCCAAACAGCTGCATGTGGCTCTTGACCGCAGTTTGCTGACCACTGCTTTATCCACTGAGCCAAACTGGCTAGGGCCACTATAGTTCCTTTTTGATGATTTGGGCCAGGACCACTAGAGGTTTGAACTAGTTAGTAAGAGGCAGGTCTTTAGGGTCTTGGCAGGAAGCACTCAGGGAGTAAGTGTAAAGAGAACCCAAAGTACCTTCCCCTTCCTGCCCCACCCTTGGGACCTCTGGCAACAAGATGCTCCTGTTAGCTAAAGATGCCAACCCGAGATTCTTAGAAGCTAATAAAAATGTTTGTGGGTAAAGAACAACTTTGTTTCATAAATAACAGCCTTTGAAGTGCAACATTGGAGTTAACAGAAAGACTGATTTCTTTTGAACTAAGATAAAATGTATGTACAGTATTTCTAAATTAAAAGCATTTTCTAAACAAATCTATCCAAGTGTTAAAGTTAGGGACTCCAAGAACTGCCTTACCCTTAGTTGCAGCTTGCTTGAACTTAGTTGCAGCAGGAACTTCAGACACAGGAAGACAGCGTAACCCTTTGTAACCCTTCAGTTTTGAGACCTTGCTAGGTCTCCCGGAGCTATAAATGACCAAAGAAACATCCGGGTAATGCTGCTCCCAGAGCTTAGTGCTCTGTGAGAGTACTGTGCCATCTTCCTTCTGTTGGTTGCAGCCCCGGACTCTCATTTGGGGTTTTCATTCTTTTAAATTTTTTTTTTCTATTACCGCATTTCTCCTTTCACTGAAATACAATTCACATTCTATTCCCATACATTTTAAAGTATACCTTTCAGTGTTGGTTTGTTGGTTTTTTTTTTACATTAAACATGTTTGACTTTTTAAAATTAAAATGACATTTTTTCAATTAGTTGACATTCAATATTATATTAGTTTTAGATATACAGCACAGACATCTATATAACTTACAAAGGAATCCCCTATAATTCAATATTGTAATACCATTATTACAATATTACTGAATATATTCCCTATGCTGTATTTTATTTTATTTTTTTAAGATATTTTATTGATTTTTTACAGAGAGGAAGAGAGAGGGATAGAGAGTTAGAAACATCGATAAGAGAGAATCATCGACCAGCTGCCTCCTGCACACCCCCCACTGGGGATGTGCCCGCAACCAAGGTACATGCCCTTGACCGGAATCGAACTGGGACCTTTTAGTCCGCAGGCCAAAGCTCTATCCACTGAGCCAAACCAGTTTCGGCGCTATGTTGTATTTTAAATCCCTATTTTGTAACTGCTAATTTGACTTAATCCTTTCACCATTTTCCCGCAGCTCCCCATCTCTCTTTCATCTGGCTACCAACAATTTGTTCTCTATATCTATGAGTTTGTTTCTGTTTTGTTTATTTATTTTATTTTTATACCCCCCCATATTTAACCCCTCCAATGACTTAAAATTTTTTTTTACAATATACAAAATAAATCTATTATCAGATTGTAGATACAAAATAATTAGCCATTTACATGCAATAAACATTAATATTTCAAGAAAAGCGATTTTAAGTATAATGTTACATGCAATAGACATTAATATTTCAAGAAAAATGATTTTAAATATAATAATGTTACATGGAATAAACATTAATATCTCAATATTACCATGTATACTAGTAATATCACAAAAGTTGTAGGAAATAAAAAACCTGCAAATAACAGGATTACTTCTATTATATTCTAAAACTAGGAGAGGCAGGGAGAGTGTGTGTGTGTTCCTCAGCCCAGCCTGTACCCTCTCCAATCTGGGACCCCTTGAGGGATCGGGCCTAAACAGGCAGTCAGACATCCCTTTCACAATCCAGGGCTGCTGGCTCCCAACTGCTCACCTGCCCCTAACCACTTCTGCCTGCATGCAAGCCTGATCAACCCCTAACCACTCCCCTGCCAGCCTGATCGATGCCTAACTGCTCCCCTGCTGGCCCTATTGCCTCTAACTGCCTTTCCTGGCCATTATGGTCACCCCTAACTGTCCTCCCCTACAGGCCTGGTCGCCCCCAACTGCCCTTCCCTAACTGCCCTCTCTTGCCAGCCTGATCACCCCTAACCACTCCCCAGCCAACCTGATAGATGCCTAATTGCTCCCCTGATGGCCCTATTTCCCCTAACTACCCACCCCCCCCCTTGCTGGCCTGTCACCCTCCAACTGCCCTCCCTGCTGGCATGGTTACCCCTAACTTCCCTCTATTGTCAGCCTCCCCTGCAGGCCTGGTCACTTCTAACTTCCCTCCCCTGGTGGCCTGGTCCTCCCTAACTGCCCTGCTTCTCCCCACCCCCCAACTGCCCTCCCCTGCAGGCCTAGTCCCAACTGCCTTCCCCTGCAGACCTGGTTCCCCCAAACTGCCCTTCCCTGCAGGCCTAGTCACCCCTGACTTCCCTTCCCTGCTGGCCTGGTCTCTCCCAACTGCCCTCCCCTGCTGGCCATCTTGTGTCCACATGGGGGCAGCCATCTTGTGTATTGGAGTGATTGTTAATTTGCATATTACCTCTTTAGTATACAGGATAGTATTTTCCTCTGGCTTCTATATTTGTCCAACAGTTTATGTTCATTATATTTCACAAATGAGTGAGCTCATGTGATAACTTCTCTTTCTCCATGGGCATAATGCTCTCCAGGTCCATCCATGCTGTTGCAAATGGTAGGAGTTCCTTCCTTTTTACAGCAGCGTAGTATTCCATTGTGTAGATGTACCACAGTTTTCTAATCCACTTATCTGCTGATGGGCACTTACACTGTTTCCATGGTAAATTGTCATCAATACACGGAAACATGGCTTGCAGGTTGCTTCAGCTGCAGTAGCTTCCAACAAAGACAGAACTTTCATTGAAGCCTCTTGGAAACCAGTTGCAACTAGCCCAGCTTGGGGGACCAGAAGAGGTGGTATCCTTTCTTCCCAAATTCCTGTCTGATGATTTGCAGCCCTGGCAAAGGGTGTTGGTCTAGAGCTCGTGGTCGGTTCTGAATGCAACTAGGAAGCCACGCAGCTGAGCCACTAACAGCGAAGATCTGGCAGTGTCCGTGGCCAAGGCCTTGGCCTGAGTGTCCAGAGAGGTGGGACTCCCAGCTTAGTTCCCGGCCAATCTGTACACCCAGGTAAAATTCTGGCCGCGGGGTGCGCCAAGCGGCCCAAAGACAACCACCAAGGCGAGGGAAGACCAGGAATCCTGCGGCCACCACATGGGAAGGCTTGGAGACTTCAGCTACCGCCTTTGGAAGGGGTCGCACCTACCCGAAGAAATTAAAACCACCTCCGCCATTCCGAGGAGCACCAGCCCAGACAGTGAAGGCGCGCTCCGGGCGAATGCGCGCTCCCGGTCCCGCCTCCCGGCCGTCTGGCCCGCTGATTGGGCGGAAGGAGCGCGCCTGCTCGTTCGTGCTCCGACTGGAAACGCGTGCGGGCGGCTGTGGCGTTCCGCGGGCTGGAAGGCAGGGCCAGCGGGAAGGCTGCGCGCGGCCCGCCCCTCCCACCCCGCCTCAGCCCTGCAGGGGCTGGATGGGCAAGTTGGGCTCCATGGCTCGAGCCCGGGCGGCGGCGGCCGGAGGCGGCGGCGCGTCCTGCTCCTCGCCGCGGCGCCGGCGGTGATCGGAGCGAGCGCGCGGCCCCCGATGAGACTGCTGGCGGGCTGGCTGTTTCTGAGCCTGGCGGCCGTGTGGCTGGCGCGGAGGATGTGGACGCTGCGGAGCCCGCTCTCCCGCTCGCTGTACGTGAACATGACGAGCGGCCCGGGCGGGCCTGCGGCGCCTGCGGGCGGCAGGAAGGAGGACCACCAGGTACGGGCCGGTCGGCGGGGCGGGGGCGTGGCGGCCGGCCGGCCTTCGCGCGCTCGCGGCCTTTGTACGGGGCGGTGGCCCGGGCGCCTCCGAAAGTTTCCCCGCCCGGCCCTCGGCCGCGGCCCCGCGACGCCTTTTGTTGCCTGCCCGGCTGCGGAGGCCTCCGGTGTCCCCGCCGAGGGTCCGGCCCGGCCCTCCCCGGACCCGCATTGTTCCCGCGCCCGGCCACTCGGCCACCGCGGCGCGGGGCGCCGCCTGGCCCGGGCCCGAGGTAGAGACCGCGGCCGAGCCCGTAACGCGCCGCGCCCGCCTCGCCGCCCCTCTTTTTGTCTGGCTGAACCTCAGCGCATACAAAGGGCCATAAAGAATGTAACCGTGTGTCGCCAGCCGCTCAGCTCTCCGGGATGGGCTTGTGCGGTGACATTTGCCTGAAACACTTAAAAATGTGTCTGACCAGCCTCGCTCCCTGGCCCCCCCAACTCTCCCCCCTCCCCCCAGCCCTCCCCTCCACCCAAGCGACGTTCCTCCAAACTTTGATGTTGGCGCCTGTCCGGAAAGATGTGAGGACCGAGGGTGCAAGCTCTTTCTGGCGGGTGTTAAACCAGACAGGGCCGGCGTGAATTCTGAGAGTGGTGGATGCAGTGGGACCGGCCGGGTCCTCTTCATTAGCTTCGTTTTGTGCCACTTTCCGAAGTCTGTGCAGGTCAGCTTAGAGTTAAGGGTGAGATATTCCCTATGTGACTGTAATGCCATTCACAGTTTGCATTCATTGAAAACGGGCTTTTGAACTCTGCCAGATTGTTGGCCTGTATAGCTAGCATTTATAGTACAGTTTGCCATTCCGGAAAGCAGAAACTATTATTCCCCATTTTATGTCACATCATTTTCATAGATTTCTCATTTTCTTCGATTGTTTTCTTATTATGCCGGGAGTTCAGCGAATTTACACTCAGGTCGATTTCTTGCGTTTTAATTAAGGTAAAGAATTATCTAAGGTAAAACAATTCATTTAGAAAAATAGCATTTAATTCTTAATTAGCAAATAGTTATAGTGGTCCTTTTTCTACTTTGAAAGGAAATATATTTTCATATTTTTTGGGGCGGGGTAATCCCACAGAGATTGCAATTTGTTAGGTAACAACTCCTATGATATTGTTAGGAGTGAACATGAAGCTAGTAGGTGACCTTAAGTTGTAAAGCCACATTCTTTGCTGTGAATTAATTACTCACATAGGCTAGTCATTTTTAGATAACTCTTGTGTACTGAAGTGATTATGTAAACTTACCAAAATGTCACATCTCCATCTGGAATACAGATATTGGTGTAAAATGATGAATTAGAAATGCCGTTTTCAGCAGCTGGTTGAAATGCTGCTCTGGATAGGGTACAAAGGCAGCGTGTTTCCGATGCCGTGCACTTAGGGTGATGAGTGAGTCTCTCAGCTGCAGGTGTTTGTTCTAACACTTGGCCTGTGACCTCTCCTGCAGCATGCTTGATGCCTTCAATGCTCATAAAATTGGATAGATTTTAAAAAACAAAAAACTGTTTCAGTTCTTTGATTTTTATGGAATCTAGGTACAATTATAGCCGAAGATACAGCCTCAGAATAGAGCCCTTTTTAGTGGTGTACTTTTAAAAAGTTTGTAAAATTTTTATTGTTGACAATATTATAAATGTTCTCCATTTTTTACCCTTTGCCCCCTTCTACTCGGCCCTGGCCCCATCCCAGTCCTCCACTGCATTATTATCTGTGTGCACCGGCTATACACACAAGTTTTTTGGTTAATTTCTTTCTGACCCCCACTTCCATCCCCCTCCCCTCTGAGATCTGTCAGTCTGTTCCAGCTATCCATGTCTTTGCACCTATTTTGTCTGTCAGTTTATTTTGTTCATTAGATTCCACATGTAGGTGAGATATATCATGTGATATTTGTCTTTCTCTGACTGGCTTATTTCACTCAGCTTACTATTCCCCAGGTCCCTCCATGCTGTCTAATGTGTCAGCATCTAAGAAAAATGAATATTGGTTTCAGATACTTCATTTACTTCATTATGCTTCACAGATGCGTGTGTTTTGGTGTGTGTATGAGTGTGCATGCGTGTTTGTGTGCATGTGCGTGTGTTTGTTTTAATCAGTTCCACTAACAGTTTGGCAGCTAATTTCTCCAAGGTGAGGACTTGATATCATGCCTTCTGTATATTAAGGGGGGAGGGGATAGGCTCTTTTCCTTAGAATAATTAGTCTTGACATTATTTTGAAATTATACAGCTACATTATGAGAATGTCCATGAATAAGGTTAAAATGAGCACAAGAAATGTAGGTATGGAAACCACATAAACAACTAAATTTACTCCCTGTCCCCCAACACCCCATATTCCGGCATCTTGGATTTACTTTTTAAACTGTGTTGCTTGTAAAGTAATTTAACTCTAGGTTTTTTTACCCTCTTCAAATTAATAGTTTTACACCAGGTCTTCCAGTGTTCATTTGTGTGTGTGGGTTCCATAGCCAGTCACATCTGATTATTTTGGAGTTGCAGGAAAAGTAGGGTTATGGATTTGGTTGGACCATACTTAGACCGTTTTCCTTATGGTTACTTTTATTAAGAAATTATAATGGAGGATTCTATGGATAAAAGAATCCTCTTCCACTTGGGTAATTTTTAGTCATTAGCAATTGCTATTTAGTTATTAGAGCTAGGGATGCCAGACTCCTTTGAGCCACAACAGCTCTGAAACTACAGTAGCAGCCCCATTTTAGTAACTTGGTTTGGTGTGCTTGCTTCAAAACTGAGATTATGTTTTGCTTTGGGTAATTGAGAAGCAAGGACTGACTTATCTTAGAGCAAGGCTATGGCTTGTGGGCCAAACTAGGCTCATTTATTTTTGTGTGAAACAAATTATATTTTTAAGTGGTTGCAAAAAAGACAATATTTTGTAACATGAAAATTTCTTATGAAATTCAAATTTCAGTGTCCACAATAAGGTTTTGTTATACTAGAGCAACCATATTTATTTACCTGTTGTCTGCTAGTGCTTGCCGTCTGCAACAGCAGAGTAGTAATTGCTGCTTTGTGACCTGCAAGCCTAAAATATGTACTATTTGGTCCTTTATCAATAAAAAAGTTTTCCCAGAGAAAAATTTCAGCTTCCTTAATCAGAACATTCTTAATTACAGGTTGCAAGGCAGATAGATTGGGGAAAAACTAGTTATATCGCTTTTCTGTATTGGCACACTTGGGACTTTAAAAGCAAATGACAATAGAAACTTTGGATCTAGTCTTTTCTATGTATTGCATCTAGTACTTTAAGTTAATGAACATATTATAGACCTGTTGAAACTTGAAAGGACTCTTATGCCCCACCAACTAGGTTCCTGGAAATAACAGTCAATCAATAGCATATATATTTCAGAGAAAAAGGGAGAGGGAGAGAGATAGAAACATCAATGATGAGAAATAATTGATTGGCTGCCTTCTGCATGCCCCTCACAGGAGAGCAAGCCTGCAACCTAGGCACATGCCCTTGACCAGAATCCAACCTGGGACCCTTAGTCTGCAGGCTGAAGCTCTATCCGTGGAGCCAAACCAGCAAGGGCTCAATAGCTTCTTAATTGATGGAGTGAAAAGAGAATTACTATAGAACTCCCCTGAGCCAAAGCCAAGAGAATTTCTCCCAATGACATGCTGTATTTTTTTTTACAAGCACAGACAACATTCAATATCTGCAATTTAGGTGTAACCTAAAATTGCAAGTATATGTATGTTTGACTTTATGTTTTCACATACCGTGTTTCTCCAAAAATAAAACATCCTCCCAAAATAAGACCTACTTACAGGTTTCCTTCTGAGTGAAATATAAGGCATCCCCCGAAAATAAGGCCCCAGGCTCTGTCTCAGAATGAAAATTAATTTACCTTAAACTGGTTGCTAGGGCCGCCCCAACTGGCGTCTAGCAACCAGTGACATTTCGTGGAGTCCTGATGTCACTGCTGTGTGGAGGGGGAACGGAGGTCTGAGTGAGTGGTGAGCGCAGGGCCGGAGAGAGGAGGAGACTTTCGCAGATGCGTGTAAAAGAACAGGAGGATTAGACCCGATGGGACACGGCAAAGGTGGTGAGTGCTGGTCTGTCTCTGGTGACACTACCTGATGCTCTCGGCTGCCTTCATGATGACTGAAGGTTCTCAGTCAGTGGCAGACCCTGCTCCAGCCCAGATCCAGGGCCCAGCAAGCCCAGTGACAGTCCCCAGGCAGGCCCCAGGGGGTAAATGTCTGATAAAGGGGTAGGGGGGATGTCTGGTGAAGGTGTTCAGTGGCACAGGGGTGGGGGGAAGGGGATCACTTAAAATGACACAGGAGGATCAGAGGGGATAATCAAAATGACACAGGAAGATCAAGAGGAGCTACTAAAATGGTAATCCCCCCTCTGATTCTCCTGTGCCATTTTGATTCCTCCCTCTGATCCCCCTTGTGTCATTTTAAGTGATCCCCCTCCCCCCACCTTGATACCCCAATTCCTTTTTTTTACCCTAGAAATGAGTACAAAAAGAAAAAGCTACTTCGTGGAGTACAAGAAAGGAATCGTGGAAGACTCTTGGGGCCGAAATCTTACTGCTTTCTGCAAAGAGAAGATGTTGAGTATCCGATTGGTCTGAAAATGGCGAGCAGAGTATGGTAACCTCATGGAACAAGTGGACAAGGGAAATGCTAAAAAGCGCAAGTGTGGATCAGGTTGGCAACCATTATTTTCCAAGCTGGAAGACCTGATCTGTGAATGAGTTGTTGACAGGAGAGCAAAGGCTTTGGTTGTGAATAGGGCTCAGATTCAAGAATTTGCCCTTACAATGGCACCACAGTTTGACATAGCCCCCGAAGACTTCAAAGCATCACAACACTGGCTGGATAATTTCCTTCAGCGAAGTGAACTGTCTTTAAGAAGATCTACAACATTGTTTAGGTTGGAAGATACTCAAGTTATTAAGCGAGCACTTGCATTCAAGTCCTTTATTGATGATGCTGACTTCTCTAAATACAATCTTTCCAACATGATTGCTATGGATGAAACTGCAGTGTTTATGGGCCAATCATCTCAAACAACAATTGAACAGCGGGGTGCCTCCTTAGTATACATCCCCTCCACTGCTTACAAAAGTGCACGTGTTTCCTGTATTTTGGCAATTCATCTGGATGGCACTAAAACCCCACCTTTAATCATTTCTAAGGGCAAGAAGGAAAAGATTGAACGTGTTTTGGCATTTTTATTATTGAAACCAAAAAAGCCTGGGCCACACAAGCAGTTATAAGGAAGTGGGTCGATTTATTGCTGCCGCTTGTTATGCGAGGGAGCCAAAGAGGTCTGCTAGTCTGAGATGCAGCCAGTGCTCACCGCGCTAAAGACATGAAGACATTTCTTCACAAAAGAAAAATAGATCAGATAATGATTCCCGCTGGAATGACGGCCTATCTCCAGACTCTTGATATTGCAATAAACAAGCCATTCAAAGACAATTTGCACATGGAAATTAATGACTACATTGAAAATAGAATGGAGAGAAATCAGCATGGAAACTTTGTGAAACCTAAATTGCAAGAAGTTGTGACTTGGGTGAAGAATTCATGGGAGAAAATCACTGACAGTTGCATTGCAAATGCACTGGGAGCAGGCTACCTTGACAAGAAGTACTCATTGAAAGACAGTGCTATTGCTAAACACGAGAGATTTGGTCCACTGATTCTGAAAGAAATGGAGTCATAAGAAATTCACCAGGAAATTCAGGAATTGGATTGTTATGATGATGTTCCAGAAGATGATGACATGATTGTCACTGAATAAATGAGTAAATTCTTGATACTGTAGGATTCACAGTGTGTCTGGTTTGTGTTGACAACTACCGTACTACCGTACCATATACAGGTAATAAATTTTCTTTTTTTTTTCATTTAACAATAAATGTGTACCATATTCTTCATGGAAAAATAAGTCATCCCCTGAAAACAAGACCTAGTGCATCTTTGGGAGCAAAAATTAATATAAGACACGGTCTTATTTTTGGGGAAACAGGGTAATATAAGCTTGGAACTGTGCAAGTGATGATGGATTCAAGATAGAATTGATATGATTTGGGGGGTTTTCCTAAATTGAAAAATACTTGGACATCACAGCCAGAGGTCAGAGGTTGTGCTAAAGGACAGATTTGGAAACCTAGATCTCCATTTACCTGTGGAGGTGGACTGAAGTTAGGCACAAGTTCATGCTCAGGACAGTCAGCCAGCTAGCCAGACAGACACTGGCAGACCCCTGTCCTCTGTGCTGCCTTCAAGAGGCTGGAGGCCTTTGCAACTGGACACCAAAGTGACTTTGAAAATGGGTTATTTCCTTCCCAATAACCTGTACTGAAACCCTAAACAAACGTTTGCTCTGATTACCTGGAACACTGGGATTTCTCTCCTGCTGGATATACCAGGGGCCATAAAGGGCATATAAAATGTCTGGAGACCTTTAAAGCCAGCTCTGGAGACACTGCCCTAAAAACACCGGCTGAAGGTTGTGAGTTAAACAAGGATGGCAGCTTCTAGCAAAAGAGTGTTCTTTAGAGCCTCTAAAGCTTTGTTCACATCCTCAGATGTGATGGTGGAGTTTGGTTTTGAACTGGAAAATTGGTCCATGACATTATTATAAAATACTAACACTGACTATCCGAAAGGAATAATTGACAATTGTTAATGAAAGCAAAGCTGAAGTAACTTAGTCTAATCGGTGTAAATTGTTCCCCTCATGAATGTGTGGGGGCCTTGGGTTGGTTTGTACCATTAGTAGAAAAATAGTGAATGTTTAACTGTTTATGCCTGTGCTGTGTTTATTTATTTTATTATGGTTTTATTGATCTTACAGAGAGAGAAAGGGAGAGAGAGAGAAACATAATTCTGAGAGAAAAACGCCTATCAGTTGTCCCTTGTATACACCCCACCAGGGCACTGAACTCCAAACCTGGGCATGTACTTTGATGGGGAATCGAACCAGTGACCTCTTGGTACACAGGACAGTGCCCAGCCAACTGAGCCACACCAGCCGAGGGCTGCCTGTGCTGAGTTTAGATGCATGAAGGTGTCAATGAAGAGATGTGTGCACTGGTTTGTATTGCAAAAATGTAGAATATGATTTTTGAGTCCTTCACTGTCAAGTCAGTGTCATTGGACTTGATCTGGCTATCCTTGTAGTAGAAAAGATTTTGTGTTTAAGGACCCCATCAGTGGAGCCTTCCTGATGGCTTTTAGTGGCTTTGAATACCTCACATCTTTGGTTACTTATTGCTTTTGAGAATGGCTACATGCCCAGACCAATGACAGTGTGATTTTAGGCATTCCCTTGAACTTCAGTTCTCTTCTGACTGGATTTTGTGGACGTTGGACAGGAAAGGGAAGGACATTTGCAGTTATTGTCTTCTGTTGTGTGCCAGGCACTTTACATGTTTCATCCCTTCTAATCCTCCTGACAACTCTGGCAGGTAAGTGGCACACCCCTACTTTACAGACTTGCTCAAGAGGATGGTAGAATTGGGTTTTGAGCCCAGGTCTGTCTGCTTTTTCCATTGTTCATAATGCCCCACCTAGGAAACCTGTGAGACAGGTTGTCTTCGCAATAGGAAATGGCCTGGCTTCTGTGCCCCTCTGTGTGGATCGGAAGTTATGCCGAGGTGTGCAGAAATGCCAGCTGCAGTGTTTGCCATTCATCAAACAAGGGTGGAACAACGCTCTGAGTGCTGGCCTTCATCCAGTTTGTATGCTTTTCATCAAGTTTAATGTCAGGAAAAAATTCTTACCTGTGGTGTCTTTTTTTCTGTCACCGACCAATTCTCCAGTTCTCTGACATCACTGGATATCCTGCAGGTGAGTCCTGTTCTCACATCAGTGACTGGAGCTGGCTGTCTGCTCACAGATTGCCCTCACCTTGGGTGCTGCCCACGGTCATGGTCCATTCAACTACAAATTCTGGGATCCCCAGGTTAGGTAATTTGCTAGAAAGATTCCCATAGAGTTTAAGGAAAAACTTCACTTATGTTTACTGGTTTATTAAATGAATACAACTCAGGAACAGCCACACAGGAGACAGCAGGGCTGGGGTGGGTAGGGGGAGGGCAGAGTCCACCCGTCTCCCTGCACACCACCCTCCCAGTTCACCAGTGTATTCAGCAGCACAAATTCCCAAATCCTATTGTTGGGACTTTTGTGTAAGTTTCATGATTAGGTGTAATTTAAGTCATTGGCCTTTGGTGATTGAACTCAGTCTCTAGCCCCTGCCCCTTCCTGGAGGTTGGGGGCTGGGCTGGAAATTCCACACTCTATCTTATTAGCTTGCAGAAGTTGCTCTTAGCATTCAAGAGTTTTAGGGGCTCTGCCTGGAACCAGGGATAAAGAGGAAATACTTATTTTTTATTATACCACATTACCAAACATTAGGAAGTTGGTTTTTAAAAATAATTTTCTAATTCTTATGTGCTCAAATCCTTTATTTTTCAGAATAAAAGACCATTATATAATATAGCTCATGTTTGACTAGTTGAGGAACTCCAAAAAATAATTTCAGAAAAAAATTTAACTATCCCTCAGTCTGATAAGCAAATATCCTCCTATATAATAAAGAGCTAATATGCAAATGGTTGTCACGCCCTCACACCCTCAAGCCTGGAACTGCTCAAACACTCAACACTGGGGAGAGAGGAATGGGGACCAACTAAGCACAAATGAGCTCACAAGAGAGGAATGGGGACCAGCCAGGCTGTGGCCCGGGAGAGGGACAAGCTGCCCGCCCCACAGTCCTGGATGCCAGTGGCTGCTTCTGTGCCTCCGGCTGGGAGAGGGACAAGCGGCCTTCCCCTCAATTCCCTGTGGCTGCAGCCAGCCTGTGCAAAGCTGGCCTGGGTCCTGGGTGCCTGCAGCTGGTCAGAAGGAGGAAAGCCTGATTCCTGGGTGCCTGCGATTCCTGGGTGCCTGGGAGGAGGGAATCCTGGGTTCTGGGTGTGGGGTGAGGCAGGGTGGTTAGGGGAAATCAGGCCAGCAAGGAAGCAGTTAGGGGTGATCAGGCAGGCAGGTGAGCCAATAGCAGCCAGTGGTCCCGGATTGTGAGAGGCAGTCGGACATCCCCCAAAGGGTCCAGGATTGGAGAGGGTGCAGGCTCAGCTGTGCATGAAGTTTGTGCACCGGGCCTCTAATAGCTTTGTAGGAAAATTGCATTTCTACACTTTGAAGGAGTGATTCAGCAGGCAGTACTTCATTATTTTGATTTTTACCATCAGTACCTCCAAAACTATGTCATCTACCTGATTTAGCTATTCATTGTTTGGCTAATTATTAGAGTATTTGAAGTCTTGTTGCAAGTAGGGAGGGCACTGCTAATTGCTGTCATTTTTAGGAGATGTTACGTTTGTTTATCACATCCAAACCCATTTTGTACTTGGCATCAGCAGATAACCCCATAGCATAACTCTGGGTTGATTAGAGTTTTTTATTTAAAATATTTACTTATTTATTTAGATTAAACAAAGTTGGAGTGAGCTTTAAAGGAAGCTGCCAAGATGAGGCTTTTTCAGATACTGTGGGTGTTCCCAGTTGGGGAGTCCAACCTGGCACATGGTCCTTTTAGTGTGAGAATTTAACAGGCATAATCTTTGTTCTTATCTGTGCACCTTTGTCTTTATGGTCTTGGAGGAACATACATTCAAGGGACTCATCGGCTTGAAAGTGCACAGGAGTCTGCAGACCACGTGCTGCAAGCTCATTACAACTGTTCTTTGAAGCTGGGTTGTCTCAGGCAGAACTCCAGGGGGACTTCCCAAGGTCACAGGGGCTCCCACAAAGATTTCTCTCTAGTCAGCATCTTGCCTTAAGGACAAGGGGCCACTCATTTAAGCCTGGCCACCATCATTATCCCATTACTTGTTTATCTTGGTTTCTGATTCCCACTTTGGACCATAAGTTCCTGAGACCACTGTTAGCTTAGATAGGAAACACTGCTGGAAAGTCAGAACGATGACATTTCCTGTGGAAGCCCATGTAGGGATCATAAACAGTGGGGATTCTGTCTCCTGGGGAACCTGTGGCAATGCCTGGGACATTTTGGCTGTCACACGAGGGGGTGCTACTGGTGCTGATGAGTAGAAACAGGGTTGCTGCTAAATACCCTGCAGTGCCCAGGATGGCCTGGTGACAAGGGTTATCCGGCCCAGATGCCAGGAGTGTTGAGTTGAGAAACCCTGTCCTATAATAACTTAGTTACTATGTAGATGAGAATATCTCTTCTCTAAGCTCATCCAATCCAATTTAATTAGACAGAATAGTCCTGCTTCTCTGAAAGTGAGTCTCAAGCAAACTGGGTGGAGGTGAAGGGAAGCTTCTGTGAAAGAAACTCCTTCTAAAGCATACACCTTGACCAGGAACTTGAGCCTGCGGGAGCTGCTCAGGCCCAGCTGCCCCACACAAGCCAGGAGGTGCAGAGTGAAATGTGAAGTGCTTGGCTGGGGGCCTGGTACAAGGTAGATGCTCAGCCAATGTCTGTTGCTTGCTCAGGTAACACAGCTTTGTGGTGGGCAGTGGATCCAGCCACCCCTTGAAGAACTGGATGTAAGCAAGGCTGTGCAAAACCCTTGGAGCTTTAGGAGTCGACAAGTCCACATTCTATCTGTTGGACTGCCTGCGATGGACATTTATGATTCATCTGTATCCGTGCCAGGCAATGAAGTCATTCATTGTCCTGATTTTGTGAAACTTTCTGTCTTCCTGGGATGGTTGACACTGAACATGCAAGTATGTAGTTTTTTTTAGTTCAGTGGTCATAGATGTTTCTGAAGAGAGGATGTTAGAATGGGGTTCCCAACCTAGTGTAGAAGTTCAAAGGAACTGTAGTTGAAATGTTTAGGCATGAATCGAATTAACCAAGTGAAGGGGTGGTGAAAAAGCTAGGGAACAGAGCAGGTGCTCTGTGAGACAGCAGGGAAAGGAGCCGCTCAGGTGTTAATGGGGTGATTGGACTGGTTTGGCTCACTGGATAGAGCATCGGCCTGTGGACTGAAGAGTCCCAGGTTCGATTCCAGTCAAGGGCATATACTTTGATTGAGGATACATCCCCAGTAGGGGGTGTGCAGAGGCAGCTGATCGATGTTTCTCTCTCATCAATGTTTCTAACTATCCCTGTCCCTTCCCCTATGTAAAAAAATCAATAAAATCTATTTTTTAAAAATGGGGTGATAGGGACTGTCCTGAGGGGATGCTGTGGCAGAATGGGCTAATCATGTAGAGCTTCCTAAACCAGATTGAGCTTTTTGGATTTTATCCGAAGACTTCTGGGAAGGGACATGATCAGATTTGGATTAAGAATTTGCATTTTTAAAGAAGCTTGCTTTCGCACTTCAAATTTCAAAATACTTTTAATTTCTAGAAATAAAAATCTAGATGTCTTTATGTGTATTTTTTTAAATAACAGCTTTATTGGGATATATTTCATGTACCATAAGATCCATCCTTTTAAAATATACAATTCTGTGCTTTTTAGTGCTGTACATTCACGGTGTTGTGCAGCCATCCACTCTGTAATGTCAGAACATTTCCATCGTTCCAAAAAGAAGCCCCCTGCCCATTAGCAGGTACTCCGATGGCCCTCCCCCAGCTCCTGGCACTCGCAATTTTTAAAAAAATCTTGATTGTTGAAAGCATTACATTTATCCCCTTTAACTAGTTCTAGCCCACCCCAGGCCTTCACCACCCTATTGTATGTCCATTGGTTATGCATATATGCATACAAGTTCTTAGGTTGATACCTTTCCCCCATACTCCTACCCCTCTCCCCTCGCCCTTCCTCTGAGATTCAACAGTCTGTTTCATGCTTCTATGTCTCTGGATCTGTTTTGTTCATGAGTTTATTTTGTTCATTAGATTCCACATATGAGTGAGATCATGTGATACAATTTACTTTCTGTCTCGGGATTTGCCTATTCCTGATAACTCCAGTAAATGAAATCATATGTAACTTGTGGCCTTTTGTGACTGGATTATTTCACTTAGTGTAATGTTTTTGAAGTACATCCATGTTGTATGAATTGGTATTCCTTTCTTGTTATGGTTGAAATATATATATATATATATATATATATATATATATATATATAGTCCTTTACTGATGAATCACATCTTGTTGGTAAGTATAAGAGTGCTGCAAAGGGTCTGGAGGGACATGCACTTCAACCCTCGTCTTTACAGAGAGAGCTTTACTCCTTCTGCAGTACATTTTGTTCAGGAAGCAGTTTCTTTTCTGAAAGATGGGTGTAGCATGAAAGGTTTAACCACATGTGCTAATGTTGATGAATTGAGAGAAATGCTGTAAAAAGTCGAGTTTTCCTTTTGGCATTTGCAGTTAATGGTGCTACTTCTCGCTTAAGTTCTGGAAGTCAGAGTCTATTGTTCGAGTTTTCCATTTATAAGTGGATGCAAGAAATTGTTATCTTAGCCCCACAGTTTCATCTGAATAACTCCTTGTTCACATTAACAGAAAGACTCCTATTACCAAGGAGATGGCTTTCATCTTGATTAGTCATTTCAGAAAACAATAAATAAATCGACGTCAGAGTGGCGTTAGTGTTGCAGAGTTCAGAATGCACACCATGAGGCCATAGGAATAAAAGAAAACAGTTTATGACCTGCACTGGGCATCCCTTAAGGCATTGTTTCCCAAACTTTTGACATGTGTACCCCTTCTATAATTTTTGTAACGCTGAGTACCCCTCATCCAAAAAAAGAGAGGATGTATTTTAATAATCAAAATATATTTATTTTTTATTTTTTGGTACATACACAAAATAATAAACAAAAAATTATTCATAGTAAAATATAAAAAGTTATATTATAAATAACATTTATTTGCACACCAGACCATCTCACGCCTCACAAGACTGTCTTCACTTGACTCATGAGAATGTAGAATTAGGCGCAGCTAAGCACGGTGCAGTGCATATCCCCACCAAACTCTGGTGCAACACGTACCCCCACCAAACTCTTCCCGTATCCCTGGGGGTACACATACCACACTTTGGGAAACACTGTCTTAAGGCACAGTGAATATTAAGAACTAGTTAGTGATTAAGGATGAACATTTTAGACCAAGGAAAAGAGTGAATGTAAGTATCTTCAGAGCTTGTCATATAGAGTAGTAAAAACAAAACTCATCTTCAAGTGCAAGCAGTCTTGATAACAGTGTTTAAATGGTAAATTAACACAAATCAGTCAACAATTGAAAAGATTTGGGTTATCCAGCTCAGGTTACAGGATTTGTAAAAAGATTAGGTAGTCTTTGAAACTTTTGTGCCTATTGCTTGTTTATATTGATTTATAACTACCCAAGAGTTCATTCAATATTCAGCAAGATTAGGATAACTATAAAATTGGTCGACCAACTATGCAAGCAGTCATAGAACATCTACAGCTGGTAAATAGTCATATTTGTCAGGGGAAATACATTATTTTGGGCTCTTTATTGGGGAAAAAATGAATTTTTTTAAAAAAACTCATAATGGATTAATAGTAATGGATTGTGTCATTGTACTTAATGGGCTTACTGTTATTTATCAGACCTTGTTAGAGGAATCTCATTGCTATTATTGAGGATTCTCTTGTGTCTAGCCCTGGACTGAGGTTTTGTCTCTCCCCTCAGTACCAGGACAGATACTAATAACATTTCTAGTCTGCAAATGAATGAATAGAGGGTCAGAGATTAAGGGAGTTGTCTGAGCTCATAAAAAAATGGTAGACCCAGCCCTGGCCAATGTTGGTTGGGCGTTGTCCTCTGGTTGTGAATTTGGATTCCCAGTCAGGAGCTTGATCCCCAGGAGGGGGCATGTAGGAGGCAGCAGGTGATCAATGTTTTGCTCTCATATTGATGTTTCTCCCTCCTTCTCACTCACTTTCCCTTCTCTCCCTCAAAATAAAAACAAAATAAATAAATTAAAAAAGAATGGCAGAGCCCGTCTATTACCCCTTCTGGTTCACTAACTCTAAATGCAAATGGAAAACACTTATTATGGAAGATTAAATTTCAGACACAGTTAAAATTCTTGAATTTTGTTCTGAAAAGTGTATTCCTGGAAATCTGATTCTTAGCATGTTATCTTCTTATTGATCACAGTGTGGCCAGGAGTAACTGCATAATCTTTCTCAAGCACATTTTGCCCTGTCTGTAAGAATGTCTTATGATCTGGTAAAGCACACTCAATATTTTAATGGTTTATATAGACCACAGGAAGAAAAGGCAGCATAATCTGGTCTCTAGAGGGTTAAATGTTGCTGCTTATTCTGCCACTGATTTGTTTGGTGGTTTTGAGTTAAATGAGTTAAATCATTGCTTCATCTGACTGCTCTCTGCCCTGAGAACAAGGTTCACAGTGCTGGGTATGGCTTCTGTGCTGCGTCCCAGTGCAGGAGAGGCCAGCAGAGTTTCCCTAACCTCAGAGTCCAGAGGCTACAGTTGTGTGTTTTCATTTTCTTCTTCCTTTTTTTTTTTTTTTTCCAGTGGTACGTGTGCAACAGAGAGAAATTATGCGAATCACTCCAGGATGTGTTTGTTCAGAGTTACCTCGACCAAGGAACACAGATCTTCTTAAACAACAGCATTGAGAAATCGGGCTGGCTGTTTATCCAACTGTATCACTCCTTTGTGTCATCTGTTTTTAGTCTGTTTATGTCTAGAACATCTATCAATGGGTAAGTGAATTTTGGATGTTTCTTCTTTGCCCTTGTGTTAAAAAAAAAAAAAAAGAAAAAGAAAGAAAAAGAAAGGGAAGGAGATCTTGTTCAGGACGTTGACCACCTCAGCAGTGAGTCAAAATTCTTGGCACTAGATCCAGTGTCTCAGCCTTGTTTTTCAAGTTCTCCACGACAGCCTCATTCGTCTTAGTCTGCGTTTCTCCTCTGGGAAGTACTTAGAGCATTGCTTCCCAACTCTGATGTGCTCAGGACTCACCTGGTTCAAATGCTAAACCAGAGTCAGTGGGTCATAGGTGGGGCCTGGGAGTCTGCATTTCTAGTGGGTGATGTTGCTGCTGATGAAGGGGGTGTAGCACGATAATTAACCCCAAGCCCTTGTCATAAATGGGCTGAGGAGTCATATCTTGGCCTTAAGCACATGTCCCAGGAGTTAGTTTCTGGGGGCATCTGCTCTGCCCCAACCCATGGGAGTTGGCTTCTTCCAAGTGAAGGTCCTATGTCTGTTCTTACATAATGTCTAGGCTCAGCAGACTTCTGTAAACTTAAAATGAAATCTCTATTCCTAGAGTGGCTCTCTCATTTAAACTTATAGAAAAGGCTTAGGAATGTTTTTTATCCTCCCTTGGCCACATTTTTAAACAATCCAATGCCCAAGAACCCAGAATGCCAAGGAGAAAAGCCTGTGGGACCATTTAAAGCTATTGGTTCTTTATGGTTGTTTTTTCCCACTGAGGTTTGGAGCCAGCTTCTACTGAATGTCTGCGTCCCCAGTCTATCATCTGGTCCTTAAATATGTTTTTAGGTCCCTTGAGTCATTTCTCAAGATTTTTTACTTAGTTTTCTTCATCACTTATGTGAAATTGGCTGAAGTTTGCTTCAGCAAACAGTTGTTATTTTTGTATTGGTAGTTGAATTTCTGCAATGTGGTCTGACATTTTGTTTTAAGATTGACTACCGTATTTGCCGGCGTATAAGACGATTTTTTGGCCCTGAAAATACCGTATTTGCCTGTGTATAAGACGACTGGGCGTATAAGACGACCCCCTAACATTTCCACTCAAAATACAGAGCTTGTTATATACTCGCCGTATAAGACTACCCCCCACTTGGAGGCATATTTTTCAGGGCCAAAAAAATCATCTTATACGCCGGCAAATACGGTACATTGAATTTCTGTTCTGTTCCATTTATCTTTTCATTGAAAAACAGACAAGTCACTGTAGCAGTGATTTTTAAACTTTTCAGTCCTGTACCTCTTTGAAAGCTATAAAAGGTAGGAACCCTCTTTTCATAGTCTTTACATTCAACATTTGGCATGTAATTTGGGGAAAGTTCAAACTCTGAACTGCTTCCCCCTCCCTCTACTCCATTGGACTCTGCTTAAAATTCCCTGCATGTGGAACTTCATGGTTTGGTTAAAGTGAGAGGGTGCAGTTAATAAATCCTTTTTGGCTTCCCTTATTTACAGCTCTTAGCCTTCTTTTTAACCCTCATCCCCTCCCTACTGAAAACAAAAACCACTCTTGCCTTGTGTCCTTATTCTCAGCTGAAAGCTTACTTTTAGTCCCTTGTTACTTCCATCCATTATAGTGCTAGAATCAGCCGCAGACAAACTACTGCCCGCGGGCCGGAATGCCGGAATTGGTCCATTCGGCTGTTTTACTGGAGCCAAAAGAGCGGAGGGTTCTCTTGCTCTCCCCTCCGCTTCTTCACCAGCAGCCCAAGATGAGAGTGCCAGCATGGTCAGGTTGCTTTTGTTCCAGCCCTCCGGTCCAGTTTAAGAACCCATTGTGGCCCTCGGAGTCAAAAAGTTTGCCCACCCCTGTACTAGATTGTTACCATGAGTGAATATCTCTCTCAGAAGCAATTACTAGGGCACCTTCTTGAATTAAGAAGATGAGATGCTTATCAACCTTCCTTTGTGATGGAAGAGGAAGGCCAGGTAAGGAGAGACTTGATGGATGTGTTGGCATTGATTTTATAAGGAAGATGTTTATAAGGAGGCCCACCTCCTCTGCAGATTCTGGAGTCTGTAAGGGACTTAGATTGTGACCAGAGAACATAGGATGCTTATTCAACACTTAAAAACATTTTTTTGTGGACATCACTAACTTTGGAGATTTAAGGCAAAATAGAGAGCCAGACCTCTCCATGACATGTACTAGTATTTGCTGGAAACCTGGGTTGAGCTAGGTCAGTGTCTCGACATTTTAAGGGGGATAATTCTTCACTGTGTAGACTGTCTCACACATTGCAGGAAGTCTGACTTTTCTGGTCTTGTCTACCCCCTTCTCCCAATGACCCTTGGATGGCAAAGTTTGTCTTGGTTGAGAAACACTGGGCTCAATGAATTTTGATTTCTTTTTCACAGTTTTAATTTAAAAATATATATATTTTATTGATTTTTTTATAGAAAGGAAGAGAGAGGGATTGAAAGTTAGAAACATCGATGAGAGAGAATCATCGATCAGCTGCCTCTTGCACAACCCCTATAGGGGATGTGCCCGCAAGCAAGGTACATGCCCTTGATCGGAATCGAACCTGGGACCTTTCAGTCCCCAGGCTGATGCTCTATCCACTGAGCCAAATCGTTTTCGGCCACAATTTTAATTTTTAAAAAATATATGTTTTATTGATTTTTTACAGAGAGGAAGGGAGAGGGATATAGAGTTAGAAACATTGATGAGAGAGAAACATCAATCAATTGCCTCTTGCACACCCCCTACTGGGAATGTGCCTGCAACCAAGGTACATGTCCTTAACCAGAATCGAACCTGAGACCCTTCAGTCTGGAGGCTGACGCTCTATCCACTGAGCTAAACCGGTCAGGGTAGTTTTAACTTTTTTTGTAGAGCCTCAGTTGGTGATGATCTTTGGAAGTAGGGCAGTGCCCCTCTCTCTGGTGCCTTTTTTAGGTGTAGAGCAGTGAGATGACCTCGAGTTCTGTCTGACCTCAGATGACCTCTAGCTCTAGAATTTTATTATTATTTTTTTAAGATTTGCTGCATCCCTGGCCAGGGAAGCATGTTGTTTTATAACTGAAAACATTTAAGCCAAAGAACTATTTTGCAATTGATTGTTGGTCCTTTGCTAGTCAGCACTAACACTGGCCACATGCAGCCCCAGTTCTGCTGCCGCTACCTCAGCAACCTCCTTGCTCTGACAGGTTCCCGAGTGAAACTCTGTGTAGCTATTTCAGTATGTCCAGTTCTTTTTCTCAGGTTTGCTCTCTGCAGCCTGTTTTCCCACTAGAACAAATGAACAATTGACAATTAAAAAGAACTTGTCTTAGATAAAATTAAGTGTAGAAAAATGGCAGTAGAGTAAGTGGATGCTACACAGACATGTTCCTAGGTCAAACTGGAATTACAACTGAAATAAAGAAAACATCCTGAATAATCAACTTAAGACTAGCTCGAGAGAACTCTGATAACCAAGGTGGGCATGTGGAGACCACATAGAGACTAGTAGGAAGGGCAGAGGCACAAAAAGGCTGGACAGGCTTCCACAGACAGCAGCTGAAGTTTTAGAAAGGTACCTCAGCTGTGGGGGGTTTGCCACTGAGAGTTTTGGGATCTAATCCCCAAGCTGGGACCCTCAGCAGAGAGTTCCAGAACTGAGAAACTTGCCCACATATCATCTGGCTGTGAAAAGTAGCAGGGTTGCTATCTGCCAGGGAAAGGTGGCTAGAAATGCAGGCACCCTCTTAAAGAACCTACACACAAAATTCTGTGTGCAAACACTCACTTTGTGTTCTGGCAGAGGGAGGGCAGACTGGACTGTAGCTATGTGAGCAAAAGCTAGGGTTGGGGGATTTGAGATTAAAAGGCAGGCCACCCTGGTTTCCTGGGCTGAGCCATTCCCTCATGCTGTGGAGGTTATCTTTCTCACACAGACATTGGCTATCCAGGCGGTTTTGCTTGTGGGGTTGCGGGAAGGAAGATAGTTGACCTACCCTATTGGAAAATGCCTTGCCCCATGATGTGGAGTTTCTCAGGCCCATTAAGATATTGAGAATAACAATTAGCCTCCAGGCAGAAGCAATCATCCCACCTTGTTGGAAAAATTCTTACCACATGTGTGGACAGTTGCCTGAAGGCTACTCAAGACTGAATCCAATCAGTCTGCAGGCAGAGGCAATCTCTGGAGGATTTGAGTTTGTCTGACCTAATTAGTCAGAAACAGCGTTTGACACTGTCCAGCACTAAAGATTGAGAGGCATAGCAGATCTACATAATACGTAGTCACAAACCCAAACAGGCAGCCTAAATGAGGAGATAAAAACAACCCCCAAATGAGAGAACAAGAAAATTCTTCAGAAGAGTTCATTGAAAATGGAGATAAGAAATTTATCTGATATAAAGTTCAGATAATGATGATAAAAATGCTCAACAGTGTGAGAAATGTATATGTATGTGTATGTGTGTGTATTATGTGTGTGCATATATATATATATATATATATATATATATATATATATATATACACACACACACTAGAGGAATATGCAATGCAAATTATCTGGGATACCATCATATCACGACCAGTCACAGGGTGGGTGGGGCTGTGGGGCCATGGGGCAGGACACCAGATCATCCTGCCCAGGAAAACTCTCCCTCGGCCCTGCAGTTGAATCCTGATGCCAACCTGGGGTTCACTAAACTTTACTGGCGCTGCGGGCACCTGGGGAAAGCAGAGTGAGGCAGGGGCTGCAGGGAGCCTCAGAGGGGCGGGGCGGGGCGGGGCGGGGGGGGGGGGGGAGACTGGTGGGAGGCCGGAGCTAAGTTCCTGGGGGTCTGAAGAGAGTGCCTGAAAGGAGCCCGGATTACAAAGAAGGAAGAAGAATGGTCATGGGGAGTTCTTCCAATCCCCCTGCAGGGACACCCTACCCTGGCCCTTGCACCCTTGGGGGGACAAGGAGGCTGACCAGACAGGGAGAAGACCCAGCCGCAGGGGTTGCCACAGCCCACACCTCCGACTGGCGATCCTCCCCCCCCCCCCCCCCCCAATTCCCGCCAGGGGAGCCCACAAAAATAGCACACCTGAAGCACCCGCCTCCTGCATAATCAATGTGCTCCCTCCTGGCTCCCACCCGCTGCCTGCGGAGTTGGCTCCGCTCCTCCCTTGGGTGCTGACAGCTTGCTCCTGCCTTCCGTGGAAGCAGCACGGTTCCCTCCTGCCAGCTCCTGTGTGTGATATCGTACACTGGGCCACAAATAGTAACTATAAAAACGGAAATAAAGAATGACATAGCAGATTAGTGGAAGCTGAGGATAGGATCAGTGAATTAGAGAAACAACTTGTGTTAGAAGAAGAAATTTAACAACTTGTCTTAGAAGAAGAAATAAAAGGCATTCAAGTAGGAAAGGAAGAAGTAAAACTCTCATTATTCTCAGATGACATGATATTGTACATAGAGAACCCTAAAGACTCCATCAAAAAACTAGATTGAATATATGAATTCAGAAATGTAGCAGGATACAAAATTAACACTCCAAAATCCATAGCATTTTTATACACCAATAATGAACTCTCAGAGAAACTAAGAAAATAATCCCCTTTACCATTGCAACAACAACAAAAATTATGATACTTAGGAATAAACTTAACCAAGGAGGTAAAAGACCTGTACTCTGAAAACTACAAGATGTTCAAAAAAAAGATAGAGGAAGATACAAGTGGAAGAATATATCATGTTCATGGGTTGGTAGATCAACATCATTAAAATCTACAGATTCCATTCAATCCCCATTAAAATACCAATGGCATATTTCACAGACCTACACAAACACTCCAAAAATTTATATGGAACCCCAAAAGACCCTGAATAGCTGCACCATTCTTGAGAAAGAAGAACAAAGTTGCAGGAATCACAATATCTGATATCAAGTTATACTACAAAGCCTCTGTGCTCAAAACAGCCTTTTACTGGCTCAAGAATAGCCAGATAGATCAATGGAACAGAACAGAGAACCCAGAAATCAATCCATGCCCCTATGCTCTATTAATACTTGACAAAGGAGGCAAGAGCATACAATAATGCAGAGGTGGTCTCTTCACTAAATGGTGTTGGGAAGTTGGAAAGGTCCGTGTAAAAAAATGAAACTAGACCACCAACTTACACCATACACAAAAATAAACTCAAAATGGATAAAAGACTTAAATGTAAAATATGAGACCATAAAAGTCCTAGAAGAAACCATAGGCACCAAAATCTCAGACATCTATTGTAGCAATATGTTTACCAATACATATACCTCCTAGGACAATAGAAACTAAGAAGAAACTAAACAGATGGGATTACATTAAAATAAAAAGCTTCTGCACACCAAAAGAAACCATCAACAAAATAGCAAGAGAGACTACTACTTGGGAGAACATATTTTCCAATGATACATCTAATAAGGAGTTAATCTCCCAAATATATAGGGAACTCATACCACTGAACAAAAGGAAAATAATCCAATTGAAAATAGGCCAAGGACCTTAATCCAAAGTGGAATACAGAAAGCCAAGAGACATGAAAAAAATGCTCCAAGACACTAATCATTCCAGAGATGCAAATCAAAACTACAATGAGGTATTACCTCACACTTGTCAGAATGGCTACTGTCAACAAATCAACAAACTATAAGTGTTTGTGAGGATGTGTATAAAAGGGAACCCTCGTGCACTGCTGGTGGGAATGCAGACTGGTGCAGCCACCTTGGAAAACAGCATGGAGTTTCCTCAAAAAATTAAAAGTGGAACTCCCATTTGATCCAGTAATCCCACTTCTGGAAATATATCCTAAGAAACCTGAAACACTCAGAATATATGCACCCCTATGTTCATAGAAGCATAATTCACCATAGCTTAAATTTGGAAACAACCTAAGTGCCCATCAGCAGATGAGTGGATAAAAAAACTGGTACATCTACACAATGGAATGCTACACAGCAATAAAAGGAAAAGAACTCTTACCATTTGCAACAGCATGGATGGACCTGGAAAGCATTATGCTAAGTGAAATAAGCCAGTCAGAGAAAGATAAGTATCACATCAGCTCACTCATATGTGGAATCTAATGAACCAGATAAGCTGATGAACAAAAATAAACCCAGAGACATAGAAGCATGTGCAGATGATTGACAGAGGGGAGGTGAGGGGTGGGGGGAGGGGGGTGCTCGAAGACATTAACCAGTGAACTTGCATGCATATATGCATAACCTGTGGACACAGACGATGGGATAGTGATGATTTGGGGTAGACAGGCATGGCCTTGGAGAGGTTAATGAGGGAAAAAGAGGACCTGTGTAATACTTTCAATTATAAAGATTAAGAAAAAAGAAAGACAGAAAATATAGTAAAAACAACTTTTCTTGCCCTGGCTGGGTCGCTCATTTGGAGTATTGTCCCATACACCAAAAGGTTCTATTTTCGCATAGGACACATTCCTAGTTTGTGGGTTTGATTCCCTGGTCTGGTCATGTACAGGAGGCTACTGATCAATGTTTCTCTCTTACATTTCTTTCACTCTCAAAATAAATGGAAAAATAAAATTTAAATTAAAAATTAAAAATAATGTGTCTTTCCAGATACTATTTTCTCTAGTGAGCAGTTTTTGTGAGCCCCCACCTCCTTTTCTAACATGTCTATGGGGTAGGAGATTTATTGGTCATACACTAATAGATTTGGTTAAACTCTCCTATGACTTAGTAGGAAATGGGAGGGGGAGTTAGTTATATGCACTCCACAGGTAATATTTTTTCCCTTTCCAATCTCTGTAAAACAAATGTATTGTGCCTCATGGTGTTTCCAAAAAGTGCCAGTGCAGGGCAGAGTTCCCTGCTGTCTCTTAGCCCAGGGCTTTCAGACTGGTTCCCAGGGCCGAGGGGAAGTGGCTCCCAAGCTGCTGATCATACCAAAAGGCCCTGGGGGCACCCAGATCACTGTCCACCTCTTCAGTTGGCTCCCGGATTGCTGTGCACTGTCTGTGGGCTCCACTTCATGTAAAAAAGTGTGAGGTCCCTGGTCTAGACCAGCCATGATTTGAGAGCCAGAAAACCAGTTCTGGTTGGAGTGTGTGATTTCCACGAAGCTTCCAGGAGGCTTGTCGTAAGCTGTGCCTTCTTCCCAGGGCTCTGTTGCCCCTTGGCGCCTCAGTCTGTTTCCAAAGGCATTGCGGTGATTTTGAGTTTCTTTGGCACCCTTAGAAATAATAGGCCCCATCAATTGTATATAAATTGACATAAGTATGAATCTACTTTTTTTAATGCAAATTGATTGATATTACAAGGACCACTCTTTTTTTCTTTTGTCTTAAAAATAAATCATACTACAACTATTTTTTCTTACTGTTTGTATAGTTTCGTAAAGGCTTCTTTTTCATATTTGGTGTTTCTGCTTTGTATTGTTGGCTAATGCCGTGGCCTATTTCTGTTGGTCTGCCATCTTTTTAACCTGATAAACATGTTTTCTGGTACTCCTTCCTATTTTGATATAAATTTTTCACATTCATCTTTTCTTAGTCATTGTTCTCTTCCCTTCTCATTCTTTTCCCTTTCCATCATTTAAAAAAAAAAGATATTTTATTGATTTCAGAGAGGAAGCGAGGAGAGAAAGAAACATCAATAATGAGAGAGAATCATTGATTAGCTGCCTCCTACATGCCCCCTACTGGGGATTGAGCCTGCAGCCCAGGCATGTGCCCTTGACCAGAATCGAACACAGGAACTTTCAGTCTGCAGGCTGATGCTCTATCCATTGAGCCACACCAGCCAGGGCCTTCCTTTCACCTTTTATTCCTTTTCTTGCCCCACTCTGTTTGGGGTATTTACACCTCAAAGACAAATGATGCTACCTGGAGGTATTTCCTTATTTTACAAACATAGCTTTTTAACCATGATATAAGTCATATAAAATATGATATATATTTTAATCATATAATCATACAAACTAAACATTTTGTAAATTCAAAGAGCTGTTGGTGCTGAGTCCCATGGCCACTCTGTGTGTATATGTGTATGGACTGTGCTTCCCTTGTGTTGACTCTTCCATGTTGTCCTTTTTTTCCAGGTTGCTCGGAAGAGGCTCAATGTTTGTGTTTTCCCCAGATCAGTTTCAGAGACTGCTTAGAATTAACCCAGACTGGAAAACCCATAGACTTCTCGACTTAGGTGCTGGAGATGGAGAAGTCACAAAAATCATGAGCCCGCATTTTGAAGAAATTTACGCCACTGAGCTGTCTGAAACGATGATATGGCAGCTTCAGAAGAAGAAATACAGGTATAACTGTTAGACATGATTTGGGCTGTTTTTCTTGACTGTAGGTGTCTTTCTTCTTGAGAGCATATTATTTAATGATATGCATCAGAAACAGTTTTCCATGATTAGGAACTAAAAAGAACAACTTTGTACATTACAGTGAAGTGGACTTGAGAGAGAAGTCCGCTTTCCTTTGCAGAGTTGGGACTACTGGGCGGAAGAGAGCAGGTGGGAGCCAGCCTGGAAAGAGATCAGATGTAGGGGCTCGTTCCCTGGTTAGAATCTGGCATTCTGAAATAGTTTAATGAAAAAAAAATTCATGGTAATAATCTGTAATATAGAATTTACTGTTCTATTCATTCCTAAGTGTGTGGTTCAATGGGGTTAAGCACATTCACATTGTTGTGTAACCATCCAGAACTTTTTCATTTTCCCAAGCGGCTTCATACCCATTAAACACTTAACTCCCACTCCTTCTCCCCAGCCCTTGGCAGCCACTATTCTACTTTCTGTTTCTACAAATTTGACTACTCTAGGTACCTCAAATAAAAGGAATCTTACCGTATTTGTTCTTTTGTGACTGGCTTATTTCACTTAAAATAGTACCTTCAGAGTTCATCCATGTGTATCAGGTGTCAGAAACCTCTCCTTTTGTACCCTTTCATCTGTTAGTGGACACTTGGGCTGTTCCCACCTTTCCGCTGTTGTGAGCAGTGCTGCTGTGAACCTGGGTGTACCCATACCTGTTAGAGTCCCTGCTTTCACTTCTTTTGAATATATACCCAGTAGAATTGTTGGGTCATATGGTAGTTCTATGTTTTAACTTTTTTGAGAAAGACATGTTTTTACTGATTTTTACAGAGAGGAAGGGAGAGAAAGAGGGAGAGAGAGAGGAACATCTATGTAAGAGAGAAACATTGGTTGCCTCCTGCATGTGCCCAGACTGGGAATTGAACTGTGACCTCCTGAGCTACACTAGTTGCTCTTTAACTTTCTAAGGAATTTTTTTTCCATAGCTGCTACACCAATTTGCAGCAGTATACAAGACTTTCAGTTTCTCTACATCTTCGCCAATACTTATTTTTTTTCTTTTCCTCCCTCCCTCCCTTTCTCTTTCCTCTCTCCCTCTTCCCTCCCTTCCTTTCTTATAATAGCCATCCTAATGAATATGAAGTGTCAAATCTTGGTTTTAAGATCATCTATTGCTTGGGAGACTTAGGAAGAAGGCTCTTTGCTCAGTATGGCTTCTGTTGAATGGGAGAAAAGGGGGCTGAGTATAGAATGGGGAGGTGGGAAGTGGGGAAGACCTAAAAGAAGCTGGGCTTCACCTTAGGAGAGAAAATTACATACTCACTTTCCTATCCACCTAAGTTTCTGCTTATACAGTGTGTCAGCGTAGCTCCTAGAATAGGACAAAGCAGCTCTTAGAATAGGCAAAACACAGAGATGTTTAGCCTAGGGAAGAGGAGACCATGTAGGAAAGGAGTGGAAGGGAACATTACTGCAAACAGATATCCAATGGAATTTTTTCATGGAAGAAGGGAGCACGTGTGTGTACAATTCGGCACAACGGCCTTAGAAGTTGAGTTAGAGGTCAGGGAGATTGACCTTCCTCCCAGCTCCAGCATCCAAGTCCTTGTCATCCTCTGAGTTTAAAAAGCGGTTAGGGGTGTCATAGGACTGATTCATAAGACCTCCCTTAGCTCCAGCTATCTGTCATTGATAAATCCTCCTAGGTCTGTGGTGATAATGAAACCATATTCCTTTAGTTAGAAATTAATTTACCGTTTCAAATGTCTGATCTTTGTTATAACAGTAGCATAAGTCATGCTGAAATTCCTAATCTGACTCTCTGCCCACTTTTTAAAAATCTGTGTTTTGAAAGTAAGTGTGGGAAGCAAAGTGAGTTTTCCCCAAGCAGCCCTCAAGATAGGTTTAGAATTTTCTAGATTATCTCTGTTATATCTGCTCAGCATCATGAAACACTTGTTTATCAAACTCCTTTTTCTTAAATCCTCCCTGTAGCCATGTTCATTGATCTTTAGAGAAAGATTGAGACAAAAACATTGGTTGCCTCCCCGACATGCTCCAACAGGGGATTGGACCTATGTATGTGCCCTGACCGGGAGTTGAACCTGCAGCCTTTGATGTATGGGTTGACGCTCCAACCAACTGAGCCACCCGGCCAAGGCTGGGGATCCTTTTCCTGTCCATTGTTACAGGTATCGCCTACCACATTCTGATTGCTATAACCAAGCAAGAGGAGTGAAGAAGAAAGATATAAAATGCCGTGATGGTGTGGCTGAAAAAGACCTGATATAAAATCTCCCCCTTTCTATGGATAAAACATTGTAAAGCACTTGGAGTGTTCTTTGAGAAAAAGAGGGTAGGGGAGAGGGAGAAATTGAGGGCTGTGGTGGTGTGTGAGCTTTAATGGGGTGTCCTGTGCTTTCTCTTCCATAAAGATATTTAGGCGTGAAAATCTTAAAGTGTGAAGTAGTATCTCTTCTGGGAACAGATATGCTCAATAGGTCATAGGTTGAAAATGGGAATTTTCGGTACCACCCCAGCCTTTCTTAAAATTAGGAAAGGGTGAAGACCTGGGTGGGGTGGTAACCTGGACGAAGGGATAAAGAGGGGAATGGGAGACATCTGTAATACTGTCAACAACAAAAACATCTCGTTTAAATAGGAGGGACACTAGGAATAGAAACCATAAATATGTATTTTATGATTAAATTCCAGTTTATGTAGAAAGTAGGACTCTTCTTCATTAACTGATGTTCCAGGATTTGATGCTTTAGTTTTATAATCATTTTTATCATATTGTCATAATTATTAAATAATGATTAGCTCTTGAAAAGAAAATTTTATATGTTTTGAGATTTGGAAATAGGTGAAATGCTAAATTTAAGAAAATATGGTAGTTATTTTTCTCTTGCCCTGACTCTTTTATTTCTGCAAATATAGCTTATAAATAAAGATTTTGAATTCTCTTTGAATTAGAAGACAAAGATAGAGCCTTTACTGGCATCTCAGTTATTTTAAAGGTGTCTGTAAGGGAGTTTTGTATCAATCCAGTTCTTTCTGATTTTTTCAGAGTGCTCGGTATAAATGAATGGCAGAATACAGGGTTCCAGTATGATGTCATCAGCTGCTTGAATTTGCTGGACCGCTGTGATCAGCCCCTGACTTTGTTAAAAGATATCAGAAGTGTCTTGGAGCCAACTAGAGGCAGGGTCATCCTTGCCCTGGTCTTGCCCTTCCATCCCTATGTGGAAAACGGTGAGTGTGGTCAGGCCGTTCTCCCCAGCATAGGTGCTTATTGGTGTTTGTGATTCTGTTTCTTGGAATGGCCCGGAAAATACTTCTTTGATGAATGTTCATCTTGGTATGGATTGTTTTGTTTTGTTTTGTTGTGTTGTGAATCCTCATCCGAGAATATTTTGTCTATTGATTTTTAGAGAGAGTGGAAGGCGGGGAGAGAAATATCTATGGGAAAGAGATACATTGATTGGTTGCCTCCTGCATGTGGCCCAGTTGGGGCCAAGGGTCGAACCTGCAACCCAAGTACATGCCCTTGACTGGGAATTGAACCCATGACCCTTTGGTGCATGGGTCTGGTGATCTAACCCCTTGGCTACCAGCCAGGGATTGATGTGGCTGTCATAGAACTCTAGTCCCTTTGCAGTGGTAATAATTAGTGCTCAGTCGGGTCTGCCCATTCCAGATGAGAAGCCTACTGTGGGCCCACATTTTCTGCTGTTAATGGAGCTTGCACAGTATGTTAGCATACAAGCTGAGCCAAGCTATAAACAATGCCTTTCAATCTTCCCATATATACTTGCAGAATGTTGCAGCTGTTTTGTATTTTAAATTTCTTGTCCCAGACTCTAAAAATGATAATTGCTGTCACCTCTTTTTCCCTTTTTGTGTTCCAGCTTGTATCATTTCTTTGTGTAATGTTTGGTTTTCCCATTGTTGGTCAGTTCTTCAGCATTACTGAAGGGAGAGTAGATGAGAAGAAATGGTTTGGTTCTGTTCAGAAGCACTGTGGCTAGTGGCAGCAGTTCACACTGACTCAGTTTCAGCTAGTGTGGTTTGCGTTTCAGGTCATGTTGAAAGTTATATGACTTTAAGACTCTCTTGCATTTTTGTAAGTTAATATACAGTAATATAAAATTATCTATATATATAAAAGCCTAAGCGACCGTTACAACCAGTTGACCAAATGATCTGTTGACCAAACGACTGGTTGACAAGTCGCTATGACACACACTGACCACAAGGGGGAAGATGCTCAAGCAGGAGCTGCCCCCTGGTGGTCAGTGCGCTCCCACAGCCAACCTCTTATGGCTGGCCAACTTCCTGTGGTCCCTCCCCGTCGCTGTCCGACTCTGATCTCTGGCCAGGCCAAGGGACCCCACCTGTGCATGAATTTGTGCACCGGGCCTCTAGTTTATTATATAAGTAGTACATGTTAATATTTTTAAATCTTTAGGTTATTTATTTTTTACTGCCTAATTCAGCCTGGATTCAAAACTTCTAAGAGCTTGTAGACATTTTAAAGAAACCCATTGTTTTGTAAGCATTGTGATGAGTGGATGTCTGTGAAGATCTGTGGATCTTTTTTGCCGCTCACCAGCTCCTTCATTTCTTCTTGTCTTTATTTCCTCCCTCAGGTTTGACTCTTTATATTTAATGCTTGTCTTAACATTTACCAAATGGTTTTAGATTTGTGTTAATGATAGAAAAATGGAGGGTGGGAAAGAAAACAGACATATGTTTCCTTCCTCATGTCTATTTTTACATCCCTGTTGTTGAACCGTTTGTCATGGTAAAGAAAAAGCTGCTTTAGGCGTTAATGCCCCTGGATCATACACGTGAGCGTCCTCGGGGTGACTCTGCCACACCTGTGACCGAGCCTCAGCCCGCCTCTGTGGCAGTCACGGTCATCAGGCGTGCTGGGTCCTGTTGGGCAACCACTCGACAAACTTGAGTGCAACTTCCTGTCTTACGGGAGGTGGAAGCACAGGGGGAGAAATACCGGTTTGACCATGACTTCTATTTCCTTGTGCTTCTGACACTAAGTATTGAGAGGAAGTCACATTGGGCAAGAGGGCGGTTTCCAGTAAGGACTAACACAAGCTCCTTGATGGTGGCTACAAGGGATGCTGTTGAATGCCAGGCATATGCGTGACACAGCACCTGCGGTGAGAAGCTGGGTGCTCTGGGTGCTTGGAGGCGCTGTCAGTTTGCAGACCACTCCTCGCACTCTGTCATGGCTTCCTTTCTCTAGGCCACTGAATACTAGATCCTGATGCCCTCCAAGTGGCACTGAGAACTGGGAGGTGCGAGATGACCTTGCTCTGTGAGGTCATGGATACTGGGCTGCTTTGCATATCAGTCTCAATTTATCTTTTAACAAAAAGCCATTGTATATTAAATTATTCCTTGTGTGTAATTTTTATTTGACTCGAAATTAAACCACAGTGATTTTGTTACTTGGCTTAATTGGGGGAAAAATGCAAAATTGTGTCTTTCTAATCTTAGTTTATTTGGTTAAGTGATACAGTTTTGGATAGAGGCTATTAAATCTACTGGAAGTTGTTTTAAGCATAAAAAAGTAAAGTATGTAATCAAGGAAAGGATAATATTTCAAAAATGAAAATTTAGTGACATGTATAATTTTTTAAAATTGTAATTTTCAGTCCTGGCTACCTGGCTCATTTGGAGCATTGTCCTGTGCACTAAAGGGTTGTGGGTTTAATTCCCATCAGGGCACATGCCTAGGTTTTGGGTTCAATCCCCAGTCAGCATTCAGATGGGAGGCAACCAATCAATGTTTCTCTCTTACATCAGTGTATCTTCTCTCTCTCCTTGCCTCTGTCTAAAATCAATAAAAATATATCCTCGGAGGAGGATTAAAAAGTTGTTATTTCCATAAAAATGATTCATAATAATGATTTAAAGCCACTTACAAAAGGATATATAATAGTTTCTCATTCCTTACAGTTCCACAATCTTGTTCAAGTTTCTTGAATATTTTCATATATATATGTGTACGTATATGTATATGTATATCTATATGTATATGAAACGTGAATTACATAATTAAAGCTCATCATAAATGCTTTTGTTGCCATTTAAATATATCTAGAAATTTACTCCTTACCAGCATGAGTGTGTGTGTTTGCTTCATGTGAGGATGCAAGCAGTAGGTGCTGGAGCTGGTTTCACTGGCTTGTGGGAGCGGGTTATATTGGCAGGAATGGTGCCTGGTTCATGGCCATTACTGCAATTGACTGTGTGCAAGCACCTCCCCTCAGAGCAGGCTGCTAACGTTTCCCCGCACCCCTGGGGGTTGATAGCTTCGGGAAGCCCCTGCAGACCCAAGCGGCTGTGAATGGTAGTGACAGGAGCATTCTGATGCGAGTCTGCTCACTTCAGACTGCTTTCTGCTTCCAGAAACAGGAGAAGCCACTACAAATAGCTTTTTAAAAATCTATATCTTTATTCATTTCAGAGAGAAAGGGAGAGGGAGAGAGAGACAGAAACATCAATGATGAAAGAGAATCATTGATCAGCTAGCTGCACGCCCCCCATGGGGGATCGAGCCTGAAACCTGGGCATGTACCCTGACCAGGAATTGAACCATGACTCCTGGTTCATAGGTTGACACTCAGTCACCGAGCCACACAAGCCAGGCACAAGAGGTTTTAAAAATTCTGTGTTTATTTTAGAAATGTGAGCCCGGGGCTGGTTAACTCAGTGATACACCTGCTCTGGTAAAGCACAAAGCTTCCTTGCTTTATCTTCCATGTTGACATTCCCCTCAGAGTCACAGATGGCTGCTGTGATGCCAAGCAATGTGTGGGCATGACAAAATCTTGAAAAGGAAAGGGGTGCTCTCCCCCCATATGTTATTTTCGTTTTTTTGTTTTGTTTTGTTTTGTTTTGTTTTCTTAACAGTAAGGGAAACTTCTTCACCCAGAAATCTCCCCAGCACCCCTGGTCCCATTGACAAAGATGGAGACACATGCCCCAGTCCAACCAGAAACTGGCAAGGGGTCTCGGTCTGGGTCTGGGTCCAGATATGGGGTGCAAACATGATTTCACAGCAAAGGTGGACGGGAGTTGGCTGCTGAATGCTCTGTGCCACAGAATATCTTCATTCATATAAGAAGTACGTACTGAGTGCCTTACATGCTGGGGATGCAGTGAGCAAAAATCATAGGAATATCCTTGACCTCACAGGGCTTATACTCTAGTGAGAAAGACAGACAGTAATAATAGTATATGGTTGGAAATAAGTATTATGGAGGAAATAAACAAAAAGCATGAAGGGGGATTGAGAACTTGGGGGTTGGGTTTAGGTGCTGTGATCTTAAAGAGGGTGACCAGGGAGGGGCCTCCCTGAGGGGGTGACAAAGACCTGAAGAAAGTCAGGGTTAAGGTTGTGTGTAGGATTTGTTCCAGGTGTGGAACTGCTAGCCTGTGACCCTGACACCATTGATTGAGTCATCATCTTTTCCTCAGTGCTTTGAAATGCCACCTTTATCATAGACTGAAGTCCTGTGTGTTTGGTTCTGTGGGTTAAGATGTGTCTGTGTATCTGTACCAAACGATTTTAATTACTGTAGCTTTTCATGCACTTTAATACCACAGCACTAGTGGCCCCTCAGTCAGATTTTTCTTGGCTTATTTATTTAACAGATCAACTTTAACAGTAGCTTATCTAGTTCCCCTACATTACATTTATAGCTTAATTTAGGGAGTATTGAACCTTCCTGGCTAATGATAGGATGTGCCTTTCAGTTTGGTCAATTTTTTGTTGTTTTTGTTAATCCTCACTCGAGGATATTTTTCCATTGATTTTTAGGGAGAGTGGAAGAGAGAGGGAAAGATAGAGAGAAACATTGATGTGGGAGAAACACGTTGATTAGTTGCCTCCTGCATGAGCCTTGACCAGGGCTGGGGCTTGGGAGGAGCCTGCAACCAAGTTATGTGCCCTTGACTGGAATTGAACCCAGGACCCTGTGGTCCGCTGAGCCAAACCATTCAGGGCTGGTCAATTCTTTATGTTCTGTAGTAATATAAAGTTTTCTAATTATGTGTGTGTGTGTGTGTGTGTGTGTGTGTGTGTGTGTGTGTGATATTTTAAGTAGGAATTTTTCTTCTGTCATAGTTTTTATTTTTAAACTTTCCCTAGCTTTATTGAGGTATAGTTGACAAATAAAAATTGTACATATTTCACAGACATCAGTGTGTGGTGATGGCTAGAGGGCAGGTGGGTGAGGCCTATGTGGAGGTGGGCAAAAATGGAGGGAAATGAGGACATTTGTAATAGTGTCAACAATAAAAGTTTAAAAAATTGTATATAAGGTACACAATGTGATGATTTAATATATGTATATTATGTAAATCATTATCCACCTCCTCATATAGTTATATTTCGTATGTGTGAATATGAACACTTAGGACCCACTCTCTTAGCATGTCTCATATAGTATACTATACAGTGTTATTAACTGCTAGAGGCTCAGTGCATGAATTCATGCATGGGTGGGGTTCTGCCAGCCTGCCCAAATGAGGGCCCAGACCCACCCCTGGGGGGTTGGCCAGCCAGCCCCGCCCCTGATAGGAGTATTGGGGGTTTACTGGGGACTGGGCCGGCTTGGGAGGGCGGTGGGCACCAATCAGGGCCTGGATCAGGCTGGTTGGCTGCTGTAGTGTGCGTCATAGCCACCAGTCATTCTGGTGGTTCCGCAGTTCAGGTTGCTGGGCTTTTATATACCGTATTTGCCGGCGTATAAGACGATTTTTTGGCGCTGAAAAATACCGTATTTGCCGGCGTATAAGAGACTGGGCGTATAAGACGACCCCCTAACATTTCCACTAAAAATACAGAGTTTGTTATATACTCGCCGTATAAGACTACCCCCCACTTAGAGGCATATTTTTCAGGGCCAAAAAATCGTCTTATATGCCAGCAAATACGGTAAATAAACTAGCCAGCCTGAGGAGGGGTTGTGGAAGGTTGGCTGCCGTCCCCATCCCTGATCAGGGTGGGAGGGCCGATTAGGGTCAGGGCCAGCTGGGGGTGGGGAGGGTGGGGAAGAGGCTGCAGCAAGTTGGCCAGCCATCCTTGCCCTCGATCTGGGTATTGGGGGGGGGGGCAATCAGGAGCTGGACCAGCTGGGGGAAGGAGCTGCAGGAAGTTGGCTGGCTGCCCCTGCCCCTGATAGGGCTGGTTGGCTTGCTGCAGTCCACTTCATAGTGACCGGTCATTCCAGTTGCTTGGCTTTTATAGACTAGAGCCCTGGTGGACAAAATTTATGTATTGGGAGGGGGGGTCCCCTCTGGTCTAGGAGTTTGGCTCGTTTAGTTCCCACACATGGTGAGATCATACAGCATCTACCCACTCACTGAGCACCAGTCCTCCAGGTTTGTTCCTGTTGTTGCAAGAGGCTCTTCCATTCTGTTTTAGAAGGAATGTATACATAGGGAATTGATACTTTTATCTTCATCTTACTGAATTCTCTTAGTGTTCCCAACAATTTTTTTAATAGGTTCTCTTGTGTTTTGTTGATACAGTTATAGCATCTGCAAATAATTTTACTACTTTTCATTTTCAGACTTTTTGATTTTGGTCCAAGTGAATTGGTAGTTAATTCCAGAAAATGTTAATAAAAAACAGTGGACATTTTTGTCTTCATTGTGAGTTTAATGAAATATTTCCACTTTAAATATGATACCGTCTTTTGCCTTGAGGTTGATGTTTGCCTTTTTTTGAAAATACTAAATAAAATATGAGTGTTAACACTGGTGAATGATGTTTGGTCTGTGTTTATTTGGTGGGTGTTATCTTTGTCATGTTTTGGTATCAGTGTTCTGCTGGCTTTGTAAAGACTCATTTGGAAGGTTTTTATGCTCTCGAACAGTTTAAATGGCACGTGGTTATCTAGTGAAGCTTAGTAGTTTTCTCCGGTGACAGCAGCGAGGCCTGTGCTTTTTGAAAAGTAGACTTTGGCAGCTTTCCCACTTTTTTCCATGCTAATTGTTCTAGTTAAATTAGACTCATTTAGTCTAAGAGCTCCCGTCTGTCTAAATAGAACAAGCAAGACTGGCAGACTGTTTCCTGGGAAGAACTTGGGCTTTGAGGGCCAGCCTGTGTTAGAAGTGTGGGTAGGCCTTACTATCGGGCCTCTTACTAAGCTTTGTGTTTCGTCTGTAAAATGGGCTAATACTTACCTGGAGGTATGTTGTGAGGATTAAATAATCTGATGTATAGGGTAGTGCTCAATGGTGTCTGTTTTAGCCCTGGCATTTGTTATGTTATCCCATCCCATTGTTACTTGGTTTTTATTTGTGGTTTTATTGATCATATTTGTTCACAGTTCTTCAGTCTGAAATATTTGTCAACGTCCTTTAGATCTGCCTGTCGAGTGTCTTTAACAATGATGATCATAATCTGATGTCTTTATTCTGTTTTTTGATTTCAACTCAGAGTTGGCACTTGGCACGGGCTTATGTGACTTGCTCCACAGAGATTCAAGTGCATTCCTATTGACTGAGGTGCAGTTCTCCTCTTACACAGCAGGGGGAGTGTGCTCATTCTGATAGCCCTCCACCATCTTTTCCCTATGTGGTTTAAGTGCCCTTGTAGGGTGTGTAGACACTAAAACCACGCTCTGTCTGTTTCCCTCTTTAGTTCTTTCATTATTATTCTGTTTTCATTGTCATGGGAAACTTAATCTAACAGAAAGCTGTCACGTAATCCTTTCCAGTACCTATTCTGGGTGCTGGATAGGAGCAGTCTCTATAGAGGGATGCTAAGCAGTGAGTATGTGTCATAGCTCATTGAAGTGCAGAAAAAGTATTTTTCTATAGAAGCATTGTTCAGTTGCATTCATATAATGACATCTGAGAGCCTACTACATTCCAGGCATTGCCTAGATAGTGGAAATAGAAAGATATAATGAAAACATGGTTCTAGCCTTAAAACACTCACAGAATAGTACCGAAGGCAGATAGATGTAAATGGTAGTGCAGGGTAGTCTGATAGGAAATATGACAAGGTACTGTGGGTTTTCGCTCAGCAGAAGGAACAGCATGAGAAGAAGCATGAGAGCGTGGACAGGGGCTGGGAAAGGCGCACGCGCGCGCAGGACCCAGGGCAGTGTGCAGAGGCCTTCATTTGCACTCAAAAGTGCTCAGTAAGTATTCTTGGCTAGATGGACGAATACCCGAATACACATTAGCCTGGCTGGTGGGGCTCAGTGGTTGAGCATTGACCTGTGAACTGGGAGGTCACAGTTCGATTCCCGGTCTGGGCACTTGCCCAGGAATCAACCCCCTAGTGTGGGGTTTGCAGGAGGCAGTTAGTCGATGATTTATCTCTCATCATTGATGTCTCTATGTCTTTCTCCCTCTCCCTTCCTCTCTGATATCAGTAAAAATACATATTAAAAAAAAAAAGAATGCACATTATACATATACCAGTCACTCTTAATAACATTTTATCTAACTTATGTGTTGGCTGTTTATGTTATTGGTAAGGCTTCTGGTCAGTAATAGACTGTTAGTAGTTAAATTTTGGAGAATCAAAAGTTATAAGTGTATTTTTGACTGCTCAGGGGGAGAGGAAGTTGGTGTTCCTAACCCCCCTGCATTGTTTAAGAGTCAACTGTATATTACTTTTTATGCCAATTGTTTAATTTCTATTTTGATGTCTTAAGATACACACATACATGCTCACACATATACTGTACTTAATAAAGCACACATATACAACATATGTATATACACAAATAAAATGTGTTTACATGCTCCCTTCCTCTTTCCTTTTTCTGGCTTGTGTAACTAGAAAGATTGAAGATTATAGATTTAAGTCATCCATCATGCCAAACATTTTTAAAGGGATCTTAAAATATTTAAATTCTACCCGAGTTTTAAAAATAAGAGTACACTTATTTATTGCCATTTTAAAAGAAACACTTTAATGAGGTAAAAACAATAGGCTGTAACTCATATTTAGTATGAGTATACACTTGCAGGCACTTTAAATAATTTTTTTTTTGCACTGAAGTAGCCTTCAAAGAATAATCCATAACCTGTTTTCTTGGCACAGTGTAGACATGCAGAGTTGTCTGGGATGGTCAGTTCTGAGGTTTTTCTCTGTTCAACCTTCTGCTTTGGATTTTCTATATTTTAGATGCCATGTTCTTACTCTGAATTCTATTCTAGTCTCACTCTTTGTTGGTAGCATTTTGCATACCTGGCCGAGAATGTGCACTATGCTATTGCCCAAGGCAGTACTAAAGGAGATGAGTTTTGCTCCAAGGTACTTTGTGAGATGATTTTTCTCCAGCTCAGATTTTTGACCCCTCCCTCCCTCCCTTCTTCCTCCCTCCAGCTTAATCTCATTGGGCCACCACTTGTACAACCCATAGGCAGTTCCTCCACTCAAAACTGAGGCATATGGTAGGACTTCAGATCTTCTTCACGGTAATTGTCATCACACACCTCATGTTGAATGAAGTACATATAGGATGCATGGTATAAAACAAGCTTTCTGTAAAGTGTTAGAATGCTTGGAATTCTTTTAGTGAGTTAGGAAAGGGTGTGCAGTTTTGTTGAGTTTGAGTGTTTGGTAGTTACTGTGGTTATAGTTTCTTGTACCCAGCATCCTTCCTTGTGTCCAGTTGTCTTTTCCATTCATCTTGGTTTATGTTTTTAGAGCCTGGTGGGTATATGTCCATTAAAACTACCATAACTTCTGAATTTTCAGTGGCATAGTTGAAGATTAAATGATTCCTATGGTCGTTCATAGTTGTCCAGTGCTGTCCTGTTTTCATAAGTGTTGTCTTTCTCCTGCAATAGTCAGTGAGCCATATTTAAGGTTACATAACCAATGATGCACACTTAACACAACATATATGCCATCTTGCGTTCTAGGTCCTGAGTGCCCTTCCAGTACTTTAAAGGTCAAGTATTTAGCGAAATTGTGTGAACTGAACATTACTTTTGCTGTTCAGATGCCATTGCCACAGCCCTGGCTTCAACGTGTTGCAGTTCCAATCCCCAGGCCTCCCTGCAGGCCACGAGTTCCCTTTGCTGGAACAGATGCCAGCCTCACTGAGAGTGAGTGGGCATTAGGATTATTCAGAGCGAGTGGCACCTTTGGTGGTGACACCACTTCTTAGGGTATCTGCAGATACCCGGGGAATGAAATGATTCCATAGACCATATTCTCTCCTGCATGAAAATTCTTTTTAAAAGTTGATTTTTAAAAAACATCTCTTTCAGAAACCTGTTACGTTTGCCCTTTAACTGCCATTTAAGAGGAAAACACCCTTCCTAGTACATAAGCTCAGTATTTTGTGTATTTTTAACTCAAATCTGAGCGGCTGGTCATGTGCCATGGGACCTGAGTATGGCTCTGCTGGCTGTGCAGCAGTGTCTTGTTGGAAACACCTGTTCACACAGGGCTTGGGAGAGACGCTGGCCAAGGTGGTCGGCATTCTTCCTGCCGCCCAGCCCCCGAGACTGAAGACACATTCAGCTTTTATTCCCATTAGCTGTGTCTTTACAGCTGTGAATTTCTATCTGCCCTACTGGCAACAAATAATGACACTATATAGCTCAATCCACAAGTGTGTGCAGCACCGATGTGGTGTCTCCTGCATACTGTGCAAAGGAGCGCTGACACCCAAGCACCCTCGTCTGTACTGAAAGCATTGCTAGTAGCCACTGTGCTTCCCAGAGTCCATGTCACTGAGATGCCTGCCTGGTCTCTGCTATGTCAGACACCTTTGGGCGTTTACCCAGACAGGCTCTGTAAGAGAACTCCCTGTATGTGGAAGCTCTACAGGAAACCATCATATCGATGGTGTGTTGGCAGCTTAGGTTTAGTCAAGCATGCTGTATCATGGCATGACATCTTTCTCATACTTTATACTTACAGATTGTTGACTTGTTCCCACATGTCTCTTGTTATAAAGTTCTTGAGCAATTTCCTGGAAAATACGCCTTGCACTCTTCTTCTGTAAGTGCAAATGAGAAAAAGTGCCTCTGTCTTAGGGCCCGAAGTGCTGGATCTTGCGTCCCCCCTCCCCCCAGCATACCTATTCCTACCATTGACTCTGATATTTTTAGTATATTAAGTAGAATTTATGGCTGAGAACTATCAAGTTTCAATCTCAGCTTATCATTTGAGATTATCATTGAGTTTCTCAACAATAGGAAACAGTAGCTATGGTTGAAAGTTATCATGATGCTCTCTGTGTCTCTTAAACTGTTTCGGATTTGAAATAGTTACAACCAGCCACAGTGTAAAAGATACTTTACAAGCATTGGTCTGTACCTTTTGTGAATCTTCTTTTTCTTTGTTTCTTAGAGTGTTAGATTTTGACTGTCAAAAAGAAAAGGAAAATGTTAAGAGATATTTTATGTACTGACAACAATTGCGGTGGACACCTCCCATAAGATTGAGCTAACTTAATATTTAATGCTGTACAGTAAGAGTTAGTCATTTTCATGCTGTTTCTGAGATGCTTTTATTATATTAATAAAATAACTCAGACTGGTATTGATTGTTGTATTTATAGCAACCCTGATATCACACACATAGACCTCCACTTATAGCAGCATATGAGCAGCCAGGAGACAGGTACTCTTTCTCAAAAACTTCAGGCTTTTAAAAAATATTTTAGACAACTCCTAATCTTTTTGTTAACTTTTTTTTGCTCATATATATATATATTGATTTCAGAGAGGAAGGGAGAGGGAGAGATAGAAACATCAGTGATGAGAGAGAAGCACTGATCGGCTGCCACCCATACCCCACACTGGGGATCGAGCCCAGTCATGTGCCCCAGACTCTTTTTGCTCATTCTTAACCATCACCCCCCCAACCCCCTGTAGCAGACAGATAGCATATAATATAGTTTTGAAGAAGGGTCCTTATTCCAATATTACAGGTTTTAAAGAGAAAACATCAGGTCCTGGTCAGTGCCGATTGCTGGGATGAAATATGCTTGCTTCTCCGACTCCCCAGCAGGCAGTGTTTCCTGCCGCCACTCAGGTCACGAGGGGAGCTGTTCCGAGGCTCCGTGTGGACAGCGGGGAGTCATTTCCTTGTGATGATAGTCAAGGCTTTGGGGTCCAGTGCAAGGCAATTGGACTTACCCTGGTGAGGATGACGAAGATCCCGAGCACTGCGACCACGTATATGGAGAGCAGAGCCAGCAGAGCCGCCAGGAGTCCCCGTAGGGCCTTGCCCGGGTCTCGAGCTCCTGGTTAATTAAAGAGCAGAGACAGCCAGTCAGCGGGAACTTACTACCCTGAATACACATTTAGGGCTCAACTGAAGCTACATTTTAGAGGTAAAACACACACTTGCTTGGCAATTCATAAAAATGTATTTATGGTCTCTTGATTTTAAAGACATTCAAGTATATGATATAATTGAAGCCTGTTCATCAGTTCTTAAAAATGTATTATACTGAAAATGTTACTTGTTTTTTTAAAACTAAGGAGTTTTAAAATCCAATTAATTGTCATAAAGGTAAGAATCACTTTTTATGTAAAGTGTTGCTTAAAGTTAGGTAGGTATTTCAAGACAGTTCAAGGGCATGGAAGGTGCTCTTGGTGGCGATGGGTGCAGGGTCTAGGAGTCTGACTGTGGGTGGAGATGTGTCCCTGTGCTTGTCAGCGCTGCTGCCTTGAGCTGTTCAGCACACTAGCTGAGTAGTGCTATCTGGCATGGTGGACCTCAGTGCTTGTTACACACTTAAAAGACAGCTGCTGTTCCCTGCCCCTTCTTGCTCATGAAGTCTTAGAAGGAGAATTATTGAGTCCAGTTGCACATTCTGAATTCTCCCTCCTTGCAGGAGGTGTGCTGGGCTCTCGGTAGGGGTGGGGTAACACGCTGTCTTCAAGTACTTGATTATTTGAAGTGCAAAATACAATTTGATTTGTAATCATTATCTGAATATCCTGTACTTTTCAATTACATACCTGTAGATGCTTATCCTGTGAACTCAGTTTATATTTACATACCTCAGTTTATATTACATACCTGTAGATGCTTATCCTATGAACTCAGTTTAAAATGTATATTTTTTCTGAAATTAACAAATTAACTCTAGTGGGAAAACTTTTAAAAAATGTTTCAAGTGCTAAATTAGGAGTTCTACGGAAAAGGCAGGAATTTTCCATGCCCGTATTAGCGATACTTTCATTTCTGCTCCTAAAAGAGACTTTCTCTCCACACAAGCTTACGTTTTTCTTTGGCTGCTGTTTTTACAGAAGACCAATGCAGTGACCTGTACGAATCTCCAGAGTCATGTGTTTGTGCTCTTATCTGTAGCTACCATTGATTGAGGACTTGCTATAAGCTAGGCACCAATAGAAGTGCTCTGTGCACATTAATTCATTTATAATGTACCTTACAGGTGGGAGTGGAGTAAGGGTAAGTGGCAGTGGAATACCCAGGGCCCATGAAGATACCCTGGTGATTAACAGGATGCAGCAGGGGGCGGGCCTGCACAGTCCTGTGCATGTGCAAGGTGCTGGTCCACAGCAAGTCTGTGTTTCATGCTCTCGGCGCCCATCACATGGGAGACATTTTGAAGGGAAGAGATCGAGTCTGAGAGTTGCTGCCCCTCTCTTTGTTTCCCCAGTCAGGTGAAGCTTTTAATTTCTTAACATATTGGACTTAAGCTTTTAATTTCTTAACGTATCCTCACTGAATGAGGAAATTGTCGGGTTTTAACAAATCTCAAGAGCCAGGGTCACGCTTGTCCCTTCCTCTCTGTCCACACAGAATGGCAGGGTCAGGGACACCCTTTGGCTTCTCCCTAAATTTGTATTCTCCTTAATGCACGTTTTTTGTGGGTCCAATTTATCGATCCCTTGTGTGTGATAAATGTGCTCCTGCAGTGCTTTGTTCTCGATGGTGTGATACAGGCCAGTTCCTGAGAACGGTGTGGTTAGCAAGGCATGGGTGCTCCACCATTCACCACCACACCAGGAAGGTCGCCCTCACTAGTGATATCGGGGTGTGGGGAGAGGTCGGGCACCGGCATACCGCCGACTGTGGAGCCTGGAGAGGTAGGTGCTCCCAGGGGTTTTCCAACCAAACCGTGCGCTGGCCTGTGCTCGGGTCATGGCCTTCTGGCAGGGAACTGAGGCGCAGAGCTGTGGCTCTCTGAGTGTAAGGGGGCAGTGTGTTTAAAGGCCGCGCAGCGTGCGGTGTGCTAGAGCACAGCCGTGACTACTGACCTCTCACCACCAGCACGGTCCCCGCTCCAGCCTGCTTGGCCCTCGGGTCCTCTGAGCTGGGCGAGGCGAGTCCACAGATGTAGATGGCGCTGTCATTGGGTGTCAGCCGGTTGACCGTGAGAGAGACCTGGTTCTGTGCCAGGGCCTTCCTCACCGTGAACTTGTCGGCCTCACTTGTGCACCCGTCCACGCAGAGGGTCTCCGTCCGGTGAGCCCCAAAGCGGAACCACAGGCTGCTGGGGGGCCCGGCAGGGCAGCCCACTATGGAGAAGGAGCAGGCCACGGTCACAGCCCCTTGCGAGTCATCTACTTCGAGGACGGGGGGCTGCGAGACAGAGATGGTGCAGCCGCCTACAGCACCTGAAGGAAGATAGCTGCTGCTTTGATCTCGCTGGCATTTGTGGGCCAGGGAACCCAACTTTCTTCTTACCTTAGGCTCAGCACAAACAAGACTGAAACAGTAACACCAGTGCCCTCACTTTCCTAACTCCCCATGTCTCCTGGCCTGGTTACTTGGGAACAGCCCCAGAGAAGTTCCAGTGGGGTCGGCCCTGCCCCATCAGAAGGTCAGGGTCCCCATGAACATGCTCTGCAGACTGACTGACATGCTTCCCTGGGACTGCAGAGCCTGCTTCCTCCTCCATACCCTGGCCTCGCAGGACTCTTGTCCGTGCGGTGCTGGGACCAGAGCCCCTCAGGCAGGTGTCGCTGCCATGACGGATCCACGTGAGCAGGAGGCATTTGGGGTTTACCTTGTGGGATGGGATTGCTAGGAATTCATGGGCCTTCATGGTTCCCCTTTGTGAGCTGGGTTGTCTTTGTGGGCAACATTGTGCAAGGCAAGAAATACACCTGGGGAATGCTGCCCGGGCTCGTTTGGCCCAGCAAATTTGGTTTCCCCAGCCGTGGCCGCTGCTTGGATGGAAACATTGGGGCGACAGGCACAGACCTGAGGTGGGGTCCTGGCTCTGCCTGGTCTATGGTGTGGCCCAGCGTCCTCACTAGCAGAACGGGGGTAGCATCCTGCCCCTCATGGGGCTAGTGAGACCACCGATGCAGAAGGATGGTTAAGAAAAGGTAGATATCGCTTCTTTCCTGCTTCCACAGTGCCCCACGCCATTGAGAGATACTTGCAGGCGTCCCAGCGGTGTTAGCAGGCTGGGACTGGACACCCAGACCATGCCATCCCCAGTGTTGTGCTGCTTCCCGTCACACAGGTTGACCCTACCTCGACCTTACCGGGCGTGTGAAGCTGGGAAGCCACCCAGGTGTTTATAAATGGAGATTCTGTCACAGCCCGTGGGGGGTAAGTTCGACCTGGAGTAGCATTGGTTGAGATAAATTAGAATTATTTTGGCCAGTTTTTAGTCTGACTTCTGCCAGGTTTCATGTTTCTAAAAGGTCTGTGTCAGCAAACGAAATGGAAGAGAGACCAGCTGGTCTGATACTCGAGTACCGGATGGGCCTTGTTCACCTCACTTTCTTACAGGCCTGGTGGTGAGGCAGAGCTGTTCTAGCTGCGTTTTAAGTTTAGCATTTGTACAATTTGAGATGAGCTGGGAACTTAAGTGACCTCATAAACGTGAGCCGTGTGAGAGGGTCAGGTCACCCGGAGCACCGTGGACTACACAGGCTCAGCAGCAGCGCACGCCTCCAGCCCATATGTCACCTTGGACGTTAGCTAACACCGACTTTCAGCAAGTGATCATTTTATCTTGGAGGCTTGGGTTTGGGCTTGGGCTTGAGCCTGTTGGAATGTAACAGATTAACCAAGTGCCTCAGTTCTTAAAAGAGAAGCTGGCTTTTTTTGGTTTGTAAATCCTAACCCGCCCTAGCTGATTTGGCTCAGTGGATAGAACATTAGCCTGCTTGGACTGAAGGGTCCTGGGTTTGATTCCAGTCAAGGGTACATGCCCGGGTTTCTGCCTCAATCCCTGGTGTGCAGGAGACAGCTGATCAGTGATTTTCATCATTGATATATATATCTCTCTCTTTCTCTCTCCTTCCTCTCTGAAATCAATAAAAATACATTTAAAAAAAATCTTAGCCTGAGGATATTTTTGTCATTGAGTTTTAGAGAAAGTGGAAGGGAGGGAAAGGGTTGGGGTAAGAGGAAAAGGGAGGAAAGGAGGAAAAGAGGAAGGAGGAGAGAAAGAGAGAGACAGAGAGAACCATGAGAAAGAGAAAGAGACAGAGAGAACCATCGGTATGAGAGAGACATCAATTGTTTGCCTCCCACACATGCCTGACAGGACCAGGGATCAAACCTGCAACTCAGGTACATGCCCTTGACCAGGCATTGACCCCAAGGCCCTCTGTGCACAGGTCAACACTCTAAGCACTGAGCAGCAACCAGGGCAAGAGAAGCTGACTTTTAGCACTTTCCTTGGAGGACTAATGCCCAGGATAAAAGAAATTTTTGCAATTGTGGAGTTTTAAATCTCCGCCTATTTCCAGTTCTGCAAAACGAGTCTGAGTGGGAGCAAATGAGTGGTAGGGTTTCCTGAGTTGTGAGAGCAGACTGTGAGGAAACTTCTGTTTCTTCCTGCCCAATTAAGCAACATCCAAAAAAAGAGAAGTTGGGATGATGTGCACACACAGCCTGCTCCTGTGGCAAGTTGATCTGTAAGAGCTTTCATGTTCTGGAGGATTTTTTCCAAGCAGTACCCTCTGAAAAGGTTGAAAGTTTATCTCCTCGGTGGAGGGAATTTTAAAAGGTTATTTTACTATTTTTAAAATCAAAACTAGAAAATAAGTTAAAAGCGAATTTTTGACACTGAGAAAGCATCAGGGACAGTTTTGAGCAGGAGGAAGCAACAGCTGGCACAGGGAGCATCTTTAAAAGAACAGGTTCTACTTTAAAATTACACCAGTGACAAGCTCACAAACATAAGTGCACCTAATAGAAAAATAGAATATTGAGAGTAGAAGTGAGAAATCACCCATATAGGTCTTTTACCCAAAATAACCACTGTTAACATTTTTATATTTATTTTTAACAGGTAAAAAGTTAATTTTAAGAGCTTTTGCTGCCTTTTGTGCCCTACGGCCCAAACTTTGTGGGCAAAACTGAGATCATTAGATGTATCAGAACTATGATGAGATTGTTAGAACTGTGAGGTGGGAACCACTTTCTTTCATGGATAAAAACAGAAGCAGCAGAATTTAAACTCGGATCTGTGATAGGGCGGTTACTTTCGGGAAAGGAGCTGAAGCAGTCCGTGTCCGTCCCCCCCAGTCTCATTCACAGATGCAGCTTGTCAGAAGCACTGTCCTTAGAAGGCATTCAGGGTTTGTGCTCGGGCACCCTGTCCCTCTGTGTGGGGTGGGAGCTCCTCATTAATGGCCGGCACCAGAACTGCAGGACTCACCCTTTGGTGAGGTCCTCTCTGTAAAGCATCCAATAGCAGAAGGGATGTTTCAGTACTAACGTGAAACTTCCTCAGCTGCTCTTTCCTCACCTATTTCCTTGGGGAAAAGGAAACTTTAGACAATTTCCATCATGTTATACGTTTGAAAATTATTTTGTAGGGGCTTAAAATATAAATGCATTAGGCAAAAAAAAAAAAAAAAAAGCATTTAAGTCAAGTGGAGGAGAAAAAGCAGCTTACCGACACAGCACAGAATCAGACCGACTTCCAGGCCGAGGAGGGCCCTGGCCCCGTCCACAGCCTCCATGTCTGTGTGTGGGGTGGAGAGCGTGTATTTGAAGAGTGTTGCCTGTCTTTTCCTCTTTTTAGAAAGGAAGAACTGAAGAGAGGAACTCTTATTAAGGAACCATAATCAGGAACTTTTTGAAATTGTGTAAATGTTGTTTGTAATGCAGTTTCGTCATTTGAAGTTGAGACTTGAGCCTAGAGCACATTTCTAGGTGTTCACATGATTCACCTGCCTTGGCTTTTTACAAAGCCTCCTAGCACTGGCCAGTCTGAGTGAGTCTGGAATTGTTCATGTTCCCGGGAAGGAGTATTACTGCAATGTCCAGCGCAGTTCCCGGCCAGTCCTGGGAGTCACTGCTGGATCTAAGCAGAGCGAGATCAGTGAACGGTAAACACTCACGGTATAAACAATGTGCTATGTGCCAGAAGTGGCTGGGCCAGTTTTGTGTGACCCCTTTTTACTGTGTCGGGGAAGCAGGTGTGTGGAACCTGTCATCCATACCTACCGACCTGCTCCCTGCCTGCCTCCTGCTCAGGTTCTTTCTAAGCAACAGAAATGCACTCAACTGACCTAAACAAGAGGGAATTTAAGGAAAGGATGAAGGGTCACAGAGCCACTGGGAAGGGGGGAGAACCACATGTGGGCTGCAGCCAAGAAGAATGCCCTGGTCACTCCATCAAGCTTTTCTGAAGCCCATGCTACCGCCAGGCACCTGACCAGTGCTGCCCCAGCTTTGGCGCCCCGCCACTGAAACACCCCCGGGGTGAGGGGGGAGGATGGGAGAGTGGGAAGGTGGAGGCTCTGTTCTCACTCCTGGGGCACCAGCTCTTCATGCCAGGGCCGAGTATGTGTGCCTGAGCTCTGGCCACATGCTGGCGCTGGTGGCAGGAGAGGCAGGAGAGTACGTCCTTGTGACACCTTCCCACAGTGCTTGTGCTCTGGGCACAGACAGTGACATAGTTTCCTACGTACAGAACATTTTCCCCAGTCTGCATTTATAACACTTAATTTTTGTGTGTTAGTATTACCATAGTATCAACAAGCATTCTGAGTTTACATTATGTGTCTCTAGTCAATGCTTGGTATGTATGTGAGCTTGAAGACCTCCCCCTGCCCCAGTGATGCTCAGATGAAGAGGCTGACACGGCTTCAGTGCAGGGAATGCAGGACACCGTTCTCCCTCTGTCTCTGGTCCTGGAGCTTTACTTTTATGAAGTTGTTTTGAAAGTTAGGAGTGGCCCTAGCTGGTTTGGCTCAGTGGATAGAGCATCGGCCTGCAGACTGAGGGTCCCAGGTTCAATTCCGGTCAAGGGCACATGCCCAGGTTGTGGGCTCGATCCCCAGTTGGGTGCATGCAGGAGGCAGCCAATCAATGATTCTCATCACTGATGTTTCTATTTCTCCCTTTATGAAATCAATTATATATATATATATATATATATATATATATATATATATATATATATTTTAAAGAAAAGTTAAAGAATGAATCAACTTCTCTTGAAGCCGAAACCTGTTTGGCTCAGTGGATAGAGCATTGGCCTGTGGACTGAAGGGTCCCGGGTTCGATTCCAGTCAAGGGCACGTACCTCGGTTACAGGTACATCCCCAATGGGGATTGTGCAAGAGGCAGCTGGTCGATGTATCTCTCTCATCAACGTTTCTAACTCTATCCCTCTCAATTCATCTCTGTGTAAAATCAATAAGATATATATATATATAAAAAGGAAAGAAAAGCACACTGATTATTTTTATAAATTAAAATTCTGTATTAACGTAGTTTTATTTTCGACCTAATAAATCTGTCTAATATGTTGCATAAGTTTACTACATCAGTGGTGTTTCCTTGTATTTATCCAAAACCCTCTTTCCAGGAGCACGTGTTTTTCCTGCCTCAGTATTGCATTACTTGGTGAGCTTTGGGGCAGAACTCGATGCTCCTGCTTCTCTGACACGCATTGGCCTGCCAGCTGGGCTCTACCAGCCTTGCTCAGTCTGCTCCTGGTCTCTGTCCCCGACCTCAGGAGCCTGGGAGGGAGTCAGCAGAGCACCCAGTGCGTAGCACCCTCTTCCCTCCCTCCCTCTTCAAACAACTTGTTTGTTCAAGAATTTAACTTAATGTTTTCTTTGTTTTAGTAGGTGGCAAGTGGGAGAAGCCATCAGAAATTTTGGAAATCAAGGGACAGAACTGGGAAGAGCAAGTGAACAGTCTGCCTGAAGTTTTCGGGAAAGCGGGTTTTGTTATTGAGGCTTTCACCAGACTGCCGTACCTGTGCGAAGGGGACATGTACAACGACTACTACGTCCTGGACGATGCTGTCTTTGTTCTCAAACCCGTGTAACCCGGAGAGCCTGCATTCTGCATTATGCTGGGGAGGAGCTGGGAACTGTGGGGCTAAAGATCATGTAGGAATTTAAAAAGCCAAAATACTAATTATTTCTTTGTAGTGTGTAAAAGGAATTTCTTTTTAAAAAAACAACCCAACTCTTTGGTGATTTTATCAGCTCTTTCTCAGTATGCAGGTCTCACTCCAATTACAGGAGATATTTTTTTATACTCAATTGCAGTAGGGACTCCTTCCAAGGCCTAGCAATAGTCATGACTTCCCATGGAACAGCAAATGCGGATTGTTTCTGACAAAATGAAGACTGGCAGTGAAGGTGGCCTTCAGTTACAAATACTGGGATAGCCACAGGCACTCTTTCCTGTTTAGACATATTTCTGTCCTTATTCAAGAAAATGTTTTAATCATGCTAATAAACGCTTTTGGCGATGACCTCGGTATCAGGTTTGAGTTCATGAAAGGCTCCCAGGACCTTGCACTGCTTTGACTTCAGGGACAGCCCACTAGTCACGTTATGTGGAAGATGCAGCTGTAGGAAGGACTGAGGCGGGGCAGGGCGGGGGGATGTGAATTGTGAACACTGAGGCAGTCAGACCAGCCCTCAAGAGAAACACCTCACTTGGATACAGTACTTCAGGGACTACCACCCACTCCCCAATTCATGTCGCTTTGGGGAATGCAAAACACTGGGTCTGCCTTTGTGGTAGCTAACGTCCTACACTCAGAACTTTGTGTTTCTGGACAATCTCAGGTTCTCAGAACTGAAACATTCAGTTACGTCTACCAAAAAAAAAAAAAGAAAATGGAGCCTAAAGATGTTTTAATTCCTCTTTTTCCCTACACTTTTATACCTCTTTCCAGAACTTGGTTCATCCTGAAATCCTTCCCTGAATTTATTAGTTGCTAAGCATATGGGCTGATGAAGACTGTGTCAGACTTGTGCATTCTAGAATCTGTGAGTGCCTCCACCATATACCCAGAAATGATGCAATGCAGGAACTCATTAGCTGGTCAGTAACCATTGTGGATATTCCAAAGAGCAGAGCGCTAACCCAGAATCTAAAATCTTGTAATCACAGAGATGCTGATTTGAGATTGCTGTTTGTGAACAATATATTACTGTTACAACTTTATTTCTCTTCCCAGCCAGGTGTTTCACTAAATATCCCCATCTATAAGCTCATAGAAAGCATCAAAAAGCACGTTCACTGCCGCACCTGGGCGAGAGGCACATTGAAGCCTTGAGAAGAATGGCTTCATTACTCATTAGGAGCGGCACCCCACATCCTCACGCCCGTGCCTCCCGCTGTCATGGTGCAGTCATAGTAAGAGTTGGGTTATGTAACTTATACAGAATTGTTGGTATGCTCTAAAGCTTTTTTCCAGGAATTCAAATAAGTGAAATGCAAATACTTAGCACCAGAGACTGTAAGCATAGAAAGCGGAAATGAGTAAACGATGTAGTTCTTGTGCAGTTGAGTTTTGCTTCTTTAGGAACTGTCCGTCGTCTCATCAGGGGTTGCTATTAGACTGTTGAACGAGAGTGCAAGAATGATAGATGTTCAAAGAGGCGGGTTGCCCCAGTGTTTCATAACTTTGAAATTGAGACTTAATTTGATGGTCTGTTCAAAACAAAACTCATTTGTTACTCAAAAGAGCAGAGAAAGCACATTTATGCATTTCGAAGATAAAAATTGTTTCTTAAAATTAGATTCTCTGAAGACCCAATTATCTTTAATGTTTTGTGGTGAAAATTTACACTAGCAAATCTCGCAGTTCCTAGCTGGTCTCCGAAGCCTAGTGGTGTGCCACCATTTCACTAGATGGCGCTGTTGCTCATTCAGTGTCAATGGCTTTTTTTTCCTTCCCTAAATGGAATCATGTTTTCCTTCCCAAAGTACAATAAAGCTGCCTTGTCTGCACCATGCTTTGTGTAAGTGCCTCATATCAAGTTCAGGTTGTGCTAGAGAAATTAAGAGCTCTATTTGTGGTCAAAGCAGGCTAACTATCTGACCTTAGGTTGTGGAGGAGGGAAATGCAAGCTGCACCTGCAGCTGTAGCTCCTCGCACCTGCGGCTGCAGCCCCTCAGTGCTCAGAGGACTGGCTTTGGGGGGGAGAGAAGGAGAGACAATGCCCTTAGCCATTTCTCCCTTGGCAGAGTAGTTAAAGCGACAGTGTATCTCCTCGGCTTCTCTGAGTCGGGTCAGCTTTTACATAGTTGGCCTGTCCCAGGAAAGAAGCCGGCTGGGAAAGAGAACCTCCGTGTTCATGTAGTCTTTCTGAGGAAAGTTTTGTTTCCACTTCATTCTGAGCGGGGGTTTAAATAGACTCAGAACAAAGCAAGACGTTTCTACCAGTTACTTCCCATCACTTGGTGACTGATGAAGCTTCATGGTCTTTTTCCTCTAACAACGACAGCACATGGAACATGGGCTTCCAGTGGCTAATGTGACCCCCATTGGGTATTGAACCAACAACTGGGTATGTGCCCTGACCAGGAATCAAACCTATCATCTTTTGGTGTATGGGATGATGCTCCAACAAACTGAGTCACACTGGCCAGGGCTTCACCTTTTGCATTTTAATTATTGTGTCTTGGTGTGGACCTCTTTGGGTTCATCTTGTTTGGGACTCTCTATGCTTCTTGGATTTATATGTCTATTTCTTCACCAGGTTAGGGAAGTTTTCTGTCATTATTTTTTCAAATAGGTTTTATTTCTTCTCTCTCTTCTAGTACACCCATGATGCGAATCTTGGTTTGCTTGAGGTTGTTTCAGAGGCTCCTTATGCTATCCTCATTTGGGGGGATTATTTTTTCTTTTTGCTATAATGATTTGACTGGGTATTTTTTGCTTCCTTAGGTTTTAAATTGCTGATTTAATTCTCATCATCTACTTTATTGTTGATTCCCTGTAAATTATTCTTCATTTCAATTAGTGTATTCTTCATTTCTGACTGGCTCTTTTTTATGGTTTCCATGTCCTTTTTTATGCTTTTGAAGTTCTCATTAAGTTCATCTCTTCCCCTAAATTTGTTGAGCATCCTTATAACCAGTGTTTTGAACTCTGCCTCTAGTAGATTGCTTGTCTCCATTTTGTTTTAGTTGTCCCCTCCTTGATTATCTGATCTGGGCACTCCAGTTGTGCCCCAACCCCTGTGTGGACTGTGTACATCCTCCTGTTTTATTTGAACCTTGATTGCTGTTGGCATGTCAATGGGAGGGATTTATCTCCAGGCTGATTGGTTGCAAGGACTGGCTGTGACCACCAACCACCGTGGAGGATCAGCTGTGCAGGAGCCCACCTCACAGAGAAGGACTAACTCAGCTCTGGTTATACTGAGTCTGCCTCTTGAGTGTGTCACTGTGGAGGTAGGTTGGGTGATGCTTCAATGTGTTCTGAAACTGTCCACTGGTTGCACTGGCTCTGGGGCCTCCCAGGAGGTTCAAGCCAAGGTCAGTCATTGCCTATGCTCTGTGCAGGGCCACCCAGCATGAGATACAAGGCAATTTGCAAATGGCTGATGTAGTGGTGGGCCTGGAACCACTTATCAAGAGGTATGAAGTATGCTGAGGCCAGATGCTGCTTGTTCATAAAGTTTTAGGGAAGTCTGAAATGTGAGCCAAGAAAGGCCTTTCTTATGGAAATCCCCTCCCCCCTGGAAATGGGTTAGGTGGACCCACAAGTTGGGTGGGGTGGGAGTCTCAGGGAATCACAGGGTAGGGCAAACATGGAGTCTCAGATATGATGCCTGCCTTCTGGCTCTGTGGGAGAGAGCTGATCAAAGGAAAATGGCCTCAGCCAGTACTTTTATCTGGCAGAAAGCTGTCCCCCAGCTCTCTGACTGATGGCAGACAATTCGGTTCCTCCCTATGTCCCTGGTGCCTTTCAAGCTACTGCCCAGTGCTGGAGCTCGGAGTGTCTGAGTAAGTCCATGTGTGTGCCCCTTTAAGAGGAACACCTGGGACTCCAGCAGCCTCCATGTCATTCAGTCATAATCCCTGCTGGTCTTCACAGCCAGAAGTTATGGGATCTTCTCTTCCCAGCACTAGATTCCTGACCTGGGGGGCCCTGGTGTGGGGCTGGGACACTCTCACTCCTCAGGGAGAACTTCTTTAGCTGAGATACTCCTCCTGATTTTTATTTGCCACACATGGGACCAGCATGTTCTATCTCTCTCTCTCTTCTTCCCTCCCTCCCTCCTGTAAATCTTCATCTGAGTGGAAGGGAGGAGGAGAGAGAAAGAAACATTGATGTAAGAGATACACATGGATTGGTTGCCTCCTATACCAGCCCCAACCAGGACCAGGGATCTAACCTGCAACCAGGGTCCATGCCCTTGACCAAAATGAAACTCGGGACCCTTCAATCTGTGTACTGATACTCTATTCACTGAACCAACTGGCTAGGTTGTGGCTTATTTTAAAATATAACTTGCCTCCCTTTTTTTTATTCTTTAAAAATATTTTTTACTGATTTCAGAGAGGAAGGAAGAAGGAGAGAGAGATAGAAACATCAATGATGAGAAAGCATCATTTATCAGCTGCCTTCTTCACGACCCACACTGAAGGTCAAGCCCACAACCTGGGCATGTACCCTGACCGGAAAATGAACTGTGACCTCTTGGTTCATAGGTCAATGCTCAACCATTGAGCCATGCTGGCTGGGCTCTTTTTCTTACTCCTTTTCTTTCTTTCTTTTTTTTAATGTATTGATTTGAGAGAGGAAGAGAGAGAGCAAAAGAGAGAGGGAGAGAGAGATCTGTTGTCCCACTTATTTATTGGTTGCTTCTTGTATGTGCTCTGACTGAGGATCAAACCTGCAACCTTGGTGTACTAAGATGATGCTCCAACTAACTGGGCTACCCAGGCAGGGCTTTTTAAAGAAAATATTAAAGGAAACAGCAAAATTTACTGGTATTTATTAGGTGCTTGCTTTATATAAACACTCTGCTCCTTATTGTAAATACTGTTAAATGGAAAATCCTTGCTTTGTGGCAGTATTTCCTTTCTTTTATTGGGGGTGACGCTGGTTAACATTATACATCACATCATTGGTACACTGTATTGTGTGTTCACACCCCAAACCAAGTCTCCCTCCTTTCATCACATCTATCTCCACTCTGTCCCTTTCCTCTCCCCTCCCACATCATACACTGTTGTCCGCATCCACAGGTTTTTTCTCTTTTTTGCTCAATCTCTCTACTCCTCCAACCCAATCCCTCAACCTTTTCTCCAAAAACTGTCACCCGGCTCTCCATCTATGAGTCTGTCTAAAATAGTTCACTAGATTCCACAAATGACTGAAATCATATGGCACTTGTATTTCTCTGACTGGCTTATTTTATAATGAACATAATGCTCTCCAGATCCATCCATGCTGTCACAAAGGGTAAGATTTCTCTTTATGGCTGAGCAGGACTTCACTGTGTAAGTGAACCATAGTTTTTTTAATTCCGTTACCTACTGATGGGCACTTGGGTTGCTTCAAAATCTTGGTTATTGTAAATAATGCTGCAATAAACATACGAGTGCACATGTTCTTTCAAATTAGTGTTTTTTGTTTCTTCAGATAAGTTCCCAGAAGTGTAATAGCGAGTCATGAGGCAGTTCCATTAAAAAAAATTTTTTTTTTTAGGGAACTCTATTCTGCTTTCCATTGTAGTTACACCAGTCTGTATTCCCACCAGCAGTGCACGAGGGACCCCCTCTCCCCACATCCTAGCCAGCACTTGTCTGGTGATGTATTGATGACAGCCATTCTGACAGGTTGTGGTGATACCTTGTGGTGGTTTCAATTTGCATCTCCCTGATGATTGGTAACGAAGATCTTTTCATATGTCTATTGGCCACTATGTGTCCTCTTTGGAGAAAAGTCTATTCAGGCCTTTTGCCCATTTAACCAGACTCATTAAGAAAAAAGTGAGAGAGAACACAAAGTAAAATCAGAAATTAAAGAGGAGAAGTAACAACTGATTCCAAAGAAATAAAAGGGATTGTAAGAAATATTATGAACAACTATATGTCAACAAATTGGACAATCTGGAAGAAATGGATAAATTGCTAGAAATATGCAATCTTCCAAAACTAAACCAAGAGGAATTAGAGAATTTGAATAGACAGATATCAACTAGTGAAACTGAAGCAGTAATCTAAAATCTGCCCCAAAAACAAAAGTTCTGGACTGGATGGCTTCACAGGTGAATTTTACCAAACATTCAAAGAATAACTACCACCCATCCCTCTCAAACTATTCAAAAAAATTCAAAAGGCAGGAAGACTTCCAAGCTCATTTTATAAGACCAACATTACCCTAATTCCAAAACCAAATGAAGACACTACAAAAAAAGAAAATTAAAAGCCACTATCCCTGATGAACTCAGATGCTAAAATCCTCAACAAAATATTAGCAAATTGGATCCAGCAATATATTAAAAAGATCATAACCATGATCATGTGGGATTTATTCTGGGGATTCAAGGTTGGTACAATATCCACTTACCAATAAATGTGATAAATCACATAAATAAAATGAAGGATTAAAACCACATGATCATATCAATAGAGGCAGAAAAAGCATTTGATAAAATTCACCCATTTTTGATAAAAACTCACAGCAAAGTGGGAATAGAGGAAACATACCTCAACATAAAGGTCTTATATGACAAACCCAAAGCCAACATCATATTCAATGGGGAAAAAACCTAAAAATGTTAATCTTAGTATCAGAAACAAGACAGAAATGTCTGCTTTCAAAATTCTTATTCAACATCGGGCCACAGCAATTGGACAAGAAGAAGAAATAAAAGACACCAAATTGGAAAAGAAGTAAAGCTGTCATTATTTGTGGATTACATGATATTGCACTTAGAGAACCCTAAATATTTCACCAAAAACTACTATAATTCATAAATGAATTCAGTAAAGTAACAGGATACAAAATAAATATTCAGAAATCAGTTGTATTTCTATACACCAATAATAAACTCTCTGGAGGGAAACTAAGAACACAATCCAATTTGCAATTGCTTAAGAAAGAATAAAATACCTAGGGATAAATTTAACCAAGGGGATAAAATGGGCTTCAGAAAATTATAAGACACTGAAGAAAGAAATTGAAGAAGATACAAACAAGTGGAAGCATATACTGTGTTCAAGATTTGGAAGAATTAACATCATCAAAATATCCATACTACCCAAAGAGATATATAGATTCAATGCAATCACTATTAAACTACCAATGGCATATTTCACAGATCTAGAACAAATATTCCAAAAACTTATAGGGAACCACAAAAGGCCTGAATAGCAATAGTAATCTTGATAATGAAGAACAAAGTTGGAAGATCACACACTACTAATATCAAACTATATTATGAAACCACTGTAATCAAAACAGCCTGGTACTGGCATAGAAACAGGCAATGGAACAGAATAGAGAGCCCCGAAGTAAACCCACACCTTTATAAGCACCAATATTTGACAAAGGAGGCAAAAACATGCAAGGGGATAAAGATAGGACAGATATGTGCAAAAAAGTGAAACTAGACCACCTTACAATAAACATAAGAATAAACCCAAAATTGATTAAAGACTTACTGTTAGATTAAAAAACCATAAAAACGCTAGAAGAAAACATTGGCAGTAAAGTCTTGGACATTTCATGTAGTAACGTATTTTTTTTTTCTGATATATCTTCTAGGGCAAGGGAAACAACAGTGGTTCCTTTTCAGTTCTCTAGTTGAAGAACTTCCATTCAGCTCAATTTCAGGTGGTTCTGAATGATGGTTGTTGTATAGTGTAGTTATAATTTTGATGTGGTTGTGGGAGGATGCCAGTACTGCCTTTACCTATGCCACCATCTTTTTTTTTAAAAAAAAATACATTTTTATTGATTTTTTACAGAGAGGAAGAGAGAGGGATAGAGAGTTAGAAACATCGATGAGAGAGAATCATCAATCAGCTGCCTCTTGCACACCCTCTACTGGAGATGTGCCCGAAACTACCGTATTTTTCGGACCATAAGACGCACCTTTTCTTCACCAAATAGTGGGAGGAAAAGTGCCTGCGTCTTATGGTCCGAATAGAAGTAGTGCCTGCGTCTTATGGTCCGAGTTGCAGAGCGGCAGCGGGTCCCCCGGGACCTTCCGTGTCCCTGGGGACTGCATATTTGGTGAAGAAAAAGTGCGTCTTATGGTCCGAAAAATACGGTAAGCTCCATGCCCTTGACCGGAATCGAACCCGGGACCTTTCAGTCCGCAAGCTGACTCTCTATCCACTGAGCCAAACCGGTTTCAGCCCTATGCCACCATCTTGACTGGAAGTCTTCTTTCCTTTTTATGGCTTAAGAACACTCCACTGTATATAGAAACTGCTTTTTGCCTATCCTTTCATCGGTCTGTAATCCCCTGGGTTACTTCCACCTTTTAGTTACTGTGAATAATGCTGCTGTGAACAAAAATTTCCTCTGAGTGGCTGCTTTACTTCTTTCAGGTATTTATCCAGAAGTAGAATTGTTGGGTCATATGATAATTCTTTGTTTAATTTTTGAGAGAAACCTCCATACTATATTTCATAGTGGCTGAACCATTTTATATCCTCACCAGCAGTGCACAGGTTTCCAATTTCTCCACATCCTCACCAACACTTGTTATTCTCTGCTTTTCTTTAGAGTAGCCATCCTAATGGGTGTGAGGTGGTATTTCATTGTGGATTTTTTTTTTCATTGTGGTTTTGATTTGCATTTCTATAATATTGTTTTTATAGTACAACTTTATGGCATTGGGTTCATTTACTATTAATTTAGCTTGCTTCCTATATCGAAAATTGCTGAATGGGAGCCAATGTTCACTGACATCAAATACTTCTTTTTAGCTATAAAATTTTACACTTTTTGAGAATTACAAGAATATTATTACATAACTAGAACTTAAGATTTCCCTTTGGATTTTGCAGTCAGTAAGCTGTATTCATGTGGATAAAATACAAGGCCATTTATAAATTACTTTTAGTACATGTAAAATGAAAAGTAAAACTCCCCCTCCCCTGCAAATGAATGACTATGTAAAAATTGGAATGTCATACACCTGCATTTCTTAAGTTCTGGAAAGTAATTAAAAACCAATAGAATGTCCAAATGCTGTTTTCTTATATTCTTCTCAGGAGTCAATACAGAATATTGGTTTTAAAGGCCTCTGACCCTCCGCACTTTTCAAGTGGCAGTGTCGAGGTGTTTGAGCAGTCCCTTTATACTCAGCAGGACAGAGCAGGTCTCTTGCACTGGAATTTGCCATCTTGTTTTTGTTATTTATTAGTTATAAGGTGGCTATGACTGATCTAAAGTCCTACCAATTATCTCTATATATAAAGCCCTAATATACAAATAGACTGAGTGGTGGAACAACAGAACAACCATTGGCGTGCACTGACCACCAGGAGGCACGTGTGGAACATGCTGGGCATCAGCCGTGGCGGGGTGGTGGAGCAGGTGAGGGGCGGCACCAGACCAAGGGGGGACGCCGGTCACTGCATAGGGGGGAGCCTCTGGTGGTTACTGAAAATTCTTTGCTCCCGCGTGCCGCAGTCCCACCCAGTGCTCGCATCCACTGCCAGCCCTGGTGCCGGGCCTGATCCATGGGTGCCATCAGCAGGTGTGAGCGATGACTGGCAGCCCGAATGCCCCTGAGGGCTTCTCCACTCCCCCTGCTCCTGAGGAGCAATTGGGGCTGGCAGCCGCCTCTCGCACCCACTGCAGGCAACTGCCCTGTTCACACCCGCTGCAAACCAGAGCCTCTGCTCACACCCGCTGCTGGCGCTGGCCCCGCTTTCACCCACTGTCGGCACCCAGCACTGTTCCAGATTGCTGGGGAACGTCAGTGGGTGCGAGTGGTGGCTGCCTGCCCCATTTGCCCCTAAGGGCTTCTCCACCTCCCCCTGCTCCTGAGTTGTGACTGTCAGTGGGTGCGAGTGGGGCTGGTGCCTCAGTATGTGGGAGTGGCAGTGGTGGGAGCGGGGCTGCTGGCAGAGAGGAGATTGGGGGGCCATGGTGGGAGGGGCCAGGCAGGGACATGGAGGATATGCTCCTGCAGCCTCACAGCCACAGTTCCTGTCAAGGTGCACAAATTTGTGCATTGGGCCCCTAGTAGCATTATAAATACATGTCTGTTATAGGAAAAGTAGAAAATACAGATGAAAAGAAAATACTAATAAATTTTACCTTCCCCATAACCCTGACAGCACTACTATTAACATTTTGATATATATCCATCCATTCTTTTTCTATGAATATATGTACCCACAATACAAATTTGCAAACTTTTAACATTAAAAAATGAAAAAATGAAAAGGTATTTTTATTCTTTCAAGATGAATCATGTGAAATTCATAAACAACTATTTTCTAAATAAAATGACAAAGATGGAAGACATCATTTAGGGCTTGAGAGTAAGCTTCTTGTTAAAGGATTAAACTAAGAGCCTGGGGAGAATGGGTGTTTTTGAGGATGCTGGTATTGTAACTATTCGTAAATAATATAAATAACCACCAGATGAGCAATAGAACAAACAGTACAGTTGGCAATTTCTGAAGAGAATGTAATTTTTTGTCACATAAAATGCCAGCAGTAGTGAATTCAGTCACTACTTAGACGTTCTCAGGTATTGAGATGTTTCATTAAACGTGAAGGCTTGCAAGACAGCTGCTGGAGCTCACAGTCACATTTCCATTAGAAAAGAGGAGGCCCACTCCCACCTTGCAAATCTAATATTTCAATGTGTTCCCTTTTCTTTTTTAAATAAAAGTGTACTCAAATGGATTACTTAACATTTGGGTTTTGGGATATAAAACATTTCTTTGCTTGTTTGTTGTTAATGCCTATTTTAATAGGTGTGTAACCCATAGAGTTGATGTGTTATAGATTACACATCCATTTCTTTATGGTGCACACTTAGTTTGGGTCTCTTTCTACCGCCACCATTTTTTGTTATTTATATACTATGTAATGCTGCTACAGCAAATATTTTGGTGCACAAACCACAAAACATTTTTACTTTTGTGGAGTTCTTTTTCTTTCAGATAATCTGGTCACATTTACTGAACAAGGGGTCTGAACATTTTTATAGCTCTTTTTATTGAAAATATCTTCTTAGCACGAAAAATTCCAAGCACATAAAAAAGAAAGGTCTTAAGATTCCTCCTTATATCCTTCGGCCATTATCACGCGGCCAATCTTGTTCCACCCACACCTTCCATTCTGTGGTCCCCTCATTTCCAAGCAAATCCCAGCCATCGTATTCCAGCCGTGTAAGCACACACCTTTCACCGATGAGGACTCTTCAAGAGCCTCACGGCACCTGCCACCCCTAACAACCTGACCTTAACCAGCCAGCAGTGCAGGGCGTGGCCCTGTCTTCAGAGCCGCCGCCTCCCCCGCGGGCAGCTCCGGAGCGCGGGGTCCCGCGCCCCGCGGGGTCTGGAGAGGGAGCCCCGGGAGGGGCCTCGACCGCGCAGCTTCCACCGGCGCCGCCCCGCCCGCCCCGCCCGCCCCGCCCCCATGGAGGCGCTCAGAGCCGGAGCAGCGGCAGGTGAGGCGCGCGCTGCAGCCACAGGGCCCGTCGCAGGGGGCGTGGGCTGGGGGTTCGCCGCAGGGTCTCCCCAGGGAAGGGGCACAAAGCATGCGTGAGGCGGCAGGTGACAGGGTTTTAAGGGGTGCCGGGAAGGTGGGGTCCATGGGAGGTGTGCGAGTGTGTGTGTGAGTCTGTGTGAGTGTGTGTGTGTGAGTGTGTGTGAGTGTGCGTGTGTGAGTCTGTGTGAGTGTGTGTGTGTGAGTCTGTGTGTGAGTGTGTGTGAGTGTGCGTGTGTGAGTCTGTGTGAGTGTGTGTGTGAGTGTGTGTGAGTGCGCGTGTGTGAGTCTGTGTGAGTGTGTGTGTATGAGTGTGTGTGTGTCTGTGTGTGTGTGAGTGTGTGTGTGTCTGTGCGCGTGTGTGAGTCTGTGTGAGTGTGTGTGTGTCTGTGTGTGTGAGTCTGTGAGTGTATGTGTGTGTGTGACTGTGCGCGTGTGTGAGTCTGTGTGAGTGTGTGTGTGTGTCTGTGTGTGTGAGTGAAAGTGTGTGTGAGTGTGTGTGTGAGTATGCGTGTGTGAGTCTGTGAGTGTATGTGTGTGTGACTGTGTGCGCAAGTGTGTGTGAGTGTATGTGTGTGTGTGTGTGTGTGTGTGTGAGAGAGAGAGAGAGAGAGAGATATGAACTGTCCAGGAAAGGGATGCGAGCCCATTTAGGAACAGTAATGACGGAAACTGTAATATTCCAGCAGCAAAAACAATGGTAATAATGGCTACTAGTCGTTAAGTGGTGTGTGCCAGTGCTGGGCTTAGTCCTTTCATGTTACCTAGTTTACCTCAGAATTTTTTAAGCAAAAAGTGGGAAATGCAGGGAGGGCAAATGCACGGAGACTGTCATGAGCGTCATCAGTAATGTCTGCAGGCTTCGTCAGGGAGTCGCCATTGCCACCCCGTTGTACAGAGGAGGAACGAGAGCCCAGAGAGGTTAAAGGGTTGGCCAATGGCACACAGCTATTCAAGGGTGGCCTGCCTTAAAGCCCGGCTCCTATTCCCGAGGTGGTACCAGCTGCCTGGAGCTTAGGTTCATGGCTGCTGAGCAGAGAGGCCAGCAAGCAGAGCTGGTAAAGGCTTTGGATCGTGGAACTGGGTTTGGGGTCTGGCCCTGACACTTTACAGCTGTGTGACCTGGGGCAGATTCTTGGCCTCTGAGAGCCCCTTTCCTGGTCTGTGAAGTAGATAATTGTAATGTTTGCCTCCAAGATTCTGCAAGGATGAAGTGACAAGGGTGTAGAGGGGCTTATCTCGTGTTCTCTCCTAGTCAGGGGTTGCTGGGATATGCTCCCTTGGCAGTGAGGCAGCCACACACTGGGCACCCCTGCCATTTGGGTGACCTTTGTGAGGCCTGAACTCCTCTAGGAGACTCACTGGGCTGATGGAAAGAGTAGGGGAAGGGCAGAGCCTGGGCCCTGGAAGATGCTCAGTAAGACCATTTCTTTCATTATGGGATCTCCAGCCTTCTGACTTCTTCTCCGGAGACTGAGAGGAAGAGGCCTGGCTGTCCCGTGTTGAGCCTCACCGTCAGGGCAGGGCTGGGACAGGAGAGGCTCCATGCCCCTAGTTCAGAAAGCTCTCACCCTTGGGGTTCTGCACCCTTGTGAGCCTGGCCATTCCAACACCAAAGTTTGAAATAAAACCCAAATCCAGTTCAATCAGCCCTGTATCCTACAAGCTGGACAAGTTAGGGCATTTTGCACTATAGTAATGAAATGGTATCTTTTTTGGGGGGTGGGGGTGGGAGGGAGAGGGAATCTCCAAATTGGTATCTGCAGGCCCATACGTAGGTGTCTGTGGTACAGATCTCAGACAGAGCCGCTTCGCAGGCAGTAAAATCCATCATTGTGAATTGTTGGTTTGCTTCTGGATGGATTGCCCAGCGGTGGAGCAACCTCCCGGCATCTTTGCAAGTTTCCTAGGAAATGAAATGTTTCTCATCCGTAAGGTGAGCAACTTGTCCTGGCTCCCTGGTGACAGTCCCAGGAAACTGGGCTGCTGTTCTCCCTACCCATCCAAATTCGTGTAATGTCTCAGGAAACTGTTCGTTTAAGGCTTGTGGTCATTTTTGCGCTATCATTTTAGGTTCCAACAGGGTGATCCTGCTAGTCTGATTTCCAACCTCCTCCCCAGCCCCCACAGCCAATGGGGATTCCAAGGGGCGGGGCCCAGGGAGAAAGGCATTGACTCCCTAATCACCTTTGCCCTGCCTCGGCCTTTCAGTCCTTTTGGCCAATCTCCTAAATGAGAATGATCCAAAGGACTTTCATTCAAACCCACGGGCTGGGTTTCCTTGGAATGGGCTTCTCAGTAATTGTAAACTTCTCTGCAGAGTTAATGGGAGGCTGTGCCAGGGGCACAAGAAGCTCCTTGTCTGGGAAACTGGAGAAGGTGACTGAGGCCAGTGCCCAGGGCAGCGGGCCAAAGGACAGGGAGAAAGCAGGAGCCAAAGAGACCCAAACCCAGTAGGGGTTGTGGGAGGTTGGGTAGACATCCTGGGGCAGGATGGGTAGGTAAGCGAGTCTACAAAGTGCTTTGAAACTGTTAATGAAAAAAAACCCATTGAAACCTGTAAAGAAATGTTGTGAGTTTATTTGAGCCAAACTGTCGACAATTGCCGGGAAGCAGAACCTCAAAGGATTGAGATAATGCTCCAGAGAATGGCCGGTTACATTTCTGTATTTATACCTTGCAGTCAAAGGAGGGACATAGGTGGGTTACATGAAATTCATTGGTGATGGAGTAAGGAGGCGGGAGAAAGCAAGCCTGTGGGAAACCCCTGGGATTGGATAAAAAGTAAAATGATGGACTCATACTTAGGTGAGTGCAGGAACAATTAACATGATAACGAAGGAATTTAAGGCATCTGTCCTGGCACCCACCACATTTGGTTGTGTCCCAGGGGCTCCAGAAAAAAGGGAAGTTACAAGTTACCCAGACATCTCACAGATAGGTTATCTTAGAGGCAGGAAGGCAGATGGGCTCAGTAAAGATCAAAGCTGATCTTTGTCTGGGAAAATATTGGCCTAGAAAATGACTGCCCACTATAACCTGTTGGTAGTAAGATATTTGATTTTTAAACCATCTTTTGTGGTTACTTTAGGTCTCTGAGTTTGCAAGACTGCCACGCAGGCCTTCCCTGAGCTTATCAGGTCAGCATGTGGCTCTTTTCATTCACAAAACCCAGAGTGGAAGGTGCAGCTTTGGTGTCTGGAGGTTTCAAAAGTTTTAGTTTGTTTTTGTCCTGGGCAGTAAAATGAGCATAAGTGTTTGCAAAGTTGGTTGTGGAAGCCCCCTTGGGGGTTAAAGAATCTGTTTGCAAAACAGGCTAGACCACACCAGAGAACTCTCCATGAAAGAACTTGGATTCCTCTGAAACACTCTGGAAAGTTGTGCATTTGGGTTTCCCGTCAAGTTCCTGTTAAGAAGGGGTATCTGCATGTGGGGTGTAAGCATAGTGCAATTCCCAGACTTCACCTGACCTGACCCAGGAGCAGCTCTGAGTGGTCCCCCCTTCTCCACTTCACCAAGAGGACACCAAATCCTCATGTTTTCCTTTTAGCCCTCTGCCCATTCCTCACAGCCCCGTTCCTCTACCTATCCACCCTCCTTTATTTCATTTTTAAAATATATACATTTTTTATAGTTGATAGTATTACAGATGTTTCCTATTTCCACCCCTTCCATAATCCCCCTTCCCCAAGCCCCTATCCACCCACCCAGATCTTCACCACCCTATTGCCCGTGTCCATATATGCATATCTCTATATGTCAAAAACCAGGGACCTGAATTCCGTATTGACCAGTGGCTGTGACACACACAGTAGCCAGTGAACTGGCCAATCTGAGGGTGGGGCTAGCTGGCCAACTGCCTGTAGCCCCTCACCCAGCCAGCTCCTCCCCTGATGGTCCCCCTACCCCATTTGGGATGGGGCTGACCGACCAACCTCTCATGGCCCCTCCCCTCAGCTGGCCGGGCCCTGATTGAACCCTGATTGGCAGGCCTCCGAACTACCTCCTGCTGTCTCCTCCTCCCAATAGGCCTAGCCCCTAACCTACCCCAGTTAGGGCCAGGCTGGCAGGACCCCATGGGTACATGAATTCATGCACTGTGTCTCTAATAACAATATAAGTGCTCTGATTTATATCTTATTGGCCCCCCATTTCCACACTGAGGTATGTCAGTCTGTTCCATGCCTCAATACATCAGGTCTTATTTTGTTGGTCAATTCATTTTGTTTATTAGATCCCACAAATAAGTGAGATCATGTGACATTTGTCTTTCTCAGTTTGGTTTGTTTCACTTAGCATAATAGTCTCCAGGTCCATCCAGGCTGCCCCAAAGGATAAGAGACACCTCCTTTTTACAGCTGTATAGTATCCGTTGTATAAATGTCCCACAGCTTTATTATCTATTCATCTTCTGATGGACACTTGGGCTGTTTCCAAGTCTTAGCTATGAACATAGGGGTGCATATATTCTTTCTGATTGGTGTTTTAGAGGTTTTAGGATATATTCCCAGAAGTGGAATCACTGGGTCAAACAGAAGTTCCATTTTTAATTTTTTGAGGAAACTACATACTGTTTTCCACAGTGGCTGCTCCAGTCTGCATTCTCACCAGCAGTGAACTAGTGATCCCTTTTCTCCACATCCTCACTAGCACTTGTTTGTTGATTTTTTTGATGATATTCTGACAGGTGTGAGGTGATATCTCATTGTAGTTTTAATTTGCATCTCTCTGATGATTAGTACCTTTGAGCATATTTTCATGTCTCTTGGTCATTTGTATGTCCTTTTGGAGAAATGTCTGTTCAGGTTATTCTACCCATTTTTTAATTGCACTGTTTGTCTTCCTTTTGTTGAGTTGTATGTGTTCCTTATATATTTTGGATATTAATCTCTTATCAGATGTATCATTGCCAAATATGTTCTCCCTACAGTTCTATTTTCGTTTTGTTGATGGGTTTCTTTGCTGTGCAGAAGCTTTTTATTTTGATGTAGTCCCATTTGTTTATTTTCTCCTTAGATTCCTTTCCCTAGGAGATGTATCAGCAAAAATTCTGCTATGTGAGATGTCTGAGATTTTACTGCCTATGTTTTCTTCTAAGATTTTTATGGTTTTATGCCTTACATTTAAGCATTTTATCCATTTTGAGTTTATTCTTGTATATGGTATAAGTTGGTGGTCTAGTTTCATCTCTTTGCATGTGTCTGTACAGTTTTCCCAACACCATTTGTTGAGGAGACTGTCTTTACTTCACAGTATGTTCTTGCCTCCTTTGTCAAATATTAATTGACTGCACTGGTATAGGTCAATTTCTGGGTCCTCTGTTCTGATCCATTGGTCTATATGCCTTTTCTTGTGCCACTATCAGGCTGTTTTGGTTATAATGGTTTTGAAGTATAGTTTGATATCTGTTATTGTGACCCCTTCAACTTTGTTCTTCTTTCTCAAGATTGCTACAGCTATTCAAGTTCTTTTATAATTCCATAAAAATTTTTGGAGTATTTGTTTTAGTTCTCTGAAGTATACTGTTGGTATTTTAATAGGGATTGTGTTGAATTTATATATTGCTTTGGGTAATATACACATTTTAATGATGTTAATTCTTCCAATCCATGAACATGGTATACATTTCTACATCTTTGAATTTTTCTCTATTTTTTCAATGTCCTGTAGTTTTCCAAGTACAGGTTTTTTTTCCTCCTTAGTTAAGTTTATTCCTAGGTATCTTTTTGTTTGTTTGTTTTGTTGCAATGGTAAATGGGATTTAAAATTTTTTTCTTTTTCTGAGAATTCATTATTGGTATTTAAAAATGCCATCAATTTCTGGATGTAGATTTTCATCCTGCTACCTTGCCTAATTCATTAAAAAATATTTGTATTTCAGAGAGGAAGAGAGAGGGAAAGAGAGAGAGAAACATCAATGATGAGAGAGAATCCTTGCTTGGTTGCCTCCTGCATGCCCCACACTGAGGATCAATCGGGAATTGAACCACAACCTCCTGGTTCATAGGTGAACGCTCAACCACTGAGCCACACCAGCTGGGCCCTAATTCATTTATTAAGTCTAGTAGTTTCCTGGTGGAGTCTTTAGGGTTTTCTATGTACAATATCATGTCACCTGTGAATAATGACAATTTTATTTCCTCTTTTCCAATTTGGATGCCTTTTATCTCTTCTTCTTGTATGATTGCTGTGGAATTCCAGTACTATATTGAATAAGAGTGGTGAAAACAGATATCCTTGCCTTGTTCCTGTTGTTAGTGGAAACACTGTTAGTTTTTCCCTATTGAATATTATGTTTGCTGTAGGTTTGTCATGTATGGCCTTTATTATGTTAAGGTCTGATCTCTCTATTCACAGTTTGCTGAGAGTTTTTGTCAAAAAAGGGTGCTAAATTTTGTTGAATGCTTTTTCTGCATTTATTGTTGTGATCATGTGATTTTAAACTTTCATTTGATTTATATGATGTATCATATTTGTTGATTTGCAAATATTCTACCAGTCTTACACCCCTGGAATAAATTCCACTTGAGCATGGTGTATGATCTTTTTAATATATTGATGGATCTGATTTGCTAATATTTTGTTGAGAATTTTAGCATCAGTTTTCACCAGGGATATTGGCCTGTAATTTTCTTTCTTTGTAGTGTCTTTATCTGGTTTTGTATGAGGATAATACTGGCTTCATATAAAGAGCTTATATGTGTTCCTTCTTCTGGAATTTTTAAGAATATTTTGAGGAGGATAGGTGTTAGTTCTTCTTCTATGTTTGGTAAAATTCACCTGTATATCCATCAAGTCCAGGACTGTTGTTTGTTGGGAGTTTTAAAATTATTGCTTCAATTTCATTGGTCGTAGTTGCCCTACTCAGGTTTTCTGATTCTTCCTGACTGAGTTTTGGAAGATTGTATGTTTCTAGGAATTTGTCCATTTCATCCAGATTGTCCAGTTTGTTCCATATAGTTGTTCATAGTATTTATTTACAATCCTTTGTATTTCTGTGGTGTCTGTTTTTATATCTCCTCTTTCATTTCTGATTTTATTTATTTGGGTCCTTTCTCTTTGTTTCTTGATGAGTCTGGCTAAGAGTCCATCAATCTTGTTTATCTTTTCAAAGAACCAGCTCTTGTATTCATTGATCTTTTGTATTGTATTTTTTGTTCTCTGTGCATTTATTTCCACTCTGATCTTTATTATTTATTTCCTTCTATTTCCTCTGGGCTTTTCTTGATTCTCTTTGTTGTGAAAGAAAAGAGCCACATGCTAACCTGACAAGCTCAGGGAAGGCCTGTGTGGCAAGTCTTGCAAACTCAGAGACCTAAAGTAACCACAAAATATGGTTTAAAAATTAAATATTCAAACAGGTTATAGTGGGCAGTCATTTTCTAGGCTGATATTTTCTCAGACAAAGATCAACTTTGATCTTTACTAAGCCCATTTGCCTTTTTTTTTTTTTTACACCTCTAAATAACTTATCTATGAGATGTCTGGGTAGCTTGTAACTCCCCTTTTTCTGGAGCCCCTGGGCACAACCAAATGTGGTGGGCACCAGGACACATGCCTCAAATTCCTTCGTTATCATGTTAATTGTTCCTGCACTCACCTAAGTACGAGTCCATCATTTTACTTTTTTTTAATAATATATTTTTATTGATTTTTCACAGAGAGGAAGGGAGAGAGATAGAGAGCCAGAAACATTGATGAGAGAGACACATCTACCGTATATGCCTGGGGATGTGCCTCCAACCAATGTACATGCCCTTTACCGGAATCGAACCTGGGACCTTTCAGTCCGCAGACGACGCTCTATCCACTAAGCCAAACCGGTTTCGGCCATCATTTTACTTTTTATCCAATCCCAGGGGTTTCCCACCGGCTTGCTTTCTCCTGCCTCCTTACTCTATCACCAATGAATTTCATGTAACCTACCTATGTCCCTTCTTTGATTGCAATGTATAAATATAGAAATGTAACCAGCCATTCTCTAGAGCATTATTTCAATCTGTTGAGGTTCTGCTTCCCGGCAATTGTCGACAGTTTGGCTCAAATAAACTCACAAAAATTCTTTACAGGTTTTTATGTGTTTTTTTTCCCCATTAACACTTTCTCATTCATTTAGTTGAAGGGTTAGATAGCTTAGAGTGCTTTTCTTGTTATTTTGTGTTTTCTTTATTTATATTTTATTATTTATTTATTTATTTACTTTTTTTTTTTTTTAGGTAGGCCTATGGTGCTGTGAACTTCCTTCTCAGGACTGCTTTCCCCATGTCTCATAGGTTTTGGGTGGTTGTGTATTCATTTTCATTTGCTTCCAGGAAGTTTTGAATTTCTTGCTTGATCTTATTGGTAACCCTTTCATTGTTTAATAACAAACTATTTAGCCTCCATATATTTAAGTATTTTTGATTTTTTTATTGTAATTTATTTCTAAGATCATTCCATTGTGATCCAAGAAGATAATTGCTATTATATAAATCTTGAATTTGCATAGGCTTGTTTTGTGCCCTAACATGTGGTCTATCTTTGAAAATGTTCCATGTGCGCTTAAGAAGAACATATATTCTGTTGCTTTTGGGTGAAATGTTCTGTAAATATCAGTTAGATCCATCTGATCTAGTGTGTCATTTAAGGCCTCTGTTCCCTGGTAGATTTTTTAAAAATCTGGATGATGTATCCAGTGATGTCAGTGGGTGGTTAAAGTCCACTACTATGACTGTCAGTATCTCCCTTAAAGTCCATCAAGAGTTTTTTATGGCCCTGCTCAGTGGTTGGCAAACTGAATCATGAGCCACATGTGGCTCTTTCGCCCCTTAGGTGTGGCTCTTCCACAAAATACCACGTGCAGGCCTGCACGTATAGTGTGAAACTTCGTGGCCCATGCGCTGAAGTCAGTTTTTGGCTCTCAAAAGAAATTTCAATCGTTGTACTGTTGATATTTGGCTCTATTTACTAATGAGTTTGCTGACGACTGCCCTAGCTGGTTAGACTCAGTAAATAGTGTCAGCCTGCAGATCAAAGGGTTCTAGGTTTGATTCTGGTGAAGGGAACATACCTCCATTTCAGGCTTCTCTCTAGCTTGGGCCTTAATCAAGGCTCGTGCAGGAGGTAACCAATCAAGTGTTCCTCTCACATCGATGTTTCTTCCTTTTCCTCTCTCTTCCACTCTCTCTAAAAATTAATGGAAAAATGTCCTTGGGTGAGGATTAAAAAGAAAAAACAAACAGCTTTTTTTTTTTTTTTTAAATGTATTTGGTTGCTCCTATATTGGGTGTATATATGTTTATAAGGGTTATATTTTCTTGTTGAATCATTTCCTTTAGTAATATGTAGTGGTCTTCTTTGTCTCTTGTTATGGCTATTGAATTCTATTTTATATGATTGTCTATTGCTACCCCAGCTTTTTTTTCTTTCCATTTGTATGGAATATTTTTTTCCATCCCTTCACTCTCAGTCTCTGTGTATCTTCTGAGGTGGGTCTCTTGTAGACAGCATATATATGGGTCATGTTTTCTTATTCATTCAGTCACCCTATCTTTTGATTGTAGCATTTAATCTATTTATATTTAAGCTTATTATGGATAGGTATTATTTATTGCCACTTTTATTTTTGTTATAGCTATGATCCTCTTTTTCTCTCTCCTTTTCTTCTTCTTTTTAAAAAAATATATTTTATTATTTTTTTACAGAGAGGAAGGGAGAGGGATAGAGAGTTAGAAATATTGATGAGAGAAAAACATTGGTCACCTGCCTCCTGCATGCCCCCTACTAGGGATGTGCCTGCAACCAAGGTACATGCCCTTGACCGGAATCGAACCTGGGACCCTTCAGTCCAGAGGCCAACACTCTATCCACTGAGCTAAACTGGTTTCGACTTCTTCTTCATCTTAAAGCAGTCCCTTTAACATTTCTTGCAATGCTGATTTGGTGGTAATGTACTTATTTAACCTTTTTATAAATTTCACCTTCAATATTAAATAACTAGAGGCCAGGTGCACGAAAATTTGTGTACTGGGGGAAGAGTCCTTCAGCCTGGCCTGCCCAACCTCATAGTCTGAGAGCCCTCATGGGATGTCCTTAGGCCCGTTTCCCATGGGGAGTAGGCCCAAGCCTCAGTCTGGCCTCCCTCTGTGGGAGGAAACTGGCCAATCAGGTATATAGATACTTTCTGGAGGCAGCATGGACTCCTTCCTTATTTCTTTCCTCTGTGGTTGGAGAACAGGGGGCTAAAAGATGGAGATAGAACTGTGCCTGGGCCTGGAGCTTTTTAGGCAGTGGAAAGAGGGAGAGGGCTGGGAAAGTCTAGACATACCCTGTTTCCCCGAAAATAAGACAGTGTCTTATATTAATTTTTGCTCCCAAAGATCTGCTAGGTCTTATTTTCAGGGGATGTCTTATTTTTCCATGAAGAAGAATACAGTACACATTTATTGTTAAATGAAAAAAAGGAAATTTATTACCTGTATACAGTATGGTAGTACAGTAGTTGTCAACACAAACCAGACAAACTGTGAACCCTACAGTATCAAGAATTTACTCATTTATTCAGTGACAATCATGTCATCATCTTCTGGAACATCATCATAACAATCCAATTCCTGAATTTCCTGGTGAATTTCTTGTGACTCCATTTCTTTCAGAATCAGTGGACCAAATCTCTCATGTTTAGCAATAGCACTGTCTTTCAATGAGTACTTCTTGTCAAGGTAGCCTGCTCGCAGTGCATTTGCAATGCAACTGTCAGTGATTTTCTCCCATGAATTCTTCACCCAAGTCACAACTTTCTGCAGTTTAGGTTTCACAAAGTTTTCATGCTGATTTCTCTCCATTCTATTTTCAATGTAGTCATTAATTTCCATGTGCAAATTGTCTTTGAATGGCTTGTTTATTGCAATATCAAGAGTCTGGAAATAGGCCGTCATTCCAGCGGGAATCATTATCCGATCTATTTTTCTTTCCTGAAGAAATGTCCTCATGTCTTTAACGCAGTGAGCGCTGGTTGCATCCCAGACTAGCAACCGCTTTGGCTCCCTCGCATAACAAGCGGCAGCATTAAATCGACCTACTTCCTTATAACTGCTTGTGTGGCCCAGGCTTTTTCAGTTTCAATAATAAAAATGCCAAAACACGTTCAATCTTTTCCTTCTTGCCCTTAGAAATGATTAAAGGTGGGATTTTAGTGCCATCCAGATGAATTGCCAAAATATAGGAAACACGTGCACTTTCGTAAGCAGTGGAGGGAATGTACACGAAGGAGGCACCCCGCTGTTCAATTGTTGTTTGAGATGATTGGCGCATAAACACTGCAGTTTCATCCATAGCAATCATGTTGGAAAGATTGTATTTAGAGAAGTCAGCATCATCAATAAAGGACTTGAATGCAAGTGCTCGCTTAATAACTTGAGTATCTTCCAACCTAAACAATGTTGTAGATCTTCTTAAAGACAGTTCACTTCGCTGAAGGAAATTATCCAGCCAGTGTTGTGATGCTTTGAAGTCTTCGGGGGCTATGTCAAACTGTGGTGCCATTGCAAGGGCAAATTCTTGAATCTGAGCCCTATTCACAACCAAAGCCTTTGCTCTCCTGTCAACAACTCATTCACAGATCAGGTCTTCCAGCTTGGAAAATAATGGTTGCCGACCTGATCCACACTTGCGCTTTTTAGCATTTCCCTTGTCCACTTGTTCCATGAGGTTACCATACTCTGATAGCCATTTTCAGACCAATCGGATACTCATCATCTTCTTTTTGCAGAAAGCAGTAAGATTTTGGCTCCAAGAGTCTTCCACGAATCCTTTCTTGTACTCCACGTGTAAGGTTGTAAGGTCCCAAGGGAGAGGTTTGTAAGGTCCCAGCTAAGAGGTTTGCAACGCAAAACCAAGACACGGAATCCAGGCGATTAAGAAGGGGGTTTTAATCTACACTCCCGGGTGAAGCTCTCTGGTTCGTGGGTGGGCCAGGGAAGTTCGCGCCCAAAAGCGGCATAGGTATTTCTTTTATACAGCTGGGAGGGTGGAAGGCATGAGAGGTGTAGAATTCCTGCATCAGGCCAGGGGTCTAGGAAGGCCCTAGGGAGGCACCAGCTAGCCAGCTATCTTTGTCACCATCCATCCTGCAGATGCTTGCATCTGCTCTGGGCTTCCTCCCCACCCCCCTGCCTCGACCTAACATCCCAGCCTTTTGGTGGTAGGGGGTGAAGAAGTCTGTCTGGCTGCTTCCGGCTGAAAATGGGCGTAGATGGGGTGTCAAAGGCCAGGATCAGGCAGAGGCAGATCTGAGGGCAGCCCTGTGTAGGGATGGAGCAGGAGCTGGTTTACAGTCAATCGAGACATTTCAGCGATCCTGGAGCGGATGAATTTGAGGATGCAGGAGCTAGGGAAAAAAAGACACTGATTAGAATTAGGGGCCCTATCAGGGGTAGGATCCAAGTAGCTAAAGGGCTTTGGAGCCAGCTGAAAAGAGAGTTGTCCCGTGAGTGTCTTGCATGTAATTCTTCGCTCAGCTTAGTCAGGGTCTGCACGTTCTGTTCCACCACTCCGGACTCGTTGATGTTGTAATAGCGTTCTTCTTGAAGGAACATCCAGGTTCCTCCTCTTTGTGCAGTAAGAAGGTCTAGGGCCCTTCGGTTCTGCAGGGCTATTTGGGCTACCGATGTTACTTGATGCTGTAGGGAAGCTAAGGAGGTAGTGGTAGATTCCAGGGCTATCTGGAGTTTGTCATTGAAATCCTGAGCAGAAATCATGCTGTTACCCAGGGTCCCCTCAGAGAGGCCTATTGAGGCAGCGATACTTACCCCGAACATGACAGGGAGGAAGGTGGCCCAGTGGGCCCAGGAGTGGGACGAAGGCATGACTAGGAACGAGTGGGTTATTGGGCTATTATCGAGGCGACATGGAAGGGGCCCGGTGGCCAGTGGGCAGGTGGATTTGCTGTCAATTCCCATGACCGAGATTGGGGAAGGGAACTGTGGCCCAGAAAAAGAAGGCAGAACAGAAAAGATAGCCCCCATATCGATCAAAAAGGAGATCTGCTTACCCGCTACCTGGAGTTTTACCCGAGGCTCGGCCAGGGTGATGGGGGTGGTGGAGTCCTGGCTTCTTCAGTCTTCGGCCAGTCCCAGCATGGCCAGCAGCAGGTCATGACCTGGAAGGACAGTTCCTCCACACAGAGGGCCTGTCACTTTTCCAAGGGCAATCATTTTTCCAGTGGCCACTTTGACTGCACACTGGGCAGGGCTTGGTTGGAGCACGGGGCTGTGGGCATTGTTCAGCCCAGTGGCCTTCTTTTCTGCACTTGACACATCCTCCAGGTGGCGCTCTTCCTTTTGTTGTACCCCCATCACGCACAGCCCCCTCAGGACCATGCGCGGGCCGCTGGCCTTAAGGCTACTACCAAGGCTTCAGTTTGCAGATTCACCTTTTGTCGAAGGCGGGCCTCCCGATCTGACTCTGCCTGCTCTTCTCGGGCATTGAAAACCTTAAATGCCATATTCACCAGATCTCGGACAGGAGTCTGAGGGCCATCTTCTGCCTTTTTTAACTTTTTTTCTAATATCTGGGGCTGACTGCGAAATGAAGTGAGTGGCTAGAATAGTTGCTCTGGACGGGGACTCAGGGTCCAGGCGGGTATATAAGATCAGAGCCTCAGTCAGCCTGTTAAGGAAGACCACGGGGTTCTCATCTGGTCCCTGAGTAACTTCCCTCAGCTTGTCAATATTAACGACCTTGTGGGAGATGGCCTGTAGGCCGGCTATTAGGCATTGGAGCATCTGGTCGCGACCTCGGCGCCCGTCTCGCCCTTCAGGGGTATCTAACTGGTATTCCCAGCCTGGTTCCTGACGAGGAACGGCCTGGGCCCCCACGGGCATAGAGGCATCTGTAAGGTGGATCTGATCTGCGTGGTCCGTTGCCGCTCCTAAGACTCTTTCCCTTTCATCTGATGTTAGAGTGGAAGAGAGAATGACATGGATGTCATGCCAGGTGAGGTCATAGGCCTGAGAAAGGTATCGGAATTCCTTGATGAACTCGGTGGGGTTGGTGGAAAAAGACCCCAGCTTCTTCTCAATCTGGGAGAAATCTGACAGAGAAAAGGGAACATGAACCCTGACCACGCCCTCAGCTCCTGCAACTTCCCAGAGGGGGCAGAGGAGCGGAACCGGAGAGCGGAGAGCGGGTGTGCCTGCTGACTGGGGAAGCAGGCGGGGGTGGGGGAAGGCGAGGGGGAAGGGGAAGGGGAAGGGGAAGGGTAGAGAAGGATGCTCTGGGGGAGGGGGCGGCAGAGGGAGGTCTGGGAGTGAGGATGGGGGAAGGGAGGGAACTGACTGCGGGGCAAGAGACAAGGCTGAAGGAGCCCTGTGGTAGGGAGGCGGACAAGAAGGCGGGCGAGACAGAGGGGAGGACAGATTCTCAGGGGGTTCAGATAAGGCGGAAAGTGGAGGAGTGTCGGTAGGGAGAGGAAGTTTCTCCGAGCTAGGAGAACCTGGGCAGTGGAACAGAAGGAGCAGAGGGAGGGACGGGAGCGCAGATAGAAAAAGGCCTGGACATATGGAAGCCCCAGCCACTTCCCAGCTTGTTTGCAAAAATTGTTGAGGTCCGTCAGAATGTTGAAATCAAAAGTCCCATGTTCGGGCCATCTTGACCCGTTGTCCAATTCATACTGAGGCCATGCCACGTTACAGAAGTAAATGAGGCGCTTAGGACGCAGATCCTGGGAAAGGCCTAGCTTAGCCAGATTGGTAACAAGACACCCCAGTGGGGTCTTTGGGTCTAATTTGGTTTTTTGGTTGCCCATTTTGATACCTAGGGTCAGGTCGATAGCCAAGGCCCAAGGATCAGTATCCTAAGTAAGCCCAAAGCTAAGGGAACCCGAGGGGAGGGGAGGGGTGTCCCCCTACTCCCTGGGGCCAGAGTGAGGCCAAAGGCCGGGAGAGTCAAGGGGAAGTGGGAACGTCTTCACCAGGACCTCTGACTCGGGAACTCCTGGAGTTCCGGAGGGTTGCGCGCCCCGGGGCAATCTCTGACAGGCCGCAGTTTAAGGACAGAGATGCTGGAAAAAATGACCCTAGGAATCAATCAATAGGGACTGGGAATCACAGCTGACTCTGATGATGCTGAGCTGGAGAGAAATCTGAGGGTTCCTTAGCCACGGGGGCACCCCAGACCGGGAAAGGTCTTACAGGGCAGGGCACTTACCCCATGCCCGGGGTTTCGCACCAAGATGTAAGGTTGTAAGGTCCCAACAGAGAGGTTTGTAAGGTCCCAGCTGAGAGGGTTGCAACACAGAAGCAAGACACGGAATCCAGGCGATTAAGAAGGGGGTTTTAATCTGCGCTCCTGGGCGAAGCTCTCTGGTCCGAGGGTGGGCCAGGGAAGTTTGAGCCCAAAAGCGGCATAGGTATTTCTTTTATACAGCTGTTTAGGGAGGGGAGGGCGGAGGGCATGAGAGGTGTGGAATTCCTGCCTCAGGCCAGGGGTCTAGGAAGGCCATAGGAAGGCACCAGCTAGCCAGTTATCTTTGTCACCATCCATCCTGCAGATGCTTGCATCTGGTCTGGGCTTCCCCCCTGCCTCGACCTAACACCACGGAGTAGCTTTTTCTTTTTGCGCTCATTTCTAGGGTAAAAAAAGGAATTGGGGTATCAAGGTGGGGGGAGGGGGATCACTTAAAATGACACAGGGGGGGACCAGAAGGGGGAATCAAAATGGCCCAGGAGAATCAGAGGGGATTACCATTTTAGTAATGTGATTGTCTCCTCTGATCCTCCTGTGTCATTTTAAGTGATCCCCTTCCCCCATCCCTGTGCCACTGAACACCTTCACCAGACATCCCCCCTACCCCTTTATCAGACATTTACTGCCTGGGGACTGTCACTGGGCTTTCTGGGGCCTGGATCTGGGCTGGAGCAGGATCTGCCACTGACTGAGAACCTTCAGTTATCATGAAGGTGGCCACAAACATCAGGTAGTGTTACCAGAGACAGACCAGCACTCACTACTTTCACCGAGTAGGGAGGGAGAGGAAGTTTCTCCTGAGCTAGGAGAACCTGGGCAGTGGAATAGAAGGAGCAGAGGGAGGGACGGGAGCACAGATAGTGCCCATCCGCTCTAGTCCTCCTGTTCTACACGCATCTGCGAAAGTCTCCTCCTCTCTCCTGCCCTGTGCTCACCGCTCACTCCGACCTCTGCTCAGCTTCCACACAGCAGTGACGTCAGGACTCCGTGAATGTCACTGGTTTCTAGACGCCAGTCAGGGCGGCTCTAGCGACCAGTTTATGGTAAATTAATTTTCATTCTGAGACAGAGCCTGGGTCCTTATTTTCAGGGGGATGCCTTATATTTCACTGAGAAGGAAACCTGTAAGTAGGTCTTATTTTCGGAGGATGTTTTATTTTTGTGGAAACACGGTATTTCCTTCAATTGTCCTCCCTCCATTTTTTCCTTCTCATGGTGGATGCTCAGGCCTTGGTGCTGAGAACCAATTCCATCAGTTCTGTCAAAAGGTTGATGGGACTTGGGCGGCTCAACAAGGGTGAATCACATGTAGTTTACCTGTTGGAAATGGCTAAGGCACTTCCCCAAAACCTAAATAAGATAATGGTTAGCTGCCAGACAGCTCAGGGCATTTTATTGCCTCCTGTTGGCCAAACACCTGAACAGCTGTAGGCTATTCCCCAAACTGACAATACCCTTTGATACCTTACCCTTTGGAGTGTATATTTCCACCTTGCTTTGGGACAAACTGTGTTTAATAATAGCACTGGGTCCTGAGATAAGGAAAGTCTTCTAGCTCCTTCAGCTGAAGCTCCTCTGACCCCCAGTGCCTTTCAAAAGTATCTTTCGTCCTTGGACTCCTTCTTGAATCTACGTTCAGCCCCTTTCTCCAGAATGCTGAACCCTTTGTAAGACTGGGATAAGAACCCTGGCACCTTGGAATGAGCGGAGCCCGGCAACAGTGGTGTTCAGCCCCCTCACTTCTCAGGTGACTGTACAGCCACCTCACATTCCAAGCTGGGCTGTTTTCAAGTGACTGAAGGGAATCCACAGCTCCTGGCTTCTCCCCTCTTGGTTTCTTTCTTGGGTCATTTGAAAAGTTCACTGAGACACTGAAGCAGCTCTGTGCTGCGGGAGGTGGGGAGGGGGGGGTGAGGGGGGGGGTTGAAGGAATGGAGGGGGGGACACAGGCAGGCAGCACTACATCCCAGGTCAGGGACACAGGCAGGCAGGGTCATGTCCCAGGTCAGAGACACAGGCAGGCAGGGTCACGTCCCTGGCCAGGGATGCAGGCAGGCAGCTTCACCTCAGTGTGGGGCTGGACGTTAGTGCTGGGCAGGCCTGGGCCTGCCTCCACTGGGGGCAGAAATCCCCGCCTCCATCCCCGCCTCCCATCTCCTCTGCATGCGCAACCCATTGACTGGTCATGACTCAGACACCCAGACACCTTAAGGGACAAATTAGCATATTACCTCTTTAAAAAAAATTATTGTTCAGATTATTACAATTATCCCCCCCCCCCATAGCTTCCCTCCACCTGGTCCCCACTCCACTCTCTGCCCTTACCTCCTCCCTCCCCGCCCCTTGCCCCATCCACATCCATAGGTATATGATTTTTGTCCAGTCTCTTCCCATACCCTGAACACAGACACCCCTTTCCCCCTGAGAATTATCAATCCCCTCCCATTCTATGCCCCCGATTCTATTATATTCACCAGTTTATTCTGTTCCTCAGATTCCCCCCCCCCCATTTTTTAATTAAAGTATTATATGTGTACATATCTTACCATTGCCCCCCCCTCCCATACATGCCCTCCCGCCCCAGAGTTTTTCGTCCATTGGTTATGCTTATATGGATGCATACAAGTCCTTCAGTTGATCTCTTATCTCCCCCATATCTCTCTACCCTACCTGCTGTAATTTGGCAATCTGTTTGTTGCTTTGCGGTCTCTGTATCTATCTTTTTTTGGTCATCAGTTTATAATGTTCTTTATTATCCATAAATGAGTGAGATCATGTGGTGTTTTTCTTTCATTGACTGGCTTATTTCACTCAGCATGATGTTCTCCAATTTCATCCAGGTTGTTGCAAATGATAAGAATTCCTTCTTTTTTATGGCACATAGTATTCCATTGTGTAGATGTATCATAGTTTTTTTTATCCAATCATCTGCTGACGGGTACCTAGGCTGTTTCCAAACCCTAGCTATTGTAAATTGTGCTACTATGAACATATGTAAATTGTACTCCTATGAATATATCGTAGTTTCTTAGGATATATTCCTAGGAATGGGATTACTGGGTCAAATGGGAGTTCCATTTTCAGCTTTTTGTGTTCCTCAGATTTTTAATTCACTTGACTTTTAGATTCACTTGTTGATAGATATGTATTTGTTGTTCATAATTTTTATCTTTACTTTTTTCTTCTTTTTCCTCTTTTTAAAGAACACCTGTTAGCATTTCATGTAATACTGGTTTGGTGGTAATGTACTCCTTTAGCTTTGTCTGATCTGTGAAGCTTTTTATCTGCCCTTCAATTCTGAATAATAACTTTGCTGGGTAGGTAATCTTGGTTGTAGGTTCTTGCTATTTATCCCTTTGAATATTTCTTGCAACTCCCGTCTGGCCTGAATAGTATCTGTTGAGAAATCACCTGATAATTGTATGGGTATCTAGCTATTTTTCTCTTGCTGCTTGTAAGATTTTCTCTTTGTCTTTTGCTCTTGGCATTTTAATTAGGATGTGTCTTGGTGTGGTCCTCTTTGGATTCCTTTTGTTTGGGGTTCTCTGTGCTTCCTGGACTTGTAAGTCTATTTCTTTCACCAGGTGGGGAACTTTTCAGTCATTATTTCTTCAAATAGGTTTTCAGTGTCTTGCTCCCTGTCATCTTCTGGCACCCCCATAATTCTGATGTTGGTTCGCTTGAAGTTGTCTCAGAGGCTTCTTACACTATCTTCAACTTTCTGGATTCTCTTCTCTTCTTGCTTCTCCGGAAGAGTGTCCTTTTTTATTATATACGATAGCCTTGCTAGTTTTAATAATGTTGGATTTAGGTCCTGGCTTTTCATTATTTTGAAAACTTCATGCCATTTTCTTCTGGCCTAAAGTGTTTCTATTGAGAAGTCAGATGACATTCTAATGGGAACTCCTTTGTACGTAATTTGCTGTCTCTCTCTTGCTGCCTTTAAGATTCTTTCTTTGTCTTTAATATTTGCCATTTTAATTATAATGTGTCTAAGTATTGGTCTCTGAGGGTTCATCTTTTTTTATGCTGTTGAGAATCTTTACCATCATTACTCTGAACTTTTTAGATAAATTTCTTATCTCTGCTTCATTTATCTCTTCTTCTGGAGAATTATCTTACTCTTTCATTTGGGGGATGTTTTTTGCCTCCTCATTTTGGCTGTCTGTTTGGGTTTGTGACTGTATTAGGTAGATTCTCTGTACTTCTCAATCTGACTAATTATGTCAGGCAAAGACTCAAAGCCTTCAGAGACCACCTCTGTCTACAGACTGATAGGATTGAATTGCCCCCAGGCAATCATCCTCAGGTGTGGTGCAAGTTTTTTTCCAATAGGATGGGATAGTTGTTTCTGCTGGAGGCTAATTGTTATTTTTTAAGTGGCCTCAGGGCAAATGTTTTCCAATAGGGTCAAGTGTCTTCCCTCCAGGCAAGGTAAATGTCTGTGTGGGAAAGATGTCCTCAGCTGTGTGAGGGAATGGCTCAGCACAGGAAACTGGGTTGTCTGCTTTCTGAGCTCTAACCCCCAAATCCCAAATCCTGGCTTCTGCTTACACAGCTCCAGTTACTCCACCCTCTCTCTGATGGAGCACAAAGTTGATGGCTCCACAGGGCAATTTGTGCATTGGTCCTTTAAGAGGATGCCTGTATTTTCAGCTGTCACTCCCTGGCAGATAGCAATCCCACTGCTTTTCACAGCCAGATGTTATGTGGGTAACCTCCTCAGTTCTGGTGCTCTCTGATGGGAAGCCCAGCTTTGGGATTAGATACAAGAGTTCTCAGTAGCAGCCCCCCTCAGTTGATATATCTCTCTGGGACTTTAGTTGCTGTCTCTGGGCACCTGACCAGCCCTTTCATGCCTCCAGCCTTCCTACCAGTCTCTATGTGGTCCCCACTTTCAGTTCTCAGGTATTAGGGTTCTCTCCAACAAGTCTTCTGTTGCTTATTCAGGAAGTTTTTCTGTATTTAAGTTGTAATTCCACTTTGTTCCTGGGAGCATGTCCATGCAGCATCCACTTACTCTTCTGCCATTTTTAATCTCTGTGGGTTCATCTTGATTATGACTCTCTACACCTCCTGAACTTGTGTGACATTTTCCTTCACCAGGTTGAGAAAGCTTTCTGTCATTATCTTTTTAAACAGGTTGTCTGTTCCTTGATCACTCTCTTTCCCTTCTGGTATACCTATAATGCAGATGTTGTTACATTTAATGTTATCCCAGAGCTATCTTCCTGGTTTTTAATTCTTTTTTCTACTTGCTGCTCTAATTGGGTATTTATTTTTTACTTTGTCTTCCAAATTATTGATTTGATCCTCTACTTCAGTGGTTCCCAAATGTGTCTGCACCTTGGAATCAAAGGAGCTTTGACAATTACTAATGCATTTGTTCCACCCTAGAGATTGTGATGCACTAGTAATTGGTCTGCGGTGTGGCCTAGGGCTTTGGAAATTTTAATAAATCCCTAAATTATTCAATTATCTAGCCAAGTTTGGGAACAACTGTGTGGCTAGATAATTGAATAATTTAGGGATCTGCTCTGTGACCTCTGTGGAGCATAGGGTGGGGGTGGGAGTGTGTGTGTGGGGGTGGGGTGGGGGGAGACTGGGTTGGGTGCACGTGAGTTTGGGCCCAGGCTGCGTGAGTCCTCAGGCTTGGCGCCTAGCCACTGCCATTCCCCGCAGCCTCCTTCCCGGCAGGACTTTTAAACCCTTCTAGGCAGAGCTGCACCGGGAGTGGCATGGTGCAGCCCCTTGCGGCGGTGGCACGGAGGTGCAATCCCGCAGCTGTCAGCTGCAGGCATGGGTCCCTGGGCATTCCCTTAGGTGCACAGTCCGGGAGGTGTCTGTGGGGGGCACCTCCACCCTCTTTCATTAAAAACACAGCAGTCATTTTGTTTTAAAAAATTGTTGATGTACCAAATTTCAAACATATGCAAAGGTAGACATAGAATATAGGGAACCTCCTGTGCCCACCACCCAGTTTCCACTGTCAACCCACAGCCAACATTTTCATGGATGCCCATCCACGCCTTCAGCCCTCCCTGGCGCATCCTTTGAAGGCATCGCTCACCACGTTTCTTTTGTGAATGTGCACGTGTGTGGCTCCCCATGGGGCTGGAGGCCTTCAGCTGGGCGCCCTGGCTTCTATCCGCTGGGGTCTGAGAGCAGCCGTGCGGTTCTCGCCCCGGCTCCCCCCCACAGTGCTGTCGCCAGGGGAGTGGCAATGGGGACCAGCCCCTCTCACCTCTGGCAGCATCGCTCCCCTGCCCAGACCCCACCCACCTACCCAGGCAGCTGCTGCCTGTCTTTGTTGTCCTGTCTCCTCCGCTGTTTCTACTTGTTAATTCCGATATACTCCGATGTAGCTGCTTTTCCAGTCTGGCCCTGGGACAAGGTGCACGTCTGCCTCTTGGGCCGCCCTTTTCCTCTCTCTCATTTTAAATGCATGAGCATGGTTGTGTGCCAACAAAATTTTATTCATGGACACTGACATTTAAAGTTTATACATGACATTTTCATGTCTCAAGAAATATTCTTCTTTTGATTGTTTTAACCATTTAAAAATGTAAAAATCCCTTTTAGCTCATGAGACATGCAGCTGATAGAATGTGGCCCTTGGGTTGCAGTTTGCTGACCCCTTGCTGGCAAGGTCATCAGGATGGGGCCTTCAGAGCCGGTTGTGGTGGGACCACCTGGTAGTACCTGTGACTGACCTCATTGAGGCCTCTGTATAAGCTGTTAGATTCTGGCGGGGAGAGATTTCTTCATCTTTGTGGCCCTCCAAGACAGGCCTTGAGTGAGTTATCCTGTTATAAAAGTGTCACTTACCAGTCTGAGTGGCCTGTCTTTCTTCATTGCCCTCTGAGTATGGGGCCAGTTTGCAAACCAACATCCCTCCTTTAATAGAGAAATGCTCCTTTAAAAATATAACCACAATTCTGTTACCAAACTTAAAAATATTAACAATTGTGCCACACCAGCACAGCCAAGGGTTCGGTGAGCCTGAGAGAGGGCTGGTGAAGGATGAAGAAAAAGACAGACAAGAGAATAAACTGGGTCTAGGTCAGGCATGGGCAAACTACAACCTGTGGGCCTGATCTTTTGTTCTGGCCCTTCGGTCCAGTTTAAGAACCCATTGTGGCCGAAACCGGTTTGGCTCAGTGGTAGAGCGTGGGTCTGCGGACTGAAAGGTCCCGGGTTCGATTCCGGTCAAGGGCATGTACCTTGGCTGGTGGGGGGTGTGCAGGAGGCGACTGGTTGATGTTTCTCTCTCATCATCGACGTTTCTAGCTCTCTATCTCTCTTTCTTCCTCTCTGTAAAATATCAATAAAATATATTAAAAAAAAAAAAAGAACCCATTGTGACCCTCGAGTCAAAAAGTTTGCCCACCCCTGGTCTAGGTGGATCTTCTGTGCCTAGTTGAGGCCACAGAACAGATCCAGACTGTAAAGCTGATGCTTTATTTATAGTCAGGGGCAAACAAGGTAATTTACAATATTCTTGTAAGTTTCACTTGTTTTGGCAGCACTTGCTGCCCAGGAAAGATCTAGGGAGTAGTCTTAATTATGCTTAGAGGACTGTGCCCTCCAAGCTGGGACTTGTTTGAGACTTTGCCAGCAGGTCAGTCCACTGCTTAACCCTATAATCCGCTCTCTATATCTTGCCCTTCTTTTAATTTTAAGCTATTGATAATGGAAGTAAAACTTAAACATCAAAAACAAAGTTCTGACTATTAAAACATTAATAAAACAATGCCAATGCAAAATCCAATAACAAGACAATACAAATGCAAAACCCAAACATGGCTATTAATAAAGCAAGGCCAATGCAACACAACAATAATAGAGAAATCAAACTACAATAACATTTTTCTACTAAATGAAAGTTTCTTTTGCTGATTTAATCAAGAATCCTCGGACTTGGCTGCACAAGAGTTTGCAGAAGACTGGCAGCTAACCAATGCTAGGATGACCAGAAACAGGAGTAGCTTCCATTTTCTTGCTTTTCTGCCATATGCTGGGCCTCAGTTGTTAACTTCTTCAGCTGACCCCATGTTGGCACCTCAATCTCTTGCGTAGCTTTTGTCATCTTCCTTTTCTGCTTTGCTGTCATCAGGGCAACATTCAGTCTTTTGAACGATGGGACAATGAGCTTCTCTGAGCCATGGTGGTGACATATGTAATGCTTTGGCACTCAAATTGGCTGTGCTGCTCATTCTGGAAAGATACAAACACAACCTCTTCCCCACATCATTACTGGATCTGGTCCAAACCATTGTCCAGTTTGTGCATCCTTCCATAGGACTAACTCTACGAGGCTATTGTACAGAAGGCATGATGCCTTTCCACTGCTGTATGACCCTCTGCATCACAATTCAAAAAATTTAAAGTATAAAGGACATGACTGAGTTTGTTTTGAAGTGACACATAACATCCGTCTCCCCCTTTCTGTTTTAGTAATTGCATTTTAAGAGTACAATTTGCTCTTTCCACTATTGCTTGACCTTGAGGGCTGTAAGGGATACCAGTTTTATGACAAATTTGATATTGCTGACAAAAATGTTGAAAAGCAGAACTAGTGTATGTGGGTCCATTGTCAAATGTTGCCCAGCTTCTAGCTTAATTAAGAATGCAGGCAGCAAACAAAAACAAAAGACAAAGAAAAAAAAAAGAATGTAGGCGGCTACGGCCTTTTTGTCATTTTAAATTCTGCTGTTGGATTATAAGAAATATTTAGTCACTTCATTTTTCTCTTCTTAGAGGCCAAAACCTTCATAACATTTAATTTTTATTTGATAAGGCTGATAGATTAATTAAAGAAGGTAGCTGAGACTAGGATGCCAGGACACAGGTTTTTATTGGAAATAGGGTACCTCCCGCCAGCTGCTTCCAGAGAGAAAGAGAGGAAGAGGCCGTAAGACGCCTGGGGGGTCTTCTTTTAAGGATAGGGGACGGGGCTTAGGTTACTCAGCACACGCTGATTGGTGATTAGGGACCTAGGGTCTTAGGAATCGGGGCTTAGGGTATTTGGCAGGTGCTGATTGGTGGTTCAGAGCTCAGGAATGTCTGGCCACAGGTGGGGTTTACATCTGTCCATCAACTGGGGGAAGGGAAGCTCTATCATTCCAAGCTTCTGGTAATATTTTAAAAAAATTGAGAGTCCGGGTAAGGTCAGTGGGCAAAGGTCAGTCTTCAGTAGCTACTTCTAGCTGTAAGGGGACGGCATCTCTTAGGGGCATCTACCTGGGGTCTCAAAGATTCTGGTGTTTGGTTCTGAACTCAGTGCCAGATAGATCTTTCCCACCTTCTGGTTGGTGAACGCCTGCATTCTGTTCTGTAAAAGACTAGTGAAACAACGCATGAGACATGGGCCAAAGAGCAAGAGTAAGAGTATAAATACCAGTGGACCTAATAGTGGGAGGAGCCATGGGTTACGTGAGCAAAAGCAGGTAGTGTTTTTCGTGCTGGATGAGAGGTGCAGCAGCATGATTTTCTCCAAGAGACTGGTTAGTGAAGAGGGCGATCCTGCTGAGTCACTTGGGAGGTAAAAGCTGGCCCTGAGGCTGCCACGGCATCACTTGTCTAGTTTTGCTGCTTTTCTGGGACTGGAGCTGAAAGACCACCTGGGGGGTAAGATTCTTGGGGAGGTAAAAGTTGGGTGGGGCTCCTTGTTGTAGCCCGGATTCCAGTCAGGACCATGGGCAGAAGGTCCGGCTAGGAACTGCAAATTTCTAGAGAGAGAGAGTTTAGTTAGATGGTCTTTAAGAAAACCATTGCTCTTCTGGATTTTACCCAATGAAGTAGACAGAAAGAAAAGGGTCGAGAGGCTGGTGAGAAGACACCTTAGGGTCAGGATTGAGACGTTCCCATGGCCCGAAAGGCCACCGAGAGAGAAGTTGGGGGGGGGGTGTGTGTGAAAAGGAGTATCCTTCTTTTCCCCCTAGCCAACCTGTAGAGAAAGAGATGAGAGAAGGTCTAAGGTCGTCACCGGAAACTTTTCTGTGGAGTAGAACAGAGTTTTCTCGGCCAGCGCCTGGGCTTTTGTAGATCGTAGAATGTGGACGTAGAATGTAAAACTTGTAGCTGAGTAGATGAGAAAACTCTGAGGCCCTTCCAGGTCAAGGGAACCGGGGTAGGGAGGGGGAGGCGTCCCTGAGGCCTACCGATAAGGAAGCAAGGAGATTCCCACGTGTCCTGGCACTGGTACAGTGGGGTCCCAAAGATTTTCTGAATGGGCCAATCAACTCAGGACCCTGCCACTGAGCAGGATCACAGAGGATCGTCCATGTTCATCCGAGTCACGGCACCATATGTTAGATTAATTAAAGAAGGTAGCTGAGACTGGGATGCCAGGACACATGTTTTTATTGGAGATAGAGTACATCCCTCGGGCTGCTTCCAGAGAGAAAGAGAGGAAGAGGCCTAAGATGCCCAGGGGGTTCTTCTTTTAAGGGGAGGATTGGGGACAGGGCTTAGGGTACTCAGCACACGCTGATTGGTGGTTAGGGACCTAGGACCTTAGGAATCAGGTCCTTTGGGTATTTGGCAGGTGCTGATTGGTAGTTCAGAGCTCAGGAATGTCTGGCCACAGGTGGGGTTTACATCTGTCCATCAACTGGGGAATAGGAGGATCTATCAAAGGATTTCCATGCAATCCCAAGTATATTAGATTTGTTAAATTTAAAAATATTTCCTAATTTAAGAAGAGAGAATAAATTTCTTGTATTATTCCAGGCTCTTGGAGCTTTCCAAGAATCATCTCTGTTAAAGCCTTGACATTTTAACATGGAAAAAATCAAACAAATGTCTATATATCATTTAAATATTATAATACCTTTAATTATTATCTTAAGATATAAATTAGATTCTAAACAAGTTTTTGCATAGAAAATTTTGGTTGGGATCACAGAATTAATCCTCCTTTTTAATTAGACCAATAATAAGCAACTTATTTAGAATTTCTAATTATTAGAGTAAACACATTTTATTTTCTCAAAAATAAGTTCTTATATTTTAGGCATTTAATTACCAAAAGTATATAATTTCTCCCAATTTAATTTGCACTTTTAAAGCTGGCAGGTCAAATATATTCAGCATTTCCTAGATTAATAATATTTTACACTTACTGCACCTCCCACAGCCCATTAGCTACCCAGGAAAGATCTAAGGCGCAGTCACAAGATCAAGCTTAATTATGCTTAGAGGATTGTGCCCTCCAAGCTGGGACTTGTTTGAGACTTTGCCAGCAGGTCAGTCCGAGGCTTAACTCTATAACCGCTCCCTACAAACAATAATTCTTTAAAATCTTAAATATCCAGTCAGGGCTCAAATTTCCCCAGGTGTCTCATAATTTTTGTTTTTATGGTTTTATTGAGGATCCAAATAAAGTCTCTAATTGGCTGATATAGCTAGGTTTTTATTTTTATGTTCATAGTTCTCTCCCCCCCCCCCCCCTTCTTTGAAATATATTTGCTGAAGAAACTAGGTTGTTTGTTCTTGGGGAATCACCCACTCTTGATTTCCACTCTTGATTTGCTGGTCGTACCTGGTTTACCCATCATCTTAATGAAGGAAACATGCTGGAATCAGCCCTTAATACTCACCTCGTTTCTCCTTAGGTACTTTCTTGGTAATCTTCTTGAGCATTATGGGTTTAAGGATATGTTGAATGCTCTGTATGTGGAGCATTGTCCCATATACCAAAAGGTTTCAGGTTCAGTTCCCAGTCAGGGCACATAAAGAAGGCAACTAAGCTCTCCCCTATTGCAGACTCAAAGAGCAGAATGCCTGCTTGCTGTCTCCACTCGGATATGTAGGTGGCATCTAAATTAGTATGCCCACTTCCAGTGTGTTGGCTGTGCTTTCCTGATATGTCCAGTATCCAATCATTTCTTACCACCTCCCTGCCATCTACGACAAAGTCATTATTGTCACCTCGTACTGGGTTCCCTTGCTCAACCACTGCCTCCTCCATGATAGTCTCAGGGTTATTGGTCCAGGTTTAAAAAGTAAGAGCGTGCCTCTTGCTCTTGTGCTAATGTCCATTCAGTGGCTCTCATCGCCCTACAAGTAAAAGTAAAGGTGCTTAACAATGGCCTTATCTCACCTTTTTCTAGAGCATTCTTTCCACAGACATTCCATGTTTGAATTTTGAAAATATCAATCTGGATTTTTGTTGTTATTTAATAAACCCACATATAGAGCTTTATTTGTGCCAACATTGTTTCCAAGTGATTTACTATATTAAAAAAATCCTCACCTGAGTATTAGCTAATTGATTTTAGAGAGAGGGGAAGAGAAAAAGAGAGAGGATGGGAGGGAGGGGGAGAGAGGAAGAGAGAGAGACAGAGAGAGAGACAGAGAGAGAGAGAGAGAGAGAGAGAGAGAGAGAGAGATCAGTTGCCTTCAGTATATGTCCCAATTGGGAATGAAACCTGCAACCTAGGCATGTGCCCTGACCTAAAATTGAACCCGAAACCTTTTGGTATATGGATTGAAGCTCCAAACAACTGAGCCATACAGTCTAGGGCTAAGTGATTTACTACTTTCTTTTTTTTTTTTTTTTGATTGATAATTATGGTAGCTTACTTTTATTTATTTTAATTTAAATTCTTTATAGTTTAAAGTATTACATATGTCTGCTTCTGTTACAGAGTGGGAATTTTTGAGCACTACTGAGGCCGTGGACTATGCCCCAGATAGAGTTGTCAGTGCTGACACCAGGCCAGGCCTTGAGATAGGGTTTCATGGCCCCTTCCCAACACATAGGCCTTCTTTCATAGAACACTGTCAGCTTTCTGAAGAACAGGATGACCCTGTAAACAACATGGTCATCAATGGCATAACCCTGACGTTGCTTGGGAAAAACTGTTTTGTCTTGGGTTACTTGTTCTGCAAAAACAGGATGTGGTTAATGTGCTTAAAAGTGGTCCTGTACAAAGGGTCAGGACTGCTCTCTGGACTCCCTGCATGGAGAAAGGCAAAGCAGTTGATAGCCAGCTGGCTGACTGGCTCTTAAAGCTCTCCCTAAATTTTAATGTCATTTAGATTCCAGTGGTTGTTCACTGGCCTTCACTCCACAGCACTTCCCTCCCCCCATTGGCCTCTCTTCAATCGGGGGGGGGGGGAGGAGACATATATAACATTCCCAACCCCAAACTCATGCCCTCACCCCACTATTGTCTGTGTCCATTGGCTATGCTTATATGCATGCATACAAGTCCTTTGGTTGATCTCTTACTCCCCTTTTCTCTCATCTTCTCCTGCCTTCTTGCTAAGGTTCGACAGTTTGTTTGATGCTTCTATATCTCTGCATCTGTTTTTGTTCATTGGTTTATGTTGTTCATTATATTTCACAAATCAGTAAGATCGTGTGATATTTATCTTTCTCTGACTGGTTTATTTCGCTTAGCATAATGCTCTCCAGGTCCATCCATGCTGATATATATATATATATATATATATATATATATATATATATATATAGTAAGAGTTCCTTCTTTTTTACAGCCAAGTAGTATTCCATCATGTAGATGTAGCACAGCTTTTTAATCCACTCATCTGTGATGGGAAGTTAGGCTGTTTTCAAATCTTAGCTATTATAAATCAGCTGCTATGAACATAGGGGTGCATATATCCTTTCTGATTGATGTTTCTGATTTCTTGCTATATATTCTTAGAAGTGGGATTACTGGATCAAATGAGAATTCCAGTTTTAATTTTTTGAGGAAGCTCCATAATGTTCTCCACAGTGGCTGCACCAGTCTGCATTCCCACCAGCAGTGCATGAGGGTTCCTTTTTCTCTGCATCCTCCCCAGCACTTGTCATTTGTTGATGATAGCCATTTTGACAGGTGTGGGATGCTACCGCATTGTCGTTTTGATTTGCATCTCTTGGATGATGAGTGACTTTGAGCATGTTTTCACATGTCTCTTGACCTTCGTATGTCCTCTTTTGAAAAGTGTCTATTTAGGTCCTTGTGCATTTTTTGATTGGGTTGTTTATCTTCCTTTTGTTAAGTTGTATTATTTTTCCGTAAATTTTGGAGATTAAATCCTTATCGGAGATAACATTGGCAAATACGTTCTCCCAAGCTGTAGTCTCTCTTGTTTTGTTGATGTGTTGATGGTTCTTTTGCTGTGAAGAAGCTTTTTATTTGACGCAGTCCCATTTGTTTATTTTCTTTTTAGTTTCCATTATCCTAGGAGCACTATCAGTAAAGATATTGCTATGACATATATCTGATATTTTCAGCCTATGGAGTCTTATAAGATTTTTATGGTTTCCTGTCTTACTTTAAGTCCTTTATCCATTTTAAGGTTTTTTTTTGTTTGTTTGTTTGTTTTGTTTTTTTTTTTGTGTGTGTGTGTGTGTGTATGGTGTAAGTTGGTGGTGTAGTTTCATTTTTTTGCATGTACCTGTACAGGTTTTCTAACACCATTTATGTTCTTGCCTCATTTGTCAAATACTAATTGAGCATAATGGCTTGGATCAATTTCTGGGTTCTCTGTTCTATTCCATTGGTCTATATGTCTGTTCTTATGCCAGTACCAGGCAGTTTTGAGAACAGTGGCTTTGTAATATAGCTTGATATCTGATATTGTGATCCCTCTGATTTTGTTCTTCTGTCTGTGGCTATTCAGGGTCTTTTTAAAAAAAATTCCATATTAATTTCTAGGTCTTTGAAATATGACACTGGTATTTTAATGGGGATTGCATTGAGTCTATAGATTGCTTTGGGTAGTATGGACATTCTAATGATGTTGATTCTACCAATCCATGTAAGTGATTTACTATTAGCTACTTTATCTTCAGACCACACTATGCTGGGTGTACATTATTTACTTCATCTTACAGATGAGAAAACAGAGGGCCAGAGAGATGAAGTAACTTGTGCAACATCACACAGCTAGTAAGTGGTGGCGATGAGATTCAAACCAGGCAACTGGCTTCTCAGTCCATGCTTTTCTTTTCTCTTTTGAAATAAACATTTGTGCAGTATAATTGATATTAAAATAAAATACATCCACTTAAGGTGTACAGTTCAGTGAGATTCGATAAGCGTTTGTACATATCTGTATAACAGCCACCACCACCAAGATATAGTAATTTCAACCCATGAAGTTTCCTTGTGCTTTTTTGCAATAAACTCCTCCCACTGTATGTCACTGTGTCCTAGGCACTCCTCATTTGCTTTCTGTTACTGTAGATTATTGTGTCTGTTCTATAGTCTCATATAAATTGAGTCATGAAATATGTACTCTTTTGGATTGGCTTTTGTTTGGCATTACATATTTGAGGGCATCCATATTCTTACTTAAGTTAGTTTATTCCTCTTGCTATGCTTATAATGTGATTCATTTTCTTTCATCACTTTAAAACATTTTTTTGCCATCTGGTAAGATCTATAATGATTTTATGGTTTTAATATTTATTTCCCTAATGGCTAATGATGTTGAATATCTTTTTAAAATATATTTTATTGATATTTTACAGAGAGGAAGGGAGAGGGATAGAGAGCTAGAAACGTCTATGAGAGAGAAACATTGACCAGCTGCCTCTTGCACACCCCCCACCGGGGATGTGCCCACAACCAATGTACATGCCTCTGACCGGAATCGAACCTGGGACCTTTCAGTCCACCGACGCTCTACCACTGAGCCAAACTGATTTCGGTGATGTTGAATATCTTTTCATGTTCTTATTTGTCTTCTGCATATCCACTTTGGTGAAATGTCTGCTCACATGTTTTACGTATTGACTAATTGGATTGTTTATCTTTTTTAAGGTTTAGTTTTGAGAGTTCTTTATATATTCTAAATTGTGTGTGTGTGTGTGTGTGTGTGTGTGTGTGTGTGTGTGTGTATACATGCACCATAGTTTTTTGGCAGTTTGATTATGATGTGCCTTAGTGTAGTTTTCTTTGTTTTTTCTGCTTGGAGTCTGTTGAACTTCTTGGATTTGTGGGTTTATAGTTTTATGAAACTTGATAAGATTTTGGCCATTGTTTCTTTAAATATTTGTTCTGCCACCCTCTTTTTTTTCATGGGACTCTAATTACATGCATTTTAGATGTTTCATAGTGTCCCCAACTGTCTCCTCAGTTCAGTGAGACCTGTAGGCTCTGTTGGGATTCTACCTCCTTGTGCTGAGGTGTGGAGACCCCAGGTAGTGAGCTTGCAGAGCTCCATTTAAGTGTAAAGAAAAACCTCCTGAGTAGGGAAAAGCCCAGTTATCCCCTCCTTTGTTGGTTCCTGTGAGCCTGTCACCTGTGTGTCTCCTTTACCACTCCACACAGTACACTTCATCTGGCCACTAAGTGAAGGTTTCCCCGACACTAGGCAATTCTATGATGCCAGTAGGTGTCCTACAACTTAAATTCTGACACTGTCTGGAGAAAATGTCAAACCCCACAGGTTATGGGCTCAGTCCTACCAAACCTCTTTTACCCTATTCAGATGCAAATTGCAAGTGGTAGGTCTCCAGGTTACACACAACTTCTGTTGGACTTGCTTAGGATCGGAGGTCCCCACCCCGGCCTGATGTGGTAGAGCAGCTCACAGAGCTCAGGAAAATACTCATGTTTAGTGACCAGTTTATTAAAGGACACAATAGAGGATACAGAGGAGCAGCTAGGTGAAGAGCTACAGAGGGAGAGGTTTGGAGGGTTCTGAGTCCAGGAACTTTTGTCATGTGGTGTTAGGGTGCCCTACCCTCCCAGTGTGAATGTTTGCCATCTTGGGAGATGTCTGAACCCACGTACTATTGGGATTTCCCTACTTTTGGCTGGTCAGCCATTACCTTCCATTCTAGTCTCTCTCTGGAGGGTGGGGATAGGCCTGAACATTCCAGGCTTTAAATAATGGCTTAGTCTTTACAGTGATCAGCTCCTAACTGGGAGCCATCCAGAACCACCTAGAATCACCTTCATGGAACAGAGGGTGCCCTGGTGCTCTTGTCACCCAGAAATTGCATGGATTTGGGGGCTCTATGCAGGAGCCAGGAACAGGAATAATACACATACACTTCCCAGTATCTCACGTGTTCCCTTCTCTCAGGAATCTCAGCCTTGCGTTACCTGTCACCCAGTATCTAAAAACATTTATTCATAGAAAGAAGTTCACTCTCGGAGAGACAAAATGGCAGAAGAATAGATGGTTGGGTTCTGAGCCTTGTCCCGAAGCAGAAAGAGAGAGCAGCTGAGGGATGCGCTGGGAGTGTTTGTTAGCAAGCTAAGAGACAGGCAAACTCCAGGAGAAAGTGGGGGTATACTGATCAGGGTACCCCTGATAGGAAAGCACCCAAGGCGGGGCTGGGTCCCCTCCTGAAGATACCTATGGGCTTGGACGGGGAAACCTCGCCATCTTGAAAGGAAGAGTGGATCTTGTCAGAGGCCTGAACACCCACAGCCGCAGCAACCACAGAGCAACAGAACGCTGGTCCCGGGCGGCATGAACACTTGGACTCAAAGGAGCGCTCCACCGCATGATGAAAAGGTCAGATTTTGCAGAGATAGGGAGAGAGAGAACTACATAACCAGAGTTCCTGAAAAGAGAGATCATGGGGAGACAAAGAAACAGCCTGCATATGAAAGAAAAGCAGGCATCACCAGAAAAGAAATTAAATGAGTTAGAGGCAAGCAACGTACCAGAGCAAGAATTCAAAGTAATGATCATAAGATGGATAAAAAAGAATGGGAGAAAAATTTGACAATATGAGTAAGAACCAAGAGGAAATGAAGAACCAAGAAGAAATGAAAAATGACGTTGCTACTGTAAAGAACTCAATAGAAAGCATCAAGAGTAGACTAGGAACATATAAGCAAAACCAATGGACGAAAAACTCTTGGGAAGGAGGGCATGTATGGGAGTGGGGGAGGGCAATGGAAAGATATGTACACATATAATATCTTAATAAAAAAATTAAAAAATAAAGAGTAGGCTAGAAGAAGCAGAGGACCGTATCAGTGAGCTAGAAGACAAGTTGGGAAAAAATACCCAATTAGAGCAGCTTCTGGGAAAAAAAAAAATTGAAAAGCAGGAGGAGAGCCTAAGGGAACTTTGGGACAATACAAAACAAAACAATATTAGAATAATAGGGGTTACAGAAGGAAAGGAAACCGAGGAAGGCATAGAAAAAAATGTTTGAAGAAATAATGACAGAAAACTTTCCTGAGATAGAGAAAACCCCACACAAATCCAATAAGCTCACAAAGTCCCAAGCAAAATGAATCCTAAAAGACCAAGACCAAGGCACATTATAATTAAATTGGCAAACACCAAAAACAAAGTAAGAATCTTAAAAGCAGCCAGAGAGAGAAAGAGAGAAAGTTACATATAAAGGAACCCCCATCAGAATAGCAACTGATTTCTCCACAGAAGCTCATCAGGCCAGAAAGGAATGGGATGAAATATACAAAGTCATGCAAAGGAAGGATCTGAATCCAAGAATTCTGTACCCAGCAAGGTATCAATCAAACCTGAAGGTGAAATCAGGAGTTTCACAGACAAAAAAAAGGCTAAAGGAATTTATCTCCATCAAATCAGCAATGCAAGAAATGCTAAAGGGTCTACGGTAAAAATAAAGAACTAGGAAGCAAAGAAGGAACACAGGAGTAGGGAATAAAAATGTTGTCAAATAATAACTTTATTATTGTTATCAATAATAACTTTAAATGTAAATGGATTAAATGCTCCAATAAAAAGACATAGGGTAATGAATTGGATAAGAAAACAAGACCCATATATCTGCTGTCTACAAGAAACCCACCTCAGAAAAAAAGATGCACATAGACTGAGGGTGAAGGGATGGAAAAAGGTTTTCCAGGTGAATGGAAATGAAAAAAAGCTGGGGTAGCAATACTTATATCTGACAAATTAGATCTCAAAGTGAAGGACATAATACGAGATAACAAAGGCCACTTCATAATACTAAAGGGAGCAATCCAACAAGAAGAAATAACCCTGATAAACATATATGCACCCAATGCACAGGAGCACCCAAATACATTAAAATAACTGCTGGAGGACATTAAGGGAGAAATTAATAGCAAGACAATCATAGTAGGAGATTTAAAAAAATTATTTTTATTGATTTTTTACAGAGAGGAAGGGAGAGAGATAGAGAGCTAGAAACGTCGATGAGAGAGAAACATCGACCAGCCGCCTCTTGCACACCCCCTACTGGGGGTGTGCCCGCAACCAATGTACATGCCCTTGACTAGAATAGAACCTGGGACCCTTCAGTCCGAAGACCGACGCTCTACCACTGAGCCAAACCGGTTTCGGCAATAGTAGGAGATTTTAATACCCGAATATCACCTTTGGACAAATCATCTAAACAAAAAATCATCAAAGAAACATCAATCCTAAATGACTCACTAGACCAGATGGAATTAATTGACATCTTCAGAACACTTCACCCCAAAGCCACAGAATATACATTCTTCTCAAGTACACATGGGTCATTTTCAAAGATAGGCCACATGTTCGGACATAGGCAAAGTCTCTTCAAATTCAAGAAGATAGAAATCATAGCAAACATCTTCTCAGATCATAGTGGCATAAAACTGGAAATCAACTACAATAAAAATAATCCAAAGAAATCAAACACATGGAGACTAAACAGCATGTATTAAACAAGGACTGGGTTACCAGAGAAATCAAGGAAGAAATTAAAAACATCATGGCAACAAATGACAGTGAAAACACAACAATCCCAAATCTATGGGACACAGCAAAAGCAGTTTTGAGAGGGAAGTTCATATCTCTACAAGCCTATTGCAAAAAACAAACAAACAAACAAAAAAACAAAAAAAAACAACAAGAAAAAATGGTAACAAATTATCTAACTCTACAACTCAAAGAGTTAGAAGAAGAACAGCAAGAAAGGCCCAGTGTAAGCAGAAGGAAGGAAATAATAAAAATCAGAGCGGAGGTTAAATGACATAGAGACCAAATAAACAATACAAAAGATCAACAAAACCAAGAAAGAACTGGTTCTTTGAAAGGATAAATAAGGTTGATGAACCTCTAGCCAGGCTAACCAAGAAACAAAGATAGAGGACCCCCCCAAAAAAAAACAAAACAAAAAACAAAACAACAACAACAAAAAACACAAAATCAGAAATGAAAGAGGTGAAATAACAGACCCCGCCGAAATACAAAGGATTGTTACAAAATACTACAAACAACTCTATTCCAACAAACTGGACAACCGGGAGGAAATGGACATATTCCTAGAAAAATACAACCTTTCAAAACTCAATCAGGAAGAATCTAAAAATCTCAATAGACCAGTGACTTGGGAAGAAATTGAAATAGTCATCAAAAAGTTTCCAGTAAACAATAGCCTGTAGCCAGATGGCTTCATAGGAGAGTTTTACCAAACATTCAAGGAAGAACTGAAACCTATCCTCCTCAGACTTTTCCAAAAAATTCAAGAGGAAGGAATACTTCCAAACTCCTTCTATGAAACCAGCATCACCCTAATACCAAAACCAGATAAAGACAACACAATGTAAGAGAATTACAGGCCAATATCCCTCATGAACATAGATGCCAAAATCCTCAACAAAATTCTAGCAAATCGGCTCCAGCAGTACATCAGTAAGATCATACACCATGACCAAGTAAGATTTATTCCAGGAATTCAAGGATGGTACAATTCCGCAAATCAGTAAACGTGATACATCACATAAACAAATTGAGAGATAAAAATCATATAGTCATATCAATTGATGCAGAAAAGCATTTGATAAAATCCAACACCCTTTCCTGATAAAAACTCTCAACAAGGTGGGAATAGAAGGATAATACCTCAACATAATAAAAGCTATAAATGATAAACCCACAGCAAACATCATACCCAATGGGCAAAAATTAAAACCATTCCCTCTAAGAACAGGAACAAGACAGGGATGCCCACTCTCACCACTCATGTTTGACATAGTACTGGAAGTACTAGCCATTGCAATTAGGAAGGAAGAAGAAATAAAAGTTATCCAAATTGAAAAAGAAGAAGTAAAATTGTCCTTATTTGCAGATGACATGATATTGTACATAAAAAATCCAAAAGACTCCATAAAAAACTAATAGATTTAATAAATGAATTTGGCAATGTAGCAGGATACAAAATTAACACCAAGAAATCTATGGAATTTCCATACACCAATAGTGAACTTACAGAAACGGAGACTAAAAAAGCAATCCCATTTACCATCGCACCAAAAAAAAAAAAAAAAGAAAGAAAAAAGTTACCTAGGAATAAACTTAACTAAGGAGGTAAAAGACCTATAGGCAGAAAACTACACGACTCTGAAAAAAGTGATAGAGGAAGTTGTAAACAGATGGAAGAACATACCATGTTCATGGACTGGCAGAATCAACATCATCAAAATGTCCATACTTCCCAAAGCAATTTATAGGTTCAATGCACTCTCCATTAAAATACCAACGTCATATTTTACAGACTTAGAAAGAACTCTCCAAAAATTCATCTGGAACAAGAAAAACAAAGACTCTGAGTAGCCACAGCAATCCTGAGAAAGAACAATAAAGTAGGAGGTATCTCAATATCAGATTTCAAGCTGTATTAGAAAGCCACTGTTCTCAAAACAGCCTGGTAATGGCATAAGAACAGACATATAGATCAATGGAATAGAATAGAGAATCCAGATATCAACCCAAATCACTATGCTCAATTAATATTTGACAAAGGAGGCACAAACATACAATGGAGTCAAGACAGTCTCTTCAATAAATGGTGTTGGGAAAATTGGACAGATACATGCAAAAGAATGAAACTAGATCACCAACTTACACCATACACAAAAATAAACTCAAAATGGATACAGGACTTAAGCATAAGACAGGAAACCATAACAATACTAGAGGCATCCACAAGCAGCAAAATCTCAGACATATGCCTAAATAACTTCTTCACTGATACTGCCCCTTGGGCAATGGAAGCTAAAGAGAAAATAAACATATGGGACTACATCAAAATACAGCAAAGGAAACCGTCAACAAAACAACAAGAAAGCCCACTATATGGGAGGACATATTTGCAAATGTTATCACTGATAAAGGTTTAATCTCCAACATCTACAGACAGCTTATACAACTTAATGAAAAGGAAGATAAATGATCCAATTAAAAAGGGCAACAGACCTAAATAGAATCTTTTCAAAAGAAGACAGAAGGAAGGCTAAGAGGCACATGAAAACATGTTCAAAGTCACTAATTATCGGAGAGATACAAATCAAAACAATGCGGTACCATCTCACACCTGTCAGAATGGCTATCATCGACATCAACAAATGACAAGTGTTGATGAGGTTTCGGAGAAAAAGGGACCCTTGTGCACTGCTGGTGGGAATGCAGGTTGGTGCAACCATTGTGGAGAAAAGTATGGAGTTTTCTTAAAAAACTGAAATGGAACTTCCATTTGACCCAGTAATCCCTAAGAAACTAGAAACACCAATCAAAAAAGATATACCGTATTTGCCGGCATATAAGACGATTTTTTGGCCCTGAAAAATACCATATTTGCCGGCGTATAAGAGACTGGGCGTATAAGACGACCCCCTAACATTTCCACTCAAAATACAGAGTTTGTTATATACTCGCCGTATAAGACTACCCCCCACTTGGAGGCATATTTTTCAGGGCCAAAAAATCGTCTTATACGCCGGCAAATACGGTATGTACCCCTATGTTCATAGCAGCACAATCTACAATAGCTAGAATTTGGAAACAACCTAGGTGCCCGTAAGCAGATGATTGGATAAAAAAAAACCTGTGATATATCTACATAATGGAATACTATGCTGCCATAAAAAGAAGGAATTCTTATCATTTGCAGCGACCAGGATGGAATTGGAGAACATTATGCTGAGTGAAATAAGCCAGTCAATGAAAGAAAAACACCACACGATCTCACGCATTTATGGATAATAAGGAACATTATAAACTGATGAACAGAAAGATAGATACAGAGACAGTAAAGAAACAAACAGACTGTTAAATTACAGCGGGAAGGGTAAGGAGATATGGGGGAGATAAGAGATCCACCGAAGGATTTGTATGCATGCATATAAGCATAACCAATGGAGGAAAAACTATGGGGAGGGCGGGCATTTTGGGGAGTGGGGTGGGGTGGTGATTGGTAAGGAATGTACACTTATAATATCTTAATAAAAAATAAAAAAATAAAAACATTTATTCATATATTTTGGTTAGTTTTCTAATTATTTAAAGTATGAGGTTTTATCTACTGTCAACGACCCCGTCATATCTGGAAGCAAAAGCTCAACTCATTCCTTTTTATTGATGAGTGTTAATCCATTGGGCAGATATGTCACATTTGTTTAATCTTTCACCTGTTGTTGGCATTCGGGTTGTTTCTAATTTTTGGCTCTTATGAATGAACCTGTACAGTCTTTGTGTGGACTTAAGTTTTAATTTCTCATGAGTAAATGCCTAGGGGTGAATTCTGGGTCATGGAGTATTATATATTTAACTTTTAAGACATTGCCAAACAGTTTTCCAAAGTGGCTGTATCAGCAACATATGTATTAGAGTTCTTGTTCTCCCTTACCACCAACACTTGGTATTATCAGTTTTTTAAATATTTAGCCATTTTAGGGAGAATGTAGTTGTATTTCATTGTGGGTTAAATTTGCATATTCTGATAATTAATGATGTTGATCATCTTTAATGTGCTTTTTGGTGATTTGTATTTTTTATTTTTTCCCCTTTTTTATATTTTATTTTATTTTAAATAAATCTTTATTGCTCAGATTATTACAATTGTGTCTCCTTTTTCTCCCCCAAAGCTCCCTACCACCCAGTTCCCTTCCCACCCTCTGCCCTTACCCCCTCCCCACCATTGTCCTCATCCATTGGTTATACAATTTTAATCCAGTCTCTTACTGCACACCCACCCCCTTATCCCCCTGATAATTATCAGTCCACTCCCTTTCTTTGCCCCTGATTCTATTATATTCACCAGTTTATTCTGTTCCTCAGATTTTTTCTTCTTTTTCTTTTTTCCCTTTTCCTTATTTGAATTTCAAGTAGGACACTCTCTCCCATTTGTTTTTGTAGGGAAATACAACAAAGTGTTCTGTAGCAAATGGCTGCAGACTGTCCAAATGTCTCAGGACCACACGAGTAGAATCTGCTCCTCCTCCGGTTCACCCGCTCCTCTGGGTCACACGGCTCCCCCAGGTCATACCGCTCCCCCCAGGCACACAGCTCCCCCCTGGTGCATGGCTCCCCCAGGTCACATGGCTCCTCCGGGTCTGTAGATCGATGTTTTCTTATCCCAGGCCCAATAATGCAGGCGAGCAATAGGACAATGAGGGGGGAAAATGGGGAGGTTCCAGCCGACTCCACCATAGTAACCTCCGCCACTCTCATTTCACACGTTCAGGCTTTCAGAGTCCCCGGGTTTAAGTGTTTAGAGTCCCAGGCCGCAAATAGTGTTCTGGGTACAACCTCTCGGTCCTCCATCACGCTCCACGAGTAGGTCTGCTCCGCCTTGGCGCTGGCTCTCCGGGGATCGGCGGAGTCTCCTGCCAGGTCCAGCGGCAGGGAGACGGATGGGCGACTGGCTCGCTCAGGCCGTGAGCCGAAGGTGCGGCTGTGGCCCAGTGCTGGCTCCCTCACTCCCACGGAGGGTGGGCTGGGAAGGCTGTGGGTGCGGAGGCTGGGCTCCGAGGCAGCCTGCTCCCTGGGCCCGGGGCAGGGTGGTCTCCGCTCTCGGTGGACCTCCCTCACCAGTGGCAGCAGTGGTGGCGGCGGCAGTTCCGCTGCAGCTTTAAACTCCACATGGCGGCAGCAGCGCTTCTCCTTCTTTCTAGTAGTAGATATCCCACTCCGCCAGCTTTCCTGTGGTTTTGATAAAATCCTTTTCGATTTTAGTTTTTTTTTAATTGTTGATGAGGCAGCAGCTTAGGAGACTACCTAGGCTGCCATCTTGGTTCGAGTTGATTTTTATTTTTTAAATAAAGTTTATATATTTCTACATTTCCCCCCATTGGCTATCTTCTTCTAACTGAATTGCAAGAGTTCTTTTTATATCCTGGACATAAATTTTTGTTAGATATAGCAGAGTCCTTGATTTTAAGCACTCCTCTTGCCTGATTGAGGGGAATGGGAGGGAAGGTAAGACTTTCAGTAGGTGAGAGAGGCTTGTGTCTTAGACTACGATAGGGGTTTAGATGGGAAAAGTAGGTAGGATTTTAAAATTATTTTGAAAAAACCTTAAGGGATTCTGGGTCTATTTGTCTTTCCCTTTTGTCTTCCGAATCTTTTAAATATATTTAAGAAGTCAAACTGGAATTACTGATATATAATAATTATGCTTGAATTAATTACAGGAGGATGACTCAAGAACCTACGATATATGCATCTGTCCTTTTCCTTTTTCTGAGCCATGGAGTGGCAAGTCTCAGTGCAAATTCCAATCAGGGTGAGTCGCAAGGGAGGAAACCTCTCAAGGTTTCCACACATCCTAGGGGATGGAGAGGGGATGGGCCAGATTAGGTCCTTAATGCTGTAAGGTATTCTGGAGTGTGTGTGCATACGTGTGTATGTACAGGTGTGTGTGCATAGGTGTATGTGAGTACAGGTGTGTGTGCACTTATATGTGTGCATAGGTGTGCATGCAGGAGCACATGTAGGGTTTTCACGGTTATTCTAAAAGGGGTTTTCAAACCAAGCTTTTCTCACACTGGGCACATATAGGTGTAGGTGTGACTAAAACACACTATCATTTTTTTCCATGACTTTTAGGGGGACTCTTATTTGAACCCACATTTGTTTCTTGGAAGGTTACACAGTTCAGCTTTAGCTGTGCATTCACTGTTTTCTTACAGGTTTGCATCCGTTGCTGCAGAAAATGGCAGTGAGTATTTCTTTCTTTCTTTCTTTCTTTCTTTCTTTCTTTCTTTCTTTCTTTCTTTCTTCCTTCCTTCCTTCCTTCCTTCCTTCCTTTCTTTTCTTTTCTTTTCTTTTCTTTTCTTTTCTTTTCTTTTCTTTTCTTTTCTTTTCTTTTCTTTTCTTTTCTTTTCTTTTTTTTTCACCCAAACCTCCTCTCCAGTTTTGGATGTTATACTTAACTGTTGTCCCTTTGCCTTTTAGGAACAAATAATAGATGGAAACTATCTGAATGGTAATGTCCCTACCTGCTGCTTCTAAGAATTTCACACTGAATGCCACCCATCTCTCTGGAGTGCCTCATTTTAAAGCATCTTTCATTTTATTCCCATTCTAGCATTTCTGGATCTCATACAGTTTCAAAGGTAACCTGCTCTTGGGGCAGTGGGGAGGGGGACAGATTTTTAGTAAAAGTTCTTCATGAAAGTCTCTTAGTTGTAAAAAGTAAACATACACATTACAAACAATGCCAGCCGAAGCACGAGTGTGTTTTTAAGGAGACACAGTTGTTCCACAAGCTTATTCCCTTGCTCAGGCATAGGAGCTGGCATTACTGAGTACTTGCTGTGCGGGGGATGGGGGGGTGGAGGGGGTGGAGGGGTGGGAGGGGCTGTTCAAAGTGCTTTATGCACAGAAACACGTTGGCCCGGGCCCTGCTGCCATCCCATTAGGCGGAATGATGACACCGAGGCCCGGGGCTGCTTCCGGCCACGCAGTGGGGAGGGTCAGCCCCCACCCATGGCCTTCCCCGTGGTGTCGCCCGTGCTGCGGACAGCCCTGTGAGACGCCTGGGGCACAAGGCAGGGTTCTGGGAGCCCTGTGGAAGGACAGCCGCTGCCGCAGATAGTTGTTCTGCCGGGAGTGCTGGCCTCATGGCAGGGGCACCCAACCATGCTAACGTGAAAGATGCCCACAACACTCCCCTCCCTAAGATGACTCCAATGAGTAGTTTTGGAAATATTTTTTCAGGCTAAAATGTTGATTTATTAATTTGTTATCCATTCGTCACTTACAACAAAAACGGGCTTCTGAAGGCCTTCCAGGGGCTGACGGAGAAGGCCTCTCACCGGCAGGCACGCTCTGCGGGGAGGGTCCTCTGAGGGCGCACACTGGTGCTGGCCTTGCACCCCTGCTGGGTGTGAGCCGTGCCAGCTTTGGCTGTTACAAGTGGAACTGTGCATTTCTATGTGCTGCACCATTCAAAGCAGGCTCCCTGTGTAAGCAAATGGAACCCTGACAATGCATAACACAGACAGGGAAACCGAGGCACAGGACAAGTCAGTAAGTTGCTGAAGGCCGTGCAGTATTCAAATCCAGGTTCCGAACTCCACAGTGCTACTCCAGCCTCTCATGGTGCACACAGCTCCTGTTTTTATTTATTATTATTGTTTTTAATTTAAAAATATTTTTATTGATTTCAAAGAGGAAGATTGAGGGAGAGAGACATAGAAACATCAATGATGAGAGAGAATCATTGATTGGCTGCCTCCAGCATGCCCCACCTGCAACTTGGGCATGTGCTCTTGACTAGAATTGAACCCAGGACCCTTCAGTCTGCAAGCCAACGCTCTATCCAGTGATCCACACCAGCTAGGGTCTGTTTTTCAACTTAATTTAGTGAGGACACCTTCCAGGTTCACCTACTTGAGCTGTAGTTGGTTTAGGGCAGGGGTGGGCAAACTTTTTGACTCGAGGGCCACAATGGGTTCTTAAACTGGACCGGAGGGCCGGAACAAAAGCAACCTGACCATGCTGGCACTCTCATCTTGGGCTGCTGGTGAAGGAGCGGAGGAGAGAGCAAGAGAACCCTCTGCTCTTTCGGCTCCACGGGCCGGATAGAACAGCTGAATGGGCTGGATCCGGCCCTCGGGCCGTAGTTTGCCCACAGCTGGATTAGGGGGATTGCTGTGGGAGCTGGAATGCTGCACAGAGCACAGAGGCTGGTCATTGTCCTTCAGAGAAGGGGATCCAAGCCGATTCCTAAACTGGAAACTCCTCCTGGCCCCACCCACTATGCCCCCTTCCTCCGCATGCACAGTTTCTAGCATCCCAGCCGCACTCCCCATCCATCCTCCGACTCCTGCCCCGGTCACTCAGCTAGCAGGAGAGCTGCCTGTCACAGGGGAGGGGAGCCGCCTGGTGACCTTCTCCGTCTGTCTTTGACCGAAGCTCCCACCCGTGGACGGCAGACCTGTCCCATGCAGTCCTGGCCTACCTGAACGCGCGGAATGCAGCCTTCACCGCCCCCAGTCTGCAGGTGTGTGTCCATGCCCACCCCCATGTGCTCCCTCTGCTCAGGGTCGCAGTCTCAGGCCAGGGAAGTGGATAGTGGGCCAGGCGTAGAGCTAGGCTTCGCCCCCAAGGAAATACGTTCTGTCCAGTTTTTCTTAAAACACAATACAAGTTCTTTGTCTACAGTAGCTTTTATCTTTCCACCTTGGATGGAGACATGGTGCATTAGGGCAGTGTTTCCCAAACTTTTGACATATGTGTACCCCTTCTATAATATTCGTAATGCTGAGTATCCCTCATCAAAAAAAATGGATATATTTTAATAACAATCAAAATATATTTATTTTTTCTTTTTTTGGTACATACACAAAATAATAATAAACGAAAAATAAAATTATAATAAAATATAAATAAAAGTTATATTATAAATAACATTTATTTGCACACCGGACCATCTCATGCCTCACAAGACTGTCTTGACTTGACTCATGAGAACGTAGAATTAGGCGCAGTGCATATCCCCACCAAACTCCGGTGCAATGCGTACCCCCACCAACTCTTCCCCTACCCCTGGGAAACACTTTGGGAAACACTGCAATAGGGTATAAGCTGAGCCACCATAGCAAAGAGACTCCAAATTACAGCACTCAAACAATTTAGTTTAAGCAGGAGATCCAGAGACCAGGCTCCTTCTAGCTTACCACTTTGTCATTCTCTAGGCTGTTGCCCACATCCTGAAACAGCACACCCATTCTCCACCCAAGGCGGGGAATGCTGGGGGAAGTGAGGGGAGGCAGGAGGAGAGAATCAGGTGGGGGTGGGAGACAGGAAGTGAAGGTGGGCAGCTTTTCCTTTAAGGATGTGAGCTGCACTCCCACACTTCCTTTGCTCTCAGTCCATGGTCACGTTACTGCAGGCCTTTCTCAGAGGCCACGGACCGACTTGGACGAGCGGGATTCTATCGCTAAAAGGAACACCAGGGGAATAAGTATCAGTATCTCAGTCATGCATCCAAGAAATATTTTTCTTCACTTTTAACTCAACTACAAGCAGAATCATGTTGATGGGTGGCTGTGGATCTGTGCCTCCGGTGGCAGGGGCCGGTGTGCTGGGTCTTCGCCATTGCACGGGGAATAGCACACACAGAAAACTGAGGGAATGCTCTCCCAGGATTTAGAACTATTCTCTGATTCCGCAAAGAATTCATGTCATGGATGAATGACGTTCTGACAGCTGTGTTTCCATGTTTACTTGATGAAAACAAAAACACCAGCAAGCACTTGAAGCTGCACTCCTCGGAGAGCTAGCTGTTCGCTGTTCACAGGGCACCTTATCTCTGCTGCTCAGCAATCTGAGGCACTTTAAAACAAGAAATGCCTGACCCTTTCTCTCTAGCATGTGGTTTCTCACGAAATACATATATGCATATTAGTGTTATACTACCTGTCTCCATGTATACGCAAATATGTACTAGATATTGAGTGAATGAATGGTAATACTACAATACTATGCTTGGACAACAAACAAACAAAGAGTATAAGTATGTCCCATGCAATGTGTGGGATATGCTTATGCTAAAAAAATTATTCGTTGCTTACCTGCAATTAGACTCAGCTGGGTGTCCCGTGTTTTCTCTAGCAAACTGGTGAAGTAACTTGCCCAGGGCCACACAGCGAGGACATGGCAAGGCGGGGCTGTGCACATGGGCTGTGACTCTGGAGACCACCTTTGCCCGTGCCACCTGCCCTGGCCTTTCTGGAGCAGCTGTGTTTGAGGGAAGCTGAGGAGGAACTGCCCGGGGAGCTGAGGAGGGAATGTGTTCTCACTCCCCGAATGCTTGTCTGGTCCTCGTAGCTGAGGGCCTGGGCGAGTGCCCACCTGGGGGCACATTCTCTGGACCAGAAGTCTCCATCCCCCAGGGAGCGGGCGGGCAGGGGAGACGTGAGCTGGCTGGGTGGGTGTCGAGCTGATGTCCGGCGGGGCATGCCAAGCATCGCCAAACCTTTGCGTTTTCTGTGAGAAGCTGGAGATCTGGATTGTGTGGGAACACCCTTCTCTCAAAGCTGGCAGCAGACGACACCTCCCGCCCCCTGCCATTGGGTGCTGCTTGGGGTCTCTGCAGGGTAGGAGGCTGCGGGCTGGCTGCGCCGTGTGCGGGCCCCTCTCGTCCTGTCCTCACCACCTCCTCACTCCACGTCCAGGCAGCTGTGGAGCACCACCTGGAGCAGCGTCTGTACCAGCCCCGGCAGCTGCGGGAGGACCTGCGGGGAGTGGATGCCCAGCAGTTCCACACGGCCATGCAGTGCCTCTGGGCCGACAGGAAGGACCGCTGGGTGAGGCTTCCGAGGAGGGGAGGGCGGGGCCGCGGTGCATGCTGAGTTGAAGCAAGTTGAGCCTGATTCAGGTTCTGAGCTTTTTCTTTTTTTTAAAAAAAAATGTTTTTATTGATTTTAGAGGGAGAGGAGGAGAGAGGGAGAGGGAGAAAGAGAGAGAGAGAGAGAGAGAGAGAGAGAGAGAGAGAGAGAGACATCCATGATGAGAAAGAACCATGATCGGCTGCCTCCTGCACGCCCCACTATCGATGGAGCCCGCAGCCTGGGCATGTGCCCTGACTGACCGGAATCCATCCAGTGACCTCTTGGTTCCTTGGACACTCAACCACTGAGCCACCCCGGCCAGGCTGGCCCTGATCTTTCCTATCTCCTTCTCCCTCTCCACCCCCTGGCAGTTTTAGGCTAAGATTTTCTCACTTTCTCTGAAGATCAAAAAAAGAGCCTTCTGATTCACATTCTCATGGCACCGAGGGCCTCCAGTGGTTTGGCTTAATGAACACGTGTGAATGGGTGCTATGCCCCCAGGGAAATGGGGTTCAGAAATAAAAGACTGTGTCCCTGACCTCAGGAGTTGACAGTTTGGATTAGGGACAAAAAGCAGATCATTTTCACAAAAGTTAGTGATGTGAGAGCACAGCCGGGCCTCAGACCCAGAGAGCCCGTGGGCCGCCCCGCACAGCACGCGAGGCTGAGATTCCTGTCGGAGGCAGGTCTTGTGGGCCAGCGTCCCCAGAAGGAGTTGAACCATGTACACATTTTCATCATCACGGCTTTACTTTAAAGTCTGTGATTAAAAAAGAATGGAGCCGAAACCGGTTTGGCTCAGTGGTAGAGCGTGGGTCTGTGGACTGAAAGGTTCCGGGTTCAATTCTGGTCAAGGGCATGTACATTGGTTGCGGGCACATCCCCTGTAGGGGGAGTGCAAGAGGCAGCTGATCGATGTTTCTCTCTCATAGACGTTTCTAGCTCTCTATCTCTCTCCCTTCCTCTCTGTAAAATATCAATAAAATATATTTAATAAAAAAAAGAATGGAAACATTGAACCTGCCTATGAGCTTCGTAGTAGAAATGTAGTGTTTCCTTCTAAAATGAATTGAACTTGGTAAAAAAAAGAGTTTGTTAAAACATATGGAGTAAATAATAGAAAAGGAAGTGCCAGTTTAGGCAAAATGGGGATTTCTAGGAAAGCGTTACTGATGAATGTGCATTGGGGTTTACCATGTACCAGGCCTGTCCCCAAGGTTGGGCCCGGAAGCTGTTTCTGAAAAGGGCCCGCACCAGTGGTTTAGGCTTTGCTGGCCATGCAGTTTGTACAGCGGCTCACCGTGCTCTGGAGCAGGCCAGCAGCTGCAGGTGCAGGGGTGAATGGCATGGACATGCTCCATAACACTGTCCCCGGAGCGGGCAGTGGGCTTGTGGGCCGCGGTCTGCCAGAAGTGCTCTCAACACGGACCCTGTGCGGGCGCTGGATTTTCTCCTGAAATGGGGCCGTAGGAATCTTACCATTTCAGTGCTCAGAGGAGGAGATGGGTGGGGAAAGAGTGTGCTGTGAGCCTGCTGGCATCGGCTGAGCCCAGGGCCCTTCTCGGGTAATGTGTTAAATCTATAAAGTAAACAAAGGAAGCCAATGCTATTGAGACACATTCATCAAAATGTGAAATATAACATCTGTGGAATGTCTCCTGCGCACCTTATATGTATTATCTCCTTCAAGGCGGGTTAGAGGTTGTGGGGGCCTGATGTGGCGGGATCTCCCTTCTCCGCGTCCTGCACGGAAAGAGAGATGAACGAACCGGTTCTAAGGGGAGGTGGCCAGGGATTGAGAAATATTAGAAATAAAGAGAGAAGACACAGATAGATTTCAAGCTGGGAGCTGGGAGGGCCTCTGACCTCCCCTGCTGGAGGGGCAGACTGACGACCTCCTGAGCCACGCAGCACATCTATTTATTCTCCAATCCAACAAGGGGTTTTACAGAAAAACAAGGAGCCTGGGAGGGCCCAGGGCCCACCCACTCCTTCCTCCTGGACAAACACAAGCCAGGAACTCAGAACATCTCCTCACTCCCAGGGCGGGAGTGCAACTGACATGATTCTGCCAATATCCCGGCCCCAGTCAGCAACAACCTAAAGAATGTCCAGGTATCTTCCCATTTGGCTCTCTACAAGAGGTAGGCACTGATTCTATCTCATTAAAGAGGAGGGACTGCAGACTTTAAGGGTGAAGTGATTAGGGACACACACGGATGCCTGACCCTCAGACGCATGGGCTTACCCTATAGGAGGGCCATCTCTGAGAAGACATACTACTAGGCACAGCGGTCAGTGCTCAGTAAGTGGTAGCTATTATTTTCAGAGGGTGTGTTGGGTGAAGGACAGTGGGCCCAATCAGGTGTGACAGCTCTGTCAGCATTACTAGGTTCTGTGGCTCACAGGAGTCATTCAACAGCTTATTTCTCAAGATTGTCTATGTACCAGGCATTCTACTGGACACATGGCTTGGGCCTCAAGGATGCCCTTGGATCAACCCCACAATAGAATCAGGTGCTAGGGCTCCAGCCCACCCAGTGAAGTCAGATGCTTCAATGGTGCTGGGCGCTTGCCCAGTGAGGCTGATGTGCTGACCGAATAGACCACTGGCTTGGAGGAAAGACAGCCCCATGAGCATCTCGAATGCATCAGAGAGTTTGGCTCAATATGCTCCTAGGAGGACGTGCTGGTGTAGAACTGATCTGACTGGAGCAGGAGGGCATCAGAGAGGACATTAATGTGGCGCCTGAGCTCAGCCTTGGAGGATAGGAAGGAGTGAGCTGGGTTTCAGCAGGGGAAGGAGTGGGGGGGGAATTCCGGCAGGAGCCAGGGCTGGGGTGAGCAGTCACGGGCATCTCAGAACAGGCTGTGCTGTGTGGGTGGAGCAAGTGGCGGCCTTGACTTGGTCCTGGAGGCAAAGGCAGGTGGTAGAAGGCTTGGCATGCAGTGTGGGGTTACACAGTGGTTCTTGCTTTCCTCGCTGCTAATGTGGTCCCTTCAGCACATCTGCATCCAGAGACTGCGCTCAAACCCCTTCCCCCGCTTCCTTTATGCCTTTAGGAGCTGGAAGGCATCGTCATTGACTTGGGAGTGATTCGGAAACAAGCCTTGCAGAGCCCGGGCGTGAACCGCAGCCTGCTTCTCATCACGCTAGAGAGGTGCTTCCAGGAGCTGAGCTCCCTGGAGTGCGTGGAGGTCCTGGGCAAGCTGCTGCGGGGGTCCCCAGGCAGCTTCCTGCAGCCCGATCTCCCCGAGAGGCTGCCCCCCGGCCTGCACCAGGACGCCTTCAGGAACCTGTGAGTCCCCAGCCCTCTCACTCCACTTGCCGCCCGCCCACAGGTTCTTGTGAGAGTCCAGGAGGTGACACAGGGTATGTCCAAAAATCCAAGGCGCACTGAGTGATTGTGAAGTCATTGTTTACTCACAGCCAGCTCATTTCCAGAATTCAGAACAATCTACAGAAATGAGTATGTTTTTTGCCTGTTTCCACCTGATGACCCTGATCCAGGCACTGCCGGTAACACAGTGGAATCCCAGCATCAAGAGTCACTTCATGCGCTATCTGTGCCCTCAACTGGTCAGCTGTTGCCGGTTTTGTACCATAAACTTGATCTCTTATGTCTCCCCATACAAAAAAGTCTGGTGGATAAATTTTCTTTGTTCAAAGCTTATTCTGGCTTCACCCATTATTTTAAATCGGTTAATCCTGAAAAGGAATGAAAATTGATCGCATTATGCGCTATTAAAGCGTATCTACATTTTTATACACACTTGGATATGAAGGCAATGTATCAGTGGAGCACTCAGCTGTGAAAGTGTGGTCCATGTTTGGGGACACCTTGAACGGGCAGAGGGGAAGGCGATGGGACAGGTCAGTGTGTGAGGCCTGGACAGAAGCTGGAAACCTGTGGAGTTTAGAGATGGTTTGATTAGTATCTTCCAAATTCCCGTCATTCCAGACTTCACGATTTTTGCCATATCTATACACATCTGTGCTGTTATTTCCTTCCTGTTTTTCTTTATAAAGACTCAATTTTTCCTTAGTATTTATTTAAAAAGAAAATTTTATATCATTATTGCAAATGGGAAATGAGTATTATTTGTCTTAAGTAAAAGTAGTCATAAAAGTAAAAACAATAACAAAAAACAGTACCACTCAATGCCAGCGAGGCGTGTGTCTCCCGTGCCAAGTCCCTGAGCCCCTCCTCCTGTCGGTGAAAAGGAGCTGGGCCTGAAGGCGCCCTGTCCTCCCACCGAACCTCCTCCCGAGAGTGGGGCTGGCGGGCACTGCGGGGTGGGGGTAGGAGTGGGGGTGGAGTGGGGGATAGGGACAGAGGGGTGATATGGGGGGGCTGACGGGCACTGTGGGGTGGGGGGTAGGGGTGGGGGTAGTGTGGAGGGACTGACGGGCACTGCGGGGTAGGGGGTGGAGTGGGGGGCTGGCAGGTACTGTCATGAGAAATTACACCTTGGGTGCAGGACTCCAGTTAGAGGGTTGTGTCCGAGACTTGATAGGCCTAGGCCTTGCGACCACTGCCAGCTCCTTTTGCTAATTCCATCTCTTTATGGCCCTAAAGAGCCTTTCCAAACCCAAACATGACTTAGAAGAGGGGAAGGACCCTGACAGCAACAGCGTGGACGGGTCTGTGTGTGTTTGCTTTCAGCACCAAAGAGCTGCGGGGTCACAGGTCATGAACTGGTGTTGACCTTGGTCTGACCCAGGGTCCGTTCTGGGCCCTTTGCTCGGTGCCGTTACACAGCCCACTCCCCGCTGCCCGCTCCCTCAGGCTGATGTGCAGGGAGTGGATGGGAGAGAACACGATTGGAGAGGAATATTTTTGGCCACTGCTCATCTGAGTCAAGTGTCAGAACACCCATTCAAACTTTTTTTGAAACTCTTGTTTCCAAGAGGGAATTACCGGATCCTGTAGTTGGACAGTTTCAGGCCTGTCAAGTCCAAAGCTCACACGGTGCCAGGAACATCTTTGGACTGTTGTCCCAGCTCTGCTGTCCTCATAGGCCTGCATCAGGCAGAGTGCTCTGTCCAGAGGGGCAAAGTCTCTTCCAAGCAGGTCCAAGCCAAGTCCCGACCTGATTCTCACTGGTCCAGACTGGGTCATTGCCGCTCTTGGTCCAATCACTTGTAAATGGATCTAATACGCTCAAGGCTTAGATGGGGTGCTATCCCACTCAAACCTCATGGGTGAACCAGGAATGGGAGAAATGTTTCTCCAAGAGCAATCGAGGTGCTTTATGAGAAAGAGGGGTGTAGACGGCTACTGCAAAAACTCTCTATGGACCCTGAATAAATGCGGGGAAAGGTTGTGGATCTCGTGGACAGAAAGACAACGGAATAATGCCGAGCTAACATCCCAGTTCTCAGCGCTCCAGTGAGGGGGTCTGGAATGTGCCCCCATGTCCCCTGAAGACATGCTGACGGGTCATCTAACAGCCTCTTCTTTTATGGACAAAGAATCTGAGGCCCAACGAGGAGACGCACCCACCGTGGGTGGTGCCGTGGGGCCTGCCTGACTCCTGCCAGTTTTGTCCTTTTTCTACTCTGCCCCGTCACCCCCTCCTTGAGACGCTGAGGCCTTTGTTCCCTCCTCATTGCCCAGATGAGGAACATGAAGCACGAAGAGATGATACCCCAGGTCAGACTGCAGGGACCGATGGGCAAGGTTTCATGGAGGCTCACCACTTCCCTGAAACAGGGGTGCCGCCCCCCCTCCCCCCCAGGCCTGGAAAACCAACAACAGAAGCCAGTGAAAACCAAACCACAGGAAGCAGATGTTAAGATGGACATAAGGGACAGTTGCTTGCTCACCTTGACGTGACTGGGAGAGCAGCCAGGGGAAAGTAAGCTTGGAAAGGCGGGGGACGGTCTGCTGGGGAGTTGGCTCGGTGGGTGGGGGGGGCAGGGGACCCCGGGAGAGGACACCTAGTTGCTTTGCAGGTTGAACAGGGTGGTGAGCTGCGCCTTGCTGTGAAGGGTCACTCGTCTTTGGGCCAAATGGGACTGCAAGGAGGTGACGGTGACGTGGGTCACAGGAGCAGGATGGGGGAGACCAGGTTCCAGTGGCTAACAGGGACCCAGCCACTTCGCACCCAGCGGGTCTAAAGCAGCACATGAGACAGTGACAGGTGCGGTGAGGACACGGAGTAGCCAGGGCCGCACACGCTGCTGGTGAGAACGTAAAACGGACAGGTACTTCGGAAAACAGCCTGGCCTTTTCTCAAAAGGCTAAATGCAGGGCTGCCACCTAACCCAGCCACGTCCACCCGGGCATCATCCAAGAGAAATGAAAGTGTGTGTCCACAAACACCCTGTCCAGGAATGACAGCAGCAGCACGGCCGTCACAGACAGGGGAGCCCTCAGGCCCCGCGGCGGACGGATGAAGAGATGCGGTCTGCCGCACAGTGGAGTGTTACCTGGCCACGAAAGGAATGAAGTGCTAACATGCATGAACCTTGGCAACATGACGCCGAATGGAAGAAGCCAGTCCCAGGGATGATGCCTCTTCTGAGTCCGTTATCTGACGTATCTGGAAGAGGCAAATCCAGACAGGAAGTACATGTGGGGTCTGTAGGAGTAGGGGTGCTGGAAGGTAAGGGCACGGGGATTCTCCATGAGGTGCTTAAAATGTCCTAACGTTGATGGTGGTACTAGTTGTACAACTCTGTGGTTACACTGAAAACCATCAGAGTGTACACTTTAAATGGGAAATGGTATGCTGTGTGAGTTATAATTTCAATCAAGATGTTATCAAGGGAGCAGGAGTTTCCAACATGGAGGGGGCGGGGCTGGGGCATGAGCCGGCTGTCCCTAAGAGCAGCCTCCACCTGTTGTCCTTATTGTGTCCTTTAGGACTGCGGTGTTCAAAGACCTCTATGACCAAACTTCAGCCCGTTCCCAGGGAGCCCTCTACTCCTGGATGGCCAGCGTGCTGCGGGCGACTGCCAGCACCACCGGTGAGCATGTGTGTGGGCACCGCCCGAGGGCCGGCCATCCTCAGAAAAGGCCGACACTTCTCTGAGGGCGGGGCTTCGAGTTCTGTGCCACTTGGGATTTTACCTGCCCCTCCCCAGACTGGCGGGAGAGTTTGTGTGGCTTGGGGAATAAGACACGAACCTGCTTCATGAGCGCACTTTCCATGTGTGCAGGCCTGAAGTAAGGCCGCATCCATGTCTCCCAGACGGTGGGCCCGGGTTCGGAGGGATGGGAGTGGGGTGGCCTCCTGGATGTGATGAGAGCCTTTAGAGTGAGGTCGAAGGTTCAAAACCTGTGTTAAAGTGACACAGGGTAATCTTTAAAAATAAAACCTAGCTCGTCCGATGTGGCTCAGTGGTTGAACATCAACCTATGAACCAGGAGGTCATGGTTGGATCCATGCTCAGGGCACATGCCCCAGTTGTGGGCTCGATCCCCGGAAGGGGGCATGCAGTAGGCTGTCAGTCAATGATTCTCTCTCATCATTGATGTTTCTATCTCTCCCTCTCCCTTCCTCTTTGAAATAAAAAATAATATATTTTTAAAAATAAAGCATAAAATCTAGGAAATAAAGCACTGAAGTTTAGCCCTAAGCTTTGTGGCAACCAGAGCAGAAATAGGTCAGGATCCGTTTATTTGGGAGATGTTTATCAAAAGCCTGCCATGTCCCTCTGGGGGCACAGAGAGCCCAGCTCTTAGAGACAGGAAGTAACATGCTGGCTGTGTGTCTGGGGGCAGGGAGCTTCGCTTTTAGGGAGCAGAGGTCCGGCTTTGCCAGATGTGGAAGTTCTTAGGCGGAGGCAGGAGGGCCATGGCACTGGGCGTGCTGGAGGCACGGCGCTGCGCACCAGGACGGTCAGACGGAAGGTTTACGGGGTGCATTTGACCACAGTGCGAAGGAGCAATATGGAAAAAGAACGCTCTGTGGAAGAGCAATGCCAGCAATTCCTTCAGTAGCTTCAGCGTGCGGAGTGCGTAATGTTGGTGTGCAACACAGGACAAGCGCTTGAACACTTTCCGGAAGCCCCCATCTGCCGGCTGCTGGACACAGAGGAAGCAGACAGCCTTGCTGGGCGGAGGGTGTGCCACCAGGCCAGGCACACACTTTGTGTGAAGGGGCAGAGGAAGTAGTTTAGGCTTTGTGCCTCCAGGGTTCAACTCTGGTGTTACAGCGAAAGCAGGCACAGGCAGGAGATGAACAGGCCTGGCTGTGTCCCAGATGGACACTGAAACTTGAATTTCATGGGTCACAATATATTCTTTCTTTTTTGATTTTTCTTTCAATAATTGACAAGTGTAAGAACAGGGGGTGGGCTGTGGTCTGCAGGCCCTGGGCCAGGGAATTGGGGAGACCTAGCATTTTAACTGATCCAAATGCCAAGTGACCCCTCCCCTGCCAAGTGGGGATGGGGCCAGGCCTTCCAGCTCTGCCAAAGCTGTGTGTGGGGGGGTGGGCCCTGCTGCAGGGACAGAGGGAGCCTATAGGGTTGAAGTGTGGGGATCCCCCTCCCCTAATTCTCTATCTTGCTGGAGCCACTCTGCTAATTACCAAGTCAAATGTCCCAAGTCCCCATCTAGGGGATCCTGTGCTCACCTCAAAGCTCTGCTTCCTGTTGGGGTCACCCTGTTGCTCACGTGACTCAGCCCCCCAGCAGGGCTGCCATCATTGCTCCTGGTGACGACTCACTGCACCCTCAAAGGCTCCCTGCTCCCTTTCCCCCCAAATGCCAACAATGAATGTTGCTGTTTATAAAAGTCTTTTAGGGGGAGATTGGAGCATGGGGCCAGTTCTAGCTCAGGGAAACATGAAACTGAATCCTGGGCATAACTGCTCTTTAAAAAAAATTTAAAAACTTTTCAATCTGCTCAGCTCAGTGGTTGAGCATCGGCCCTTGAACCAGGCCATGGCTTGATTCCCGGTCAGGGCACATGCTCGGGTTGCAGGCTTGATCCCCAGTAAGAGACGTGCAGGAGGCATTCTCATCATTGATGTTTCTACCTCTCTCCCCCCGTCTTCCTTCCTCTCTCTGAAATCAATAAAAACATATTTATATTTTTTTCAATCAGAGTTGACACACACTATTACATTAGTGTCAGATGTACATCACAGTGATCAGACATTTACACCCTATGAAGTGGTCCCTCCAGCAAGGCCAGCACCCCCGGCACCGCACAGGGTCATGCAATGCTATAGACCATATTCCTGTGCTGCTCTGTGCATCCCATGACCACTTCATAATTTCCAGCCTGTACTGCTAATCTCCTCAACACGCCCAACCCTGTCCCCTATGGCAACCATCAGTTTCTTCTATGAGTTTGTTTCAGTTTTGTTTGTTCATTTATTTTGTTCTTTAGATCCCACATGTAAGTGAGATCACATGTATTAATCTTTCTCTCTCTGACATTTCACTTAGCAGATGCCCTCTAGATCCATCCATGTGGTCACAAATTAAAACAAATGTTTTTGGGGTTAAATGTCATTTGAGGATATTTTTTCCATTGATTTTTAGAGACAGTAGAAGAGAGGGAGGGAGGGTAGGGAAGGAGAGAGAGGAGAAAGAAAGAGTGAGATGTGAAAAAGACATATTGGTTGCCTCCTGATGGATCCCCAACTGGGATCGAACCTGCAACCCAGGTCTGTGCCCTTAAATGGGAATGGAGCCTTAGACCCTATGTTGTGCAAGTGGGTGCTCTAACCATTGAGCAACACCGGCCAGGGCAAGATGTTATTCTTTTTTTATTGTTTAAAGTATTACATATGTCTCCTTTTCCCCCGGTTGACCCCCCCCCCCAGCACTCCCACCCCCAAGGGCAAGCCCCCACCACCCAGTGTCTGTGTCCATTGGTTACACTAATATTCATGCATACAAGTCCTTTGGTTGATCTCTACCCCCCACTCCCCGCCCCTGTCTCTGAATCAATTTTTGTTTATCAGTTTATGTTGATCATTATATCCCATATATGAGTGAGATCATGTGATATTTATCTTCAACTGGCTTATTTTGCTTAGCATAAGTCCATCCATGCTGTTGTGAATGTAAGAGTTCCTTCTTTTTTCCATTGTGTAGATGTACCACAGTTTTTTAATCCACTTAATCATGGATGGACCTGGAGAGCATTATGTTAAGCAAAATAAGCCAGTCAAAGATAAATTATCACATGATCTCACTTATCTCCTGATGGGCACTTAGGTTGTTTCCAAATCTTAGCTATGGTAAATTGTGAACATGGGGGGTGCATACATTCTTTCTGATTAGTGTTTCTATTTTCTTGGGATATATTCCTAGAAGTGGGATTACTGGGTCAACTGGGAGTTCCATTTTTAGTTTTTTGAGGAAACTCCATACTGTTCTCCACAGTGGCTGCACCAGTCTGCACTCCCACCAGCAGTGCACAAGGGTTTCTTTTTCTCTGCATCCTCGCCAGCACTTGTCCTTTGTTGATGATAGCCATTCTGACAGGTTTGATTTGCATCTCTTGGATGATTAGTGACTTTGAGCATGTTTTCATATGTCTCTTGACCTCCTGTATGTCCTCTTTTGGAAAGTGTCTATTTAGGTCCTTTGCCCATTTTTTGATAAGATTGTTTATCTTCCTTTTGTTAACTTGTATAAATTCTCCGTAAATTTTGGAGATTAAACCCTTATCTGAAATAGCATTGGCAAATATGTCCTCCCATACAGTGGGCTTCTTGTTGTTTTATTGATGGTTTCTAAGATTTTATTCTTTATTATAGCTGAGTAGTAATCCATTGTAGATATGTACCACTTCTTTATCAACTCATCTACTGATGGACACTTAGGCTGCCCCTATCTTGGCTATTGTAAATAATGCTGGGGTGCAGATATCTTTTCAAATGAGTGTTTTCATTTCCTTCAGATAAACACCCCAGAGTGGGATTGCTGGGTCAGAAGGTCGTTGTATTTTTGTGTTTTTGAGGCCCCTCCATACTGTTCTTCATAGTGGCTGCACCAATCTGCACTCCCATTCATGGTACCCGGTCCCTTTTCTCCACATGATGGTTCTTCAAGTTCTGTTGATATCCCACTGATGGGAAATTCAAACAGAGGGAGTTCAGGGAAGAGAGAAAGTGCCGCCGGCTGGGGAACAAGGTCAGCTTTCAGGAAGAGGAAATATTTGAGCTCAATCTCGAAGGTAGGATTTGGAAGTAGAAGGGTATCAGGGGTGGGGAACGTCCGGCCTGCTGGCCATATAAGTCCTTCGAAATCATGTGGTCTGGCCCTGCCAAGGCAAAGGGGTGAGTTAATTAAACGTTTGACCAAATACAGCAGGCTCATTTTTAAGGCGATAATTTTGTGTGGCTCTTGAATGATGTTATAAATACCCACATGGCACCTGGCAGAAAAAGGGTTTCCCACCCCTGGTTAGGTGAAAGGCATTCTAGCTCACAGGAAGGCCCACACTAGCAGAGTTTGGTGATAACCAACAAGGATGATAACTGTTGTTAGTAATGGAGAGTCAGATATATCTGAAGTTGCCAGGTTACTTAGTAATAAAATGAGCTAACAGAAAGCTGTACTGTGGTCTGAGGTCTAACAAATGATCTGCATCTCTAACAGCTCCCGGAGCTGCTGGTGCAGCCGGGGAGGCAGCACGCTGCTGAGTAACAAAGCCCAGTTGGCGGCATCTGCGCTGCCTAGTGAGACGTGCGTCCCAGGACAGCGTGCTGTCTGCGAATGTCAGCGGGTGTGCTAACGCGTGAATGAATGCAGGAAGGAGGTCCTGCCACCAGGTCCCACCCCAGTGCATGGCTTTTGTTCACGCACGAACTCACTGACCCATTGATTTATTTGCTTGCAGATGGGTCTGCTTCCTGGGTCAGCGCAGAAAACTTACGGATTTTGGGAAGATACATGGTCCACCTCCCCCTTGAAGAAATTATGAAAATTAGCCCTATGGAAGTAAGTCGGGAGGCATGCTCACTGCCCCCCTAGCTAACTCCCAGGGCGAGGCCAGCCAGCAGCTGGGTGCCCTGGGCACTGGACACTGACGAGCACGGGGCAGCGGGGCTCTAAGAAAACCCAGGGGAGGGCTTCTTGCGGTCAGCCCCCACCGTGCCTAGTGCCGACGAGCTGAGAAAGGGGAGCTGTGGCCACGGAGACAGCTCTGGCACGAGCCAACGTGACAGGAGGTTGTCTGTGAACCAAAAGTCACTTGAGTATTTTTGTCCTCGAGAAAGGCCATGGAAAATAGCGTTTCCAGCCAGGAGGCATGAGCCCAAGTGGAAGGCAACGTGGAGGCGTAGCATTGAGCTGTCCCAAGGAACTTAACTCATGGCCAGCTGGTCCTCTCCTGGGGCTGACCAGCCACCCCGCAGCCCCCAGAGCGCACTGCCAGCCTGTGGCGTTCGGGGGTGGCGGGAGGAGTAAGAGGGGTGGCTCTGCCCCGAGTGCCCCACCATCCCTGGCTGGTGAGCGAAGTCTGCATCAGGCGACAGGCTTGTTAAGGGCCCACCAACCCACAAGACCTGGCTGATGTGAGATCGGAGGCAGCACTGGGTTCCCCTTTGACCTGGGAGGCGGGCGGTGCTGAATGTCTTCGATGCCATCACCCTATTCAACGTGGGCTGATCCCGCTTTACCCTCCCTGGCTGAGTCTGGACAAAGGCAGGTGAGATTCCGAGGAAGCTGGGCGGGGGGCATGAGAGGATCAGGAGGCCACATGCACCTTTTCTTCTTCATCTGGAAGGGTGGGGAGGGTGGGAAAGCGGGCCCTGCTGAGGGCGTCTCCAAGGGAGAGGCAGCTGTCTGAGGCTTTTAAGCTCAGAAAACAGCACATTGAAACAGGGGCGTTGATGGGACAGCCTTGGACACAGGTAAAAAGTGAGCAGGAATAGGAAGATATGCCACTCAGATTCTGTTCTAATTCACTTCTTAATCTTACAAAGAATACAAGTTTTTAATTGCCTGAAGCCATTTATAAACTCCCTCATCTATCAAAAAAACTGATTCCCCCAAACAGGAAATGTGTGAGCCACCTTCTCTAACCTCAATATAACAAACCTAGAAGAAATGTGCAAATATTAGCTTAAAAAAAGTTCAGCTTCATGGATATGAAAAATAATGCTTCCTTAATACAGTGGGGCTTTCTGAGGCCAGAGGCACCCAGCAGCCAGGGGGCCGAGGACGCCCAGAGGGGCGGGACCTGCACCCTGTGTCTGGGATGGCGCTGGCCATGTCCCCCCCCCCCCCCCCCTTGACCTTTCTGTGCTTATCCACCAGATGGGGCTGTTCATCAGCTATGACAATGCCACCAAGCAGCTGGACACCGTCTATGACATCACGCCGGAGCTGGCCCAGGCCTTCCTGGAGCGGATCGGCTCCTCGGACTTTGACATGAGGAACGCCTCTACCGTCCACAGGCAGGGCCCTCGGAGCTTTTGCCCCAGATGCATGCGCTCTAAGTGTCAGGTTCCTCTGAGCAGCAAAGCCTCCAGGAGGGAAGGGGAGTGGCTAGTCCGTGAATAGTCTGGGGCCTCCAAGATATTCTCCAAGGCCTGAGGGGGGGACAGAGGTTTTCTGGGGTCTCCTAGGTGCCAGGCATTTATGCAACTTTGGGTTTAACCCATGGCTCGCTGTCCACCCCAAGGTAAAGGTGCAGTTCCCAGCGAGTTGGGTGGAGTGTTGGACACAGTTCCTGGGCCCCCATACTGTGACCCCAGGTCAGCTCTAGAATCTAGAGATTGTAAAGGGATCCTCCAGGAGCCATTCCCAGCAGGAGCTGTGCTCAGGAAGAGTCCGAATGTTGGGGGAAGGGGGGTGCAGTGGGGAGAGCTCCAGGACCTTGCTGTCTCCTCCAACATCACCTTAAAGTTTTCCAAACTCACTTGTGAGAATGTTCTTACATAAAGTGTTACCCCTTCTTCCTCCATCCCTAGAAATTCTCACCAGCAGCAAGGGTCTCGAGTTTCTATGGCTACACAAAGGATAGCTAGTGGGACCTGAGCCAGGCCTCCTGGTTTGATCCTGGCTCTGTGACTTACAAGCCAAGTGGTTTCGGCGTGTTCATGCCCCGTTCCATGCCACCCTTCCTCTGCCTGAGAAAGGGAGCCTGCCTGCCCACCGCACTGAGGGACCACACGGGACACAGTTATGTGCTCAGGAAAGGTTATTATTCTCAGCGCTCATTCCTATCCGGCCTTCACCTCCCCATCACCTTCCTCAGTAGACAATGTCAGACCCTCCCCTGCCCAGGTTGTTCTCCTGTGGACACGCCTGAGCATGTCCGTGCCTGGGAGGGCGGGGCCAGGTGCAGCATGGCCAAGCTGGTGGGCAGCCACGCCACGTCCAGGAGACAGCATGGAGCGCTAAGGGTAGCCAGGACTGACCGTATACTCCGTCCCCGCCAGGAAGTGTGCTGACCTTCAGCATGCCTAGCCTCAGGCTCAGTGCTCCAGTCCCACACCCGTCACGCACTACGACATGCTCATGGACACAGCAAACCTCCCCTTTCAAAGCCCCCGGGCCGGGCGCCTGTGCAGAAGGACTGCGGGCAGCACCTTGCAAGAGAGGTCAGGTAGCCAAGTCCCGGCCTGGGCTGTGCTCTTCACCCCTGGGACGGTGCTCCCAGCTGGGCCAGGTCACAGCCCACTGCTGCCGACACTTCTCTGTCTCTTGGTTTCCGTTCCTTTTGAAAAAAGTCATTGTAAGCATCCTGGGCTTGAGTCTGGGCCCCAGAGAACCCCTGGCGGGCAGTGGGCGTGTCTCCAGTGGAAAGGGGTGTCCCTGTGGCCAACTGCACGGGGCTCCTCAGACCCCTCCCCCAGGAGGAGAGCTGACAGCCTAGTGGCTACAAGCCCAGCTCTCCTGCTGGTCTAGCGCAGGCCCCGTGCCCGGTGTCAGGCCTTCTCCTCTCATGCAGGCTGGGGCTGCTCGTTTGTTTCTATGGAGACCTGGAGCTGCTGGACGCCACCCTGGCCCGAGTCCTCCTCCACCAGATGATCAAGTGCAGTCGCCTCCGGGGCTTCCAGGCTCGTGTCCAGAAGGTGCACATGGGATGCACAACCCCGGGCCGGGCCTCAGTTTTATTGGCCAGAGCAGTGAGGAGTCTTGCCCGGCCTTTCGGGACCTAGATCCAGCTGGAGTGGAAGGTGTCTCAAACACATGAGCTTAACGTGGGGAGGAGCAATACAAAACTAGGAAAAAGTTTGTTTAGATCAAAACTCTCCGAGTGGCCACCCCAAGCTTAGAGGTGCAGTCACCGGGGACGGTAAGGGCAGCTTCTGAGGCCTCGGATGGAGCCGACTGCACCTCTAACTGCGCCCAGGTGGCGAGCTGCTGCCCAAAGACCACCTGTGAGCCGCGCTGCTCTGGTGCCCTGGCTGGCTGAGCGCCAGAGAAGGAAAGCAGGCAGGAAGGCAGGCAGCTGGTCAGGGAACCAGAGCAGGGGCAGCTATTTCTTTCACTTCACTCTGTTGCCCCCCAGTGGCCATTTCAGGATGTCCTGGAACACAGGCACACACATCTCAAATGAATACATAGGTTCTTCATACAAATTCAGGTGTTAGAACATGAACCGTGCTTGCTTTTTTCCTCTTGTGCAGAGGTCATGTTACAAGTGGTAACATGGAAACAATTGGGAAACAAGTGGTGGTCCAGGTGGTCACAGAAGCATGGGATTTTGTAAGATATCATTTTAAGTGAAAAATATAGAAAAGTACACTTCTGTTCATATGCCAATTATGTAAAAATATGTACTATCATTTACTTATAAAGTACATGTTTATAAAGACATAGAGCCTCTATAAACATGTACTTTATATGTGTTATTTGTGTGAGGCAGGATTTTCAGGAGACTTACTTTGTGTTACCACTGGGAATTTCTCTCATATAGATTGCACTTTATCATAAAACCCCTGGGTATTTCAGGAAAGGAAGACAGCCATGTATACAGCTGTAGAGTTCAAGGTCACACAGGAAACAGATGCTGTGAGAGCGGCCGGCACTGCGGGTGAAGTGGACACTCCTCCTGCCATGCTTTCAGGCTGATTTAGTGACAAACTAGTATTTAAATGAAGCGCAAGGTCAAGGCAGGAGAAGGCAGTGTTCTCATTAGGGTGACTGGCTGTCTGGGCCTGGCAGGAGTCCCTCCCCAGCTGAATCCTCTTCCCCTGGAGAGGCGGGTGCTGGAGGTGTCATGGAGCAGTCACGCCAGGATGCAGCCAGGGGGCACTCCTGTCCTACTCACTGCAGCTTCTCCCCTGCCAGCTCAAGGCCCACCTTCTGGGCATTGCCACGGAGAACCAGACGCTCAACGAGACCCTGGGCTCTTTGTCGGACGCAATTGTGGGCTTGACCCACCGTCAGCTGGAGTCCCTGTCCCCCCAGGCTGTGCACAGTGCCATCTCCACTCTCAGCCAGGTGTCGGGCTGGGCCAAGAGCCAGGTGGTCATCTTGTCCGCCAAGTACCTGGCCCATGAGAAGGTCAGTGGGAACTCTGAACTCTTAAAATAATATTTTTATTGATTTCAGAGAGGAAGGGAGAGGAAGAGATAGAAACATCATTGATGAGAGAGGATCACTGATTGGCTGCCTCTTGCATGCCCCCCTCCAGGCATCGAGCCCACAACCCAGGCATGTACTACAATCAACCTTCTGGTTCATAGGTTGACTCTTTTTTAAAATTAATTTATTTTATTGATTATAGTATCACATAATTGTCCTCATCCCCCCATTCCCATCCCAAACCCCTCCCTACATATGCCCCCACCTCCCTGTTGTCCATGGCCAATGGCTAGGCCCATATGCATGCACACAAGTCCTTTGGTTGATCTCTTCCCCTTACCCCCACCCTCCCCTACTTTCCCTCTGAGGTTTGAGAGTCTGATCGCTGCTTCTCTTTCTCTGGGTCTGTTTTTGTTCATCTATTTATGTTGTTCATTATTTCCTCTAGATGTCTGAGATCATGTGATCCAAGAAATACCCTTGTAAGAACCTAAACTGCGACAAGCCATAATGGTTATGCTGAGAGGCAGATGAATCAGTCTGTAATGAGTTCCTTTCTGGGCCAACAGTTCTTTTGAGTCCCAATTTCAATATCAAATAGTTCCTTATGTGTACATGTCAGCCATACTATTTCAGATCTGGTTGGTGGACAAATGGTATTGATGCAGGTCCGACCGTCTCTGGTTTGGTCCTGGGCATCCTTCAGTAACACGCAGCTGCTGTCTGCTGGTATGGTGAGGCATCGTCAGCGTCTTCCATCTCTGAATTGTGTCTCTTCTGTCTTCCTGTCTATTCCACTCTGTTACAGGATTCCAGATGGTTTTGGAGTTGTTTTCTTACTTCCAGGACTTCTGCCCTTCCTGGGTGCAAAATATCTCACCAGCTGCGTCTCCTCGCCAAATTTGGCCTGAATTCCATTTGTTTCAGCTGCTCCCTCCATCTGCTCCGGGACAAGGCTCAGGACATGTCCTTCTACTATGCGGCCATGTTCCCTCTCTCTCCATAGGTTGACTCTTAACCACTGAGCCACACCAGCTGGGCTGAACTCTTTTTGTTGTTAATCCTCACCTGAGGACATTTTTTTCCATTGCTTTTCAGAGAGTGGAAGAGAGGGAAAGAAGGGGAGAGAGTGTGAGATAAACATTTGGGTGAGGAGCATGACTAAGGTGGGGCATGACTCTGCAACCCAGGTACATGCCCTAGACTGGGAATGGAATTATCCACCCTTTCGCATGCAGGCCGATGCTCTAATTACTGAGCCACCGGCCAGGGCTCGGACCTCTTTTCAATGCCCGGCACCCAAGGGCCAGTTCTGTGTACACGGTGGACAGCTGAGGAGGACTCCTCGGTTCAAATCCTGTCCTTCCATTTGCTAGCTGGACATTTGCTACCTTGGACAATTGACTTAACTCCCCTTTGCCTCAGTTTCCCTATTTGTAACATAAGATGGGTACCAGTCACATCTATTCTGTAGGCGGTTGCATGGCTTACACAGTCAGTACCCAGGAAGAGGGGACACCCCGTGGCCCCGCGTGTCACTGGGGGTGTGAGACCTCTTTGAGCAAAGCTCGAGAGTCACCCAGGACATCCTTGCTGGTTGTTGAGGCTGCGAACATACCGCTTATCCCATGTCAGAGATAGTGCTCTTCCATTCCAGTCTGTCCCCACAGACTGTCCCCACAGACTGTCCCCACAGACTGTCCCCACAGAAGGTCCTGCTGAGCGGGGTGAGGGCAGTCCCAGCTCTGTCTCCTGCACGTGGCCCTGGCAACACGGGGAGGATATATCTGGCCCACACTCTAGCCCTGGGGTGGGGACGGGCCTTTATCATGGGGATTAGTCTCTGTGCTGGGCCCAGCAGAAAGGGCTCCGGAGCCCTGAGCCCCGCACAGGGTGGGCCCTGTTCTTTAGTCACAGCCAGTCCTTCCCAGGAAGCAAAGCGGCTCCTGAGGATCGGGTTGGGCCAATTCCAATGTGACAAGGACAGCCTTTGTTAAGCGCTCACCCTGGGCCAGGTTCTGCTCTCGGTGAGCTAATCACTTAGTCCCCACAAACCCGGCGGACAGAGTCCTCACAGCTCCTTCCTGTGAGGCACACAGCACAGATGGCTTTGCCACGGCCGCAGGAAAGGCACCAGCTGGGACTGAACCCAGGGCACCTGGCTTTGCAGTCTGCTCGCTCAGCTCCTGGCTGACAGCCTGGGCATGGCACCAGGACCACCCGTCCTCACCTGCCTCCAGGCCAAGGTGGCCGGCTCCCGGTCCCTGCTAGCCTCGGGCGACTTCAGTCTGAAGGCGTGGCAGTCTGAAGGTGTGGCAGCCCTTCCCTGCGTTGCCTGGGGACACGGGGCTCACCTGGCATTTCCTGCAGGTGGTGTCGGAGTGAGGGGGCCTGTCTGGGTCCCCCAGCTCTGGAGGAGTGAGAGGCTCTGCTTTGGTGGGAGAATCAGAGACTGTCCATCCTTCGGAGCAAAGCCGAGGGAAGCCATGCAGCCAGCCTTTGTAGAGCCAAGGAATCGGCCTGCTTATATTGAAACCCCGGATGAGACGGGAACATGCACAACCTGAGGTTTGCTAGTACAGACATATTGTCATAAAGCATCAGACTCATGTCGTGAGACGTACCTTTATTATTTTTAAAATGTGTTTTTATTGACTTCAGAGAGGATGGGAGAGAGAGACATCAATGATGAGCGAGAATCATTGATTGGCTGCCTCCTGCACGCCCCCTACTGGGATTGATCCCATAACCAGGCAATGTGCCCGGGACCCTTCAGTCCGGAGACGGATGCTGGCTGGGACTGAAGCATGTCTTTATTTCAGGGGAGTTTCTGCCTGGAGGTAACTGAGCGTGGGCTTGGCCCTGCCGGCTGCGTGCCGGGGGACAGAGTGAGAGCGTGGGTGGCCTCCACACCGAGAGGGGCCAGGCTGGTCCCTGAGAGCCTGGGTCCGCCGGGGGCAGCGGCTGGTCCGTTCCTGCCCATTGTTGCCCTTGTGGGCCCATATTTTAAAAAGCCAGACACCTGGATTTTTGTTGGAAGTCCCCACATGTTAAATGCCAGCTAGTTCAGATGAAACGTAGTCGTCAGAGCAGCCCTTGGCGGCCAGGGTGGCTCTTGGGCCTGCTTCAGGTACTTGGCTGAGGCCACAGGAAGCGAAGTACCCCCGGAACCGCCCCTCTGCCCTGGGGTTGGTACTGCTCCATTCGGTTCTGACATTTACTCTCTTTCCTGAGAGAGGAAGGAAGGTCTGGGAGGCAGCACACCCGCCTCCCTGTGTCTGCCCTGCCACCCGGCATGCAGTGGGCCTGGCCAGTGCCCTGCAGGCAAAGGCCTTCGCAAAGCTTCGCTCCTCTTGCCGGTCCCCCCAGGTGCTGTCCTTCCACAGTGTTAGCCAGATGGGCGTGCTGCTGACGGGCATCGGCGCCCAGGCCTTCTCGGGCATGGACCCTAGGGCCCTGGCGCAGGTCCTGAGAAGCGCGGGCTCCCTGCCCGTGTCCGCTCTGTCGCCGGCCCAGCAGCAAGGCATCCTCAGCAAGGTGAGGGGCCAGGTCCTGCGGGTGCCCAGCGCGTGCCCACAGCCTGTGGCTTTGGGGTTTGTGAGTGGGCAGGAATAGCCCAGCCTCCGGGGAGGGGTTTCTCTGGGGAGGGGGCTCCTCAGGGGAGGGGTTCCTCTGGGGAGGGAGTCGAGCCTGGAGAAGGCTTCCTGCTGCTTCCCTCCCTCCAGAGAACACCTGGCTCCGTTGTTCTTCTTCCCAGACCTCACTGCCCTCCTAGCCCATCACACCTGGAGGACTCTACTTAAACTAGGTTTCTTGATATAATAACATTTAAAAGTTGATTTTTCCAATCTCCAAGTAAGTCTGAAGTTCCCGGAGTGCTTCCAAAAGCCCTTCTGGGTTCACAGTCACACCAGCTCCTCTTCCTCACTTGGCAGGGGCCTTGGGGGCACCCTCTTCTCTCAGACTTGGCTTTTCCAATAGCAGCATCTCTTAGAGACCAAACACGAGACATCTGCCCCCGATGTCAACCCCTTGCAGCAGCAGGAGCACTGGTGATGGTTAAAATAAAGAACGAAGGTTTTAAAATAAGACAGACATGAGTCTCACTATCAACCAATTACTCATTAAGCCTCAGTTTTCTTAGCTGTACAATGGGGGTAGTGACCCTGGATGGGTTTTGTGCTGGGGAAGCACTTGGCACAGCGCCTGACCTTCGATGAAAGCTGGCGCCTCCCACGTGGCTGTCCCTCAGTGCCCTCTCGCTTTGCAGGTGACCGGAGCGGGAGCGGGGGCCCCAGGTGTGGTGGAAGTGCCAGGGTCCCTCTTTAAGGAAGTGTCCCTCTTTGAATTAAGGAGGGAACTTGGACTCAACTCCACTGTCCTAAAGGAGAAGGCATTTCGGAGGAGTCAGGTATGACTGCCAAGGTCGGACACGGTTCCTGGTGTGTATGAGGAGTTCCCCATGCCAGCGAACCCCACCGGCAAGGCCTTCCCAACACTGGCTGGGGAGATCCTACCATGAGGTGACCTCGATTCCACACTAGCTACCCAGAAGGGAACCCCGGGAAGGCTCAGCTCACAGACTGTTCCGCTGCTGCTGCCAGGCGCTGTCCAGGGCACCGGTGCTGCCACCTGCCTGCCCCTTGCCTGGGGCTCCAGTGACCCCTCCGTGGGTTTGGATAATTTGCTGGAGCAGCTCCCAGAACTCAGAGCAACCTCTATTCTTTGGGTCACTGGTTTTTTTGGGAGGATGTGACGGGAACAGCCCGTGGGAGAGAGGCGGGAGCAGAGCGTGGGGGAGGGGCAGAGCGTCCCTGCATCCAGGTCCCCCCCTTTACCAGCCCCAACACTGAGCTTCTAGCTCCCTCCCTCCCTGGAGGTCAGGGGTTGGCCTGAGAGTCTCACCTTCTGATGACATAGTGGCTTGCCGCTTCTGCTCTCTGGGCGTCCTGTGTCCAGGAACTATTAGGTGGGCCTGGGCAATGCAGAGGCAGAGGGCGGCAGCCCTGCTCCCTGCAGTGGCTCTCGGCCTGGTGTGGGAGCGGCCCGCCACCCCTCACCTCCCACTCTGCCACTTAGCAACTGTGTGCTCCTGGGCAAGTCACCCTGGGAAGCCTCTGTCTTCCCATCTGTAAAATGGGTCATGTGTGCCTTCCCCGCTGGGCTTCCCGGTGCTGGGCCCAGCACGTGCTTGTGGGGTGAATGCCCCCCCCCCAAGCTGGCATTGTTCTCTCCCCTCAGGCATTGTTCCTGTATGAGCTGCTGTCCCAGACCACCAGGCCAGCGGAGCTCCTGAGGTAGGGAGCGCAGCTCGCCAGCTCTTTGGAGCCTGGGAGAGCTGGACAGGTCCTCTGCAGCCCATGCTGCGTGGGCTCTGCCTTCTCTCCTCCTCCTTCCCTTCTCACCCAACCGCTCTCCCCGGCCCCTATCTTTCTCCAGTGCAGGGCAGCTGGTCAAGGGCGTGGCGTGCTCCCACATCGACGCCATGAGCGCCGACTCCTTCCTGGCTCTCTTCCAGTATTTTGAGAACAACCTCTCTCTGCTTTCACCCTATCAGGTACCTTTCTGCTTCTGCTTCTCGTTTTCTACCCCAGGAGCCAACCCTGCATTGACTGGCTCGGAATATAGTGATGCCAGAAATATTTTGGTGCAAATGATGGTGTGGGCCCAAATACTGAGCTGGGCTTTCCCCAGTTTCTTTCCTTTTTAAAAAAGTATGTTTTTATTGATGTCAGAGAGGAAGGGAGAGGGCGATAGAAACATCAGTGATGAGAGAAAATCATTGATAGATGCCTCCTGCACAATCCCCTTCTGGAAATGGAGCTCACACCTGGGCATGTGCCAGTCAGGGAATCGAAAGTGATCTCCTGGTTGATAGGTCGATGTTCAACCATGAGTCACGCCGAATGGGCTTCAGTTTCTTTCTTAGATGTTCCGAATGCCCCTGCCTTCAAAGCCAGAGTTTTCACAGGTTGGTCATTTGCCACTCTGCTCTGAGCCTTAAGGCACGCCTGGGAGGCGCAGCGTCACACGTTCACAATCACGTCCCCGAGCCCGAAGAGCCCGAAGGCCACCCCGTCAGCCACATGCTTGCCCGACCAGGGTGGCCGGGACAGACACCGCTTTAGGGTCTTTTCTTTTCACTTAAACCTTCCTTCTCCAAATGGCCACCGACACTCTCCCATGCGCTGGGGAGATGGCCGTGCCTGCGCTGATGCGCTGAGCGCTCAGAGGTGAGAGAGGTCTCCAGTGACATGCTCTCTCACAGACAAACATTTTGGTGCTGGGCATGTCTTTGGCCTTGACTGAGGTCATGGCTTCTTGGATATTTGCATACGTCCAAACGCATCGATTGTATACTTCAAACACAGAGTGTCTCTTAGCATACAATCATAGTTCAACAAAACTGTCAGGAATACAGGTTGCTGGCTTTCTCTTAGAGCAAGCCTGGGGGACTTCTGTGGGCTGCCTCCTCACCGCTCCCTGGTGGGAATGTCCCCTAGGTGGAGGCAGAGGTGGGGGCGGGAGGCCAGCTGCTTGGAGCAGGCCTGTTGTCCGAGCAGAGCCCCCCGATAACTCCTCTCCCAGACTCTCCTGTTCTTCAGTCTTCAAATACACTTCCTCAGAAAAGTTGCCTTTTTCTTTATATTTTTTGCTAAAAACACGTAATTATCATATAAGAAATAGCAAGAAAATAAAATTTCCCTGGAACAGTGGTCCCAGCAATTCTGCTGTCACACTTGAGGGAGGTGCTCCTGGCATCGAGTGTGTGGGGGTCAGGGCCACAGCTTCACACACCAAGACAGATGGCAGCGTCCAGCACATGGGACCCCCCTCCCGTTCTCCCCACCTCCCCATACCAGCACCCAGCTCATGGCCGCTCTTCTGAGGCCAGCAGGGCTGCGGCTAGACTGCTCCACGAGCAACTGCAGGGAACACTGGCTCCTGACTCTGAGGGTGGGGGTGTGTATAAAACACACTTACCTGTAACTTAAAAAGCACAAGTGATCTCATACTGTGTACACTGTTCTCCTTAACTTTATATACAACATATTGTATATATATAAATTAGGGCATGGACATCACTGCATATTAATATATGCAAATTTACCTGCGGAAACAGGTAATTGTGCAGTATTCCGCTGCACAATTGCCTGGTTAGGTAAGTTATGGCCCATAATTTACCTAACCAGGCAGCCCCCACTGAGGGCCATGGCGGTGAATCTTCCTTTTTTGCCATTATAAACAAAACCATAGGGAGCATTCTTATACTTAAAGTTTTGTGTTCATCTTTAAGCTATTGCCTCAGTTGCCTCATGCACAAACCGGCACAATGGTGGTCCCTACACCCTAGGGTGTTCTGTAAACAAGACACACCTGTGAAGGGCTTAGAGCAGTGCTTGGACCAGACAGCACAATCTTGCTTGTCCTTCTTATCATTTCACTAAAGGCTACAACTTTTTCGATCTTTCAGGTTAATTGCTTGGCGTGGAAAGCCTGGGAGGTTTCCAGGTCCTTCATGCAGCCCTTCCTCTTGGCTGCGCTCCCGTGAGTGAACGTGGGCCCCCTTTCTGGCTGGGTAACAGGATTGGGGGACCCACCCAAACCAAAGTGCTCCTCTCCTGGAGGATTTGTGAGGAGCCAGAGGAGGAGCGGAGCGTGCCCTGGACAGTGATGCCCTTGAGACGTAGGGTGTAAATTCTGGCCCACAGATATTTCAGACCCTTGCTTTTTCTTGTTATTTAAAAACCGAAGTGCAAGCAGCCTAGGCCCAGGAAGCAGGTCTGGCCTGACAGGCCGGGCCTAGCTCTGTGCCCACACTCCAGGAGGCAGGGCTGGGTGAGCTGTGGGGCTTTGCCTGGTATGTGTGGGCACTCGGGCCTGGGGGCAGTCCTACTTTCAAAATATGGCCTGGACACGGTTTCTGCTTTTCTCCTCTTGCCGTTATTGTCTTCACCCATTCAAAAATATTTATTGAATGCCTACTATGTACTAGCTCTTAGAAATTACTGAATTTTCCCCATAAAGAGCTTACAAGCTCATAGGGGAAAAACAGGTAAGCATGAAACCAATTATAATATCAAGTTGATATTTAGTTAAAAGTGATAGAATCTTAACTCAAATTGGCTTAGGCAATAAAAGGCACTTTTGTATTTAGGTAGCTAGAATGTCCAGAGATGGATTTCAGGCATGGCTAGATCCAGGGGCTAAAATTATGTCATCTGCCTCTTAGCCTTGCTTTCCTCTGTAGGCTTCTCTGTCAGACAGTCTCTCTCTGTGGTGGCCCCTGGCAGATCCAAAGTTACATCTTCCTACTTTCATGTTTGGGGAAGAGAAAGACGTTCTCTTCCCATTCTTCCCAATAAGACTTGGGTTGGACTCTCATGGGCCTACATTGGACCGACCAATTTGCTCTTCTTGACCCAGCCCCCGGGTTTGGAAGGATGGATAACTTGGCTGGAGCTGAGAGTGGATGGGCACCCCCCCAAAGTACAAGGTCTTACAGTGAAGGGTGATTCTTCAAAAAAGCCAGGTGGGAATGGGGAATGGACACTGGAGCAGAAGAGGGAATACTAGTCTTTTCTTCAGACGGGAAGTCAGAGCTTAAAGAATGAGGTGGGTTGATGAGTTTAAGAGGGACACTCCAGGCAGGGACCAGGCATTCCGCCCAGCAGGGATACATGCAGGGAAGAGCCCTGAGAAACCGGGATGTGATCTGCAGTCGGTGTCAGAGAGAAGGCCAGAGATATTAGGGACCGTCAGACCAGGGAGTGCTCTGTGGGGCCCTGAGGGTTCACTGTGTTCTGGGCACAGCTCTCAGATTTATGTTTCAGAAAGGCCATCTCCGCTGCAGAAAGCAGGGCCTCAGTGGGAGCTGGGGGTGGGGGTGTGGGGGGGGGGCGTATGAAATCTTGTCTCTGTAACCTGGGCCTGGGCTGCCTCTCTCCTTCCACTGGCCCACCAGCTTTGCCCACCAGCAGTCTCCATTCCAGAGCCCTTTACTTTCCTCTTCACATGTGTCAGTCGCTGAAATTACCTTCTTACCCGCTGGTGGCAGTGCCTCCCCCTTACAATGAAGCATCCTGCGAGCAGGGGCCTCCCCTCGTGTCCTGTTCATGGTGTCGCTGGCCGCCAGCATGGTGCCTGACACACAGCAGATGCTCTGCAGATATCTGCCAAATGAGTGAGTGAATGAATGAAGAAATAAATGGGACTGGGAGTGGAGAGACAAGAGAGATTTGAGCAATATTAAGGCGAGCACAGTGACATTGGGATAAAGGGGAAAAGGAGTCTGGGATGCAATAGAGGAAGAATGTCAAATTTAGTTTTGAAAGAGTCACATGGCGATGAGTTAGGGCACCTGGATCTAGAACAGTCTTTCTTAACCTTTATTTCATTGTCGCCTCCCTAAGGAGAACATTTTAATTTCTCCCCAGTGAGAAAAATGGTGAAGAATAACTTTGTTGAGTAGGGCTGAGCTTGGTGAGTCACAGGTCATTGTAATAGCATTAGCTTCCCTCCCTCTCCTCCTGCCCTGAACATTCTCCACCCTGGGGGTGATATTGTGCCTGCTGAGGACACACAGTAAGAGCTGAGGGGGCAATTCTGGCTGGTGACAATAGAATTGGGAGTCATTTCCTTTGCTCTCTTTACTCTCTCCTCACATTTTTTCTCACTTTCTATTTTCTTCTCTTTCCTCTTTATCCCTTCCTTTTTCTACTTTATCTTTTCATTTTCTCCTCATTTCTTCTCTACTGATCCATCAGTCAACATATGTTTATGAAGATACTATTCTGAGATCAATGCTGCTAAAGCATAGAAGCGGAGCATGATGGGAAGTTTGGTTTCTGCCAATAGGAGAGGAGCATGATAGGGAGTTTGGTTCCCATCCCTAGAAGAGAAGCATGATGGGATATTTGGTACCCATCTCTAGTAGGGAGCATGATGGGAAGTTTGGTTCCCATCCATAGGAGAGAAACAGGATGGGGAGTTTGGTTCTCATCCCAAGAAGAGGGGCATGATGGAGAGTTTGGTTCACACCAGTATTAGAGGAACATGATGGGAAATTTTGTCCCATTCATAGCAGAAGAGCATGATGGGAATTTTGAATTACATCCTTAGAAAAGCAGCATGATGGGAAGTTTGATTCCCACCTGTAGGAGAGGAGCAGGATGGGGAATTTGGTTCCCATCCCTAGGAGAAAAGCACATGGGGAGTTTGGTTTCTTTCCCTAGGAGAGCATCATGATGAGAAGTTCCCCCCCCCCCATCCATAGGAGAGAAGCATGATGGGAAGTTTGGTTCCCATCCCTAGAAGAGGGGCACTATGGGAAGTTTAGTTCCCACCTGTAGGAGAGGAGCTTGATGGGAAAATTTTTCCTTCCTTAGAAGAGGGGCGCTATGGGGGGTTTGGTTCCTACCCCTAGAAGAGGGGCATGATAGGAACTTTGGTTCCCATCCCTAGGGGAGGAGCATGTTGGGGAGTTTGATTCCCATCCTTAGGGGAGGAGCATGATGGGGAGTTTGGTTCTCATTTCTAGAAGAGGAGCATGATGGGGAGTTTGGTTCCCACCCCTAGGGGAGAAGCATGATAGGGTGTTTGATTCCCATCCCTAGAAGAGGGTCATGGAGGGAAGTTTGTTTTTCATCCATAGGAGAGATGCACAATGGGTGGGAGGCTTGCAACCTGCCCAAAGGAGCCACATCACTGGTAGAACACACATTAAAGAATCCCTTGTGATAAGCTCTTGGGCATGCAGACCCTGGCCCCCAGGGCAATCCAGAGCAGCCACTGTCTTCCTGCCCTTGGTTCTCACCTCTCTCCAGGGCTCGATACCTGGCATCCATGCCAGCCTCTAGATGTGTGCCCCTTCTGATCAGCCTGGGGAAGATTCGGTTGGATTCCTTGGTGTTAGATCCCCATAAAAGGACTCTGGTCCTCAAGAAAGTGCAGCAGTGCCTGGTAAGGAGCCTTTCTGGGCGACATTTTCACTGATGTCCCTCCTCCCCTACCCTCACCCCAGGGCCCCCAGGGTGCCCTGGCCATCTGGCTGGGACCTCAGCCAGATGTGGGTCTGAAGCTGGCTCTGAAGCTGCTGGGTGGGGCAGTATTGTCCCTGGAGCTGGAGACTGATGTTCTGGGGCCTGAAGGAGGGCAGACAGCTCTGGGGCCAGGAAGAGTCCAGCAGTGTCTGGGCTGTAGACACGCCTCTGCTGGTGGCCATCTATGGGCTGTGGGAGAGTCACCTTCCTTCCCCGAGCACCAGTCCCTATCTGCATGTGGGCTGAGCACTTCCTGCACAAAGTTGTCGAGGGCCCGGGATAGGCGAAGTGCTGTTCAGTACCAAAGGCCAGTGGGACCTGGCCTTGCCGCCATCTTTTAACGGGGTGTTATTAACAGTAACAGTTACTCTGGAGATGAACGTGGACCAAGACCTGCAAACACCCAGCATGGCAGCAGAGCGAGCACTTGGTAACCGCTAGCTCAGCTGTCATGTTGAGAAAGCACTCTGAAGACTTTCAGGGCTACACGTACTTGGTGCTGCTTTTCTTGTTCATGTGCTGCTGTCACAATGGTTCCAGCTCGGGGGCTCCTCAGCGCAATGAAACGAAGCCAGCCCTCATCCACCCCGTCACCACGTGCCAGGCCTCTGTCCACACTGGCTCCCGTGGGGGTCTCCCCAGAGGTCACTCAGGCCCAGGCTATCTGTACTGCTCCATGGCAGGGCGGGTGGGAAGATGCAGGATTTTCTGAGGTTTGGGGATGGGAAGTGATTTTAAAGGGTCACCATGTTGGTCCTGCCATGCACCACGTGTTGGTTTCAGAACAATTCCATTGCCGATGAATACGCCGTGGACATCGTGGGGAACCTGCTTTGCCACTTGCCAGCGGCCGTCATGAAGCATGGAGTGTCCTCCAGGGCCTGGGCCGCTGCCTTGCACAGCCTCAGAGCCTGTCCAGACCTGAGCCCCGAGCAGGGGGCTGCGGTGAGGCTGCGGCTGCTGGAGCAGCACGGGTGAGCGGGTCGGGCGCAGCTCCAGGTGGGCCTGGATGGCCAAGGGGCACAAGCCCTGGCCTCCTGCCCTCAGACAGAGTCTCTTGCCTAGGATGAGGCTAGATGCTTGCATTCATTCTGCAAATCAGCCTTCTTCTTTCAGCCTCAGACTCCCTGGAAAGTGAGAACCATGGTAGCTGCTTTCAGGCCTCACATAGCTGTCCCCACACATCTTGGCATACGGAAAGGGGAAGCATTGTTGTTATGACATAATAATAATGATAACGGCGATGATATAAATAACCAAGGTATTGCCACTCTCAATGAGCGAGAGTTCCTTGGGAAAATGAACTGTTTTTTCCCATGTAGAATTTTCTGAAGTTTGCTCAGATAGTTGAGTAGGGCCTAGCCATCAGTCAATGGTTAGACAACAAATGTTTTTGAAGAAATGGCTGTATCCCAGGTACTATCCTATTATAAAGAGTTAAGAATATGGAGTTGGGAGCAAAATTCCTTGGGTTAAAATTTTGTTTCTATCATCTACTGCCCGTGTGACCTGGGAAAAGTTACCAAATTTCTTTGCACTTTATTTTCTCATCTGTAGACTGGGGACAGTGATAGTCCCATAGGATGAACTGAGTTAATGCAAACAAAGTGTTACCACAGTGCCCAGTCCACAGGACTATGTGGCAACTGTGCTCCTCTTAGAACCACAGATGCAGCAATTCATGAGATGGGTGTGGTTCCTGTCCTCATGGAGCTCAGGTCTAGTGAGATTACATATATATATATATATATATATATATATATATATATATATATATATATTAGAGTGTTAGAGGCTGGGTGCACGAATTTGTGCACATTGAAAGGAAATTAATTAGAAGAAATATTTTAGAGGCAGGGGAGGGACTGAGGGAGGTTGGCTCCAGGGTGTGCCGGGCCCATCTTGCCCAGTCCTGATTGCTAGACCCCAGCAGCAAGCTCACCTCTGGTCAGAGCGTCTGCCCCCTGGTGGTCACCTCGCATCATAGAAACTGGTTGAACTATTGAATGAATGGTCAGATAATTAGCAGTTTAGGCATACACACACACACACACACACACACACACACACACAGACACACACACAGTATATATATACACACACATATTGTGAATCCTCACTGAGGATATTTTTCATTGAATTTTGGACAGAATGGAAGATGGAGAGATTGAGAGAGAGAGAGACACATCGATTGGTTGCCTCCGCACTTGCTTCTGACCAAGGCCAAGGATTGAGCCTGCAACCCAAAAACTTGACTGGAATCAAACCCGGGACTCTTTAGTCCGTGGGCCGATGCTCTATCCACTGAGCCAAACTGGCTAGGGCTGGGATAATATTTTCAGTCAAAGAGATAAGGGGGGGGGGGGGTTGGCCAGGGTTGGCTTGCCTAGGCCTAAGAGAGGGGTTATCGCTACTACCTGGGCAGCCCCCCTTCAGAAATGCCACCAAATGTGGTGTGAGGCACTTCACTGAAGACATTTGTGGTCTTTGTAAGAACAACAGTAGATTCTGTGTTAGCACTGTCAGTATCCCATTAGTATTCAAGAGGATATTTTATCTGGTTATAAGGGAAGACCCTTATGACAATTTAAAGAAACAAATAGATCATTACTGTTCTATTGAAGAGGGCGAGGAAGGAAATGACTGAAATGTAACAGTTCAATCCAAGCTACAAATGGGTTGCTGAGTTCAGAAAGTGAATGCAATGGAAAACTGCAGGGACGGACTTCAGGCATGGTTGGATCCAGGAGCTCAAATGGTATCCTCAGGAATTTTTCTCCTGCACTCAGCTCTGTGTTCTTGGGTGTGGTCATGTTATCACCACTGGTGATAGGAATGGCTTCCAATATCTTTTTTACTACTCCAGATACCAGAAAGAAGAGAAAGAGAGAGAGAGAGAGAGAGAGAGAGAGAGAGAGAGAGAGAGAGAGAGAGAGATGATTCTGATTGGTCAGCCTGTATCACATGCACAGCAGCTTGGCCAGGCAAGTGGGACCATGTGGTTGGCAGTCTTTCCACACATGAAGATAGTCTATTTCTGAAAGAAAGGATGCTGGGGACAAGGACAACAGCACGGTATCTGATTTATTGCTTATTCTCTCTTCTTAGACCCCCTCAGAACTGGACAGCTGAGACGACGAAGGACTTGGGACCCTTTCTAGTACTTTTCTCAGAAGATGAATTAAGCTCTGTTGCCACAAAGGTACCTGTGTGTCCTCTTGTTAGAAGGTGGGAGGGGTCTGGAGGGGAGACTGTGGTCCGGTACACTCCACAGGGTGCTGCCGGTTGTTTCTGGAACTTCCCCTGCCCTGAAGGGCTCAGATATTGGCAGCTTCAGGAGGCCAAGGGGCAGGACGAGGGAGTGAGGCCACTGCTGCCTGAGCTCCCACCCTTCCACATGTTTATAGCCCTGCTCTTCCCACACGCATGCTTGTTCCAGGTCTTACATGCACCAGTGCCATGTGCATACACACATGCCAGCCTATGTAAAAGGTGTGTGCTTTCATTGTTGAACATTTGTTGAATTATTGTGGAGGTTGAGTATTGTTTTATATGACCCTTTGTAGAAACCAGGTTAGTTGGGCTAGGGATTAAATTTATGTGAGAATCTGCTATAAAGGAAGGAAAACCTGAGCCAGCAAGTCTGCTTTCAATGTGTGTTTACTGTGCTTTATTACTTCTTGCTCCTCATTCCTCTTCTCTACCCCACACAGTTTCCTGATATCCTTCAACAAACAGCTTCCAAGATGGTGGGGATCTTGCTCCCCCCAAAATTCCTCTGGGCTGTCTTTGAATCTGTTCGGAACAGCAGCGAGAGGGGCTCTGGCACTGACCCCAGCCCTGGTGAGTGAATGGGGCACCTGAGCCGGTGCCATGGCAAGAGTGTTTTGGCGGAGTCACTGGCATCAAGAGCTCTCTGGGGGACTGGCGAAATGATTGCAAAGCAACAGTGTGGCAAGAATCCACACACCAACGGCCCCCTTGTATGGTGACTTGAAGGGCAGCTGTGTGCCTGACCCGGGCCAGTAGTTACTGGTGGACAAAGCATTTCACAACAGTTGGCTTAATCGGCCCCAGTGGCTGAGTGGCTGTTTGCAGGGCTAGGCCCAGGCTGGGTGGGTTTGAACCCTGGTCTGCCATGTGCTGAGTGTGTGATCTGGGTTAGCTTTTTAACTTCTCTGTGCCCCCATGTTCATCCTCTGTGAAACGTCAGTAGAAGTTCCTACCTGAATAGGCTATGCAAGCTTGTCAAACTTGTGGCTGGCGGGCCGCATGCCTCGTTTATTATGCAGCCTGCGGGCCACGGTTCGACATACTGTGTGAGGACTAGTGGATTTAACCTCAAACATGTTCCCATAGAGCCTGGCATGTAGGAAATGCTCAGGGAGTGCTAGGTGTTTTTATTTAAAAAAAAAAAAAGCATTTTTATTGATTTCACGTTCAAATGCTTTGGGGGTAGCCAGACAATAAATGATGCAGTAGCACGCTGAGTGAGCTAAGTGCCATGAAGGAAAATAAAGCAAGGGGAGGGGTCAGGGAGTATGGGTGGGACTGTAATTTGAAAAGGGACATTTCAGTGGGAACCTGACACTCGAGTAAAGACCTGAGGGGGTGGGGATGGACCCGTGGACATTTGGATTTAGAGTCTTTGAGGCAGAAGGATGGGTGAGGGGGTGGGGTGACACCGGCCTGCCCTCAGGCCTCGGTGAGAGGCCTGAGCACTGGGCGTCCCTGGGAAGGGGCTCCCGGACATCCAGCTGGAACGTCCGACCTGATTTGTGTTCCCCGGTGGCCTCCACTCCTCGGCTGTCCCAACCTCCCGCCCTGAGAGCTGGGCACCGTGATCTCCCCCATTTTCCCAGCCAAGGAACTGGAGGGTCAGAGAGATGAAGAGACGGGGCCACAGTCTCAGTTAGTAAGTGGCAGCTCTTGGGTGTCCCCCCAATTCGGGGGAGCTCAGAGCCTTGCAGCCAGCGGCCAGGTGGCAGCACTCCTAGTCTGTGCACACGCGGGAGGGCGTGCCTAGTGCGTGGTCTGAGCTGCCAGTGGTGCTCAGAGTTAGTCGCCGCTGTGCTTACAGCCGCTGAGGGCTTAGCAGGAGTACTGTTCAGCTTCATTTCAGCTGACCTGTGTGCTGAAATTCCACAAACGTATCTGGGCACCAGCCCTGTGCCCGGGAACGCAGTGGTGGGACGGCTCCGGTTCCCTGCTCAGCCATTCTGGCCCTCTGGTCCACACTGCCGCCTGGGCCTATTGTCCCTGGAGAGGGGAGGGCATCTAGGAGGGACGAGTCTCTGCCCCCTCCACGTGGGTTATGGGTTATGATAATGATGTCTGAGGGGGGCCCTTGACCTGGTCCAGTCTCACCACTTGACTGGAATCTAGCGAATTTGTGAGGGGGGAGTGGCATAGGCTTGGGAAGCGCTGGGGAGGCTGGTGCTGGCGCCTTGTCAGCATCAGCGTCCAGGGTTGCTTTTAAGACAGGAGCCGTGGGTGTTCTCCCCAGTTGCCACCTCTGGGCCACAAAGGCGATCTCTCACTCCGTGCCGAGGGTGGGCACTGGCTCACCAGGTGAGTTCCAGCTGCTCAGAGTGCCGGACAAAAGCAGCAGCTTCTGTTCCTCTTGTGTGGGAGGAAGGCCCCGCCCCCTATGATTTTATGGAGGGCAAGTCACCCTCCTCCCACTCTTAGGAGAGGTCCTTTCTCATAATCCTGAAACCCTCAACTCTGGGTTTCAGACTCAAATGGATGGGGTGGATGGCAGGTGGTGTAAATAATAGAAAGTGTGTGAGCGTGCTCACTGCCTCCCTGACACCACGTGCTTCATGGGTGACGCCATGTAATCCTCACAGAAGTCTGACCAGGGGGTTCCCCTCATTGTCTAGGCGGCACACACGCACGGAGGGTTAAAGAGCTTTGGATTTGAATTTGCAGCCAGGGTCTTCACCAGCGGCTCCTGCTGCCCTCAAGGCAGTTTGCAGTCTAGCTGTGATGTTGCAAAGCTCCTACTGGGTGCAGGTGGCTGTGTGAAACACTGGCATGTTCATGATGTTGTTACCACATAATTAGCAAGAAGTGGCAGAAGCTGTCCCGGGTCCTGCTGTCAGTTCTCCACTGCACTGCCTCTCGGATGAAGCCGACAGGAGCATTACTCACGTCAACACGGAAACACATTTCCTAAGCTGCTTTCTTCCTGCCTCCCTCCCCCCCCCCCCCCCGAGCTCCCGTTTCAGGTTGCCATGGAGTTGAGGTTCCCTCTTCCGATGACATCTTCAAGCTGGCCGAAGCCAATGCCTGCTGGGCCCCCCAGGACCTGCGCTGCCTGGAGGAAGCCACGTTCCTCAGGAGCGTGGAGCTTCTGGGGGCTGTTGGGGGCTTCCTCCGGCCTCAGCTGACTGCCCTGAAGGAGAAGGCGATCCAGGTGAAGTCACCGGGGGGCGGGATGGCTAACAGGAGGAACACCCACACCACGGCCAGCCAGTCTGCCACAGAGCCTGAGCCAGCAAGGAGCGCTCCCCTGTTTTCTGGTTGCAATTTCACTGCGGGAAGTATCCAGGCCTCCCCTCTGCACCTCTGTTTCCTCCCTAGGCTGCACAAAGACCATCCAATGGGCGCTGTGTGAATCCCATGTGTGGGTGAACCCCATTGCGGGTGAACCCCGTTCTGTGGGTATATCACATTCTGCAGGTGAATCTCATTCTGCAGGCTAATCCCATTCTGTGGGTGAACCCCATCCTGTGGCTGAACCTAATCTGCTGGTGAACCCATCCGCAGATGAACCCCATTTGTAGGTGAACCCCATCCTGTGGTTAAACACTATCTGAGGGTGAACTCATCCTGTGGGTGAACCCCATTTGCAGGTGAACTGCATCTGCGGTGAACCCATCCTGTAGGCAAACCCCATCTGCGGGTGAACCCCATCTGTATAAACCCCATCTGAAGGTGAACCCCATTCATGGGTGAACACCATCTGTGGGTGAACCCCATCTGTGTAAACCCCACCTGGGGGTGAACACCATCTGTGGGTGAACCCCATATATGGGTGAACCCATCCTGTAGGTGAGCCCCATCTGTGGGTGAACCCATCCTGCAGGTGGTTTGGGCCTAGACAGGATGGTTTCTAGGAAGTGCTCTTTATCTTCCTCCCTCGAGAACCCCAGCTGAAGAGAACCAGAAGAAGTTTGCCATTTTTATTGTTTCTGCTGTAAGGAGAGTTGTAGAATATGTAATTACTAGAGGCCTAGTGCACGACATTCATGCACTGGGGAGGGAGGGTCCCTTAGCCTGGCCTGCACCCTCTTGCAGTCTGGGAGCCCTCAGGGGATGTCAGTCGGACATCCTTAATGATGTGGCAGAGGCGGGAGAGTGTGTGTCTGAGAGGCACTCCTCCTGTGGGAGTACACTCACCACCAGGGGACAGCTCCTGCATTGAGCACCCGCCCCCTGGTGGTCAATGTGCATCATAGCGACCATCATTCCATGGTTTGGTTGATTTATTAGCCTTTTATTATATAGGACTTGTGGCCTGGTGCACAAAATTTGTGCATAATGGGGGGGGGTATCCTTCAGCCTGGCCTGCATCCTCTCCAATCTGGGACCCCTCGAAGGATGTCCTACTGCTGATTTAGAGGGACCAAGCCTAAACTGGCAGTTGGACATCCCTCTCGCAACCTGGGACTACTGGCTCCTAACCGCTCACCTGCCTGCCTGCCTGATTGCCCCTAACCACTCTGCCTGCCAGCCTGCTTGCCCCAAACTGCCCCCCGGCACTAGCCTGTTCACCCCCAAATGCCCTCCGCCAGCCTAATAACCCCCAACTGCCCCTCCTGCTGATGTGATTGCCCCCAGCTCCCCAGCTCCCCACCACCACCACTGGCCTGCTTGCCCCCAACTGCGCCCATGCTGGCCTGCTCACTCCAAACTGCCACCCCCTGCTATCCTCATCACCTCCAACTGACCCCCAATGACAGCCTGCTTGCCCCCAATTAGCCCCCCTGCTGGTCTGCTTACCCCCAATGGCCCGCAACCCCCCCCCCCCCCAGCCTGATCACTCACAACTGCCGTCCCATCCTGGCCTCTAATCACCTACCTCTTCCTCAGTCCTGCCACCATGGCTTTGTCTAGAAGAATGTTCAGAAGGTCTCCTGGAAGGTCTCCCAGTCTAATTAGCATATTGCCCTTTTATTAGTATAGATAGAGGCCTGGTGCACGGGTGGAGCCCGGATCAGGATGGGGGTTCCCTTGGGGCATGGGGTAGCCTGGGTGAGGGCTGAGGGCTGTTTTAAGGCTTGTCAAGCCCCCTTTAGGGTGGGGTTCCCCGCTGGGGTGCCTGGCCAGCATGGGAGAGGGCTGATGGATGTTTGCAGGCTGGCCACACCCACTTCAGGGTGGGGGTCCTACTGGGTTGCCTGGCCAGTCTGGGTGAGGGGCTGATGATTGTTTGCAGGCTGGCCAAACCAACAGCGGGGACCCTCACCCCATGGGAGTGTGGCCAGCCTGGATGAGGAGCTGAGGGCAGTTTTCAGGTTGACCATGGCCCTCCCGTCCTGTGATCCAGGCTCCCAGCCCCTCCTTTTTATTTTTTGGTACCTCCTTGAGTGGAGGTCAGGGCTAGCTGGAAGCAGATATCTGGGATTTATTTATCTTCTATAATTGAAACTTTGTAGCCTTGAGCAGAGGCCAGGGTCAGCCAGGGTGGGTGGGGAGCTTGGCCTCTTCCATCACCAGGGGCAACCCAAGCTTCCTGCTTGCTCCAGCTCCATGGCCGCCACTATCTTTGTTGGGTTAATTTGCACACTTGCTCCTGATTGGCTGGTGGGCATAGCAGAGGTACTGTCAATTTGAATGTTTCGCTTTTATTAGTGTAGATAGCCAATTTTCCCGTTAAGAAGCCTGCACTAATTTATATTCTGAACATCAACAAATGAGGGTACCCCTAACTTTCCAGCACCAATAAATACTCATTCTTTTTATTTCTTATCAGTATCATTAGCCAACATGGTGTTCTTTGATTATTGTTAATGTACATTTTAAAAAGACTGAGAGGGAATTTCCTCCCATATGTTTATTTATTCTTTTAGGAATTTTCTGTTTATATCTTTTGCCTATTTAAAAAACAGAATATAGTCATCTTTTTCTTAATGATTCACAAAAAAGTTTAAATATTAAAGAGTTTACCCTATGTCTGTTTTACGTACTACCAGGAAAGCTCAGTCTAAGCTTTCTTCCCTCTGAAGGTCTGGGACACGCCTTCTTACTGGAAAGAACACCACATCGTCTCGCTGGGCCGAATTGCTTTGGCTCTTAACGAGAGTGAGCTGGAGCAGCTAGACCTCAGCTCCATCGACACCGTGGCTTCTCTAAGCCAGCAGTCAGGATGGACCCCAGGACAGGTAGGTAGATGTTGCTGCACAGGACGGTGCCCAACACACTCAGCCACCCGTCCAGGGCTGGACCTTTTAAATACTCCATCATTACTGTCATTTTGAATCTGTTTTTATTGAGTAATTTTTCTCATAATTATGAGCCATGTTTTCTTATATGTAAGCATAATAATTTTGACTGGCTGGTGGGCACTGTGAATTTTATATTTTGAGGCTTGTTTAGTTATACTCCTTTGAAGAGTATTGGGCTTTGTGCCGGCTTACATTGAAATTACCTGTAGATCAGTTTGATTTGAGGCCTTCCTTTTGAGGTTGATAAGGGTGAGTGTGGAGTGACCTTCAATCTGCGGTTAGTTTATCCCCATGACTGAGACATGGTTCTGAGAAGAGTGCCTAACACTGCTCTGTGTATTTCAAGGCCTCTCTCGTCAGGACGGTGGGATGTGGACTCTCTCCAGCTCCATATGAGCCCTGAGAATTGTCCAGCTCCTGCTTTCTGATGCCTCGGCCTGACATTTACGTGGAGTTTTGCTTCCTGCCTATGTAGGTCAGTGCTCAGCTAACTTGAGAAGGCCTCCATGAAGATCTCTGGGGTGAGCTGTCTGTGCAGGAGTTTCCTTGCCAGCACTTCCTCACCAATTATAGGTGTCCTGACCTCTGCAAACATGAACCTCTGTATCCTCAACCAAGCTGGACCACTGCGTGTTTGGGTTCCCTTCCCTGCTCCATGGCCTGACAGCGGCCTCTGGGCAGTGAACAAGGGCAGTTTTAGGGATCACTTTACTTGCTCTGCTTTTCTCAGGATTATAGTCCTGTGCTGCTTGTTGTACAACATCTGAAGACAGTCCTTCTATGTAACTTGTTCAGTCTTCTTGTTTTTTGTTGGAGGGCGAGTCCTATGTTGGTTAATCCTTCATGTGCTAAGAAGTTCTCTCCAGAATTTGTTTTAATTGGAGGGAGTTAGTCCACTGTATTGGCATCGAGGGGGTCACAGCCGCTTTGTGTTATCTCATTATTAGGGTCATTATTAGCACTGAGCTTACACATGATCTATTAGCAACCCACAAAAACTACCCTTCCTCATCAGTCTTTGAAAAAGTCCCAGCATTGCCCTGTTCGGTTTGGCTTAGTGGATAGAGTGTCAGCCCAAGGACTGAAGGGTCCCAGGTTTTATTCCAGTGAAGGGCACATGCCTGGGTTGTGTGCTTGATCCCCAGTGTGGGGTGTGCAGGAAGCAGTTGATCAATGATTCTCTCTCATCCTTGATGTTTATATATGTCTCCCTCTTACTTCCTTTCTGAAACCAATAAAAAAAATCTCTCTATATAAAAGGCTAAGTGTCTATGATACACAGTGACCACCAGGGGGCAGACACTCAATGCAGGATCTGCCATGGCACACACTGGCCATTTAAAAATAAATAGCACTGCCGAAAATGGTTTGCTCAATGGATAGAGCGTCAGCCTGCAGACTGAAAGGTCCCGGGTTCGATCCGGTCAAGGGCATGTACCTTGGTTGTGGGCACATCCCCAGTGGGGGGTGTGCAAGAGGCAGCTGGTCGGTGATTCTCTCTCATTGATGTTTCTAACTTTCTATCCCTCGCTCTTCCTCTCTGTAAAAAATCAATAAAATATTTAAAAAATGAATAAATAAATAAATAGCACCATGGACCTGGCACTGACAAATCAACATTCAGCTAACGCCAAGTGGGACATAGGACCCACCACCACCCTGGATGACACCCCACCAAATCTCAGCCAATGCTGCCAAGACCTCATGGTGCAAAATGTGGCCCACAGCCAGCCCAGCCTAGAAACGATTACTATGGGTGCTGGGTAATGACATCACATAACAACGCTTGGTTTCCTCTCCCTAGTGACTAGCCCACTTGGAGTTACTTCAGCCTAGGTGCAAACATTTGACAATTTAACCAAATGTTGTGAAGAATTTTCCTATGCCTCATCTCAATTGAACCTCACAGAAGACCTGGAGTAGGTAGATACCCTGTTTCCCTGAAAATAAGACAGTGTCTTATATTAATTTTTGCTCCCAAAGATGCACTAGGTCTTATTTTCAGGGGATGTCTTATTTTTCCATGAAGAAGAATATGGTACACATTTATTGTTAAATGAAAATAAAGGAAATTTATTACCTGTATATGGTACGGTAGTACAGTAGCTGTCAACACAAACCAGACAAACTGTGAATCCTACAGTATCAAGAATTTACTCATTTATTCAGTGACAATCATGTCATCATCTTCTGGAACATCATCATTACAATCCAATTCCTGAATTTCCTGGTGAATTTCTTGTGACTCCATTTCTTTCAGAATCAGTGGACCAAATCTCTCATGTTTAGCAATAGCACTGTCTTTAAATGAGTACTTCTTGTCAAGGTAGCCTGCTCTCAGTGCATTTGCAATGCAACTGTCAGTGATTTTCTCCCATGAATTCTTCACCCAAGTCACAACTTCTTGCAGTTTAGGTTTCACAAAGTTTTCATGCTGATTTCTCTCCATTCTATTTTCAATGTAGTCATTAATTTCCATGTGAAAATTGTCTTTGAATGGCTTGTTTATTGCAATATCAAGAGTCTGGAGATAGGCCGTCATTCCAGCGGGAATCATTATCTGATCTATTTTTCTTTCCTGAAGAAATGTCTTCATGTCTTTAACACAGTGAGCGCTGGTTGCATCCCAGACTAGCAACCGCTTTGGCTGCCTCGCATAACAAGCGGCATCATTAAATCGATCCACTTCCTTATAATTGCTTGTGTGGCCCAGGCCTTTTCAGAATAAAAATGCCAAAACATATTCAATATTTTCCTTCTTGCCCTTAGAAATGATTAAAGGTGGGATTTTAGTGCCATCCAGATGAATTGCCAAAATACAGGAAACTCGTGCACTTTCGTAAGCAGTGGAGGGAATGTACACGAAGGAGGCACCCCACTGTTCAATTGTTGTTTGAGATGATTGGCCCATAAACACTGCAGTTTCATCCATAGCAATCATGTTGGAAAGATTGTATTTAGAGAAGTCAGCATCATCAATAAAGGACTTGAATGCAAGTGCTCGCTTAATAACTTGAGTATCTTCCAACCTAAACAATGTTGTAGGTCTTTTTAAAGACAGTTCACTTCGCTGAAGAAAATTATCCAGCCAGTGTTGTGATGCTTTGAAGTCTTCGGGGGCTATTTCAAACTGTGGTGCCATTGCAAGGGCAAATTCTTGAATCTGAGCCCTATTCACAACCAAAGCCTTTGCTCTCCTGTCAACAACCCATTCACAGATCAGGTCTTCCAGCTTGGAAAATAATGGTTGCCGACCTGATCCACACTTGCGCTTTTTAGCATTTCCATTGTCCACTTGTTCAATGAGGTTACCATATTCTGCTCGCCATTTTCGGACCAATCGGATACTCAACATCTTCTTTTTGCAGAAAGCAGTAAGATTTTGGCCCCAAGAGTCTTCCATGATTCCTTTCTTGTACTCCATGGAGTAGCTTTTTCTTTTTGCGCTCATTTCTAGGGGTAAAAAAAAGGAATTGGGATATCAAGGTGGGGGGAGGGGGATCACTTAAAATGACACAGGGGGATCAGAAGGGGGAATCAAAATGGCACAGGAGAATCAGAGGGGGATTACCATTTTAGTAACCCCTTTTGATCCTCCTGTGTCATTTTGATTGTCCCCTCTGATCCTCCTGTGTCATTTTCAGTGTCCCCCTCCCCCACCCCTGTGCCACTGAGCACCTTCACCAGACATCCCTCCTACCCCTTTATCAGACATTTACCCCCTGGGGCCTGCCTGGGGACTGTCACTGGGCTTGCTGGGGCCTGGATATGGGCTGGAGCAGGGTCTGCCACTGACTGAGAACCTTCAGTCATCATGAAGGCAGCCACAAGCATCAGGTAGTGTCACCAGAGACAGACCAGCATCACCACCTTCGCCGCGTCCCGTCCGCTCTCATCCTCGTGTTCTTCTACATGCATCTGCAAAATTCTCCTTTTCTTTCCCGCCCCGCCCTCACCGCTCACTCTGACCTCCACACAGCAGTGATGTCAGGACTCCTCATAATGTCACTGGTTGCTACACACTAGTTGGGGTGGCCCTAGCGTCCAGTTTAAGGTAAATTAATTTTCATTCTGAGACGGAGCCTGGGGGCCTTATTCTCGGGGGGATGCCTTATATTTCACTCAGAAGGAAACCTATAAGTAGGTCTTATTTTTGGAGGATGTATTATTTTCGGGGAAACACGGTAGGAGACTCAGTAGAATCCTATTTTCATTAGCTGGAAAATGGAGATTTAAGAAGTTTAGAAACTTGACCTGACTGAAAAGAAGTTAGAAATGGACCTTGAAAATGACTTCAGATTTTCTCACTCCACAGAATATAGTAAAACACTGCTGCAGTTAAATATTTCACCCTTTATTTTCCCTGCATGATCTACAATAATAATCTGTTCTATGTTGATATTTACTACTGTGTTGCTAACAATTGCCTGAAAGAGAAGTTGGGCTTCATTGGGCTAGAAAAAAGTTTAGCTAAATCAGAAAGCAGGTCTAATTAAGCAAGTTTATTCTATCTATATTATAAAAGGCTACATTGACTTACACATGAGCGATATATATAAAGCTCTTGCTGGTGCCAATCACATGCGTTTGTTTCAGTCTGTTATTGTTGATAGTGAATTTGGTTGACACTTCTATTACACAGAGAGGGCAAATAGTAATATTAAAATATTTCTTCTAATTAATTTCCTTTCAATGTGCACAAATCTGTGCACCAGGACACTAGTCCTATAAATTTAAGGGTAATATGCAAATTGTATCATCAACCGGGAATTTGATTGGAATTCAACCAGGAGGTGGAGCAGGCCTGCCAACCACCTGTGGCCACACCCCCTGGCCAGCTCAGCCAGATCAGGCCCTATCAGGATGGGCCGGCTGAACCCCACCTGTGCATGAATTTGTGCACTGAACCTCTAGCATATATAAAAAGAAAAAAGCCGAAACTGGTTTGGCGCAGTGGTAGAGCATCAGTCTGCGGACTGAAGGGTCCCAGGTTCGATTCTGGTCAAGGGCATGTACCTTGGCTGCAGGCACATCCCCGGTAGGGGGTGTGCAAGAGGCAGCTGGTCGGTGTTTCTCTCTCATCGACATTTCTAGCTCTCTATCTCTCTCCCTTCCTCTCTGTAAAATATCAATAAAAAATATTTAAAAAAAATAGAAATAAATAAATAAAAAGAAAAAGTCCCAGCATTGACTCACTTATGTGACTGCCTCTCCTGACAGCCCCTATGGTCAGGAGTAGAGTCTGCTGGTTGGTCAGAGAGTGGCTCCATCTCACCATGTCCATATGAACTGAGAGTGGGGTTGGTGTATGGTAGGCTTCATACAGGTCCCCAAAGGTGTCTGGGTTGTGATCCCTAGAACCCAGTGTGGCAAAGGGCTTTGCAGAGGTTATTAATTTAAGGACCTCGAGATGGGGAGTTATCCTGGATTGTCCAGTGAGCCCTGTGTGATCATATGTGTTCTCCTAAAAAGGAGGCAGGAGGGCGTGTGATGATGAGCGGGAGGACAGAGACCTGAGGTGTGGTGCTGCTGGCTGCAGGATGGGCTGAGTCAGGGGTGTAGACAACCCCTGGAAGCCAGAGGCAAGGGGAGGACTTCTCTGGAGGCTCCAGAAGAAACGCCCTCTGACCCACTCCAGGACTGAGGACCTCAGGGACTGTGACAGAATACATGTGTGTGTGTGTGTGTTAACCCACTACATTTGTGCTAAGTAGTTAGAGCAGCAAGAGGGAATACATACCGAGCGGTTTGTCAAAAGCATGGTGTCAACAAAGAGAGAAAGGATACAGGGCTGGCAGCCAAGGCCTGTCCTCCACTCTCAGGGGACATTCTAAGGCCGAGTGGCGTCTCTCATAGGACATGTGTGAATTGTGACCTCTGGAGCTGGGTGATGTGGAGGCCCTGGCCACAGGCTTACATGAGCTAATATATGTGAAACACTTCACACAACGCCTGGCACATAGCATTCAATGAAAATTAGGTGTTTTCATTGTCAGCACCAGCATCTTCATCGTCCTCATCATTACACTTCCTCTCTCTGGCAGTTGAATGGTCTCCGCATTTGCAAGATGAGAAACTTAGACGCAGCAATCAGGTTCTTTCCATTCTGACGTTCCATAGTTCTGGAGTTCTGCGACTCTCAAACTGGTTTTTACTGGTTTGAGAAGTGCCATACCACATTTTGATATTAAAACCTTTCTAGTCACATCTGAGAGAAAGCAGAAAAACATACCCAACTTGGAAGCTAGAGTATCTCTTTTTGCAGCAATTTTAGTATCCATGGGCCGCAGTGAGATTTGTCAATATGTTTGAAGAAAATGTGCAAACCTAATATTTGCTTCTATCATTTGTGCTCAGTCCCTCACCATTAGCTGTCAGTCAAACCCTTAAGTGCATGTCCTCAATTAGTAGACTTGGCGTAACTACATTACAGCGAGTTCAGCTTAAAGCCAGCAGCAGGAGAAATAACCTCTTCTAGAAGCTGGCAAATGAGCAGAGCTCAGAGCTTACAGGGCTTCATTTTCCAGGGCTTATTATTGCCTGACAGTATTAGTATAAATCCTGATGGGATCATTACAGATACACTGGTCCCACCATTCAGGTACTATGTTTTAGCTCAGCATTGGGCAGGCTGAGCATGCATTTTCCAGCTCCCAGTGGCAAGGACAATTTAATACCATATCTTCAAGTCATTTGTTTAAATTGTATTTTTGCACTTTCATTTTAAAATGGGCATGCCTGATAGTTAGGGGAGCACATATTGCTGTGAGCCAACTAGTGACCCTGGCTGTGAAGGCTTATCTCTACCTTTTCTCCAACCTGGCGTCTTCGAGAGGGCAGGCTCTGGGGTCCACCTGCGAGTCTTATCCCAGGACTATTATTTGCTAGCTGTGTAACCTGGACTCAGTTACCCAATCTCTCTGTACTTCAGTTTCCTCATCTATGAAATAGGGATAATATTCATGCTTACTTCGTGGAGTGGTTGTGATGTTTAGGGAGGTGGGGTATGTGACATGCTGGCACACAGTAGCATTCAGTATTACCAGCTATTATTTTGGGTGCATATAAATGCCAGGCAAACACACTGCAGTGTGGGTGTGGTGTCACTGAAGTTCCCCATGGAACTGTGAGCTTGGTGATCATGGGGGCAACTTCCTGTGGAAATATGGGAAATCTCCCTGAAGCCAATCCACCACATGGAGGCAGCATCGGATGCCATTTCCCAGGAGTACACATTGCCTACAGCTTCCATAGCTCACCGTTCAGCCGCCCTTCACTCTTATTCTCCACTGAGCACCAGGCATTGTGTTGGGTGCTGGGGATACAGTAGTGAACTAGCTGGATAAGCTATGTATCTTTATTGGTTCTACTTGGTGATACAGACAAAAAAGTGAGCAATTAAGGTGGAAAATGGAAAAAATTGTGATAAGTGAGAAACATCAAGTGGCAAAAGTGCTCATAGAAATAGCAAGGAGGGAGGCTAGTTGAGAGGGGGGTCCAGGCAGGCTTCTCTAGCATTTAAACCAGAGAAGTGGGAAAGCAACAGCCACATGGAAACTGGAATTCCGTCTCTACAAGTCACTTTTTTAAAGCATCCTAATCATTGCCCAAACTTTCAACGCTGTCAGGATCTCCTGGTATGATGGAGATGGACTGATGCTAAAGGAACATGGAAGTTCACAGTGTCCCTGTGATCCTCATACCCATTCAGGAGGTGTCTCCTCCCCACTTGGCCTTGTGAGCTCTTGTCCTCTTGTATCTTTGCCCCCTGCCCCCATGAGCATGGAGGGATCAGACTTTCTTATGCAGCTCTTTTCCAGCAGATTGACTCGGATCCTTCTTCAGGGCCAGCGTAGGCAGATCAAATACATATCAGGGCTCATTTCATTACAAGTGGCAGGAAACCCAACTCAAAGTGGCTTGAGCAAGAAAAGGAATTTATTGATTCCTATAACTGAAAAGTTCAAGTATAGAGTTCAGATATGGCTGGATCCAGGGACTTCCACACTATTATTAGGATTCTGACTTCCACCATTAAAAAAATCATTTTTATTGATCTCAGAGAGAAGGGGGAGAGAGAGAAAGACAGAAACATCAATGATGAGAGAAGAGCCATTCATTGGCTGTCTTCTGCACGACCCACAACCCGGGCATGTGCTGTGACCTGAAATCGAACCATGACCTCCTGGTTCATAGGTCAATGCTCAACCACTGAGCCAGCCGGCCGGGCTCCCGCCATTTTTTTGCCCAGATTCTCTTTTGGTTGGCTTCGTTAGAGGCAGGCTCGTTCTGTGTGATGAGCTCTGGTAGATTCAGGTATCTCTCCTTCCCAGGTCCAGTCCAGAGCAAAGAGAGCTTTCCTCTCTTGATTATGCCAGCTAAAGTCCTGGTAGGTTTTGCCTGGATCACATGTCCCATCTAGAACCAATTACTGTAGTACAGCTAAGGGATGCCTTAACTGATCAGGAGCAGGCCATGGAATTGCCCTGGAACTCAGAATGCCCTCCAGAAGGGTCATAAACAGTGGATGGCCACCATATGCAACTTCAGGAACCTACACATCAGCCCCCTTACATGAAAGTTCTTTGAAGAGATCCTGTGTTTTTCCATCACCACAGCATTTGATGTGCTGCTCTCTGGAGCTGAAGAAGGAGGGCAAGTTATGTAGGACCTTAGAGAAAGAAAAATTCATTCTAGCTCAGATAGTCAGGGAAGACTTCAAGGAGAAGGTGAAATTGGACTTGAACCCCCCTCCCCCAAATAAAAGGAAGGTTGAATTTTAATAGTGGGAATGAGGAATGGCATTTCAGATGGAAGGACTGATCTGAGCACAGGCACAAGGCAGACGAGGATAAGGTTTTGTCAGAAAGCCGTGGGAACAGATACTGGAAAAGTATGGATCCTGATTCAGAACTTCAGTGTCCAAGCTTTCTGAAGATTATGAGTGACTGAAGAAAAGCCAGGAGGCAGTTCCTTTAATGCTGGTGGAGTTTGCAAGCACTTCACTGCCTGCAGACACCTCTGTAGACCAGAGCCCAGACGCGGAGGCCAGCTGGTGCCATGGTTTGGGATGGGCACTGGGTCAAGGAATGGGATGGGGGGTCCATCAGGAGGCTGCTGAGTTGCCCCCTCAGGCATCTTGGTCATCCCTGGGAGCTTCATCTCCTTGCTCTCTTCATTTTCGTAGGCCACATCCATCCTGCACAGCTTCCTGGAGGACTCAGGCTATGGCATCCAGGATCTGAAGAGCTTCCACTTAGTAGGACTTGGTACAACTCTGTGTGCCATGAACGTCACTGAAATCTCCCTTATAAAGATCTCAGAATTCAGGTAACCAAACGATAGTGTGCAACATGGCCAAGGATGGATGGGTCGTTCCTTCAGTAAGATCCTCCGCTTCTGATGCTCGGCCATGTTTCTGGGCACCAATGGGGTGGGTTAGCTGGGTTCTTTTCTGGTGCCGAGCTGACACCCTTTTTTGGCTCATGCTATGTCCCTCCCTCTTAACCAGGGTGGTGGTGGCCAGAATCGGAACCCTGATCTGCAGCATCCCTGTCTTGGCCGAGTTCAAGAGGAAGGCAGAAATTGTGTTTGGGGATCCCACCAAGTGGTCCAGCTCTGTCTTGCAGGAACTTGGAACTATTGCCGGTAAGAGTCACCTTGACCGTGCCCTTCTCTTTTTCTGACCTTAGACTTGGGGACAGGAAAAGAATCCCGGGCTTGTGTAGCGACATCTGTACAGTTCCAGTAAAACCTGGATGTCAGCGCAGAGGGCAGGGTTGCAAATCTACCCTTTGAACAAGCTCTCTCAGCAGTTCTGTACACCCAAAAGTGGTTTAGAGTGTGATTGAATTGACTGTAAATAGGTTTACACTGGGTCTCAAAATGTACCTTCTCAGTGTCCATTTCATCGTAGGAGACCCATCAGGGCTAACGTGACCCACACTGTTTTCCTGAGTTGATTAGGACAGAGTTCCCAGGGGCCTTCAGGGCCTTCTGTAGGGGGGATGCACACCTCCCACCCGCAGACTGAACCTCCCACCACTTCATTCATAAAACAAGTTGTGTTCCACAGTCTTGAAGCAAATCCTGTGCTTCCTTTTTCTCCGTAGCCGGATTAACGAAGGAAGAGCTCCGGGTGCTTGACAAGGATTTGATGCCGTATTTCCAACCATCAGCAATCAGATGCCTTCCTGCTGAGATATTCAAAGTAGGTCCTCGCTTCTTCAGGGAGTTAGAGCTTGACCCCATTTCACATCACACCTGGAAGCAGGGCTGGCCCCACATCCCCGGCCATCACTGGCTTCTGCTCAGGGGCCAGTGGTGAACTGCAAGCCACCGACGGACCTGTCATAAGATAACCTCATTTTTTAAAAGTGTTTTTCTTAAACGTTTAACATATGTTTTAATTGTATTTAATTATTTATTTTAAAATATTGTTCATTGCTTTCAGAGAGGAAGGGGAGAGAGAGATAGAAACATCAGTGATGAGAGAGAATCATGGGTTGGCTGCCTCCTGTATGCTCCACACTGGGGATGGAGCCCACAATCCAGGCATGTGCCCCACTGGGAGACTGAACCATGACCTCCTGGTTTATAGGTTGATGCCCAACCACTGAGTGACACGGCCAAGCTAGTTGTATGTTTTTTTTGTTTGTTTTTTTTTAAGTTGCATTCTCTTTGTAGCAAATGACACTGACTTTCTGTTTATAATGACATGACAGGTCCTTATTCCTAACTCTTGGGGACAGGTGTATTATAGAATTCAGAATTTTCTAGATTTTAGAAAAATCACTTTGTGACTATACAGTATGTAACTTCACAGCCCAGCGGTATCCGGGAGGCACCAGTAAGCACATGCATTGCTATTTCTGTGAGGAAACTGATACTTCTGGCCTGTCACACTAATAGAGAGACTCCAAATGACTTCATGTCAGTTTGTCTTAAATTTTAGAAAAAACTTTTCATTTGCAAACTTTTTTGGACTTCAGAGTTGGAGATGGGGGATTGTGGTGCTGGGTAGTATTTCCTTTAAAAATACATTCCGGTAAACACATAGATTGATTTAGAGAAAGGTGTTTAAAAAGCCGCAGCAGGACAGGCAACAGCCCAGCATGGAGAATACGGAGAGGGAGGGCTTGGGCCACTGATGCTAGGGAAGTTGGGGACGCAGGGGCAGGCAGACGCCCTTGCTTCCTCCCAGGTGCAGCTGCTCTTGGGGGGGGGGGGGGGAGACAGGCCCAGGCGGTCTTTCTTGCTGACTAAGTGGGAACACATCCTGCCCCCTCAACTGGATCAGACACCCGAAGGAGCTTAGGCAAACTCCCATGATGCCTCATCATTGGTTCATTTCAAGACACACAGAGCCTGAACCATCCCAATGCCCAGGAGAGCTCCCACAGGCAGGCGCCTGGCTGCTTGGGGGAATAGTCCCGAATGCTGCAGGCTGCTGACTGTCTCACGGGCCTGTATGGAGTGCGGCCTGTGCCTGCTTCCTGGCTTGGCAGTAACTCAGAAATCCCTACTGACAGCCTGTGCCGAGCAAGGCTGCAGGCCCAGCACACCTGGCATGCCCGGGGAAGGGGAAGCAGTGTCACAGGCCTGGAAGAGACCCTCTGGGGTGCAGGGCTGGGCGAGTGGCGGGGACCTGGGGAGGCTGCTCGGCTCTGGCACAGCAGGGCAGGGTGATGGCGGTGTGGGCAGGGCAGGGCAGGGCAGGGCGATGGTGGTGTGGGCAGGGCAGGGCAGGGCAGGGCGATGGCGGTGTGGGCAGGGCACAGCAGGGCAGGGCAGGGCGATGGCGGTGTGGGCAGGGCACAGCAGGGCAGGGTGATGGCGGTGTGGGCAGGGCAGGGCAGGGAAGGGCGATGGCGGTGAGGGCAGGGCAGGGCAGGGCAGGGCAGGGCAGGGAAGGGTGATGGCGGTGCAGGGTGCCCAGGTGTGCGGGCCCCTTTCACTGGAATCTCAGAGTGAAGTGTGGGCAGCTGCTTTGGATTTGTTTTGTGAGACACAGTGGCCCCGAGGTTCAGTCTGGCCTCCGGGTGTCGAGTCAGCACCCCTAGGCAAATGGCTAGTGCTTGTGGTACAGACTGCTGATGGTGGATCAAGGGGAAGCTGAACAGCCTGGCTGTGTGTGTGTGTGTGTGTGTGTGCATGTGTGTGTTTGTGTATGTGCATGTGTGTTGTGTGTTGTGTGCACGTAGAGAGAGGAGGCAATTGCCCAGGCAGGACAGGCAAGAGAAGGGGGGAGGGAGGAGTAGGGAGGAGAGGGGAGGGGTAAGAAAAGGGAGGAGGTAGAGGGGAGGGGGGAGGGGAGAAGCCCGGCGGCGGGAGGGCATGGTGGTGACCCCTGGCGGCACCCACCAGGGATCCCAGAGTGAAGGGAGGGGGAGCAGCGGTAGCTTGAGCTGTGTCCTGAGGGGGCAGGGGAAGCTTGATGGAGTCCAGGAACGCACCTCCCGGATGGGAAGGAGGGGGAGGAGGGGAGGGGTTAGGAGAGGAGGAGGGGAGGGCAGAGAAGGGGAGGGTAGAGGAGGGGTTTGGAGGGGAGAGGAGGGAAGGGAGGAGGAGAGGAGGGCAGAGGAGGGGTGAGGAGGGGAGGGAGGTGGAGAGGAGGAGGGGAGGACAGAGGAGGGGGCTGGACAGGAGAGGAGGGAAGGAAAGAGGAGAGGAGGGGTGAGAGGAGGGGGAGGAGAGGAGGAGGAAGGTAGAGGAGGGAGTTGGAGGGGGGAGGAGAGGAGGGGGAGGGTAGAGGAGGGGTTGGAGGGGGGGAAAGGGAAGGGAGGGGGAGGTGTGGAGGGGGAGGAGGGGAGGGAGGTGGAGAGGAGGAGGGGAGGGCAGAGGAGGGGAGGGCAGAGGAGGGGTTGGAGGGGGAGAAGGGAAAAGGGGAGCATGAGTCCTTCCTGGGACCATGGGGCCTTGGAAAACCAGCCCTGAAGTCTGTGGCCTCCGCACACCAGAGGGATCCGGAGTCTCCTCGGAGCTGAAGCCGCTCAGAAGGCGTGTTCGGGTCGTGGGAGACCCCGTGCGCGCAGAAGCCCCCACGTGCAGTGCCCATGCAGACACTCCCGGGAGACCCCGCAGGGCCTTGGTTCCCGGTGGACCCCGCGCAGAGAGGAGCCTCCTGCCCGGCCCCTGGCGCTGCACAGAGCCCCGCTGGGCGGCGGCACTCAAGGCAGCCCCTCGGCCTGTGCCTGCGGGAGGTCTCCCCGAGCTCCGCTGCCTTTAAGCCTCCAGGGCGCCTGGTCCGCTGCGCGTGCCCAAGCGCAGCCCAGCCGCTGCCGGCCGGCCGGCCCCGCTGGAATTCTGAGGGTTTCTCACTTGGCCATGGTAATGGTTACTGATGGGAAGTAGTTCTGGGTTTGCATTTTTGGAAACTTGCTTTTAGAAAATACTTTCGGTAGCGAAAGTGTCTGATTTTAAGGAAAAACTGTAAAGTGGGCACTACAAGGAACCAGAGGCGCTGCCCTTCCCCCGCAGGAGCTCTCCGCCCAGCAGATCGCGGCCCTGGGCCCGGAGAACGCGGCTGCCGTGACCCCGGCCCAGCGTCGGCAGCTCCGCGCACCGCAGCTGCAGAGCCTCCAGCGGGCGCTAGATGGCGCCAAGACTCGCCCCTCGCTGGAAGCTCCTGAGAGCGCAAGTCCCAGCCAGACCCCGCCCTCCCATTCTCGCCCAGGTGAGCGGGCCAGTCCCTGCCCACCCCATCCCTGGTCCTCATCCGTGCCGCTCCTGGGCCTGGGCGGGAAGGGCCAAGATACAAGCTCACTGGAGACTCTGTCTTCAGAGAAAAGTCCTGTCCAACGAAGTCACCGGTGCAGGGCAGCTTTTATTTATTTATTTATTTATTTATTTATAATTATTCTTTTATTGATTTCAGAGAGGAAGGGAGAGGGAGAGGTAGAAACATTGATGATGATGATGAGAGAGAGAGACAGAGAGAGAAAGAGAGAGAGAGAGAGAGAGAGAGAGAGAGAGGTCGGCTGCCTTCTGCACACCTCCTATTGGGAATCGAGCCCACAACCTGGTCCTGTGTCCTGGCAGGGAATCAATCCCAGGACCCTTAAGTCTTCAGGCGGATGCTCTATCCACTGAGCCAAACCGGCCAGGATCAGGGCATCTTTTAAAAGCCGCCAGTGTCACCGGCCTCACCCTGAACCCACTGGATCAGAGCCGCTTATGACCAAACTCACTTCACTGGTGCCTTTGCTTCCTTCTGCCTTCCACTGTGTGGTATTAATTACTAAGACTAACCAATACACACTGGGCACCTGCTGTGTGCGGCCTGTGGCGGGGCTGGGAATACAGAGGTGAGCAAGACAGGCCCAGCTGTCTTGTAAATGCACAAGTGATTTCACAGCTGGTACGGGCAGGGCAAGGAAGAAGCAGCAGGTGAGAGAGCAGGGGCTGAGCTGAGTGGGGGATGGGACCTGGCTTCCTGCGGTTACTCCTTGCCTCCACCCCTCGCCCACTTTGTGATTCCTTCTGTCTTTAGTGAGCAGTATCCCCGGGCTAAGAGGTGGGGAGACAGTTGTGAACAAGCCACTCGTGTCCTCCACCCTCAGAGTGGGGGGCAGGGAGACATGGTGTCCAGGTGGTGTGAGAGGGTGCGGTGGCGGGAACACAGGCATGGGGGAACACAGGGGAGACGCGGCTGCCCTGACGGGGGACGCTGGGGAGGGGCCATGGAAACGTCCCGAGGTGGTGAGTGACGGCTCAGCACCACCCAAGGTGGGGAGATGGGTGCTCAGCCGGGTGAGGGGGTCCCGGTAGAGGGAGCAGCTTGAGCAAATACACAGAGAGGAAGAGAATGTGGACTTAAGCCTGCACTCTGCCTCTTCCAGCTGCCCCTCGGGCTGGCGAAGTAGGGCTCCCAATTCCTGCTGCCGCAGTGCCAGAGGTGGCACTTGTAAAGTGGAGCTATGCCCTGTGACTTACTGTTATTATCTTTATTTTATTTATTTATTTTTTTAAATTATACTTTATTGATTTTACATAGAGAGGAATTGAGAGGGATAGAGAGTTAGAAACGTCGATGAGAGAGACACATCAACCAGCTGCCTCTTGCACACCCCCTACCGGGGATGTGCCCGCAACTAATGTACATGCCCTTGACCGGAATTGAACCCGGGACCTTTCAGTCCGCAGACCGACGCTCTACCACTGAGCCAAACCGGTTTTGGCCTGTTATTATCTTTAAAACATTAAATGCAATGTGCATACATTTAGAAATTACTTTTAAATGTTCTAGCGTTTTGTGTGTGTGATACACACAATAGATAATACATGTTTCAGACAATCTAAGGTCTGAAAAGGGATGCAGTGACACCCCCCCCCCCTCGCAGCCTGCTGCCAGTGTCCCGAGGCTGGTGCAGATTCATCATCCTAGCTGACCCCTGCGCTGTGACCCAGCTTATGTGCTTTGTTCTGCATCCTGCATTTTTCACCAGGACAGTCCCGTGTCCGCCCATAGGGCTGTGCAATTGCTGGTTTTCTGGTGCCATAACTTTAGTGAACTAGGTCCATGCAGACGGACGATTCATGGGTTCTGCTTGTTGTGTTTCACTGCTACAAAGGATGCAGCAGCCAGTGACTTGGTATACTTTGCATCTCTTCAAGTTGCAGGAGCAGCTCTGCATGGGAGGCAGCCAGGGGCGCGGGTTTGGCAATCCTGACTGACACTGCCACGTCCTGGCAGAGCGGAGAGGCGGCCGCCCGCTGTGCCCTGAGCCGGCAGTGCAGGATGTGGCAGGGCCTTGGCAAAGTGGTCCCTGCAGGTGCTCAGCCGGGCACCGTCCTGGACGCCTCTCCCTCCACCGCACCAGGCCTGGGCGGCTGGCCGTGGTGAACACTCCAGTGGGCCAGGCCGTGAGCCTCTTGCTTCCTGCTCTGATTCTTAGAATTCAGATGCCTGGGCCTTGCTGAGCTGGAATCTGTGTGTGTGTGTGGGGGGGGCTAAGGGGGGGCAGGGTTGGGATCTGCATTTTTAACCAGCTCTGCAGTGACTCCTCTGTGAGGCAGCTCTGCACTGCCCATTCACACACTCCCAGGAAATCCTACCCTCCAGTGCTGCTTTGGGCATAATTCCCATTAAGACGGAGGAGTTGGTATGTGCCCGCCTGGCTGGGAGACCCTGTACTTCCCTGTGTTTCCTTGCAGGGGCCTCCGCCTCCCGGGCCCTTTGGCTGGGCTGCCCGCTGCTGGTCCTAGTGCCCACGCTCCCGCAGTGAGCCGCCTGCTGGCACCCCTTCACTGCCCACGCCGTGCAGCAGGCCTCGGCCCAGAGGCACCACCAGAGCGGCGTGAACGAAGGTCCCGTCCCGGAAGGCCACGCTGGCTCCTGCGGGGCCCAGGCCTCGGCCCCATCCAGCCTCTCTCCATCCAGCCTCTCGCCAGAAGCTTTCAGGAAGGAGGGGGGGGCTGCCATCGGCCTGAGGACCTTCCCACGATTGCTGCCCTTTCTCCAGGGACAGGCCCACAGCAGGGCTCCCGCCATGGCCCCTCCCGCCCGCAGGCCCCTGGGCTCCAGACTCCGCTGGGTCCTCAGCATCGGCAGGGCGGACACAGTGACCCGGCTTCCTGCCTAGCTGCTGTGATTCACTGGTGTTTGGGGGCGTTCCCTTGCTTGGGAATTAAAACCTTTAACATGATTCAACATGAAATAGATTCTGAAGTGTTTTTCAGACGCCTGTGTTCTGCCAGGAGCAGCCCATTGGACGGCTGCTTCCCCTGAGTTCCCTTCTGGCGGCCTGGCCCCGCTCTCCGGGCCCGGTGGAGTGGACTGAAATGAAAGGAACTGCTGCGAAGCCAGTCATAGGGTGGGCCAGGATGCTGTGGCCAGGAGGCCATGGCCAGGGGCAGTGGCCAGCAGGGCAGACAGCCTTTTGGGGGCTGGGAAAGGTGCTTCTCCAAGTTTCAGGCTCAGGGAGGCAAAGCACAGGAGGGGGGACAACATGTGCTCTGTCCCCCGGCCGTGCTTTCTGGGTAACAGCCAGCCAGGTGCCCTTGGCACTCCCCTCCCCCAGCACATCCCGCCCCTCCCATTCCCTGGGTGGGTTTTTACAAGCAACGTGGCACTAGCTAGTTTGGCTCAGTGGATAGAGCCTCAGCCTGCAGATTGAAAGGTTCCAGGTTCAGCTCTGGTCAAGGGCATGGACCTCAGTTGCAGGCTCAATCAGGCACATGTGGGAGGCAACCAGTCGATGTGTCTCTCTCTCACATGGATGTTTCTCTGTCTCTCCCTCCCTTACACTGTGAAAAATCAATGGAAAAATATTGTCGAGTAAGGATGAACAACAACAAAGTAGCCTGGGTAGACAGGGGCCCTGGTCTGGTCGCTCACTGGTTGCAGCATTGTCCTGATACGCTGAGGCTTCGGGTTCGATCCCCGGTTAGGGCACATACAAGAATCAACCAATGAATGTGTAAGTGAAACAACACATCTGCGTTTCTCGCACTCTCTCCCTCTAAAATAATAATAATAAAAAGAAATATGACAAGGAAAGAGAAAACAGACCAAAAACAAAACAAAAAACAAACAAACCAAAAACCGCTCTTCATTCTCCTCATAGGAGCCTGGAGCTCCTGGGTCTGAGTGGTGCTGAGGCTCTGGCCTCACGGTGGCAGCAACACGGCCACATCCGCGCTTCCTGCTGCAGGGCTGCCAGGCCCGCGTGAGGGGTGCCTCTGGCCCAGAGGACTCCCATCTTCCTCAGAAGGCGCACAGCAGCCTGGCAGGTGCTGCAGAGACCGCGCCAGTGAATGTCACAGGTGGTGGCGACAGGCGGGAGAGGACTGGGTCTGGAAGGGGTGGCCCGGCAGGTGCCATGTGGACAGCGGCCAGGATGGGGAAGGCGCCGATGCCTCCAGCCAGATCATTTCCGTTGTACAGGCCATGCCGCCGGGTAGCTGGGCTGGGCCCGTGCCCGGAGGGGGAAGTGGGCGGCCGTGTCTCGTGTCTGTGCACATTTGCAGCAGAAAGACCCTCGATCTCGCCAGGATCCCTCCCTCCCCTGTCGTGGCAGTGACAGCGAACAGCCCTCCTTCCAGTTAGACTTCACCGGCCAATGGCTTGTGCTTGTGTCTCGCTGTCCCCTGCCGTCATGTGCTCTAATCTTTTCCAGGACCCGGGCCCATTTTGGAGGGCCAGCTCTGCGGGCACGCTCACCTCACCCTCATCACTCCCCTCCAGCGGGTGCTGCTATGATCCCCACTTTCCAGGTCAGGGAGAGGCATTCTTGTCGCAGGCCTGTCTCTTGGTGGGAATTGAATGCTGTTTGTGTGTGTGTTTTTTTTAATCTCCTGCAGAGCAGCCTCCTTTAGCTTCTCAAATAAGTTAGATTAGAGAGAGACTATGAATTCCTTCACCTCTCCTTCTGGCAGGAGGCCAGTGTGCCTCACAGCACAAGTAATTGGTGATGGCCTCAGGCAGGAAGACAAATCCAGCTGTGCCCGCAGGCCTCGGGGGCAGGGTGCAGTCCTGTGCACGTGGGAGGGCTGCTCCCCTCACCTTGCAGTGTCAGCCCTATGGTGCATCCCATCTCCATCTGCATCCCCAGCTGGAGGCAGGCATCACTGTCACCTGCAGGCAGGTCCAGGTGCCAGTGCTGGTTCTGACAGGCCAGCACTAGGCCATACTGGTTGTGCTGATATCATCCCCCTAGGTCCTTCGGCTGAACTCCCCCTTACGCCCGCTCTAGACACGGCCTGGTGTGAGGGTAGGACGTCTCTCCGAAGGCTTTCCAGGTCAGGGAACGGCATGCAGAGTAGGCACATCGCCCGTCTTCAGAGAGAGCATCCCAGGCGAAGCCATAGCTCTCCTGCTTCCGCTCCCATGGGGTCCATCCGCTCCCTGCAGGCCAGGCTGCTCGGCCCGCTCTCCACCTGCCTCTCCATGACCTGCTCTGAGACCCAGGGGCGGGAAACTGGAGGCTAGTGGCAGCCCAGTGGGTTCCATGGGCCCAGCTCCTTGGTCCGTGTCCCTGGAAAGGATTTGAGATGGGAAGAATGGCCACGTTCCAGAAGGGACCCTAAGCTGCTGTGGGCAGAAGCCCTGTCACCTCGCTGCCAGGGTTCCTGGCCACAGCCCGAAGCAGCTGGGCCAAGGTTGGTGACCATTATGTATTTGTTGAATAGATGAGTGAAACCACTTCCCTCCTCGCACCAACTGAACTCAATAGGACCTTTGATCAGACAAATGTTGGGCAACTTCAACTCCGGGGCACCTGGGAAAGTACGATCAGAATATATTATTAAACAAAACTTCCTGTGAGCTTCCTACCAGCTCCTGCGCTGGGCACTGTGGGCACAGAGCACAGCCGGGTCCACGGAGCTCCATCCTGCTGGGCACAGGTCAGGGAGTGATAATACACGACAGAGAACTAACCCTGAAGGAAGAACTGGGGGCAGTGTGGGAACAACTTTAAGTAAAAATCAGGTGGTCAAGGGAAGCCTCATAGAAACGAGGATGACTGAACAGAGATTTGAGGGAGGCAAAGGGGTTCACGCATATCTATCTATCTATCTATCTACCTACCTACCTATCATCTATCTATCTATCATCTATCTCATCTATCTATCTATCTATCTATCTATCATCTATTTATCTATCTATCATCTATCTATTTCATTTATCATCTATCATATATCTATCATCTGTCTATCTCACCTATATTATCTATCTATCTATCTATCTATCTCATCTATCATCTATATATTTTATCTATCTATCATCTATCTATCATCTATCTTATCTATCTATCTATCTATCTATCTATCTCTCCATGTATATCTATCTATCTAGCATCATCTCCAGGCAGCAGGAAAAAAGAGAGCGAAAAGGAATAGACATTTGTTTATGGAGGGCAAGGGCATGCAAGCAATATAAACGTCAGAAGCTTACCTGGCTTCTCTCTCTCTTGTTGAAGGAGGCGGGCGTTCTCTAAGGGTCCCATCTGTTTGTGAAACCCTCCGGGGGAAGCTGGCGTTTGGGAGGTCTTGGCCGGAGGGGTTGCTCCGGGCGGCCCCAGACAGCTCTCTCCCAGTGACACGGGCTTCCTGGAAACGGGCTGTGGCTCCTGGAGCTGCGCTGGGCCTGTCTGCATTCTTCACATGGTGTCTGGCTTCCCTAGCTGCTTCCTGTAAAAGGGTCCTCCACCAGTTCAGTCTGACCAACTCCTGCTGGCAGATTTACTTGGGACGTCGCATCCTGGTCCTGGCCTGGGTCCTAGACTCGGGGAGGCCCTGTCCTCACTCCACGCTGCTGCTTGCTGGTGGCGGGCTCCTCCTGCTCCCATGGCAGAGGGGAAGCAGGAAGCTGGCGGAGCCCTCTGAGTCACCTTTAGGGACCCTCTCCACTGCATCCCTGCCAAGAGCCAGGGAAGGTCCTGGATTCAGGCCTGGCCGAACCCAAAGGCTCCAACCGGGTCCTCAGGAGTTGGTTTCCCTCTTGCAGTCTCTTCACTGTGCCCTCTCACAGCCTGGCCTCACTTTCAGGTGGGCTCTCTTTGATGGCAGCACCATTGGCATTAAATGGAGAGCTTAACACTTCAGCCATGTTGAGAGGGAAAGCGAGAGTCCTAGGAGAAGTTTCTTAGGGAGGGCATTTACTCATTTTCAGTCTCTCTCTCTAGGATCTTTGCTTCTTATAAGAAGGGAGACCTGGTATGTTTATCTTTTGCACTTGTCATTTATAGGGACTTACCAGCAGTTCTTCCTTTCTCACAATGTTGTGAATTTCCCTCTGAGACTGTTATTCATGTGAATTAGGTGGGATTAATCCTACCTTTGGTTCCAGGTCTAGGCTCCTGATTTACTTAAACCAATCAGCACATCCCATTCCTCAGACCACAGTGATTGATTTAGGCATGGACCAATGAGAGCCAGGCTGTGGACTTATATTAAACTACTAGAGGCCTGGTGCACAAAATTGATGCACAGGGCGTAGGGGGAATGGATGTCACTCAGCCAGGCCTGTGTCCTCTTGCAGTCTGGGATCCCTCAGGGGATAAGCCGTCAGTAGGACATCCTTGGTGCTACAGTGGAGCAGGAAAGGCTCCCACCACTGCTGCTGGGCTTGCCAGCTGTGAGCCCAGATCAGGGCTTCTGGCTGAGCAGTGCTCCCCCTGTGGGAGCACACTGACCACCAGGGAGCAGCTCCTGCATTGAGTGTCTGCCCCCTGGTGGTCAGTACACATCATAGTGACCAGTCGTTCCTCTGTTTGGTCAATTTGCATATTAGTCTTTTATTATATAGGACTAAGAGGTCCAGTGCATGAAATTCGTGTGTGGAATTTCATGCATGGGGCTGTACCCTCTCTAATCTGAGGCCCCTCGGGGATGTCTGACTGCCAGTTGGATATCTCTCTCACAATCTGGGACCACTGGCTCCTAACAACTAGCCTGCCTGCCTGCCTAATCACCCCTAACCTCCTCTGCTGAACTGATTGCCACCTAACCACTCCCCTGCTAGCCTGATGGTCCCCACCTGCCCTGCCCTGCTGGCCTGATTGCCCCTAACCACCTCTGCCTCAGCCCCCACCACTGTGGCTTTGTCCGGAAGGAAGTTGGATGTCTGGAAGATGGCCGGTCACCCTGTCTAATTAGCATATTACCCTTTTATTACCGTGTTTCCCCGAAAATAAGACATCCTCCGAAAATAAGACCTGCTTACAGGTTTCCTTCTGAGTGAAATATAAGGCATCCCCCCGAGAATAAGGCCCCCAGGCTCTGTCTCAGAATGAAAATTAATTTACTGTGAACTGGTCGATAGGGCTGCCCCGACTGGCGTCTAGCAACCAGTGACGTTATGTAGAGTCCTGACGTCACTGCTGTGTGAATGGAGAGAAATCAGCATGAAAATTTTGTGAAACCTAAACTGCAAGAAGTTGTGACTTGGGTGAAAAAATTCATGGGAGAAAATCACTGACAGTTGCATTGCAAATGCACTGAGAGCAGGCTACCTTGACAAGAAGTACTCATTGAAAGACAGTGCTATTGCTAAACATGAGAGATTTGGTCCACTGATTCTGAAAGAAATGGAGTCACAAGAAATTCACCAGGAAATTCAGGAATTGGATTGTTATGATGATGTTCCAGAAGATGATGACATGATTGTCACTGAATAAATGAGTAAATTCTTGATACTGTAGGATTCACAGTTTGTCTGGTTTGTGTTGACAGCTACCGTACTACCGTACCCTATACAGGTAATAAATTTCCTTTATTTTCATTTAACAATAAATGTGTACCATATTCTTCTTCATGGAAAAATAAGACATCCCTTGAAAATAAGACCTAGCGCATCTTTGGGAGCAAAAATTAATGTAAGACACTGTCTTATTTTCGGGGCAACAGGGTAGTATAGATTGGAGGAAAGGGGCAGCACTGACTCTTTCCTTCGGGACATGAATTGGCCAGTGATCTTGAAATTGTGAGAAGCTGTATGAAGGAATGGAATTAAGAAACTGAAAGAGGAATGGAATTGAGAAATGGTATGAGAAAAACCAGGAATGGCAGAAATTATTGGAGTGTGGGTCAAACCACACCTCCAATTGTGCCCAGGACCATTCATATGTAAAAATCAAACTCCTGGTACCTACACCTGGATGGAGTGACTCCTCTTCCCTGTTTATTCTTAATTGTTGGTGTAGATTGTTTTTATTTTTAAATATTTTTATTGGTTTCAGAGAGGAAGGGAGAGGGAAAGAGAGATAGAAACATCAATGATTCACTGATCGGCTGCCTCCTGCATGGCCCCCACTGGGGATTGATCCCACAATCGGGGCACACACCCCAGACTGGAATTGATCCTGGGACCCTTCAGTCAGCAAGCCAACGCTCTATCCACTGAGCCAAACCAGCCAGGCCACAGATTGTTCTTTATTATGGGTGCAGCTGATCGTGAAGTGCCATTTGCTCTCTAACCAGTAGGTATGGACGTGGCTGCCCCTAACAGCCCAAGCTTTCCCCTGAACCTGGCTCATGAACCTGGGTAATGGGTTACAAAGACCCTGTTTTTGAAAACTGTCTTTACACAGATGATAAAATGGAAAAATAGTGTTCAGGTTTTTCCTTGTCTTGAGCCCTAGGCCTGTTCTGGAGATGCCTCTCCTCAGAGATTTGCCCCCACCCCTCTGATCCTCACCCCCCAACTCCAGGGGCCTCCTTGTTGGGAATTTGGCCTCAGGGGCTGAGCCATACCTGAGTCCAGGTTCCTGTCCCCCGAGGTCACTCTTATCTGCTGCTTTTCTTCCTCTCGAGAGCCTCCCGTGGACAGAGCTGGGGCGGAGGAGGGCCTTTACTCTGCGGCTTGGCGGGCTTGCGGGCACAGGCACCAGCTCTTACCGAGTCTGCTTTCCCAGGTGGCACCCGGCAGTGGCTTGTCCCATGACTTCCTATGACGTGGCTCTGGTCTTGGCACAGACGCTGGCTTTCCTCCTTTTCCGTGTGTAGTGTGTGGCTGTCCCTGTGACCAGACCCCACACTGGTCTTGTCAAGAGCTGGGCTGTAGAAGCAAAAGAACGGTATGCGTGATGCTGTTCCCTGAAAACATGCTCGCCCATCTTACCTCCAAGGCCTGACACTCTTGTGTGCGTGCCCTGGGACATGCAGGTCATGGCACTGCACATCCCAGTGACACTTCACTTTAAGCAGTCGGAGCTGCTTCCCGTGGCTCAGGTTCTGGGTAGAAACAACAGGGGGGGTGAGGGTGGCCACTTCAGTCCTCCTGAGCAGACTGCCAGGATGCACACCTCTCCCTTCCAGAGAAGACCTTCATTTAAAGCGTGGTTCGGGGTTTCCACGCAGCTTCTGAGAACCTGTGACGCCTGCTCCTTTCCAGAATGGATGACTTCTGTACTTTCCGAAGCTCAGAGAAGCCACCGGGCTGTTGTGTTTTGGGTTCTCCCGCTCTTCTCCACTTGGCTCTTCTGCTCTGGCTTCCAGTGGGAAAGGCCAAGGGCTCAGGAGTGGAACGGCCAAGGCCCCCTCCTGCCAGCGAGGCTTTCTGTGCATCCTGGACCCCGCAGCTCCTGGGGTGGCTCTTTCTCTGGTTCCAGAAGCCCCCGTCTCCCTTTTAGACCTGGTGGTAAGGGCTCCCCCCTGCCGAAGTTCCAGGGCACTTCACACCCCATGTTCCCTCTTAACCCTGCCCACACCTCTGTAATAATCCCTCCATTAAACCGCCCTCCATGGCGCTGAGGGTGCCACCCTCTCCCTGCCAGGACCTGACCTGTGCATTGTGCAGAATTCTAGTTACTTCTGATGTCGGCTCCGCAGGTTGTTGACAAAGCCCTCCAGGTGTCCAGCAGAACAAAGCCCCCTCTTTAAGCCCGGCCACCTTTCTTAGGGAGTGATGTGGGTTACAATTCACCAGATATCAGTTACCTGAGTCTGCCAGCATCTTCTTGTACATATTGTTCAACAGCTTAAAGCTATTGAGAAATGCATGTAAACAGCATTTTAATAGAACAAAGAAAGAACCCGATGACATTGTTTTGATCCCATTGTATATTAATAACAGGAAAGGCGCAAGGGGAAGGCCAAATAGGATAGGCATGGCATTTGCCCGGAAGCTGCACCTTAACCCTCCCCAGGGCCTGGCCAGGAGGACAGACATGTGGCAGGAAGGTCTGGATGACATAAGGACGGTACCTGCTTGTCAGTCACACCTGGGAAGAGGTCCGTGGCCAGAACAGGTGTGGCCACTGCACGCACGGGAAGATCTGAAATACTGAAGATCCTAAACAAGGGAGTTTGTGCTCTTGCCCTGGGTTTTCGTTCCCGGCCTGTAGGACCCTCACATGCCTGCGGTCGCTGATGGACTGCAATTAGCCTGATGCTACCCCGGGCCCAGCTCCACCAGGGAGCAGACTCTGCACACTGGCTCTGCGCCGCTGAACCCCAGGGCACCTCTTCCCAGACGGGATTAAGGGAAATGGGACTTCAGGAACCCAGGGGTGTCATTCCACACAACTGAAGACCACTCATTCTCCCCTGCAGGTCTTAGAAAATCCTCTTTCTTCAGATATTGGAAGAACCCCACTTCCATTAGCAATGGAGAGCGGACACTCATGCGCTTCTCAGATAACAGTTTGACCCAGGCTGTTGTGTCCTATGTGAAGGAGAAGGACATTCTTGGAAGAAAGCTTTAAGCCCTGTGCTTTATGGCATTTCGGTTAGTATCTTAGACAAGAAGGCTGCTACAGAAATGCAGTTAGCAACATTCATGGAAAAACATGGGTTAGAAGAGAATTGAAGACCACATATCATTCACTAACTTGATGACATAATTGCAGAGGCTGAGGCTGTGAAACTTTTATAAGTGAAGCTGTAGAAACACAGAAGAGTTCTTGAAGTGCAGTTCTTAAGTTGGTTGGTTTATACAGGGAAACCCCGGGAGAGCTAAGACTTTGTTAAATACCTAACAGTCCCTGCAAGAAAGATAAATGCAGGTGTTTAAGCATGTTACCTGTCAGCAAAATGCAGTGAAGTCATTGTAGTGATGGCTAAAAAAGGAAAAAGAACCAGGAAAAACTTCAGGAGCAAATTATATAAAAACATATCAGGAAGTGCCATTTCTGACTCTTCACCTATGTGTGAGCCACCAACAGCTCTCATTGGGTCCTTCCAAGAACTTCCTAGCTGTTCCTCCTGTCTCAGATGTGTTCCTTTAGGGATTACTTTAAAAAATAGTTTTATTGACTTCAGAGAGGAAGGGAGAGGAAGGTAGAGATAGAAACATCAATGATGAGAGAGAATCACTGATCAGCTGCCTCCTGCATGCCCCACACTGGGGACTGAGCCCACTATCCCCGCATATGCCCTGACTGGGAATCAAACCGTGACCTCCTGGTTCATAGGTTGACATTCAACCACTGAGCACTCGAGCCGGCCTAGGGCCTACTTTTAACACAACAACCAGAATGCTTTTTTAAAAAAAGGTGGAAACAACCCAAAAGTCCATCAACTGACGAGTGGATCAACAAGATGTGGTCTATCCATGTGATGGCATGGAACACTGACACATACTACAGCATGGATAAGCCTTGAAAACATTATGTTCCGTGAAAGCCAGTCACAAAAAGCCATCGACTGTATGATTTCACTTACATGAAAGGTCCAGAATCCATAGAGACAGACACTAGCTTAGTGGTTGCCAGGACTACTAATGGGCTGGGTTTCTTTTTGGAGTGATGACAATGTTGTAAATTGATTGTGGTGATGGTGGCACAATTCTGTGAATACACCAAAAATCCATTAACTTGTACACTTTAAAAGAGTATACTGCATGGTGTTGAAAAGCCGGGACCAGTGCACATGTGCCAGGCCCCAGTGGACACCTCTAGGTGTGCTCCTTCCCTGGGGGGGAGGGGCAGCCCCTGACTCCAACCCTATCCCCTACCCCTAACCCAACCAATCAGGGTCCATATCCCCTAGCCCTCCATATCCCTTAGCCCTAACCCAACCAATCAGGGTCATATTCTCCCCCCCCCCCCCCTTGTATAAAACCCATGGATATGTTACTTTCTTTCTCTCTCCCGAGCTCGGACTAGTCCGAAATAAATTCAGGCTTACTGCAATTGCATCGGATGCGGCTCCCTGATTGTCTTTGGGATTCAGGTACTAGGGCATAACAGTGTATGAATTACCCCTCAGTTGCAGCTACTAGAACAAAGAAGATGTGTGTGAAAAAGTTGGGCTTTGGAGTCTCTGGATTAGCTAGGCTTGAGCAAGAATAAACTCAGGTTGGCTCCTTGACATCGCAGAGTAAACAATTCTTAGAATCCAGTAACACAGCCCAGAGAGGACTACAGGGTCAAAGACGCTGCCTAGGAATGACACTCCTCCCTTCAACATCTTGCTGGGGTTTTCCACGCCAGTCAAGGCAGAAGTTCTTGAAGTCCCTCTGAGGCTCAGCAGTGGCTCCAAGCCCTCTGCCGAGTTTCCTTCTCCCCCGGCCACCTCCCCTGCCCCCTGCCCAGCCGGTGCCTCTGCCCACTGGGCTCCCGCAGCCGCCCTGCTGGACCCAGGCCCCGGGGGGCTTCCCTGGGAGCCCCCGTGGCTGGTGCGCTGAGAACCAGGTGCTCCTTCAAAGTAGCCAATCAGCTTCCGGAGCCTTCCTGGCTTCTGCTGGGTCCTCCCCCACACGCCATTTCCTAGCTCTTCTGGTTGTGTCCCTTATCCAATCAAATCCTTTCCCCAGGCTAGGCTCCGCCCCTTATGGGCCATTTAGTTCCCATTGGCTGCCTCAAAGTGGCAGCACCTCCACTGCACCTAGTTGGCCTGCACTAAGCATGCGCCTAGCAGGCCATTGCCTTTATGTGCATTGCAGAGTCTGGGTGAGTGGGGGGTGTGCCCCTGGGAGATTGGAAAGCTGGTCCCTTATCCACACTGGGGCAGGGGACTGTTAATCCCCTTGGCGGGCAGGGCCATGGTCCCTGGAGAGCCAAGCAGTCCTGCAATGTCCTAGGAGGCAGGCCTCCTAGCTTGTTATGCTTCATCATGTCTGATTCCCTCTTCGCCCCTCCTTTATTGCTACCTAACTACCTGTGCTAACAAAGGCACGTCCCTGATATTTCCAGCTTTTCTTCCTGCTTCAGTTTGTTCTGTAGCACGTATGACCTATTACATAGTTTACTTATGTGAAAGAAAAGAACCACATGCTAACCTGACAAGCTCAGAGGAGGCCTGCGTGGCAATCTTGCAAACTCAGAGACCTAAAATAACCACAAAAGATGGTTTGAAAATTAAATATTTTAACTACAAACAGGTTATAGTGGATAGTCATGTCCTAGGCCGATATTTTCCCCAAAGATCAACTTCGATCTTCTTTACTGAGCCCATTTGCCTTTTTTGCCTCTAAAATAACATATCTATGAGATGTCTGGGTAACTTGTAAGTTCTCTTTTTCTGGAGCCCCTGGGACACATCCTATGTGGTGGGCACCAGGACAGATGCCTCAAATTCCTTTATCATGTTAATTGTTCCTGCACTCACCTAAGTACACATCCATTATTTTACTTTTTATTCAATCCCAGGGGTTTCCCCATCGCTTTGCTTTCTCCCACCTCCTTACTCCATCACCAATGAATTTCATGTAACCCACCTATGTCCCTCCTTTGATTTCAGTGTATAAATAGAAATGTAACCCGCCATTCTTCGGAGCATTATCTCAATCCATTGAGGTTCTGCTTCCCTGCATATGTCGACAGTTTGGCTCAATTAAATTCACAAAAATTCTTTACAGGTTTCAATGGTGTTTTTAACACTTAGCTTGTGGTTTATTGTCTGTCTCCATCCCCATCCAGAATGTAAGCTATGAGGCAGGGGTTTTCATTTTTTTAAAAAATTTTATTTTGCTTTATTTTCTTTTTACTGGTATATCCACACTACCTAGAACAGTGCCTGGTACACAGTAGACACTCAATAAATATTTGTTGGATGAAAGAATGAAAAGCTACCATGTGTTCAAGCAGGTATTACTTGCAGCATAGGAAACAGTACCTATTACAGAAATACATCGTCCTGCAAATAGTGTAGGAAATGCCATGCAAGTTGCCAAATAGATTAAAATGTTCTTTTGAAATTGCAGATCCTGGAGGGTAATATAAAAATAAGGGCAAACATTCCTTTATTTGTACAACTTTCCCCTTATTTTTCCCCTCTACCTCTCATGCAATTGCCTGGAGAATCATTAAACATCATTTAAAGAGTCTTCACTGCTCTTATCCCAGAATATACAGAGTTGTCCGCATGAGATGTAGTTGAATTGCAAGTTAGTTGTTAAGAATGGCTGTTCTGCCGAAACCGGTTTGGCTCAGTGGTAGAGCGTCGGTCTGCGGACTGAAAGGTCCCGGGTTCGATTCCGGTCAAGGGCATGTACATTGGTTGCAGGCACATCCCCGGTAGGGGGTGTGCAAGAGGCAGCTGGTCGATGTTTCTCTCTCATCGACGTTTCTGGCTCTCTCTCTCTCTCTCACTTCCTCTCTGTAAAATATCAATAAAATATATTTTTTTAAAAAAAGAATGGCTGTTCCAAGGACCTGAATAGACATTTCTCAAAAGCTGGCACACAACTGACCCTAGATACATGAAAAGATGCTCAACATCACTAATCACCAGGGAAATGCAAATCAAAACCACAACGAGATGTCACCTCACACCTGTCAGAATGGCTACCATTAATGAATCAACAAACAACACGTGATGGTGAGGATGTAGACAAAAGGGATCCCTTGGACACAGCAGGGTGAAAGGGGGCGCGGGAGGAGGGATGTAGATGGTGCACTGTGGAAAGTAGTATGGAGGCTCCTCAGATATTAGGAATGGAGCTGCCTATTGATCCAGTAATCCCTCTTCTGAGTATATATACAAGGGAAATAAATTCAGCATCTCCATGTTCTATGCAGCATTATTCACAATAGCCCAAAACAACCCCAATGATTTTATATAGATAGATACTAAAAAAGAAGGAAATCCTGCTATTTGTAACTTTGTGGATGAACCTGGAACACGTTGTGCTGAGTAAAAAAGCCCAGACAGACATGCCCTGTATGGTTCCACTTACATGTGTGATCTAACGAAGTTGAACCTGTAGAAGCAGAAAGTAGAACTGTGGTTGCCTAGGGCTCAGGGTGGGAAACAGAGAAGTTGGTCAGACAGTACAAAGTTTAGTTACGCAAGAGGAACAGGTCTTGGAGAACAAAGGAGTTTGCTCTCTTGATTCCCCTTTGCACGTGACTCCTGACTGGTGGGGCCCTTTTGCTTCTGCTTCCCTACGTTTGTCCACATGGCACTCGTGGGACCCACACGCAATGGGCTAAGGGACTGAGGCTGAACTGGACTGGGCCCCAACGTGGGGAGGAAGCTCTGGACGCTGGCTTTGCCTCTAGCTCTACTGAAACCCCAGCCACACGTCTTCTGTGACTGGACTGAGGGAAATGGGGCTTGGATACACAGGGACTTAATTTCATGTAATTAAAAATAACCCACTCTCCCATGCGAGTCTCAGAAAGTCCTTTATCTCGGGAGAGTGTAAGAAGTCAATCTCGCAGCACCCAGTGGGGAAGAGGGCACATTTCTGGTGTCGTTTCCAACCGCACACACAGGGTAGTTCTGGTGAGGGGGTGGGGTGGTAAGTAGCTTGATTGTGGTAACCATTTCACCATGCAGACACATGCCAAATCACATTGTACACTTTAAATATATGCAGTTCTATTTATATCTAAATAATAAGCTAGGAAGAATATTTTACAATTTTCAACTTACTGAGACCGAGGTTATTTGGTGATAATTTGGCCACCAGACTATTTTGTGTGTGGATCTGAAATGCCACATTTTTTTCATCTCTCAAATTGCATTATGCGTTTACAAAGTAATTTGTATATGTCAAGGGTTGAGTAATCCGGGAAACATCTATACTTCAGTTTCTAGGTAAAATAAAATGAGAAAGAATGGGCCTTGTACTTGTGATATATGGAACTATGAATCCAAAGTTTAAAACAAGAGTGAAGACTAAGAGACAATAGCAGGGAAGGGCTGAGACCAAGGAGGGCTGCAGACCAAAGCCCTGTTCACTCCAGGGAAGGGAGATAAGGGGAGGGGGGCAGAATGACCTCCGGGGAGGCAGGCTACTGCCGGGGTGTCCAGAGCCAGCACTGGACCTGCAGTTCCTTTCAGTGAGTGACTTCAGCCCAGAGGAATTTTATAAAGTGCCCCCTGCTGCGTAGGGTTGAAGGTTGAAGTCCTTTGGACCAGGCCAGATGGCTCCCCTGTGACCAAAACAAGGACTGAACTTGTCCCCACTTGTCAGCTTGGCAGGTGCTTTTTGGGGAGCCCTGGGCACTAGCTCCCCCTCCTCACTGTGGGGCTCAGCAACTCGGACGGCTGAAGAAAGCATCTCACACTGCAAATGGAGCTCAGGCAGACCTGTGTGTAAGTAAGGAATGCCGCCTGGCAAAAGGTTACGTGGGACTGGCAATACCCGGGGTGGGCAAACTTTTTGACTTGAGGGCCACAATGGGTTCTTAAACTGGACCGGAGGGCCGGAACAAAAGCACGGATGGAGTGTTTGTGTGAACTAATATAAATTCAAGTAAACATCATTACATAAAAGGGTACGATCTTTTTTTTCTTTTTTTAATTTCAATAGTTTAGAACAGCCATCCAGCCACTGGCCGTAGTTTGCCCACGCCTGATCTAGAAGCTTCACTTGAGATTTGCTTATCTGACAACATGGTTCTTAAATGATTTAACTGATGGGGCTTCCATGACATTCCAGCAGAATTTGACCGTACTTTGTATGATCTGGGTTAATTTGGAAATTAACACTTGAATATATGTAAGAGGGACCTACTTGGTTTTAAATAGTCTCTTTTATTCTTTGCCTTATATTGGTAACTATGAATTAATTTAGCTCTAAATGGTTCAAAGCCTTTTTTGTTTGAGCTCTGGGAATAATGTTTTTCTTCTTTTCAAAGGTGTAACATTTCTGCTAACAATAAGGAAGATAACAAAGATAAGAACCTTCAGGGCTCTTTGAAGACAAAATGATATTTGGAATCGGACATTCATTACGGTGAAGAGGCACTCTGCTCTGGGGCCTGTGACTTGAGGTCTGCCTGTCTGTCTGTCTGATGCATTGCTTTGCTGAAACTTCAGGTGCACGCATGGTCATTTTGAAGAGCAGAGAGATGAGCAGCTGCTATTTGATCCCTAAATCTCCTCAGAGACATTTAGAGATTTGCCACCGGTTTGGTTAAATTTATTTTCCATACTCTAAGGCAGTGGTCAGCAAACTCATTAGTCAACAGAGCCAAATATCAAAAGTACAATAATTGAAATTTATTTTGAGAGCCAAATTTTTTAAACTTAAATTTCTTCTAATGTCACTTCTTCAAAATAGACTCGCCCAGGCCGTGGTATTTTGTGGAAGAGCCACACTCAAGGGGCCAAAGAGCAGCATGTGGCTCGAGAGATGCAGTTTGCCGACCACGGCTCTAAGGTGAAGGCAGGATTGCTGTTCCCCTCCCCCCACCTCAGAAACATGGGCATTTCTTCACTTATACATTCCAGGGCCTCAGAGGAGGAGGGCAGAGGTTCCAGAAGGGTTAGAAGCCAAAGTGGGGGTGGGGAGAGAGACCCTCATTGCCATGGGAACAGGGAACTGTGTGGGAGAGTGCGGTTTAGGATTGCTGGCTTAGCAGTGGATTATTTTACCTACTAGCTCTTGGTGCTGTGAGGAGATTTAAGTATGGTAATGGTCACAGACACAAAGAGCTTGGAAGTGTCTGGTGGGTGTTAGCGGCTGTGTTACTTATTCGCAGGATTCCGGGTGGGCTCTCGGTGCAGCAGAGGACGTGTGCCCAAGGTGATGGGGATGGCCGCGCGGCTGGCCATTGGGCCCAGTGAGCTCTTCAGGATTTAGGCTGAGGAAGGAGTGGAGGCCCTGGGAGAGCCCAGGAGAGGAGACAGCTTTGCCACAAGAGCTGGGGACCAGCCACCACTCTGGCAGCTTCCAGGACCATGGCCTCCCAGCTCCCAGCGTGTGTGGTGCTATGACGCCCGGGCTGCTCATGTCATGCATTCCACTCCTGCGGCTTTGATGAATCGTTCCTCCTCAAAGCATGTAGACATACATCACAGCGTGTTTCCAGGCTGATCACCACCATTAATTTTTAAAATTATACTCCCTTCTTTTTTAAAAAATAAATCTTTATTGTTCAGATTATTACAATTGTTCCTCTTTTTTCCCTCCTTTGCTCCCCTCCACCAGGTTCCTACCAGACCCTCTGCCTTTTCCCCACCCCCCTTGTCCTCATCCATAGGTGCACAGTTTATGTTCAGTCTCTTCCTGAATCCCCCACTCCCCTTTTCCCTGAGAAACATCAGTCCACTCCCCTTCAATACCTCTGATTCTATTATATTCCCCAGTTAATATTGTTCATCAGATTTTCTAATTCTCTTGGTTTTTAGATTCACTTGTTGATAGTTACCGTATTTGCCGGCGTATAAGACGATTTTTTAGCCCTGAAAAATATGCCTCCAAGTGGGGGGTAGTCTTATACGGCGAGTATATAACAAACTCTGTATTTTTAGTGGAAATGTTAGGGGGTCGTCTTATACGCCCAGTGGTCTTATACGCCGGCAAATACGTATTTTTTTCAGGGCCAAAATATCGTCTTATACGCCGGCAAATATGGTACATACTTGTTCATAATTTTTATCTATATCTTCTTCCTCTTCTTAAAGAATACTTTTCAGCATTTCACATAATTCTGGTTTGGCGGTGATTAACTCCTTTAGCTTATTTATTTTTTTATTTGTGAAGCTCTTTTTCTTTTTTTTAAAATAAATCTTTATTGTTCAGATTATTACAGGTGTTCCTCTTTCCCCTCTCTTCCCCCATAGCTCCCCTCCATCTGATTCCAAACTCCACCCCATGCCCTTAGCCCTGCCCCTGTCTTCATCCATAGGTGCAAGATTTTTGTCCAGTCTTTTCTTGCACCCCTCAGACCCCCTTCCCTCTGAGAATTGTTAGTCTAATCTCTTTCTATGTCCCTGATTCTATTATATTCACCACTCCATTCTGTTCTTCAGATTTTTTATTCACTTGATTTTTAGATTCACTTATTGGTAGGTATGTATTTGATGTCTTTTTGTTGTTCATAGTTTTTTACCTTTACCTTTTTCTTCTTCCTCTTCTTCTTAAAGAATATCCTTCAGCATTTCATGTAATCCTGGTTTGGTGTTGATGAACTCCTTTAACTTTTTCTTGTCTGTGAAGCTCTTTATCTGACCTTCAATTCTGAATGATAGCTTTGCTGGGTAGAGTAATCTTGGTTGTAGGTTCTTCTTGTTCATCATTTTGAATATTTCTTGCCACTCCCTTCTGGCCTGCATAGTATCTGTTGAGAAATCAGCTGACAGTCGTATGGGTACTCCCTTGTAGGTAACTAGCTGTTTTTCTCTTGCTGCTTGTAAGATTCTCTCTTTGTCTTTTGCCCTTGGAATTTTAATTATGATGTGTCTTGGTGTGGTCCTCTTTGGATTCCTCTTGTTTGGGGTTCTGTGCACTTCCTGGACTTGTAAGTCTATTTCTTTCACCAGGTGGGGGAAGTTTTCTATTACTATTTCTTCCAATAGGTTTTTAGTATTTTGCTCTCTCTCTTTTTCTGGGACCCCCATAATTCTGATGTTGGTTCGCTTGAAGTTGTCCCAGAGGCTTCTTACACTATCTTCAACTTTCTGGATTCTCTTCTCGTCTTGCTTCTGCAGAGGAGTGTCCTCTGGCTCTTTGTGTTCCAAATCTTTTACTTGATTCTTGCGATCTTCCATTCTGTTTTTAGGACTCTGTATAATATTTTTTATTTAGTTCAGTGTATGCTTTATTTCTAGTTAATCCCTTTTCATATCCTCAAAAGCTTCATTTATTTTATCAGCCTTTTCTAGGTAATTCTTTTAAAAAATATATTTTATTGATTTTTCACAGAGAGGAAGGGAGAGGGATAGAGAGTTAGAAACATTGATGAGAGAGAATCATTGACCAGCTGCCTCCTGCACACCCCCCACTGAGGATATGCCAGCAAACAAGGTACATGCCTTGACCGGGATCGAACCTGGGACCTTTCAGTCTGCAGGCCGACGCTCTATCCACTGAGCCAAACCGGTTTCGGCATTTTTCTAGGAAATTCTTGAAAAACCTTATAACTGTGGTTTTGAACTCTATGTCTATTCTTTTGCTTTCCTCCATTTCCTTCCTTTGTGGCCTGCCTCTCCTCTGCATTTTAGCTGCTTCCCTGAGTTGATGGGGGTAGCTTTGTGTGCTAGGTTTCCTAGCAGGGCCCAGTAGCTCAGCCTTCCCAGTTACCTGAGGTGGACAGTCTTGGTGCAGCCCTTTGTGGGCTATGTGTGCAGTCTTGTTGTTAAGCCTTGCTTGTTGTTGGTATCACTGGGGAGAGATGATCTCCAAGCCAATTGACTCTGATGATCAGCAGTGTCTCAGCTAGGAGGGCTTCTGTGCTCAGTTTGGATGGGGCGGAGTCTTGGGGTGGCACAAACAAGCTTTGGTTTCCTGTCAGTCCCGCCTTATGAGGGTCCTATTCGCTGAGCCCCACAACACTGGTTGCTGGCGCGCACACCACTTGGGGGAAGGCTGTTCTCTAGTTTTGCCTGCTCCCTGACATTCAGTTTCTTCCTGGACCATAGCTAGCTCTCAGTGCCATTGGGAGGTTTTATTTTTCTCCCAAATGAGAAAGCTAGCCACTGGAAGGGCTTCTGTGCTCTGCTTGGAGGGGGCAGAGTCTCAAGGTGGCAAAGACAAGCTTTGGTTTCCCGTCAGTCTCATCCTAAGAGGGTCCTCTGAGAGAGTTTTGCCCACTGCCTGACAGTCCAATTTCTTTCTGACTGAAGCTGTCTATCAGTGCAACAGGGAGGTTTTGTTTTCCTCCCAAACAAGCAAGCTAGCCGCAAGTTAGCTGCCCACCCTCTCCATGCGCACTGAGAGTAAGCCAGCAGTATATTCGACGGCTGCCCCTTCCGCACACACAGATCTCCGCACCTCCACAGCTCCTGAGACTCAGCGTCCTTTCTCTTCCCTTCCTAGATAGTAGAGCTTCCACTCAGCCAGCCTTCTCATGGGTCAGGGCGATGTTTGCTCTGTTTTCCAGTTGTAATTTTAAAATTGTTGTAGTAGGCTGCATTTAGGTGTTTACCTTATGCCGCTATCTTGGTTTCTCCCTATACTTCCTTCTTTTGAAACAGCCTGAGAGTCATGAGCTATACCCACCATCCCATTTCCCTCAACCATATTCTCATAACCCTATTCAGTGTCAAACCAGGAAATGGCTGCTGACTTAATACTACTCAATTTACTTATTTAATTGCTTAATTGGTTTAATCTGGGTATTATCCAGAAGCAGCTATCTGAAACCTTGGAAGTCCTGGCCCAAGAAGTTGCAATTAGGCTCCATAAGAATGCCAACAGCTTATGCTTTGGAAATTCCCATGGTGTCTCCCCTTTGTCTTGTGGGGTCAGTGTGGGTTTTCTCACCCTGGCCACTTTCTTCAAACCCTGAGTGTGGTTCCAGGGCAGCTTGTTGGAGGAATTTTGTTCTTCATTTGTTTGAGCAAACGAGGTAGCAGTCATGATAGGGACCAGTAAAATCATGTCAGCTGATCTCATTGTCATAAAATATAACAAAAGAGGAGGGATATTACTAGATAATAATATTGAAAGGACCTGTTGGTAGTAGAATCTTTGTGGAGAGAATTGCTTTGGATAAGAAAGTTGATGGCTGGAGGACTTATGGACCAAAAAGGGGTATAACCTCAGGATTGCATACAAGGAAAGGAGAGGCAGTTTGGGTGGAGGTGAGTGGGTGGCAAAAAGAAGACAAACGCTAGCAACTTTACAAAGGACAAAGTTGTAGATGTGGCAAAAAGGGGAGACTCGTAAGAGGACAGTCGTGACCAATGCCCACTGATGCTCTCTGTGTATTATGCCCTCAGCCAGCACCAGTGGTGGTCTTATTCACAGGAGGAATCGGAGGCTTGGGTATGAGGTTGGAGGCGGTCAGAGAAGAATGGGTTTTAAAAAGGGAATGTGGTTGCTGTCCTCCTGACATTCTTGATGCTGTCTCCTCTGCTCTGGACAGTCATTCTCTTTCCAAGTGTTGCCTCGTCTACCTGTCTACCTGTGAAACAGGCCTCCAGTTCACTGTTCCTGTGCACCTCTTCTGCCATCACCCTTGGTTACCACCATGTCTCACCTGCAGGTGGCAGCAGCTGAGCCCCTCTCTTCCTCTTTTGCTCCCGCCTAGCCTGTTTTCTAACAAAAGCCAAGGGGACCTTGGACAAATGTGTATCTGCTAAAGCAATCCCCTGCAAAGGCTCCCTTCACATGGCCATCACATCCCAAACCCTTACTGGGCCCACAGATCCCAGCAGGGACCGACCTTCTTTACCAGCCTCAGCTGTACTACTGCCTTGCTGACCATCCTTCATTTCCCCGACTATGTCCTCTCTTTCCTTCCCCATGGTCTTCATGTGTGTTGTTCCCTCTATTTAAAACACTTTTTCCTTCCACTTTGAACCACTGAAATCAGATATGTTGTGGACTGAATGTCTGTGTTATGTTAAAACCCTACCCTGCAATGTGGTGGCATTAGGAGGTGGGCCTTTGGCAAGCAATTAGAATTAGATGAGGCCCTGAGGGGGAGCCCTGTGAGTGGGATGAGAGCCCTTATGCGAGTCCCGAGAGAGCTTGCTTCCTGTCCCTGCTCTGCACCAGGCAAAGACACAGTGAGGAGAGGGCAGACTGTAATTTGGAGATGGATCTCACCAGCGCCTGACTCCGCTGGCTGCCAAGTTTGGTTTCTGGCCTCCAGAGCCATGCGGAGTAAATTCCCGTTGTTTTCGGACACCCAGGCCAAACAGACAAAGGCACGGACTCACCTAAAATGCCAGTTCTCCAACTCTCCAAAATGAAATAGGCCTTCTGTACTAATTTAGAGTGGTATATTTTCTTCACCATGCACTTACAATGTGTAGTTATATGTTTGTTCAATGATTTGTATAATAAAGTCCATGTGGCCAACAGCTTTCGCTCCCCTTTATATTTCCAGGGCCCACACAGTGGAAATAGGCACTCAATAAATATTTGTCAATATTTATCAAGTGATAAATGAATGAATGAATGAATGAATGACTGGATATGTATAAGATTGCTGACAACCCTGGCTTTTGGGCCTTTAGTATCATTTTTCATTTACTTTCTTAAAAAACAGTAAGCTTAAAGTTATACTTTAACCTAGAAGATATGCTTTAACCTTTGAAGCAAAAATTTGAAATCAGTGATAGGTGACAAGTAATGGCTGCATGTCCACACAGCCTAGTGCCCTTGAGCTGTGATAGGACTTTGCCTCTGAGTCTGCACCGTGAACTTGACCACAAAGACGCTGAGTGCAATGCCAGCCACAAGTGGCAGCAGAGCAGCAGTGGTGGTGTCATTCTTAAAAGCATAAGCTATTCTGAGCTGCTGTTTTACAATGGGTTTATCATGGAGCTGCTAAAATGGGCCCAGACCTTATGTCTCCGCCTAGCAAAGAGTCTGAGCTCAGCTTTCGTGAAGCACCGCGCTGGCAGAGACACTGCAAACCACTTTGCGTGATTTTGGAGGCCAAGGCTGTGCGTGCTCTACCTCGCAGAAGGAAAGTCTTGATTTGGAGCAGTATTGTGGGAAGTCCAGTCACACCAACAGGGTCAGGTTAGAATCCCTGGAGGAACGTGCAATGGCAGGAAACCTGGGGTTCGAGGCTGTGGACATTGCTGAGATTATTTTGGGTCAAGTTGAAAAAGGTGCCCTTAGTGAGTTCAAAAGGAACACCCGAGGGCCTGGGGAGAGGCCAGGCAGCCGCCCCAGTTTTCATGAAGGATCCATCCCCACTGGCCTTCCTCCGTCTCAGGGTCAGGAAATCTCCGAGGCTGCTCAGCCGCCCCGAGTTGAGTGGCAAGGCCGCCGGTCCTGAGCGGGACAGGACGCCGCTCTGTGATGTCTGACTTCAGAAACGGAAAGACCAGTGCACCAGTGTCTCGCTAATAATAATCTTCAGGGGAATTCTCATTTTTTCTGTCAGTCATTTACTCACTCATCAGAACAATGAAGCAAATATGATGCTGTCCTCTTTGGGGAGGGCGTGTTGTGGGCCCGGTGCGGGTGTAGGCAGTCTGGGGGACCGGTGAGCCTGACTCCTTTCTCCTCCGTGGCCCGTGGGCCAGGCCATGGCTCCTCCAGAGGGTTTCTCCTGCCCACCTGCGTGCACATATGCAGGCCTTTCCTTTGTCCTATGCTCTCGCTCTTTTTGGGTCAGATTCACAAACAAAACCCACCATTTTAACTACGGCCGAGTGGCATTAAGTCCGCTTACACATTGTGCAACCGCCATCTCTAGCTTCTTCTCTGTGCTCCGGGGCTGCTTTTCACGTCACAGAGTGCCCTAGAGATCGAGCACCAGGAGGCACGCTTGCTCTTCCTCCTTCCTTCCGCGGTGCTCTGTGCCAGGCCTCTGGGTCTGTTGCCCAGCTGCCAGGAATACGGAGCGGGAGCCAGGAGCTGGAAGCCTGAGCTCTCAGGGCCCCCAGCTGCCTCTCTGGCCACGGCCACGCCCGGGAGGCGAGGGCCTGCCTGTGCTCCAGTGTTTGCGGCCCTGGGCTGGCCGCGGACTCTCTGCTCTACGCTGTGCTCCAGGGGCAGCCGCCTGTCCTCTCCTCCGTCCTCTCCTTTCCTTTCTGGCCATTCTTCCCTGGTGCACCTCTAGCTGTCCTGGCATCTGCTTCTCAAATGCCACTCAACACGCAGCAGCCCAGGCCCCTGCAGCCTGCGAGCGGCCGCCTGTCTTCGTGGCTGCCGGGGCTGCTGCTGCACAGCCGTGCCCAGGCCGCGCCTGCGGGCCTCTGGGGACGGGGAGGGGGCTCCCAGGGCGCACGCTGTGGGCAGTTTCAGTTTTGCCTACAAGCTTAGGGTTCACATAGCTGTGCAGTCCCATCACGCAGGGAGGTCATTGTTCTCTCCACCCTTGTCAACGAAGAAGAGGATCACATTTAAAATGTTCCCAACTTTATAGCTAAAAATACAATGTCCTAGAAGTGTTTTTTTTTTAAAAAATGTTCTTAGTGATTTCAGAGAGGGGGGGGGGCAGAGAGAAACATCAATGATGAGAGATAATGATTGGCCGGCTGCCTCCTGCAGCCTGGAGATCAAGACCACAACCTGGGCATGTGCCCTGACCTGAAATCGAACCATGACCTCCTAGTTCATAGGTTGATGCTCATCCACTGAGCCATGCCAGCCAGGCTGTCCTCAGAGTTTTAATTGCTTTTATTTTTATTATGAGTAAGGTTGGACAGATTTTCATGACTTAAAAGTGATGGCAAGCAAAAGAAAACAACTTCATATTAAAACAAGAGAGTGTGTAAACAACTTGCACTAAAATTTTAAAGAAAAAAAAACAGCCCTAGCTGGTTTGGCTCAGTGGCTAGAACATTGGCCTTGGCATGAAGATCCTGGGCTCAGTTCCAGTCCGAGGCACATACCTAGGTTACTCCACCCTTGGCCCTGGCAGGGCACATGTGGAGGCAACCAATCGATGTCTCTTTCACATTGAGGCTTCTCCCCCTCCCTTTCACTCTCTCTAAAATTAGGTTCAGACATTCAGTCTGTTTAGTTAAAAATGCACAGTGAGTGAAAATAATATTTTGTGTGCTGTCATGAGCTGGTGATTAGAATGTACTAGTGCTGACCAGTAATTAAACCTGCCAGCCTACAGGGCTTTGCAGAGGCTCTGTGTCCTCCTGTCCCAAGGAGCCCGCGGACAACCCAGGCTCTGTTTCCTGTGAGGGAAGGCGGTGGGGAATTGGCCTGTCTCAGGACAGGAGCGCAGGTAGAGAGGACGCTGGGAGAGTCCTGGCTCCAGTCAAGGCTGGTGGGATTGCTGCTCGATAGCCATTCGTTTTGAATGCTATTCTGAGACTCAGTTTCTCTTCCTGACTCCCAGGGGCAGGAATTGGTGAGGTGCATGTTTGCCTGGAGGCCGAGCTGCCATCCTAAGGAAGCGTGAGTGCAGTGCTTCTGGAACCCGGTCCTGGCTCCCTCTCCTCCGTGTCCGGCTCCCTCTCCTCCGTGTCCGGCGTGGGTTGGTCCTGGTGGGCAGGGAGCCCGGTCCCATGAACTCACCCAGAGCCACTGCTTCCTGCTGTGTGTCTGCTTGGCCCATCCATGGGCCTGGCCTAGCTCCGCACTGCTCCCAGCTCTGAGAGGGGCAGAAAAGGCCAACTGATGATGGTTGAGGACCATTACTTTCCTTTTGAGGACAGTGGAGTCTCTGGCACATCCCTTCCACTCACAGTTTCTTGGCGAGAGTTCAGTTAGGTGGCCACGCTTAGTTGTCGAGAAGTGAGAGTCCAGCAGGTGGCCACGTACCCTGTGGAAACCTTGAGGGATGTACAGAGAGAAAGGGTGAGTGTGGGAAGCAATGAGCCTCTCTGCCCTGAGTTCAGAGTCTTGCAGATGCAGAAAGACAATGATTTTGCATCTGTCATCAGTGCATCCATCCCAAGCACCCCACACTGTCCCAGGAGCAGGCAGGACCGTGAGGAAGAGAAGAGGGTGCCGCTTTCTTCTTTGGTCCTTTTCTTTCTTTCAGAATCTGTTGGGATGCCAGTAATGTGGAAGCCATTCAGTCACTCAGACCATTGATGGAGCACCTGCTGTATGCCAGACATTGCCTAGGCGCTGGGCACCGAGAGGTCCTCGTGGAGCTCACAGGAGAACAGAGGAAATGGACACGCGTCAAAGAACTGCAGTTAGACACCCAACCACAGTCACGATGCACCTCCTGAAGGAAAGAGTAGATTATTCCGTGGAAGAGGATGAGGCATTGATCTAATTTATGTTTGATTGGGGGAGGGCATGGAGAAAGTGGTATGAAGCTGAGACCCAAAAAGTGGACCTGTTGTCCTGCTGGTGTTGCTCAGTGGTTGAGCATCAACCTATGAACCAGGAAGTCACGTTTCTATTCCTGGACGGGCACATGCCTGGGTTTTGGGCTTGATCCCCAGTAGGGGGTGTGCAGGAGGCATCCAGTCAATGATGCTCGCTTATTACTGATGTTTCTCTCCTTTTCTCTCTCCCTCTTTTCCTCTCTGAAATCAATAAAATTACATTAAAAATAAAAAGATTAAAAGTAGATGTGGTAGTGTTGCCTGGTGGATGAGGGAGGGAAAAGAGTGACCTAAGCAGAGGGATTGGAACAGTGGATGGGGGAGAGGGGTGAAGCGTGGCTGGAGGGAGAGGTGAAGAAAGATCCCACCCAGCCTCTAGGCCAGTGGTCCTCAACCTTCCTAATGCTGCGACCCATTAATACAGTTCCTCATGTTGTGGCAACCCCAATCATAAGAATATTTTTGTTGCTACTTTAGAACTGTAATTTTGCTACTGTTAATGAATTGTAATGTAAATATCTGTGTTTTCCGATGATCTTAGGTGACCCTGCTAGCCTAAGTTCTCAGGTTCATGACCCATAGGTTGAGAACTGCTGCTGTAGAGCTTAAGACCATCTGTAGAGCTGGCCACCAGTTGGGGGACTCCTCTAGGTGGGCTCTCGTCCCCACTAGGCTAGGCCAAACGGCGGCAGGGGTCTAAGAGGAAGGGGAAGCAGGCAAGGCCACTTGAGACTTACTCTCAGAACTGGCACTCCATCATTTCTGCCACGTTCTATTGACCAGAGTGCATCCCCCAGCCAGCCCAGTCCAGGGTGGGAGGCATCACCCCCTCTTGGAAGGAGCTGAGAGTCACATTGTAAAGGGTGGAGTGCAGGGAGGGGTGGACATTGAGGGCATTTTGAATCACATAAGGAAGTTGTGTGATTGGAACACAGGAGACAGCAGCTGGGGAGATGGGGACTGTGCCGTTCACGTCTTACCCTGCCATCTGGGTGGCGAGCTCTTTGGCTGCAGGTGTGTGGTCCTGTCCACTGGCCTGGACACAGTGGCTACCTGCCACTCAGCCCCTGGGCTGGAAGCGGAAGGGAGCGCGTTACGCTGTTAAGCATCTGCGGGCTTCCCAGCAGGACACTGGAGGGGGCTGCTGTCTAAACAGCGTAGCTGTTGCAGTTGCAAAGCTAATGCCTCACCACAAGCTGAGCTGCAAAGAATCACAGACTTGTCTAAATTATAATTTGTTGGTTGGGCCTTGAAGGGGGCTTGAATGCCGGCCCCAAATTCCCTCTCACAACAAACATATTTACCCAAACAGATTTATCCTCTGAACAATATTTAAGGCATTATTCCTCCAAGTGTGGTGTGCTGGTTGTTAAACTCTTGTCTCTCAATCACCCAGTCCATCTAGACCGCAGTCTGTGCTGCCAGCTGGGTGTTCTGTTGGAAGGAAGCCGGCAGGGAGGTGGCAGGGGAAGAGACCCCTCCTTCTTATTTGCTTGCTCTCCCAGGAAGCATCACCGGCAATGGCTCCCTTCTTTGGTGGGGAAGTAACTTACACCCGCGTGGTCCAGTTCTCTTTCTCTCCCCTCACCCCCAGAACCAGCCTCAGAGAGACCAGCATTGTCTGGGCATAGTCTCCTCCTTGGAGGTCTGAGCCCCAACTTCGTCTCAGAGGTTCTTCTTTCAAGCTTCTGGTTTCCAGCAGTCCATATGCCGCTCTGCTCCTGCAGAAGGCGGCTGCCCCACGAGCTGCTCCTGAAGCTCGTGCTCCCTGGTTGTGTTGGTCTCTCACACTGTTTAAACATGCTGACAAAATAAACATGTGCAGTTTCTGTTGTCTTTCCTGAATCTTGACTGTTACACATGATCTATAAGGTTATTTTAAACTAGAGGTCCGGTGCACAAAATTCGTGCACTGGTGGGTGTGTGTGTGTCCCTCAGCCCAGCCTGCATCCTCTCCAATCTGGGATCCCTAGGGGGATGTCCGACTGCCTGATCCCACAGGCATCAGGCCTAAACCTGCAGTCGGACATCCCTCTCACAGTCCAGTACTGCTGGCTCCCAACCACTTACTTGCCTGTGGAATCAGGCAGTCGGACATCCTCAATTAGCTGCTTGCCTAATTTCCCCTGATAGCTTCTGCCTGCCAGCTTGATCACTCCCTAACCACTCCCCTGCCAGCCTGATCAATGCCTAACTGCTCCCCTGCAGCCTGATTGCCCCCAACTGTCCTCCCCTGCTTGCCTAGTCACCACCAATTGCCCTCCCCTGCAGGCCTGGTCCCCCCCCCCAACTGCCCTCCTTTCCTTTCAGGCCCTCTCTGCTGGCCTGATTACCCACAACTGCCCTCCCCTACTGGCCATCTTGTGACCACATGGGGGTGGGCATCTTGTGTGAGGGCATGCATCTGTGTGAGGGTGTGATGGTCAATTTGCATGTTACCTCTTTATTATATAGGATGGTAAAAAGTTGAACATTTAAAACTATTTGAATGGGTATTTATTTAGCATAGTGTGTATTATCAAAAGAAATAGATAACTAACATACCAAACTCATTAGCTGTTATATATCATTGCTTAGGATTAAAAAATGTATCAGAATGAGCTGGATTGAAGGACAATGTTGAGCAGCCAGTGCACAGCCCATCAGTGGAGATGGGATAGCATGAGGGCTGGAAAGCACTGAATGAAGCCGTCTACCTGGCCCATCACCCTGGTAATTAGCTCTTTTAGCAGGAAAACTGTCTTGGCTCCAAAAAGAAACAGGATAGAGGGAAGACGAGGCTGATTTCCCACACCTGGGCCCACGTGTGATCCTACCAGGTTCCAAGGCACAGCCAGGCCCACCTTGCCCAGCACCGGGCACCAGGCACCAGGCACCAGGGCAGCCGGCAGCAAGCCCTGCAGAGCTCTCAGCTCAGACCCCCCCCCCCCCCCGGGCTTGGCGGCGGGCACAGGGAAACTGTATTCCTCTGGAGCAGTAGCGGAGTCTCAGGCCCTGTGTCCCACTGCCATGAAATCGCCAGAGGACATGGGCCACACTCTGGAGGCCCTGCCACACCTGGGAAGACGGAGCAGGAGGTCCGGGAGGGAGAGCCACTGAAAGCCAGCTCGCCAGTAGCTGAGATGACACCCTGCTTTGTGAAGAGGAATCGGGGTGGGGGAGGGTCCGCACAGTGGAGGGCTTGAGCCTGGGGCCTCGGAAGGGCCGGTGCCAGGCAGGGGTGGAGCTCGGTGTCTTTGGAAAGCCGTTGGCAGAGGCGGGTGTGGTGCCGGTCCCTCTGTCACTGGCGCCCAGTGTAGCGGGCTCGCTCTGATTTCAGCTGAGGCAGTGCTGGCAGGAAAGGGTAGGAAGCATTCTGTGCGCCCCCGAGGGTGACAGCAAACACCTGCACCGAGGCAGGCAGCCCTTCAGAGACGCCTTAGCCTCCAGGGGAGTCTGCCAGCAGGCCCTTCCCACGGAGCCTGCCTTCAGGCGGCAATCCTCTAGGACCGGAGGCTCAGCGTCAGAGGCAAAGCAGCGGAGCCAGTTCTAGGACGTTCTTTAAAACGCCGCTTTCTTAATCACAAAGCATCCATGTGCAGGGACAAAAGACTCAGGGCAACTTTCTCCTCCCGGATTTCTGAAATGCCTTCCACTCCTTCTTTTCTGTGCCTTACATCTGACCAGTCCTCTAACCCACATCTTGGGCACTCAGCCGGCAGATGCTTATTGAGTGCCCAGCATGGCAGCTTCTCTCTCCACCGGGAGGCACTTAACCTGTAGTTTTTACTCAGCTTTTCACTGGGGTTCTCCGCTCCCGGGACACGAGGTACCTGCCACTGCACCGTACCGCACAAGAGCGCTGACCATGTTGACCTCAGGGTGAGCACTCAGATGAATATACTGGGTCTGAGCACCCAATGGAGCCACCATTTCCGTGTGGCGGTCCCGATCCTAATGATGCTCAGTTGAGGCTCTGGAGGAAGAAATTTCTAAATATGAGGAAGGTGTGGGAACCCCCTCCCTGAAATTACCAAGCAATAGCAAACACAGCTCTGGAGAGGAGGAACAAAACACTGCATCAGAGAGCACAATTTGGTCCAACTGGGAACCTGAAAGCTACCGAAACCATTTGCACAACGCAGTGCCGGAAGCATGCAGGCTGGCCTTTGCAGCTCTAGACACAGGCTCCGAATGAACCTCCGGGATGCACCCAGCGTGTGCACCATGTCAGCGCCCAGGCTACGTTCTCATTGATAGACGTGATGGAGGCACACTGCCATCTGCTCAAGGAAACCGTCAGCTGAGCTGATTGGGGAAGTATCAGGAAATAAAAGCACAGAGCAACTCATGCATCCCTGGTTTCATTCCTGTCACTGAACATGAATGGGACATCCAGCCACAGTGTTCTTGGAACGCAAACTACTGGTCAGTGGGTGCACAAGACTCACAGCTGAAGGAGCGCCTTCCATCTCAGCTTCCCGCGTGGCAGCTCGAGGTGAGAAGGAAGTTAGGGGCAAGGATGGAGGGTCCCTGGATCGCCTTTGTCCCTGCAACAAAGCTCCGTCTCGGGCCACCCACCACATTGTCTCATGTTGTCAGACCACTGTGTCTGGGCCTCGGAGATGTTTTGGAGAAGACTGTGCCCAAGAGATGATCCGGCTGGGTTACGAGTTGGAGCAGTTACCCATAAAGATCTGTCTCCTTCACTTGCCGCACATGCTCCAAACCGTTTCCTCCTGTGTTTTAACGCAGGAATTGCAGCTCCTCTTGTCCCTTCATCCTGAAATGGTATGAAACTGCCAACACAGATCAGTGGGGTTTGTTCTTCCCACCCTGTGTGCTCAGGTGCTGTCAAGAGAAATGCCTTTTGAAGGTCTCCATGGAACATTAGTGGCTGGAAAGTTTTTTATTTTTAGCTATAACTTTAACTGAGAAAACATCTGGGCGTGGAAGGGAGTGTCTGGCGCTCTTGACAACACACAGGACTTCTCACTGTGCTGGTGGCACTGCACGCGTCCTGACTGTCTCCACTGGCATCAAAAAAGTTGAACCAAATCTTGTAAGGAGTCTTGCCTAGCACCATGAAAGCTGGACTTTTGAGATGTTTTGGTCACAAAATGGATGCATGACATTATGTGTTTCTTATTGAACCAGTTTGTTGCACAAATCCCCAAGCTGCTGATGGAACGTTGGACAAAATTTCCACTTTAGGCGGGAACAGAAGTCTGTGTGGAGCACGTTGGCTGCAAATCTGTCACCTGGACTGACCTGGAGGACTGCATTGGTCGAGGGAATGAAGCACATCTTCCATGTAGGGCCCTTCAGCTGCCATGGTGGATGCTGCAGAAAAACCACCAATTTGTTTGGCTAAACAAGCACGCTGCAGAGGACAACCTGCTAGACCTCCGGAGGCTGCGGGGAAGTGCCGTGCAGACGCCTGCCGGGGGGCTGGCCTGGTTCATGCTGCTTTAGCTAAGGAACAGCGCACTCAGATGTGCAAAGGACGCACCAAAACTTGTGCATTTACATTTTTTATACATTGAAAATGTATTTATTTTCTGCATATACTGAAATTAAAAGCAAGTCTTTTTAAAGTCTTGGTCTCATTTCTTTATAACTTATTTTAAGATACCAGGCCTATTTGAGTGATACCGGGAATAGCTCTAAAATTGCACATAACCCAAAAATTTTCCCATCTTCTTGTAATCACATTTTAATGAGATTGCTGTGATTGCTTGTCTGGCATAAAAAGTTGGAATGGTGGAGTGGTCTTTGATTTCAACACCAAATCAGTTTCAGATTGTATTTAAATGGCAGCAGGAGTCCAAACTCTGAACCCCCAAAATGCATAGGGAAAGAAAATATTAGCATCCTCTGCCAGTTTAGGGTGGGGCTGTGTCAGTAGAAACGAAATGCTCCCAGAGATTTTAAGTGGCTTCCTTGCTGCTTGCTCTCTGTCCTGTGCTAAGTCTGGGTCAAGAGGGAAGAGGCAATGTGATGGCATTAGAAGAGAGTGAGTGTTAGTGACCTTGGCCGGCTCAGTGCTCTCAGTGGCTAGGCTCCGAGCTTCCCGCTTCCTGCGGAGACCTGGCCACCCGCTGGCTGCTCCTGGGCCAGGGCCGGCCTCGGAGGCGGGCGCGCTCAGCGGGGGTTAGTAGTTCCCGCTCATTGCAGTTGGCCTCACCTCAATGGCAGGAGCGCTGGCCTCCGATGACAGCACTTATGTGAAGTTTCTACTTAAAGCACAATTAAAAACTGACCTGGAAAGCAGGGGTCGGCACACCAGGGGCCCAAATAGTCAATGTTGTTGGTTTTGTGGTCTTGGCTGCAACCACTGGACCTACTGGGTGCGGCCACCTTGGCCTGCAGGCCTGGTCTGCTGCGTCCTGACTCAAAGTTCTGATTGAAACAAGAGTTCAGGGAGTGAGTGCATACAGCAGAAATCACAGCTGGGATGTCAATGAATTCGCATGTGTGCGATTTTTTAAAAATACCGTGTGTAGTCGAAGAGCTGTGACACGTGTCGCCGGCCACGTGGTCCTCCTGCCCAGGCAGCTCCCCACAGAGACCGGGACTGCCCAGTGGCGGATCTGAAACGGGACGCTTTGGCCGAAGTGGAGGGTGCTGTGCCCTGTGAGCCTCTGCCGCTCTGGGGGTCAGGAGGGTCCCAAATGGCTGGGGTGAGGCCGGGTGGGGGGGGTGCTTCCCACATAAAGGCGAGAGTTCTTGGACTTCCAAGGGAGTACACGCAGCCCTGGGACATGCTTAGCACACAGAATGTCTCATCACTGTTAACCTACCCGGGTGGCTGTCACTTGCTGATGAAGAAAAGTCCGCCCAAGGGTTGCTTTGGGAAGGAGTTTCGGCCCCATCTCAGATCTTTCCGGTGCAAACTGGGTTCTGAGTTGTGGTCCTCGATTTTGTAGTGGTTCCCGCTGGCAAGCCTGGTTGGGATTTTGTCTTCTTTTTATCTGATGAGTTCAGCCTGCCTTTGTTAGGGATGGAAGGGAGAATAGTTACAGAAGCTCCAAGATGAACAGTGTGGGCTGTCACGCAGGGAAGGGCGGGAGAGTGACAACTCCAGGTGGTGACAGCGACCCCAGGAGTGCCACCATGCCTGTGCATGCGTGTGCGTGTGAGCCTGCATGTGTGTGATGTGTGCACATGCTCAGAGAAGGGGCTGGCTGGTCCTGCAGAAGCCCTTCCCCACCCTCTGAGCCCCTGGTCTGTGCACCCGAGGCAATGCCGCCCTGACCCAGTTATTGGCTAGGAGTGGGTTCTTCCCTTGGTGAGTCAGTGTAACATAATGGCCCATCTTTGGGAAATTGTCAACCTCTGCACACGCCCTCGGAGTCCTCCCTTTCAGCGTCCGGCCACAGCGCCTCCAGCCGTATAGACAGGAGACATGGCTGGTCCGCACCAGGGCGGGCCGAGGACCTGCTGCAGCCGGAGGCCCGGCTCTGTGACGGTGGCAGCCCCCAGTCTGTCCCAGGGCTTCTGGGCACAGCAGCCCTGCAGCAGCAGTCACACTGCAGGTCGGAGTGCACATCGTGAGATGTCAGACCCCCTGAGCACTTGGCATGTGCGGCATGGGTAGGCCGGGAATCCCCATAACCATTTGGGAGAGCGTATTCATTTCACAAACTGCCACAAACTGGCATCTTCAAACAACAGACAGTTACTCTCAGTTCTGAGGCTGGGGGTCTGAGGGCCAGGGCGGCAGCACGGGCTCCCTCCCAGGCTCCGGAGGCCCTGCTGCCTCCTGGCTCCCCGGGGACAGCACCCCGCGGCTTGGACAGCCATTCCCCCTTATCTGCAGGCTCCCCTTCCGAGATTTCTGCCTCTGTCACCCCATGTGGATTCCCCTGTGTGTCTGTCTCCCTGGCTCCAAGTCTCTCCTCGGGACATCGGTCACTGCATTGCGGGGCCACCTAACCCACGCTCACCCCACTTCCAGGTGAAGTCCCACTTGCAGGCACCAGGAGTGAGGACATCGACACATCTTCCTTGGTGCCACATGACCCGTAGGTACAATGTTTGCTTCCACTTCACAGAGGAGGGTCCGAGGTCCTGGGAGGCTACGAATCTGCCCATGACCACAGGCTTTGTTAGTGGTGCCAGCATTCAGGCTCAGGTTTGCCAGGCATCCGTGCTCCTGGCCGCTGTGCTCACAGCTGCCTGGCCTGGCATTTCGGGCATGCCAGCCTCTCGCAGCACATGGCCACAAACAGGCACTAGATTAGCGGAGGTCATTGTCTAAAGCCCTGTGGTCTGGGGGAGCCAGGAGCCCGAGGAGGGGTGGGGCTGGGCTGCGCAGGGAGTTCTCCCCACCCCCTTGGTTTGGTGGGCTCGTGCTCAGCTCCTACTGCCACCTGGGTAATTGGTTTTCTGTGTTCATTTCAATAATGAACAATATAGGAGGAGGCTGGGGATGCCAGGGAGATGTAGGCATTGTGGAAGGAACAAAGAGGTTTTAATGTGTGGAGCCTGGTTCTGGGGAAGATGAGGGACATGGCGGTCGATTGTTGAAACAAAAGCCGCTATGCAGGGGTCTTGCACCGTCCACCCCCTTGCTCATGCCGGACGGGCAGCACCGAGTCAGCCAGACCCAGGCGCTCTCTCTGGGTGCATTTACATCTCAGATAAGGTTGCTCTGAGGGGAGGAAAGGAATTCCAGAGAAGAAACCTTACTGTGTTATGTAGTTCCTACAGAAAATGCAGACATAACACAGGGACCTGGTTTAGTACATCAGCCCAGAACCACGCAGTCTGCACTTTGTATTTCTTGCCATGAGACCATGATACACCTCTGAGGACACCTGCCTCTCCTCACCACCCGAGAGATGTCAGTGTCCCCAGGGTCTGGCTTCCACATCCTCCCCTCTCTCCCGTCTGCCTGGACAGCCTCACCTTTGAGGCTCTCATCACTGGCTGCCGTGTCCCAAGGGCTTCCAGATCGCACCCCCTAAGATACCTGACATTGGTGTCCCTGAGAATCATTTAAAATCATGCTGAATTGGCACTGCATTTTCAGAGATGAAATCTAGACAGTGTTAGAAGAGTCAGCAAAAATTCTCCCTCTCTCTGTGTCTTATACCTGCCTAGTTTCTATCCTCACTGATCATTGCTGGTACTTATGATTCCTTCCAGAGGTCCCTATGAAATATGGTATTTTCCCCTCAAATATGCCATTTTACACACATATTCTGCAATTCTGATCATGACAGTGTTTAGAGAACTTCTTCATTTTTTTTTCCTTTTTAAGTTTGTAATTGCACAGCATTCCCTTGTTGGCTTCCTGGTAATTTATTTCACGGGTCTCCTAATGATAGACATTTGACTTGCTTCCAGTTCCCCCAACCCAGCACTGAGGGTGCACCTTGAGGTCCCCTGTCAAGCCCTGCTCAGTTGGGGGCATAGTCTGATGTCCCCTGTCAAGCCCAGTCAGGCAGGGGGGTGCAGCCTCAGGTGCCCCGGCCCAGCACCGGGAGGGGGACATAGCCTCAGGCCCCCTGTCAAGCCCCACCGGGGCAGGGGAGGGTGTAGCCTCAGGTCCCTGCTGATTGCTTGTTAAGGCTCCTTATGGGAACTTGGTCTCAGCCTTGTGTGCAGCCATCTTTGTGATGGAGTGATGGTTAATTAGTCCCTCTTTATTAGATAGGATATCTCTACATCTTTCCATATTTCTCTCTCTCTCTCTCTCTCTCTCTCTCTCTCTCTCTCTCTCTTCTCTCTCTCTCTCTCTCTCTCTCTCTCTCTCTCTCTCTCTCTCTCTCTTTCTCTCTGTCTGTCTTTGAGCTAGAACATTGGTCTTCCTCATTCAAACTCAGGCTCAGACTGGAACCATACCACTCACTCTCCTGAGTTTGAACTTCTGGGTGTCTGCTCCACATTTGCTGATTCCTACAATCTCTCTCTTTCTCTTTCAATAGAAAATATCTATATCTACTCTATATTATATCCACGTCTATCTATCTATATCTATCTATCTCTATCTCTATATCCACATCTATCTATGTCTGTGTCTATGTCTTTGTCTATATCTATATGTAATCTATATCTATAGCAGTATCTATAGTAATATAGATATACTGGTAAGTCCCATATGGGATCTAGATCTATCTCCATGATTTTCTCTCCACAAATACTTTTCTAGCACCTTTGACAGGTGAGGAGGAATCCAGAGAGTGGGTGTAAGAAGTGGGGTAAAGGCTTCCTACCCATGTAGGACCCTGCACTCTCTCAGGGAGAGGAACGTGCTGACCGCCAGAAGGCAGTGCTGGGGAGGAAGTGCACTTGGGGCTGGGCCTCCTGATCTGAGACCATCACAATCTTGACTGATTTCTCCAGGATTCTGGGAAGAGGAACCTGTGGATTGTTATTAAAGGGAACACGTCTTGATCCACTGTGTGTCCCCTTTATACTCAGATGCTGCATGTGGAAGTAGAGCTTTAGGTTAAATGAAGACTTAAGGTGGAGCCCTTTCTGATAGGACTGATGTCCTTCTAAGCAGAGGAAGGGATACCAGCCCTCTCTCTGGGGCCCAGCGGGACGGCCATGTGAGGACACGGCAAGAGGGTGGCTGTCTGCAAGCCAGGGAAGGGGCCTCCACAGAACCAACCCTGGCACCTTTATCTTGGACCTCCAACCCCTGGAACTGTGACAAAATAAATGTTTATTGTTTAAGCCACCCAATCTGTGGTATTCTGTTATGGATTCTCAGCAGACTAATGAGCCACTTTGTTTTTACTAATTTTAGTTATATCTAAGTAAGAGATTCTTTCACTCTTCTTGTGAAAATTAAATATTAAAGAATTTTTTAACCAACAGCTCCTATTTAGGTTCTCTAAACCAGCAGTTGGCCAACTATGGCCCATAGGGGCCCAATCTGGCTCTCTTGAGGAGTGTGTTTGTGTGTGTGTGTGGGTGGATGGCAGTCAACATTTTATAATATTGTTTAAACACTTTATAAGCCACTATTCTTTTTAAAAATATATAACTTTATTAATTTCAGAGAGAAAGGGAGAGGGAAAGAGAGATGGAAACATCAATGATGAGAGAGAATCATTGATCGGCTGCCTCCTGCATGCCCTCTATTGGGGATTGAGCCCACAACCCAGGCATGTGTCCTTGACTGGAATTGAACCCCGGACCCTTCAGTCTGCAGGCTGATGCTCTATCCACTGAGCCAAAGCAGATAGGGCATGTTACTATTCTTTACAATTCCTTTCTGTATTTGGGGCTTATCAGATATAAACATTAAAGTTAGTGCTTTGGAACAGCACGTTTGAGATTGTATTTGTGTTGCAACATGTATAATGTGTTTCTTAAAGGACCCGCTGGATTCGACAACTGCCACTTTGAAGGGGCAACACGGAGACTCGGGACTACCTTCCACCAGGACAACAATGAGGGGCTTTGTTTTCACCTGACTCTATCTGTTTTTGAAATAAAGTTTTATTGGCACACAGCCCATTCATTTGTACATTGTCTGTGGCTGCATTTGTACTCCAAGGGCAGAGCTCATTAGTCACAACAGAGAACATAGGCCTGGCCTGAAAAGCCTGAAATAAGAGGATTGCTGACCACTGCTCTTGACCGTGTCCAGGAGGAAGAGCTGTGACCAGTTTGGTGGGAATTCTTTCAGCTTCTATAGCGCTGTGTTATTTGGTGTGTGTATGTTCCAATAATGGTTTGTCATATCTTTCTCTGCCTTTCAAATCAGGCAGCACTAAGTCTTGAAGACTTGCCCCCGTATATTAGTAGATATACTATTCCAACACAAACATGCACATTTTGGTTGTTTTGCATCCCCCCCCCCTTTTTTTGCCACAATAAACAATGCTACAACAGATATCCATGTATACACCTCCTTCTGCACTTGTGTGAGTAGTGCTTCTCTGACTGATACTGAGGTTGGAGCTGCTGGGCTCTAGGCAGACATACTTAAAAATGTAGTCCTACTTTGTGACTAGGACATGATTAAGAAATAAAAAATGTATATAAGGTGTGCACTGGAAACTCTCCCCCTTCCCTAACCTCCTTTGCCTTCCCCTCCCTCATAGTTGATAGTTTCTTGTCTGCTCTGTCAGCATTTCTTCTGTCAGCATGAAAATAAAGCAAAAACTGTGTTATGACTTCTCTTGCTTCTTACACAAAAGGTAGCATCCTGTATATATTCTCTACCTCACTGTCTCCCCACTTGATAAACTATTCTAGAGATCTCTTCATTACCATAAGCCTTCTCATATACGTATACAGAGCATCTACCCATTCGTTTCTACTGGTATTTTGTTTGTGTAGTATTTACAATGATATACTGCAGTTTAACTATTCCCTTATGGAAGGTCACCTTTTCCCTGCTGTCTTTTGCTACTACAAACAAGACATTCACATGTTACCTTTGGGTAGAAATAGGCACGTTGCCCTACAGAGGGGCTGTGCAGTTTGCATGCTACCTGGGTACATGGTGAAGTGGTTGACATGGAGCAGATGCTTGCCCGTCGTGCTGGGCAAATTCAAACTGCTCCCACTCCCAGAACACGACATGTTTGTCACATGTCCTTACTGCCTTCATCACTGGGTTCTCTCTTCTCTGCCTGCCAGTCCAGCTGACTCTAAAATCTTCCCCTGCGTCTTGCCTTGAGGTCTGTGGTGTTCTCCCAAGGCCTGTCTGTAGTAGAGGTGGTCACTCCCGCTCTGCATAGCCACTGATGCGTGCTCACATCGCTGCCTCTGCACTGCGCAAAGTGTGTGCCACCTCTTCACTGGTCTTGTACCCCTTTCTTCATTGTGGGCTTCTCTAGGTGAGAGACCACTTCTTTATTCGTGTTTGTATTCCTAAAACCCAAGAAAGACAGTGCCTGTGTTAGAATAGCTCCTCAATAAATGTTGGCTGAATGAATAAATTAACATACAAATGATCACTCAAAACAGAGATGAGCCTACCACACTAAATTTGGACAGTGAATTTGGGAGTTTGAGCATGGGGGTGTTTATCTACTCGTCTGCCCATCTTGCAGATGAGCTTATCTGTGTGTGCTGATGGGTTTGATGTAATTTGCATGTTGGCTGGGAGGCTGCCAGCTCACTGAGGGCCTAAGCTTGCCTTGGAGTGCATGACGCACAGCGTCAGCCAACGAGAGGAGACTGTAGCTTTGGAACAAACATCTGCTTGATGCTGGGTAAATACTGTGTAGAGAATGGTGTTTATGACCATCTCTGAGATTAACTGAATCCCATGTAATTTAGTATTTGATCATGGGGGACCCATAGAGATCATGCTCATAACTCAAGTTTCAACTGCAAACACGGCATCTGCCATCCCACACTGGCCTCATGTCTAGGAGATGCTTTCTTGTTAGGGTGACACTGGGATGGGGTTAGAGTCTATTCAGTGGCAGCCGTCTGATGTAGAGAGAACATTGTCTTCAAGTCCTACCCTGGACAGCCCTGATGTGGACAGCCATGGAGGCTGGGGACAGGTGTCTCCTGTGGACAGCATGGAGGCCAGGCACAGGGTGTCTCCTGTGTACAGACATGGAGGCTAGGCACAGGGTGTATCCTGTGGGCCTTTGATAATTGGTTGTCCTTTTTCCAGGGAGAAGGAGGTTAAAAGAAATGTTGTATTGAAAGTATATGGATCCATATCATTTTCTATGGCAGATTCCTTTCCAGATGCTTTCCTCACATTTTTCCCATTTGCAACTCAGAGCACTGTGGAGTCAGTATTATCAATGGCCATTTACACACACACACACAATCTGGATCAGAGGGCCTTGTTCTGGCTCTCAGCTAGCAGGTGCTTGTGCCTGTGTCTGATGTGCCGAAGCCCCTGCTCGCCTCAGGATACTGTCCTGCTGTCCCCGAGGATATGGTCCATGGCCCTCGGCAGAGCCATCAGCTGTGACAGTGCTGAGTCTCTGCAGATAGTGCTGACGGCATTGGCCCTGAACTCTGCTTCCAAGTAAAATCATCAGATGCCTTGGTAGCTTTGGAGTTCTTAAGAACATGATCCAAATACTTGGGTGAAAAGCCCACTGCTGGTGGACTGGAGCATATAGCTTACTAGAGACCTAGTGCATCAATTCATGCACAGGTGGGGTCCCTCGGCTGGCTATCAGGGCTGCGGGAGGTTGGCTGGCCATGGGAGGTTGGCTATGGGAGGTCACTGACAATCAAGGGGCAACTTCTGTGTTGAGCTCTGCTTCCTGGTGATCAGTGCCCATCATAGCGACTGGTTGACCGCTCGTTCACTCATTCAGTTGCTTAGGCTTTTATATGTATAGATGGTAGATAAGTGTCCAAGGGAATAGAGCATTTGCTAAGCTAAGAATTCTTTCTAGCTCCATAACTGCCATCAGAATGAAAACAAAACAAAACAAAAACAACAACAGCTGGGCCACTGGGTTTCAACAGAATCATCTACAGGGCTTTAAAAAATATTCATGCCTGGTCCCCACCCCCAGATCCACAAATATCTGATTCCATGGGTATCTTAGACAAGCTTTCCATGCTGTTCTGATGAATGGACAGGCTTTAGAGCCTATGATCGGGGGTATGGGCCACCTGAGTCATCAGACCTTGAATAAGGAAAGGAGGATGCTTTCTTTGGATCCATCTTTTCTTTGTCATATCAAATCTCTCTCCCACTCTCTCATGCATTTTTGCTAGCAGTAAGAAATTCTTAAAAGCTTTTTGCTACTAAACCATCTGCTGGAAAAACCTCCCACTAGGTTTCAAATGCCAGATTGTTCCCAGTAGCAATTTTCTTTATTATTTTGGGGAAAGAATGAATTACATTTCTTCCCTATGAAAGAAACTACTTTAAAAATAAAAATGTTCATTATGGACCGGTAGAAGTTGCTTATATTTTTTAAAGAAATTGCTTTATTAGACATGTGTCCTGCGAATTAGCTTGATTCTTGCCTGAGGAGGACGTTTGGATGATCCCAGTGCTGGATGCTCTGGTTGGCAGAGGTAGCACTGAGGATGGAGACCAATTTAGCTCAAAGAATTGCATGATGTTTTATTGACTTCCTGATGCCCACAAGCTTATGAAAGCAGTTCGTCCACTGCTAAAGCCTCGCTTGAAGGTTCCTATGGTTTGTCACATTGTATGTTGGAACCCTTCTCATTACTGTCCACCCTGGGCAAGCAGCAGGAGTGTTATAAGAGACCTGGAGGGAGAGACCTGACAGCCTTCTCTGCCTCCATGTGGAGGTAGTTTTCCTTCAGTGTCACGTCGGATGATCTTATATGGCTATGGCCCATGGTTAGCTACCCACAGCCCTTTGGCCCCCTTGTAAGCATGCCACATGACCCAGCTCTCTCTTGCATTGGTGTGCTGTCCCATCAATCCTTCAGAAGAAACATGAGCAGAAGTGATGTGTCGCTTCTGAGTCAACATTTTTAAGAATTGGGGGCTTTTTAAAAAGTTTTTTTTCCCCTCTGCTGACTGAGTGCAGCTAACTCCAAACTCTTGCAGCAATGTGGAACCCTGAGGTGTGCCGTCCTGGGTCTCTGCCTGGAAGACTGTTGCTTTGCTCTGAGTGAGAAAGAAGCCCCTCTGGGGCTACAGCGCTGGGGTCGGAGTGTGCCTCTGACCCTGGACTGACCTCACTGAGCAAACCCTGGCTGGAGACCTTCCTCTGGTTAAGGCACTCTGGCCTCCTGACACAGAGATGCTCCTGAGAGCAGTGACCCTTCCCGTGCCCAGTTTACAGGTGGGCTGGGCAAAGAACTTTTGTCTTGTGACAACCATCTTATATAATAAAAGGCTAATATCCGAATTGTCCCCTCGGGAGTTCAACTGCTCGGGAGTGCAACCGTTCTCTATGATGTGCTCTGACCACCAGGAGGAGGTGTGGAATGAAGGACGGCCCCAGCCAGCAGCTGACAGCTGGGGGAAGGAAGATTCCAGCAGGCCTTGATCTCCCACCAGGCCTAGGGACCCTACCAGTGCATGAATTTCACACACTGGGCCTCTAGTTCTAAGAGAAAAATACTGGTGTTTGGTACAGGGCCAGTGTCTGCATGGGAAAGGATACTAAGGAGGGAGAGGACTAGTGCAGCTTTGCCCATGAGACAGGCAGCAGACAAAAATGGGCACCTATTGCCACCCTAGGCCCGGTTAGCCCCCACAGACAAGTACCCTCCATGGCACAGAGCCTGCTGAGACCATGCTGGTGACAGCCAGGGGAGAGGCTGTGTTTCTGTGCGGATGGCAGTACATATCCTCAGAAGTCACCACAGAGCAGGACACGGGGTGGAGAGGAGACTAAATGCCTGCTGGGTCCATGGTTGGGCACTCAGGCTGGGTGGGAAGGGGTGGGAAGGGAGCTGACACAGGCCTTGGGGCAGCAGTGGCCACTCGAAGTGTGCACGGCAGTGGCAGGCCAGCTGAGTCCATTTCTGTGGTTTCCATCTGGGGGAATGCAAGTGAACAAACTCTGTCTCTGAAGTGCCATTTGCTCCCAACATTTGCAAGTGACTTTGGGATTTGGGTACGTCTTTCAGTCTGGTACAGAGACGCCGCTTGACATGTGAGCAGTGACCACAGTGACTGCAAGTGCTAACCTGACCCTTCACTTCCTGGGTCACGGGGGCCTTCGGGCATGGCTTGGGGGAGCTTGAGGAGAGTGGCTTTTCCCAACCAAACAGATACAGTTCATATTGTAACAATCCACACAGGACCTAGAATAGAATCAGAAAGAACTATCCTGCTGTCGACAGGGGGACTTACAACCTGATACATGGAGCACCTGCATTGATCTGAGAAATAATCATCACTTTCAATCTTAGAGCACCTGTACTTATGTGACTAGGGGCAAGTTTCTCATATGTGAATGGGGGTTAAGTTTTCCTTAAGTTTCCTTTCCAAGGCCTGCGCAAAGTGATGGAGGAGGTGACTCAGCTGTGAATCCAGCAAGCAGGACCAATAAGCAGGCTCAGACCGACCCACCAGGAGTCAAAACATCATCTCATCAACATCTTCTCCTCGCCTGAGGACTAAAGACAACAGCCCCACCCCGGCCCCAGCCCCTGTATTACCCTGTTCCCTCCACCTGCTGGGAGGCAGGTTTGATGCTTGAAGCGGCCTGTCTTCTCGGCTGGTGGCCTTCCCAATAAACGCCTGACGGGATTCAATCCGCCTTCGTTAGTGAACACAGCGACAGGCAGCCCGAGCCCTCGGGGGTCTCCTGGTAACACTGTCAGGGTCTACCTCACAGGCTCCCACCTGCCTCCGGCAGCCTAGGGTCTAGCTCCCGCCCTGAAAGCAGTTTGCTGTGCAAACACACACAGGGCTGCCTGCACCAGGTGCTCCCCCCTCCCCGTAGAGGAGCGCAGCGTGACCCTGCGCTCAGTGAGCCACACAGAATCACGCATGCGCTTGTTCTTTCTTTTATCTCCTAATTAGGCGTCGCGGGCCTAAGTGATGCCATCGCTGATGCCCACTGGACCGCATTGTGCTGTGGAGGCTGCCTCCCGGCCTGTGGCTGCTCCCCTCCCTCCCCCGGCAGTAGCACATGGGAAGGGGTGTCTTCAGTCTTACTTCAGGAGAAGAACTGGGAATGGACACTCGGCTCAGTGACAGTTAGGATGTGTTTCAATAAGCCTGCCAGCCACCCACTGGAGTCCCTCTGCCTCCCAAGTTCTCAGTTGCCCGTGGGTACTGTAGGGGCTTCTTGTCCCTCTTTCTACCCACAGCGCCTCGTTCGCAGTGTGGTGTGGAGTCAGCCCTTGGCGCTGGGCGGGGCCAGTCTGGGACAGGTGCGTGCTGAGGCCTGGTGTTCGGCGGTCCGTGGCCAGCTTCCCAGGGCGAGTCACAGCCCTGGGTGCCAGCGAGTGGGAGGGATGAAGGGAGAGAGAGGGGGAGGACAGAAATGGGAACATGCACTTGTTGTTCACTCACTGTTTGACTCCTGTGTGTGCCCTGACTGGGAATGGCCCTGTCTTGGTGTATCCAGACCACATTCCAACAACTGAGCACCGGCCAGGGCTTGCACCTCTTTATTCACCCGTTTGCTCATTTTCTCATCCCACACCAGCCCCTGTGGGACAGGCGTGTTCCCGGAGAACAGGCTCTGAGCAGGGGAGCAGGGCCTGTAGGGTCCTGAGGGTCCATTTGAACCTGGAAACATTACTGCTAATGAGGTTGTTGTAGAGATTGAGTAGAATCACCAGTGCAAGTGCCCAGCCCATCCTGACACAGGCAGGTGGTATTAAAATGAGATCTGAAGAGGCAGTGTGCCATGGTGGTGATGGTGCGACCTTTGCAGCCAGATCCTGGGTTTAAATTTCAGCTCAGTCACTCACTAGCATCATGAACTTGACAGTTTAGTTAATTTTCCTAGAGCTCAGTGTCCTTATGGACAACAGCACTGACTACCAGGTCTAACTTGGAGTCTGTGTGGGATTAGATGCCAGGATGCATATTCAGTTCCTGGCCACAGAGCCAGCGCTCAGTGAAGAGACAACACTAGCTGACATACTTATGGGGGGGATGGGAGGCGGGGTCTGCTGGCCATTTGAAATTGCCTAGGAAATTGGGATTGGAGGAAGTTGCACAGTTCTTATCTCCTAGCTGGTCAAGCTGACTCTTCTGTTTTTTCATTCCCACATCAGTATTCCTGTGGCTCTGCCTTTAAAACACAGCTGGAACCTACCTACTACCTCCCCCCCTTCTGCCCGGTCCCCTCCAGTTTTTCTCCACATGCAGCCAGAGGGGCCCCCGTGCAAGCATGCCAGCCCAGTAGCCCCATATCCGTCACAGTAAACACAAGTTGTTCCAGTGACTCTCGAGGCCCTGGCCTGGCCTGTGTGACTGCTCCCTCCCCTCCTCTCCCACTTCCTGCCTCTCCCCCTGGCTGCTGCCACTCCAGCCACACTAGCTATTTGCTGTTTCTGGAACACACCCGGCATATTCCTATTTCAGGCTCCTTTTCCTATCCTCTCCAATCTGAGAACCCTGTGGGATCGGGCCTAAACTGGCAGTTGGACAACCCCCTCGCAATTCAGGACTGCTGGCTCCTAACCGCTCACCTGTCTGCCTGCTTGATCACCCCTAACCACTCTGCCTGCTGGCCTGATTGCCCCCAACTGCATTCCTCTGCCAGCCTGCTCACCCCCAACTGCGCCCCCTGCCCCTCAGCCAGCCTGATCACCCCCAGCTGCCCTCCCCTTCTGGCCTGATCACCCCCAACTGCTTTCCCCTCTTGGCCTGATCATCACTCATCACCTCTGCCTCAGCCCCGCCACCATGGCTTTGTCTGGAAAGATTTCTGGAAGTTTTATGGTCTAATTAACATATTACCCTTTTACTAATGTAGATAGGATATGACATACCACCATAACTATAACATATGTACCAGTATTACTCTATGAAAATACATACTTCATGCGATAGGAAGGCATCTAATACATTACATTGTATATGTTGTAAGTAGTAGGAAATACTATATTCATAGCAATAATATACACCCTGTGACTTCCCTTCCTGATTTGGGAATAGTTCCCCAGTTCTTTGAACATTTCCTGGCCTCTAATGTATTTTTTTTTAAATTCAGTGCAACTTTATTTACTGTTTATTGCACATGATTTAAGAACTTTAATTTCTAACCAAAGACTCAAAGGACTATTTTTTCCATGAACTTTAACATTAACATCAGTGACTTCATGTATCCATGTGTTTTTATTGTAAACATCTGAATTATTCACATTGTCATAGATCCTGAACTCATAATCATGGACCATGCACAGGCTGACAGCAAGCTAGGAAGCCACTCTGCAAGCAGATACTCTGCATAAGGAGAAAAGTCATAGCACAACATTTAATGTCCAACCTGAGTCACCTCAGAATGTTACATATATTGACTTCTTAATTCATATAGTATCGGGAACTCAGCTGCTTGGTTGGTGATGGGGTTGACCTGGTTTCAGGAGGATTATTCCTGAAATAATTAAGGAAAGGGGGGCTCAATCTTTTCTTTATTGCTTGCTCCTCCCCAGCACCTTTATCTTTCTTCTCATCCTCAGCTTCTTGGGCATCTTCTCCTTCATCTTCACCTCCTTCTTTTTCCTCCTTTGCATCCTCAAATTCTTCCTTGGCACCTTCTTCCTCTTCCTCTCCTTCCTCTTCATCAGCCACTTCCTTCTTCTTCTCCTCCTCTTCAGCTTCTTCAGAGGAGTGTTCATCCTTAGCTTCCTCGGCTTTTGCAGCCTCAGTGTTCTCCTCCTCCTCGATCTGCTCCTTCTGGACATGGTTGGTGTGTTAAGAAGGGAAAGAGCGAGCAGACATCAAGTAGGAGCTAGACTGTAAATCACAAAAGGTAGATCGATCAAAGATCTGGGAACTCTGGGAGTAGCCACTGGCCATGCTTCCCAAGCTGGTGAAACTGAGCTGGGTCTCCTCACCTTCCAAGAGTTTCCTATAAGCTGCAATGTCAATGTCCAAAGCCACATTGAGGAGGTCCTGGTATTCTTTTAAATATCATGCCATTTTACTCTTTGTAGTTCTCAACTCATTTTCTAATTTGTTGATTGTATCCTGCAGAGCACTAACGTCAGAGTTCTGCGTATCCTCCAGCTCTCACAGCTGCTTTTCCAGAGCTGAGTTCATGCCCCGGCATGCTTTGGATTCATGCTAATGGATCTCCAGGGTCTTGGGCTTGAGCAGGCTGAGGCTTTTAGACACTTCCTCCTTTGTGGGGGGCACCCCGTAGGTGTTCTTGGCAGTGCTCTCAGTCAGCATGGTGAAGTAGCTCTTGTACCATTCTTCTGCATTCTGCATGTTCTTGGCAGCCAGCTTCTCATACTGGGTGCGGATGTCCTTGAGCATGGCAGAGAGGTCGGACTTGGAAAACATGTCCATCTCCAAAGAGACCTGAGCATACTAGACATGCGCCTGCAGCTTAGCGATCTCCTCTTCGTGCACCTTCTTCAGAAAGGTGATTTAGTCCATCAGGCTGTTGGTGCGCTTTTCAAGCTCAGCTTCAGCGAGAGCCACCTCATCCGCACCTTTGCGTGCCTCCATCAGCCAGTCCTCTGCGTCATCATGGTTCAGCACTTCTTCCTGGTAGCATGTCTGCAGGTTGCTCCCAGTCCCTTCCAAGCCCTGGTGCCTGCTAACTGTCCATTGCCCTCTCCTCGCCAGAGACATGTGCAGTGGGCTGGGACACAGGCATCCCATTTTCATTAAAATGTTTTACCTCAGCCTGCTCCACCATTGTCCACAAGCGGCCCGGGGGCACACGGTGATACCAGAGATCCTGGCCACCCTAGCCTACCCAAGGTCCAGATGGCTGCCTGGACACTGTGGGTGGCGTCAGGCGCTGGCCTCACCCCCCTTGCCCAGTTACCTATCCAGGCCTTGGCCCAGCAGGCTACGTCAGACACTGCCCTCCCAGCCTGCCTGGTTCCCGATGGCTGCCCAGAACCTTCAGGCAGAGTCAGGTGCCACCCGACAGGTCTGTTTGGCCCCCATGGCGGCCTGGACATTGCGGGTGGCATCAGGCCCCACCCGCCCAGCCTTCCAGTTCCCCAATGGCGGCCTGGACCCTGCAGGTGGAGTCAGGCACTGCCCGCCAGGCCTATCCCACCCCGATGGCAGCCTGGACACCAAAGGAGGCATCGGCGCAGCCTACCAGGCCTGCCAGACCCCAATGGCTTCCTGGACCCCTTGGGCAGTGTCAGGCACTACTTGTCAGACCTTCCCACTTACCAATGGCTGCCTAGACACTGCAGGCGGGGTCAGGCACTGCCTGCCAGGCCTATCTCACTCGATGGCGGTCATGACACTGCAGGCAGAGTCAGGCACTGCCTGCCAGGCCTGCCTGGTCCCTGATTGCTGCCTGGACACCGTGGCCTAGGTGCTGCCTGCCAGGCCTGCCCTGTTACCAATGGTGGACTGGAACCTGAGGATGGCGTCAGGCATCACCCACCTGGCCTGCCTGGTCCTGATGGCGGCCTAGTCCCTGGTGGCAGCATTAGGCACAGCCCGCCCCTCCTGTATATGCAAATTTACCCTCCATCTTTGTTGGCTTAATTTGTACATCACTCCTGATTGGCTGTGGGCATAGCAAAAATATAGTCAATTAGCATTTCCTCTTTTACTAGTATATATATATATATATATATATATATATATATATATATATATATATTTCAGAGAGGCAGGAAGATGGAGAAAAAAATAGAAACATCAAAACATCCATGATGAAAGAGAATCATTGATTGGCTGCCTCCTATATACTCCCTACTGGAGATCAAGCCCACAACCTAGGCAAGTGCCCTGACTGGGAATTAAACCATGACCTCTTGGTTCATAGATCAACACTCAACCACTGAGCTACATGGACAGGGATATCTTTTTTTGAAAACTTATCACATCTAACCCACCACATCCTTATTCTATTTATTGTCAGTCTTCCCCCAGCTAGAATAAAAGTACCATAAGGGACAAAAGTCTTGTTTTGTTCAGTGTTTTGTCTTCATGCCTAGAACAGTGCCTTGCACATAGTAGGCATTTATTAAATGTTTGTTAAAGAAAGAGTGACCCAAAAGGGAGGAACAACTTTAAAGATCTAGAGATTTAGATCTTTAAAGACCTAAAGATCGAGGCCTGCAAAGCATTTAAATATTTGTTGCCTATTGCAAAATCTGGTTTTATTTTCCAGATTACTATCTGAATCAAAAATTCTGGTGAGTAAAATGATCTCAGAACATGGACCCTCGTCCCCTAATGGCACCTGTGGGCAGAGTGGAGCAGGAGTCCTTGCAGGTCGGCAGGCCCTTCACAGCTCAGGGGCTCCCATCCGGCTGGCAGCGTCTGGCTCCACTCTCCCCTGCAGCTCAGCTAGCAGCTGGCATGGCTGTGCCCGTCTCTGAGGCCTGTGCTCCTGGGCCTGGCCTCCCCTCCGCCTGCATTCTCTACTCACGTTTAAGTAAATGGGTACTGGGGTGGCTGACCACAGAAAGTGAGTTCTAACTCACTCCAGAACACACAGCATATTCATGAACACATGAAGTAAACCTACTCTGCTGGGACAGGGTAAGCAGGGTGATGCTTATGCAGTGTCGGCAGTTGGATTTCTCCGGGAGATGTGCAGTGGGTTTGGGTTTATCTGATGAAACTGCGACAGCAGCTTCTGGCTGTGACTGGGTGGCTTCCTGGCCAGGGAGCTGAGTCCCACCAGCAGCCAGGAGGGGCCAGGGCCGGAGCTCACTGGGAGCTGGTGAGTGCGCACTCCTGTAGCTGATCTGCAGGGAGAACTCCATCTCTCAGATTTCCTTGCAATGGCGAGGAAGCAGTTTGAGATAAGGACCTGCTTGTGGACTTGCACAAAACCCCAAGCACTTCCATGAATGAGTTTTATGTGGACGGTGGCAGAGGAGCGTCCGCCTCACCGCTGATACCATCTCCCGAGGACTCTCTCCCAGGGTCGTCATTAAGGTTTAATTAAATTTTATTTATCAATTAGGATTTATCTACATTTAGTCTGAATTAGAGGAAGCCAATTATAAATAAGTCAACTTCTCTTTTATACCTGAACACAAAATGAAGGTTTTTAAACTTCCTTTGGAAAACCCCCACACAAAAACGCACCCCCCTCTGAACCAAATGTGCCCAGGAGGCTGGAAATTCTATTAAAATGAGGTGAGAAAACGAGAAGGCCGTTGGCAAGGTGTATGGACAGAAAGTGGGGTGGCAAGGGGAGGCAGGGTGACCCAAATGTGAGAGCAAGTGCCGAGAGGAGCTTCTGGAGGCGCACTCTGTGCCCACATGCCCAGCAAACACAGACACGGTCCGCACACTGCGGCCTCATTTCCAGGAGGTGTTTGGCCACCGCTCCAGGAGCCTTCGGGATCCCGAAGTCTGCGCCCACGCCACGTGCCTGGCTCTGGGGAGGTGGAAGGGCACGCAGAGGCAGAAAGACTATACATGCAGGGAACACGTCACAGCTTTTCTTCCTGACATCAGGCTGATTAGCTTATCTAAGTGTCATGAGCGGGAGAACAGCCATATCCTTGAGTCAGCTGGGGGTCGCTGAGGTGAAGAGACCTTTCCACTTTAAAGCATCACCTGACTCAGGGGGGAGGGCGGACCTGGGTGTTGGAACATCTGCTTGCAGAAGAGCCAGAGCGGCCTGCCTGTGGCTGGGCCAGTGTGGCCAGGCCGGCCCACTTCTGCCATTTCCGGTTCTCTTCTTTCTGGGCACAAACAGGACTGCATGTCTCCCCTCTTCCACCTTGAAGTTGGACAAGGGCTGGTCATTTGTCCAGCCAACGGGATGCAAGAAGCCACGGGATCAGTCCCGAGCAGGCCTTGGAGGCATTCTTCCTCCCGCCTGGCAACCATGGAAAGGCATTGCACACAGAGCCCCCAGCAGCCTAAGCTGGGCAGGCCTCTTGCCAGCCTTCATGGGTCATGTTGCAAGAACAAGGAGCTTTCATTGTGTGAAGCCAGTGAGGCTGAGGTTTTTGTTACTGCAGCTTAACACAGTTTATCCTGCCAGACAGAACCTCTCTCAGCTTTGAGAAGTTCAAAGCTCAGTCTTCTAAGCGTTGCTACCTACATCACTGGGTTGTTATATGGGGAGAAAACTGAACTAATTTGTAAAAGGTGTTTAAGTCAGTGCCTGGCACACACCTAGTACTTACTAAATGCTATTATTGTTGTAGCTGAGGTGCCTATATATTATGCCCAAATGATCCCACATTGTGAAAATAGGTTCAAAATTTATATGTAAACTCCTAGCATTTCCATATCTCGTCTTCCTACCTAAACTGAAGTCCCACATCAGGTACACCGTGATTGCTCTCGGTGACAGTTTCTAGAATAGACACAGCGTCATCATGCAGACCCTATTTACTTCCTCCTGTTTCTCACTGCACCAGCCAATGTCCCAGAATGTTCAATATGATTTAAGACAACACCGGAATCAATGTCCAGAAGCTCCTCTCGGCACTTGCTCTCACATTTGGGCCACCCTGCCTCCCCTTGCCACCCCACTTTCTGTCCATACACCTTGCCAACGGCCTTCTCGTTTTCTCACCTCCTTATGATGACAACTCCTTTAGGGAGGCTTTGTATTTTCAGTGAGGGTTTGGAGATATACCTGCATGGGCCTGCTGACACCTGTGGATTCAAGAACTCCTTCTTCAAGGAGTTCTTGTAAAAGACTCTGTGCTCTAAGTTGGGCATATTTTCTGACTTGGGTCTCACTTAAGTGTGTGCAGTCGATGTAAGGTGTAAACAAGGTGAGTTATAGAGACTCAAATTCTTTAGTGAGCAACGGAACAGGTGTGCACCATGAACTCTTCCCACAGGCTTGGGGTGCTATTGCGCCAGAAACCCTTCAGCGGGGGCCACGTGGTAGAAAGCCTGAAGAACATTCAGGAACAACGATGAGACTAGTTCTAACATTATTGGAGCCCAGCTTTTAGAATACCAGTCTTACTCCAGAACCAGGGTGTGGCCCAGCATGTGCACAATCATGACAGTTAGGAATGTTTTGGCTGCAAGGGACAGAAACCCAGCACCAACCACAAAGGAAATTTGTTAGCTCTGGCAACCGGGAGGTTCAGCAACTAAGGTTCCCAGTTTCAACTATGGCTGTAGCTGGGTATTCAGAGCCATCATGAGATCTTTCTTCTGCCCATGCTGACTTATCTCTGTGTTGATTTTTCTTTTCATGGCTCTTTTACTCCGTGGCAGAGCTGACTGCCAGTCATCCATTGCTCTTGTAACTACCGGTATTACCTCCGCAAAAAGACTGCCTTTTCCCGACAGTTCCAAGAAGAGGACGGGGGAGGGCTCTAGGGTTAAGTTTACTAATCCACAAAGAATTTCTGCAAATGGAGAAGAGTAAAAAATCCAATAAAGAAATTTATTGGCAAAGGGAGGAGTAAGCAATTTCAGAAGAGAAAATGCAAATGGCCAACAAGCAAATTACATTAAGCTTCTTCTTCGTGGGAAGGAGAGAGAGAAATAAAAATGATGGGAAGATGGCATTAGGAACACGTCAGGATGGCCAGAGGGACACGCTTCAGACCAGGGCTTGATTGTGTGGAAATAAGGACTCTTGTACTTTGCTAGAATGAGTAAAAATTGCTCTAATCATTCAAAAAAAAATCTGGAAGTAGCTACTTAAGTTAAAAATAGATATACTCTTTGACCCAGCTATTTCACTTTGGTCAGACAGAAATAAAAATGCCAACAGAACAATATTTATTACAACGTATCTGATACCTGAAAAAGCCTGGATATAATCCACATGTCCAAAAATGGGGACTTATTGAATAAGTTATATTATTTCATATTCTTGAGTTTTATGCAGCTATTAGAGAAACAATATGTGGAGATATATCTATAAGGTCTTGTTAAGTAAAAGAAATCAAATCTGTGTATCAAGATCCCATTTTTGAAAAAAAGAAGAAAAATGTGACTCAAGTGATTTTTTATGTATTAATATTTGCAAGAGCCCAGGACAATTATGGAAAGACAAGTCCCAAGAAACTTGACATTAGTTACTCTAAAGGGAAAGGGTCATGTGAGCCTACATTATTGTTTGAAAGGAAAATTTACTAAGGCCTCCATAAAGAAGGACAAACTGTGCCTGTGTCCCTGAAGCAAATGTCACTGGACAGGCACAGGGTGGCATCCTAAGTCTTAGGGTAAGCATGGGGATGATGTCCACCGTCTACTTAAGGGACCTTTGGTAAGAGCTGTGATGTTGGTGCGGCCCTGCTCTGCCAGGAGGAGAAGGTACCATCCGTTGACCTTGGTCATGCTGGATCTTCCCACTTAAGGATGACTGCCTCGTGGCTGTGCGTCTGACATTTCAGCAAGGATGGCCTTTCTGTGCCTGCACTCAGCAGGCTCTCTTCTGATGGGGGGTGAGGTCAGGGCCTGGTGGTCTCTGCTGTCCATTAGGACTGAGCCGTGTGGTTTCACTTGGTTGTGTGGAGGCTGTGCTTGTGGGTTAGTGTTATCCATAGATAATGTGAAGGCTAATAGTCACACTGTGTGCTAAAGGGCAGACAACTTTGACTCTGTTTTCCCTTACACTTCATTGTTATTATTATTTAAACTTTAATTTTTTTTAAATGTTCTTATTGAGGGTGACACTTGTTAGCAAATGTATACAGGTTTCGGGAGCACAGTTTTACAACACGTCGTCTGTACACAGTATTGCATGTCCACCATCCAAGTCAAGTCTCCGTCCATCACCATTTATTTGCCCTTCCTCCCCCTCCCCTTCTCCCAGCAATCACCGCACTGCTGTGCCTGCCATGAGTTCCTTCTCTTTTCTTCTATTTTGCTCAACCCCTCCACCTCCTAGCCCCGCTCCCTCTGTGAGTCTGTCTCTAGTTTGCTTGTTAGTTCGTTTTGTTCATAGCAGCGTTGTTTGCTGTAGCCGAGATCTGGAAGCAGCACAAGTGCCCATCAGCAGGTGAGTGGATAAAAAACTGGGACATTTACACAATGGAATACAACTCAGCCATAAAAAAACAAGGAAATCTTTCCCTTTGCAACAGCCTGGATGGACCCGGAGAGCACATGCTGAGTGAAAGAGTGAAACAAGCAACAGAGAAAGACAAGCGCACCACATGACCTCACTCATGCCTGGAAGCTAATGGGCCAAGTGAGCTGTCCAGCTTTTGAGACCCACTGGGTGCGATTGCCAGGCTGTGTTTATGCCACAGTCAGTCCGTGCAGCCAGGCAGCAGGCCTGGGTGCTGGGCCTGGTGCGAGGCAGCCACTGGCCTGCTCTGTCTGTGGTCTGGGTTTTGCACAGCACGGAACGGCTATTACTCCTGGAAATGGAGAAAAGAGAACATCTCCTGATGAATTGTTGAGTCAAAGGAGAAATAAAATATACAATCAATGACCGTTTAGAGAGTGAGAATGGGAATAATACACATGGAAATTTATGGGATAGGGCCAAAGCTCTTTTTTTTTTTTTTTGCATTTAAAAATTTTTTTTTATTGATTTTTTTTTAATAAATCTTTATTGTTCATATTATTACAAATGTTCCTCATTCCCCCCCCCCCCAATTGCTCCCCTACACCAAGTTTCCATTCAATTCTCTGCCCTTTCCCCATCCCCCATTGTCCTCAACCATAGGTGCAGTTTATGTTCAGTCTCTTCCCGCCCCGCCCCATTCCCCCGAGAATCATCAGTCCACTCCCCTTCCATACCTCTGATTCTATTATATTCACCAGTTAATATTGTTCATCATGATTTTTACTTCCCTTGGTTTTTAGACTCACTTGTTGATAGTTACGTGTTTGTTTATAATTTTTATCTTTATTTTCTTCCTCTTCCTAAAGAACCCCTTTTAGCAATTCATATAATTCTGGCTTGGCAGTGATGAATTCCTTTAGCTTAAATTTATTTGTGAAGCTCTTTATCTGGCCTTTGATTCTGAGTGATAACTTTGCTGGGTAGAGTATTTTTGGCTGTAGGTTCTTGTTGTTCATCACCTTGAATATTTCTTGCCATTCCCGTCTGGCCTGCATGGTTTCTGTTGAGAAATCAGCTGACAGTCGTATGGGTGCCCCTTTATAGGTAACTACCTGCTTTTGTCTTGCTGCTTTTAATATTCTCTCTTTGTCTTTAGCTCTTGGAATTTTAATTATGATGTGTCTTGGTGTGGTTCTTTTTGGATTCCTTTTGTTTGGGGTTCTGTGTGCTTCCTGGACTTGTAAGTCTATTTCTTTCACCAGGTGGGGGAAGTTTTCTGTCACTATTTCTTTCAATATGTTTTCAGTATCTTGCTCTCTGTCATCTTCTGGGATGCCCATAATTCTGATGTTGGTTCGCTTGAAGTTGTCCCAGAGGTTTCTTACATTATCTTCAACTTTCTGGATTCTCTTGTCTTCTTGCTTCTGTGGAGGAGTGTCCTCTGGCTCTTTGTGTTCCAAATCTTGGACTTGATCCTTGCAATCTTCCAATCTGTTTTTAGGACTCTGTATAATATTATTTATTTCAGAGATTGTATTCTTTATTTCTAGTTGACCCTTCATTATTTCTTGTTGATCCCTTTTCATATCCTCATAGGTCTCATTTATTTTATCAGCCTTTTCTAAGAGATTGTTGAACAACCTTATAAGCGTGGCTTTGAACTCTATATCCAGTCGCTTTTTGTCCTCCATTTCTTTCGTTTGTGATCTGTTTCCTCGTTTCGGCATTTTCACTGCTTCCCTGAGTTGGTAGGTTGGGAGGATCAGCTGTGTCTATTCCAGGAGACAACCTTATTCCACTAGACTTGGAAACCTGCAAAAGCCGCTCTGAGTTCAGCTTGGATGGGGCAGAGTTTCAGGGTGGAGCCTACAGCCTTGGCTTCCGGTTAGCCCCGCCCTCTGAGGTTCCTGAGTCTCAGTGTTCCTCAGGGTCCTTTGGTACTCGCTGCAAGCACCTCTGAGAGAAAGGCACTCTAGAATTTCGCCCGCTACCAGACAGTGTAGTCTCTCCCCCAACAAGCCCACAACTGGGGTTCAGAGCAGTTGGAAGTGGGGTGAAGAACAGTCCGGAGCTTATGTCTCCTTCCCGCTAGGGCAAACTCGCGGCCCAAACAACAGTCTGTCCTCTGTGCGCGCAATGTGCGCGACTCAGGGGCTCGGCTTTTCGCCGTTCCCCCTGAGCTTCTGCCTTACAGCCCAGACTCCCCCTGTATGAGGCTGGGGCCCAAGGGTCTTGCCCAGGACTGGGGTTCAGTGCAGTCAGAACTGGGGCTCAGCACAATCCTGAGCTTTCGAGTCCTTCCCGCTGGGGCAATTCAGCAGCTCAGCGAACAGTCCCTCCTCTGCGCGCAATGTGCGCGACTCCGGGGCTCTGCCTTTTCGCCGCTCAGCTGAGCTTCCGCCTTACAGCCCAGATTTCCTCTGTATGATCCTGGGACCCCCGGGGTCTCGCCCAGAACTGGGGTTCAGTGCAGTCGGAGTTGGGGTTCAGCACGGTCCGGAGCTTTTATGTCCTTCCCGCTGGGGAACGCCAGCCAGGCACTCCGCCGCCCCTCCTCTCCGGCTCCGTCCTCTCCCCGCGCGCGCACCGCGCCTCCGTACCTCAGGCTTTTACAGCTCCTCTGGTTTTCCTTCTGGTTTTCTCTTTCCTTCTAGTTGTAGAATTTCCAGTCAGTCAACTTTCCTGTAGTTCTGGATAGTGTCCACTCTATATTTTAGTTGTATTTTTTGAAATTGTTGAGTGCGGCTGCAGTTAGGCTTTTACCTCTGCCGCCATCTTGTTGTGAGTCCGGGCCAAAGCTCTTAAACTGCTTTTTATTGTTGGAAATAAAAATGAAGTTAGCTTTAAAATCAAGAAAAATTAAAATTAGCAAAAATTTGAAGGAAATCAAGAAAAATAAATTTTCCAAGAACAAAGCAGAAATCCATGGATTCAAAATCAGAAAAGCTCGTGATATGATAACTATATCCAAAGGGGGCCGCCAGGAGAAAACCAGTAATGAGTAGCAGACACACCTCTGCTCATGAACTGAGAGGAGAAAGAAACAAGTAAAATGACTGACGACAAGACCCCCAGAGGCCTGTAAGGCTGACCCGTGTTCCCGGGTGTAAGGTTTGAAGGGCGCAGGAAACTGGCCACCAAGGAATTTTAAAGTAAAGTTTATTCCCCAGTAATGAGCGGGACTCATTACGGAGTTAGAGAAACCAGAATTGAAGGAGTGGGGAGGGGGTAGGGGACCCAGCCAGGCTGCCTCCTGGACATGGAGGAGCAGCAGCACCTGGCTGACCTGGGGGTCTTTTTAAGGGCCAGAATGGAAGAGGGTTGGAGCCAGGGCGAACAGGAAGGGGTGGGCTCCAGGACACTTTGGCACATGCTGATTGATGGTTCAATGTCTTGGAGATGTCTCTGTGACAGGTGCCAGTAATGTGGTGACTCCACGCATCAGATGGGAGAAGGGAGAACCTTATACCAGGCACAGCTGTGTGCGAGTACAGGAACACGGTCCCGCCCGGGAAACCACGTCCGAGGAGAAAAGTAGCACTTCAGTTCCGGGGGGACAGCGCACCCCCTGGGCAGCCAGCCTCCCACACCGACGCTCCTGCCGCGCTGTTCCCTCTCCTGCCACACTCCCTCCCAGGCTTGCCTACAGTTCCCGATAGAGAAACCCACACGAAAGCCCTCTAATTCACGTTCTGAGGACAGCACACCCATGGAACCAATCTTGAAGACTGTGGTGGAAAAAAACAAAACAGAAGACCAAGGCATTGGGTGAGAAACTATAAATAAAGCAGTAGCAAGCAATTCAATGATACATTCATAGAAGCGTTCACCATGACCCAGGAGGTTTAGCCCAGAATACAAAGGCTTTTGTTTTTCAGATCATTTTATTACAAAAGAGGCACTTTTCAAACCTGCCCTGACCCTCCTCTCTCCACCTTCCTCCCCAATCCCGCCACTTGCAACAACCAGAGGCAGCTCTTCCGACGTTGGTATCTACGCTTCTGATCTATGTTTTGTATCTGTACTACTTCCCTCAAAGTCCATAATATTTAGCTACATATTAATTTGTTTGTCCTTAACGTTTCATACCTGGTTTTACTCTAAACGCACCCCTCTCGGTGTCATGTTCTTGAGATTGACCCGCTGACCTGGTAGCTCTCACTCATGTGTTGTGCAAACACACCCTATTTTATTTCCCTTTTACCTTTACGCCGGGACATCAGATGCTTCCTTTCTTTTGGAGCTGCTGTGAGCGATGCTGTAACCACGCCACACTTCCCGCTTGCAGGCAGGGGTGTGTGTGTGTGTGTGTGTGACTGTGCTCTCCTGGCCTCGGTGTGAGCGCTGTCTTTCGGTTCTGGGGCGTGTCAAATGGGATGGTAGTGTTCCTGCTTTGAACTCTCTTCCTATTGGTTGGTAGGATTTCTTTATCGATTCTGAATGCCGACCCAGAACTATTTAATAACAGGGAACCTATTAACATCTTACATCAGAGAAACATGTTAAAAAAAAGATCCCAGAAACTGTCAGTAGATACCAAAGGCTTGAGAATCATTCCTGACAAAATGCTTGAAAATTTGGCACCAGCAGGAAGATGACAGTGTCCTCTAGACAAGGCCCAAGTCAGACCTGCTGCTGAAACTGCAGATGCATTCCCATCTGGCAAGGATGCTCACCCTGACTGCGCCCGTCCCTCCCCCCCCTCGGACGCCTTGAGCCGGGACCTCCGGGCGTGGCTATGCATGGAGACACAGCTAGAGATGACTGAGGTGGCTGAGGTCGGAGGGGGCCCTCGTGCGATGTGGCTGGAGTGCTGTACAAGGAGGGAGTTTGGACACGGACGTGCACAGAGGGACGGCCACGTGGAGACCAGGGAGCAGATGGCCTTTCACATGCAGGAGAGCGACCTGGAGAGAGTCTCCCTGGCGGCCTGGGAGGAAGCTGCTCTCCTGCAGCCAGACTGGGCCTGGCAGCCTCCTGAGCTGAGAGAAGCAGAGGCCCGTGGCTCCCCTTCCCACTCCCGCTGTGATGCTTTGCTAGGGCGGCCCCAGCAAACATACATTCCCCTTACTGACACTCTACATGTTGTGAACATTTTGACCCCATGGCATGCCATGGAAAGAAGAGATACAACTGTGAGGAAGAAAGAGACCAATGCATTTCCGGGTGACATCTGAGGAGAGCTAGGGCAGCCTCAATAGGGCAGTTCAGGACGGAGCTGGTATCACACAGCCCTCTAAAACCCACACACCGGACAGTGATCATTGGCACTGACAACAAAAAAGAAAATAACTGCGCTGCTTTAGCAGGAGATGTGACGAAGAAACCATAAACGTTGCTGAGTAATACGGAGGTTTAAAGAAATAGAGCCGGGTATCAATGGCCTGAATAGGAGCCACTCTTCCAATATACTCAACAGACTTAATGTATGAGATTTAAATCTTTAGTAACTTTATAAAATGATTGTATGGTTCAGCGAGGACACTGTGAGGAGGAGTCATGATGGGAGACCTGAAACATCAGATACTATAACTCGTTACAGGGATTTTCAGCCGGTGGCTGCAGGAATGTTTAAAACAGACAATACCTGACTGTTTAGTCAGGGGCAACAGCCAATACAACAATGGTTGTCTGGTGTGAATGAGTACAAATTATACCAATTTTTTTTGTCAGGCCAGCAAAAAATATATTTTTTGGTGTGCTTCAGAATTTTAGTAATTAGTTTATGTGCCATGATGAAGGTTGGAAATTGCTGACTTATGACAAAGCTCTAACAACTGAAACAGGGTGGCATGGCTCAAGAATTCAGAACCAGGTCACTGCCACTGACGCTTAAGCACGCATTACTCTAGCAATCGGCAGACACGGTGAGTGGAAAGCAAGTGATGCTAAGATCGTCTTTCAAAAATCAAAGAGGAGTGGGAGCTGGAGAGGGAGCAAGGCGAGGCGGTCAGGCCGGACAGGCCGGAGGCAGCAGGGCCTCTCCTGTGCGGACTGACCCCTCTTCCCTTCCCATCACTCCCGTTGGCTTTGGGCCGGGATGCAAGGTGGTAAGAATCCCCTGCCCCTCGCACCCGCATGTCCCTTCCCTCTGTCTGTGGAATGTCTAAGAACCCTGCCCATCCACCCCTCACCTCAAAAGGCTTTGTACAGTAGGAATCAGGCTTGGGTGCATGTTTCACAGCACTCACACAGCTCAGGACTCTGTGGTTGGCTGGAAAAGGACATTGTGTCAGAAGTAACATTCATGCGTCTCAAGAAATCATGCCTGGTGGGTGCTCCCCGCGGGAGGCTCTGACTCATTCCCTCAGGTGTAGACCTAGTCTGGGAGGCACGAATCTCCAGGGGTCCTACTTGCTGAGGCCCGGCCTCTGGAAAGGTGATCCTCATCTGGCCACAGGGTCTTTGGCGTAGATACCCAGATTATTTAATTTTATTTTTTGAGCCAATAAATCCGTGTCTGAAGTCTCCTGCAGCATCTCCTGTCCATGTCTCCATGGTCTTAAAGGGACCGCCACCATCTTTCTCCTGGTCACTGGACCGGCTGCTGACTGGCCTCCTGCCTCTGCTCTCACCAGGCCTCAGCCTGGGTCCCGGCCCACCTGGCTCCTCCACGCAGCAGCCTCGCCATCTCGGGACGGCTTCCTATGACTCTCACAGTAATGTCCAAGCTGCCAGGGGCTACAAAGTCCGTGTGATCTGGCTTCTGCCCACCTCGAGCCTCAGCCTGGGCTGGTTATGAGGTACCAGCCATGCCGGTCACCTTCATGCTTCTCAGAGCCACCAGACACTTCTGGCCTCAGAGCTCGCACATGCTGTTCCCTCTGACAGTGCTTCCATCCCTCCTCTTGCTGCTGCTACAAAAAAAAAAAAAAAATCACTAACTTAGTGGCAGAAAACAACACAGGTTTCTTATCTAAGTTCTGGAGGTCATGAATCTAAAATGGGTTTCATGGGGCCCTGGCTGGGTTGCTCAGTGGGTTGGAACATCATCCCATACACCAAAAATTGCGGGTTCGATCCCCGGTTAAGGCATGTGTGGGAGGCAACTAATCAATGTTTCTCTCTCACCTCTCTCTCTCTCTCATCTCTTTCTCTCTTTCTCTCTCTCTCGGTCTCTCTCTCTCTCTCTCTGTCTCTCTCTCTCTCTCTGTCTCTCTCTCTCTCTCCCTCACCAATAAACATAACCTTGGTGAGGATGAAAGAAAATAAAAGAAATGGGTCTCCTGGGGCTAAAGCAGGGGGACTGCTCGCTGCCCTTTCCAGGTGCAGAGGCCGCCTGCGTTCCTTGCTCACGGTCCAGGCTCCTGCCTCCCTCTCCCTGCAGGACCTGGTGGTTAGCGCGGCCCAGCTGGGCAGACAGCACCTCCCCCACCTCACGGTCTTACATTAGTCACATCTGCAAAGTACCTCCTGCGTCACAAGGTGACAGGTCCCCAGGACCTCTCTGGGTGGTGCTCTGCACCGCTGTTCCTCCTGATGGAGCCAACCGCCCGCCTCAGGTTCCGGCGCCGCCTCAGACAGCCTCCTGCCAGCCCCCGGTGCAGGGCCCGGCTTCCTCAGCCCAGTACCGTCTTCACTGCAGGCTCCTCAGTCAGCAGGCACCTGCTGCTAAGCCTTCCCACCGTATGCTCTGGTGCCTGAGGCGAAGCATCCTGCCGCCAGACCCGAGAGCCTGCACTCAGCCCAAAGTGCCCTGGCCCTAGGGGGTCCCCCCGAAGCCGCCTGCCCGGCTGGCCTCGGCAGAAGTCCCAGAAGAGGAGGGGGAAACTAGCCTGTCACCACCAACCTCTGGTCACTAGGACTCATGTCCAGTTGGGTTGGGACTCCAGGGCACAGCCTCCTGAACCCTTTCTGGTGGCACTGGCCTTGGGGCAACCTCAGGGGAGGGTCAGTGCTCTCCTTATAGACCACCGGCAGCTGGTTCCTGGCAGGGCCTGTCTCCTCTCACCCATCTCCTCTCACCAGGGTGGGGGCATCCTCCCAGGTCACTGGTAGGGAGGGGCGGTGGGTGGGGCAGAAAGGGGCTGAGAACAGTGTGGCATCCTCAAGCCGGTCCCTGGAGGTCAGCGTGGCTCAGGCCCAGGGGTGCTGCGGGCAGCACAGACCACCCTTCACCGTGGCGCCCGCAGACAGAGAGCTGGGAGCTGCCTGCCTGTCCATCACCAGTTGGTTCAGGGCTTGCCCTAGGGAAGGGCAGTTCCTAGGGGCACCAGGCTGTGAGCTCACACAGGCCAAGTGGGAGTCCTAGGACAGGAGAGGAGGTGCCACTGAGTGAAAGCATGCCTGGACCAGGTATGGGGCAGCGCCAGCAGCGAGGAGCGTCTGGGCACCTGTGGGCAGAGGAGGGAGCCCGCCGTGTCCCCTGCCACAGCTTTTCGTCTCTGAGGCAGTGCCAGGCGCCGGGAGGCACATGATGAAGTCGTGGTCCCAGAACTCACAGAGCAGACATCCAGTCGGGAGACAGACAGCACTTTCTAAAAGGTTGGGACAACGGGGACCTATGAAGGAGCTGGTTCTGCGGTTGAGAGGGACGTGTGGCCCCGGGGTGGGCCGGGAGCACGGGGCACGGGCGGCTTTTTTGAACAAGATGCTGAGCAAGAGCGGAGGATGAGTAAGGCTGAACCAGGCAACAAACAGACAGACAGACAGAAGGGAAGGGAGAACTCTGAGCCAAGGAGCCTGTGCCAGGCCCCGGAGCCAGCAGGAGGCGCTGAGGAAGGGGCTGAAGTTCCCAGAGCAAGGCCAGAGGCTGAGGCCAGAGGTCAGCCTGCGGCTGAGAGACCTCTGTCCAACTCGCCTCCTGATGTCGTTCTGATCCTGCCCAGTGTCTCTCAGGCCCAGCCTGTGGGCTGCTTCACTTGGATGCTGAGGGGAAATGGGAGCACAGGGCGGGTCTCGGCGGCAGAGTCTGTTCTCACGTTCATCTTCCACCCACTGACGTTCAGACTGGAATTAATACATAAATTCACAGCCGCACGTCAGTTGTGATAAATAATCCCAGAAGTGCTCTGATTATTTACATTTTTATGGAATCTTGCCTGAGCAAACCCAGAGGGCTCACCAGGCACTTGAAGAATTATGTCTTGTTCAAAACCAATTTAACAGCCACGGGCAAATGAAGCCATCTGCAGGCACTTGCAGTGCTGGGCGATTCTCTGCCGGTGAGCAATGCCCGGAGGGCACCCAGCCAACCCAGCCCAGTGCCCCGCGGAGGGGCGGCCCAGGCGGGCGGGCTGTCCAGGCCCGGGCCGCAGAGAGCCTCCTGCTTACACGTCCACGGGAGGCACGTGCGGGTCACCTCTGGCAATGGGTGTGGAGCCCGTGCACCACGCGCTGACTGGGAGTGGCTGGCCCTGGGGGGGACGGGCCGCTCCGTGACGAGGTCCAGAGCCTGGGTTCGGGTCAGAGAGCTGAGGTTCGCATCTAGTTCTGCCACTCACCAGCTGCTTCCCATTTTCCTGAAACAAAGTGGGGTGTGTTTGTCCCTCTCCCAGCCCCGCACCCTTTCCCCACTCGACAGCACTGCTTTTCTCTCCTTTCATTTTTCTCATAGTTGAGCACTTATTTTTAAAAAGCTCTATTGAAGTATCATTTCCATACATTAAAATTCACCCATTTTAAATGTGTATTTTGATGAGTTTTTAGCAAATTTATGTAATTGTGCAATGCCACACACTCCAGGTTCAGAATACTTCCATCAACCCCAGTTCCCTCATTCCTTTCACAGTTGGCCCCTACTCCCTCCTTCCGCTCTAGGCAACCACAGATGTGTTTTGTCTTTCCTAGAAATTCCATGTAAATAGAGTAATGTAATATGCAGTCTACGTGTCTCGCTTCTCTCATGTAGTGTAATGCTTTTGAGATCAACCTATGTTGTCGCGCGTGTCCATAGTTGTCCCTTCACTGCTGACATCACGCTCTATCCCTCCTCCAGCCGATGGGTCTTTGGACCATCCCCTCACTGGCTGTGAAGAATTGCCAGGAACAATTGCAAAGATGTCTTTGTGTTGGACACTTATTCCTCTTAAGTACGAGTGGAGATTGCTGGATTGTAAAGGATGTGATTTTTAAAGAAACTGCCAAATTGTTTTTCCAAGTGGCCATGCCATTTTACATTCGTGCCATGAGTCTGAGGATTTAAGTTATTCTGCATCCTCACTGAGTCTTTTCGTGTTGGCCTCTTTCTGTAACCGCTCTGAGGGGAGGGTGCTTTAGATGTGCATTTCCGTGATTGCTGGTGGTGCTGAGCCCCTTTCACACACTTGCTCTCTGTTGCTATGTCTTCTTTGGTGAGGTGTTTACGCACATCCTTTTCCCATTGAAACTTTGAGTTGCATGTCTTCTAGTAAGCCCTTTATCACATAAGTGTTGTCTCGCCTGTGACTTGGGTTTCATTGTTCTTAGTGGGATCCTAAAAGTTTTAAATTTTGATGAAGTCCAATTTGTTACTATTTTTCTTTTATGGATTGTACTTTTAATGTCATATTAAAGTAATACTTGCCTAGCCCAAGGTCATATTTTTTGTTGTTGTTTTCTTCTAGAAGTTTTAGCTGCTATAATTAGGTCCATTTTGAGTTAGTTATGTTGTGAGATAAAGGCCTAAGTTCCTTTGAACCTGGGACGTCCACTTTTCTAGCATTATTTGTTGAAAGATTATCTTTTCCTCCTTGAATTACCTTGGGCCCTTGTTGAACACTGTTTGACTATTTACGAGTGTGTTTATTTCTAGACTCTCTTAGTTTTCTTTTGATGAATAACCTTTATCCCACTTGATGCAGTTTTCGGGTGCTGACCGGAGATGAAGCCCTCTCGGAGAGAAGGAGTGGGCACAGGCATGCTGATTCTTTCTACCCAGCTCAGGGGAAGCGATGGCCAAAGTGACTGATAATGAGTGGAGTTAGATTTAGTTATAATGGTTGTTTCCTATTCAGACTCATTGCACAAGACTTTCAGTAACTTTAATCATATAAACTCCTTATATATACTTACAACAATGCCATCAGATGTACTAAGATTATGCCCATTTCACTGATGGGAAACCAAGACAATCTCAGCCTGAGTGACTTGCTCAACCCCAAAGCTAGTACACGCAGGGCCAGGACTTGTACCTGGGCAACCTGCCTCTTAGCCCACACTTTAAAACATCAGACTACCCTATCTTGGCTGCGTTTGCTCTTCCCTAACCTCTAAAGGTGTCTTGGTCCCTGCCGGCTCCCAGGTCTGATAGCAATCAAGAGGCCTCTTTGGAGATCTGGTTTCCACTTCCTCCCAGGAGCTTCCCTGTACCTTAAGTTACCTAAAGCCAGTTTATGTTTCTTAAAACCAAAGAACCCCATTAACCCAATTTACAAGGTGACTGTGAGGAGTTAACAAAGGTGATATTTATCAACCACTAAGCACAGTACCTACACACAGCACATCAGACGTTAGAGACAGGTGGTGGCGATGATGACAATATAATTTGTGACTTCTAAAATCCTAAGCCTGGGGATATGGACTCGGAGAGTTGTCATTTGGAGGCTGTATTAGTTTATTGGTGTGCAACAAATTAGCCATAAACTTATCGGCTTAACAACAGACATTTACCTCACAACAACTGGGGCCAGGCATCTGTGTGCAGCTGAGGTGGGTGTCTCCGGCTCAGGGTCTCTCGTGAGGCTGCCATCAAGTTGATGGCCAGAGCTATGGTCTCATCTGAAGGCTAGACTGGGGAGGAGTGTGGATCTGCTTCCAACCTCACTTAGGTGGTTGTTAACAAACCTGAGTCCCTTGGCACATAGGCTTTCCCCAGGGTGAACGATCTAAGAGAGAGCAAGAGGGAATGCCGGAGATGGAGGCCTCTGTCTTTCCAGAACTTAAACTCAGAGTCAACACATTGCTTTTGCCATTCTCTGTGTTAGAAATGAATCAGCGAGTTCATCCCAGACTCAAAGGAAGGGGGTAAAGTGAGGCATGGGTACTGGGAAGTGGATACCCTTGGAGGCTCTCTTAGGTGTGTGCACACCACATGACATCTTGAGGGTGGGGACTAGGGTTAGGTGAGGATATGCCACCAAGGAAGCCATAAGAAGGGACAACTTGAGAGTGAGTTTGAGTAAAATCCTTAGGGAGGTTTCCGTTCTCTAAGCCTGCAGAATTTCTTAGAGTCTTCCCAGAAATGATCTTATTTGAGATAGATCAAGATCAGCTTTTACATTTTCCTGAGAGGAAACATGAACTCACCTGGATTCAGGTGCTCTTTCATTTACTGCGTTACTAAACATCTGCTGAGCATCTGCTCTGTGCCGGGACTCCGCTAGGGATATCCAAGTAGATCAGACACACATTCTGACCTCAAGGAGTTCAGAATTCTAAAAAGAGGGGGGGGGGATGCGGTGAGGTTAGATAATTGCAATGTAATATACAGGACTATGCTTACGGTGCGTAGTGGCACAGATATGTGGAATATCCAAGTCTGCCCGGGAAGGTCAATGAGTGCATCAGAGGAATCACTGAGGCTGGGTCTTCGGGCTGCACAGGAACTCACCAGAGAAGTGGATGGGCGGAGGCACGGGAAGAGGGGGGAGTGACAGTGGTCATAGCATGTCCAAAGGCTAGTACGTTGAGGGGAGATGACGTTGGTTAGGGTTGAACGGAGGGTGAGAGTGGATGGAGTGAAGAGGGTAAATCTGAAGAGGGAATTTGGAGGGCACTATATCCTGCAAAGGAAGCTTGACTTCATCCTGAAGGGGACATGGAGTTGTTGAAGGCCATCACATCATAGAGAACATTGTCAGCTGAGCATTTCCTCTGCCAAGTGGGTCTTCACAGTGTTAGTCTGCAAGGCTGCTGTAACAAAGGGCTGCAGACTGGGGGTTACTCGTAAACAGGAGAGATTTACTTCCCACCATTCAGGGGCTGGGAGTCCAGGACCCAGGTGCCGGCAGCCTGGTTCCTCCTGAGGCCCTTTGATCTGGGTCCAGATGGCTGTCCTTTTGCTGTGCCCTCACGGGGCCTCTTCCCTGTGCGTGTGCACCCCTGGTGTCTTTCCCTTCTCCTTTTAGGGGCACCAGTGATATTAGATGAGGGCCCCACCCTATGACCTAATTTAACTGCAGTTACCTCTTTAAAGGCCCATCTCCAAATGCAGTGACATTGGGGTACAGGCTTCAACATAGGAATTTGGGGAGACACAATTTGTTCATAAATTTCCTTGGCTCTGTGCTATCTAATTTCCATGCAAACTTTCATTTCATTTCTATGCTAGCTTTGCAACATTGGACAACTAACTTAACTTTTCTGTGCCTCAGTTTCCTCATCTGTAAAATGGGGATAATAAGAGTATCCGCCTTATAGTATTGTGATTAGTATTACATGAATTAATATATGTAAAGCACTCAGAACTGCATCTGGTACAGAATACTGTTAAGCATATAAATAAACTCTCCTTATGATGTAAACAGAATTCATATAACCATTGTATACATGAGAAAACTGAGACATAGACTCAAGAGACACCTTGCCAATGTCAGTTGGCAGAAACACTTGAGTTCAGTGCTCCATAGCCACCACTATCCCTGTGGCTCTTTGTACAGGGCTCTGGGGTCCTGGAGTTGTGGCAGGTTCCGGTGTGTTTTTTAAGGAAAAGAGCCTGGCCGCTGTTATATTTGGAGGACAGGACACATCAAAGCAATCGTGGCTGCCAGGTCTCTCTGGCACCAGAACTAGCACACCCATTGTTGCAAATAGCCCGGAGGAAATGTTCAGGTGACAAAGCTGGAGTAGAGTTCGGAGGTGTGCATTTGGAGAAAGAGCAGAAATTCTCAGGGCTGAAGCAGAAGGTGCCTGTGGGGACAAGGGCAGGGCAAGGGCACCAAATCAGAGCTAGTTGAGACCTGCATATCCTGACTGCCTTTTGTGTTGTAGCCACAGGGGAACATTGGAAATTTAAACCAGGGTCACTTTATCAGCTACAAAATGGATTTTGGACAATTTAGAAAAAACAATCAATTAAAATGGAAACAGAAGTCCATCATACCTTTAGAAAATTCTGCCTCAAGGATCTAGGCAACACAAACTAATGGAAAACTGTTCAAGGCACTTCTGTTTCTCTCTCTCTGCAGGACACCTTCCAGACTCATTCCAGGGAGGGACAATCTGATTGGTCAGATGACCAAAGCCTGGAGGGTGGAACCTCTTGATTGACAGTCCCACCAGAATGTCTCCCAAATGGGAAGGGGTGTTCCCCAGAGTAAAAATGGGTGCTGTCACCTGAAGATGGGGAGTTGTTTAAAGCACCAGAGGAGAGGCTGGAGCGGACTCCTGGTAACAGAGCTGACCTGGGGACCAGGCCAGGAAAGAGCACTCTCAGCGCTTGCCAGCCGGCCTTAGCACCATGTTTTAGTTGTGATTTTATGATTGAATATTAATTTTCCAATGTTAAAAAGAACTAATGGTGGTAACTAGATACATTTCTGTTCATATAGACACAGAGTGTGTTTTGTAAGGGAATTTATATAACAAATCCTATATAATAAAGAACTATGATGCTAATTAGGCCCAACAGCAGCTGGGGTTGCGATGTCCGGCTAGGCCTGCAAGGGCCAAGCCCCTTACACGAATTTCATGCATCGGGCCTATAGTTTAATTGATAAAGAAATTTATAAAGAAATTTAATTTTTTGAGGAGCCAATACTTGAGTAATATATTCCGGTGGTTCAAAAATGAACTTGACAGAAAAACGCATGCATGTGAAGGTCTCCTGCAGGGGAGGGCCTGCTAGTTTCTGGCGTGCTCTTCAGGTATTTTTAAAGTTCTGCTGCACGTGCTGATGATTATGCATCGGCAGGACCTGCCTGGCTTCCTTTCTGGCAAGTGTTGGGTGCCCTGAGGGGTCCAGGGAAGCAGGGTCTGTTTCATCATCCCAGCTCCAGTCTCCTGCTGACCTAAGTCTTTTGTGGGGCCTGGGACCCCCAGAGTCCTCGTACTGCGCTTCCTCCCCCAGGGCCACACAGGCCAGAAGGGGCCTGCGTCAGTGGACTGCTCCAGCTCATTGGGGCATCCAGAGCTCAGCCTAGTCTCCGAGTTCCTCCAAGTTCCCCAGGGCAGGGGCCAGCAAACTGCACTTGTTCTGGGGAGTTTTACTTGGACCCAGCCACTTAAACACCACGTGTGGCAGCTTTCCTGTGACAGAGGCGCTGAGTACAAGAGATGGGGTGGGTTACAAAGCCCAATGTGCCTTTGTCTGCCCTTCACAGAAGACCTCAGCCACCTCCGTGCTCCCAGTGGTTACAGAAACCCTGCAGGGCCAAAGTGAGGAAGCCATCGCTTTTGAGAAGGGACAGCTCAGTCAGAGTCTGGGGCCTGGTTGGGTGGCCCAGTTGGCTGGAGCATGACTGGGCACCAAAAGGTTGCTGGTTTGATCCCCCGTCAGGGTGCGTAGAGAAGGCAACCGGTCAATCAATATTCTCTCTCTCTCTCTCTCTCTCTCTCTCTCTCTCTCTCTCTCTCTCTCCCTCTCTTTTCAACAGGGCATGTCCTCTGTGGGATTAAAACAAGAAGTCTGGGTGTTATTCCTGTCCCCTCCTTCTTTCCCTCCTTCCCCCCTCACCCACATGCAGTCAGCACCAATGCCTGTGGCTTCTCATCGAAAACAGGGCTAGTGTGTCCACGTCTCTCTGTCTCCAGCAGCATCATTGCTTCATCTCTCGCCTAGACCACTGAAGTCCCTTCAATCCTCCTCTAAGAGAAAAGCAGTTTCCAGCAGCTCTTCACAAGCAGCACCGTCATCTTTGCAAAGTAGAGATCTGATCGGGTCGCCCTCCACTCGACACGCTGCAGTGGCTTCTTTGTGTCGTTCTTAGAAGTGACCCACGTCCATGCCGGCCTCTGCCGGCCTCTCGGAGCCCCTGCAGCCGGATGCCCCTCTCCGCGGCTTGGCTGCACAGCAGAGCCCTGCTCCCCCCACAAGGCATTCGCTCCAACTGCTTCCCCTCCCACATGTCCCTCCTTTTGCTTTTCCCACCACCACCTCCTGTCCTCCAGCTGTCCCCGGACCATCACTTCCTCACTGAGACTTCTCTGCACGCTGGCCAGGGGAGCCCTCGTCACAGGCTGTCGCCCCGCAGCCCCCTGGCGGAGCTCCGGCTACACTTGTTTGTTCGTTTGTTTTGTCTGCTTTTCTCACGAGAGCGGACACCCATGTCTGACTGCTGACCACGGTGTCCTGGTTCGTAGAAGACCCTCGAGGGATATGTATCGAACCTATACAAAAAGAATCCCATTCTGTTGTGTCCACCACGGGCTGCTGGCGCCATTCGCTCTGCAGCATCTTGGCTTCATCCCCGGGGCTTCACCTCACATTTCACGGGGTGTGAGGTGGCAGAGCCAGCGAGGCTGCGAGGCTGTGCTGATTGAATGCCACTCAGGCAGTGGCTGCCCATGCCTGCCAGCCGGTGTCTGCAGCCCAGGCAGTGGGCACGCAGCAGCTTCCCCGGGTGCCCCAGCCCCGGATCAGTCCTAGCGGGAGGAGGGCTGCTCCACACGTGCTCCCTGCTCCCAGGCCGGGCTCCATGGGACCCAGCCTGTGAGGAAGCCCTGAGGAGACAGGGATAGGGTCTGCGCCCTCCGCCATTGGTTAAGTATTCCTCAGGCCCTGGCACGGGGTTTATCTGTTTTTCTGGATTTAAGCTGCCAGTGATTGCTTTTTTCAAACCTCCAAGGGGAGCTGGGTCCTTCCAGCCACTGATAAGGAGCCAGGTGACAGAGAGATCAGCATCCCGACACATAAATCTGCAACTAATCCTGGGGAATCGATATTTTTCATTAAGAACCTGCGCAAGCCAGCCGTTCTGGGGAAATCTGTTCAGGCTGACACCTTGATGAAGTTGCTCAGTCAGGGGCTTAAGTCACTGAAAGGTAATAAAGCTCCCTCCCGCAGAGCGCTCTCGAGCTGGTCAAGGGAGAGACGGTGGGAGTGCTGAGCTCTCAGTCCGGTGAAGAATGACCTCCCGATCTATTGGGAGTGAGGGCGCCGGCCTCTGAGGCAGGCTGGCCAGACCGTGCCCGTGCCTCAGCCGCCAGCAGCCACTGCTGCCCACAGCTGCCCGGCAGTGGGAATACTTAGGAGTCTTGGAATATTCCCAGCATCCTCTAACCCCACCCTCATCCTCCTTCACATTCTGGACCTCCCCATGGTCATGGGGACAGGGCCCTGAAGTGTTCTAAACAGGCATTTGCCTGCTTACCTCCCTCTCCCGTCACCTATCGCTGGCTTCCCACCTCTGGTGGCATATGCTGGGGTGCCTCAGCTTGGGACCCTGCCGTTAGTTCATCTCCCTAAGTTACTGAGACCCTCCCCAACCCCTCCAGCTGCACATCCTCTCCCTTCCTGCTCTACTCTCAGCTCTGCACGCCATCTCGGCTTCTAGTCATTGGCAGCTCCGTGACCTTGGACCTATCCTGGACCTCATACCAACTGGACCATCTCTGTGGTTCTGCCCAAACGGAGAGGGATGGAGATGAGATACAAATGCTGGGACAGACAGGCAGAGCGGTTTCTGGGAGAAGAGTGGGGGCTCTAACTCTTCTGCTGTTGACCATGATTTTCAAGGAGGAAGACAGGAGGTCTCAGAAACTGGCCATGAAGATTCGGAAGAGGGGGGGAGCTAAGCAGGGATACTCAGACTCGGCCTCGGGTGGGAGCCCGCCGAGGCGGGAGGGCTTCCCTGCAGCCCTCGCAGCCCTCGCCGTGCTGCGATTTCTCCGCCTCTGCCTTCCCTGGGGTGGGAAGGGAGACACGGCTGCAGGCAGGCTATTCTGCCACTCGTCACAATTATTTATCCATCTCTACCCGACTGGTCTGCTGGGGACTTTGATTCTATGTCTTACTGAATCCCAGAGCCAGGCTCAGAGCCGTGTCCAGGGGAAGGTGTTCACAGAGATGAGTGTTTGATGAATATCGCCTTTCAGCTCTGAACCCGATTTTAACTGTATGCAGTGTATCTTTAAGTTCTGGGTGCCCCTTTCATGAGTCATCCTCCATGACCCCCAAATCCTCACTGGAAAAGATTTAGATCTTTATAAAATGTTTTTTAAAAAGTTCAATCCTCACGTGAGTACATGCTTAGAGAGGTAAAGGGAGGGAGAGAGAGGGAGAGAGAGAAACATCCATCACCACCCTTATCGCAGGCGCCCCCACTGGGAATCAAACCTGAAACCCAGGCACGTGCCCTCCTTTCGGTGCCTGGAATGAGCGAAACCAACTGAGCCACACTGGCCAAGGCAAAGATACAGTTTTTTAAACTACCTATATAAAAAATTAATCTAGCTATTTAAAATTAGTCAGGTGTCGATAGGACAAGAAATCCCAACCTGGAACAGCAGGATTTTGTCAGCCTGCTGCAGTGTTACTGTAGCTAAACCGCCAAGTTCCTTAGCGATTGGGATACACCGAGAGAGCTGTGGGTTCTTTCCCTGCCTCCAGGTGGCAGCGAGGAGTCGTGGTCAAGCCCATGGATTTTGGAATCAGATTTTCTGGGCTCAAATCCTGGCCCTGCCACTTAAGAGCTGGGTGACCTGGAGTGAGTTCCTTAGCCTCAGTTTCCCCATCTCTAAAAGGGGTGAGAACAGTAACTTCCCAGATCTTGTACAAAGAGCCTAGGGTGTAATTGGCACTTGGTAAGTCTGGGCGGTAGAGCAATCACGCAGACGCCAGCTCTGACAGGCCAGTGACTGCTCCGGGAAAGCCTGGCCCCTGCGGGGAGGGAGGAGCCGCCCCCCAGGCAGGCCGCTGGCTGGCTCTGTAGGTATTGACCAGTGGCACAGGGCAGGATGGGAGACTTATAGTCCCTCCCTTTGATTCCCCCAGCCCTGGTCCCACTAGGAAACGAACTGGGAGTTGATCCGGATGGATGGTGCTGGGCCGGCGGGAGAGGGCTGAGGCAGCCCAGGCATCAGTAACAGATGGGCCAGCCCGCGAGGGAGCGTGGCCGCAGGTATGAATTATGGATGCCGTTTAGGCTAATGCGCATCTATCTCAAAGGTTCCGCTCCGTTTATATGCTAGTAAAAGCGGGCAATTTGCTTGTGTTCCAGCTATAATTTGTGCTACATTAAGAGGCCCTCCTTGTCGTCACGGCAGCCCATGTGGTTAGACGCAGGCGCAGTTGGGCTAGAGGACAAGGTTGCCTGCAGCGGCAGGAGGGCCAGGCCAGGGTGGCCGCCCCAGCTCTTTGCAGGTCCCGAGAGTCCTGGCCACAGAGACCTGTGCGGGTCTCAGCTTATTGAAGGCCCGGGAAGGCCTGGCACTGAAACCCATGCCCTCCGAGAGCCGCCCATCAAATGCTTCCATGTTTGTTCTGGTCGAAGAGCAAAAGGAAGTGTTCGGGCAGCAGGGCCCAGGCTTGCAGGAGAAGCAGTAGGCGAAAGGGCAAAGAGCCCAGATCTGGAGCCGGCTGCCTGGGTTTGAATTCTGGCTTTGCCGTTTCTAAGCTGTGTGACCCTTTCTGAATCACCCAGCCTCTCAGGTTCCTCCTCTTTAAAATGGCAGCAGTGCTTCGGACCAATTACATGCTGAGGCCAGAGCAGGCCCAGGAAAGCCATGTAGAATTATTAGGAAACTTGTGAACGGGTTGTTACAATCAGCCATTATTAAAAACTAAACTTTATAAACTTGTTAAGTTGTAGTAAACTAAGGTAATGAGTACTCAAAACTTATTATTCCTAATTATTTTACTATTATTGATCTATGGGAGCTATTTCTGTCTGTTGAACCTGTGCGGTGGCCCTGACACAATGCTGTGCAGATGGGCGTCTCTTCCCAGATCCGTATCTATGACAGCACATTACAGCTTGAGATTGCCCGTGGTGATAGCATTTACATCAGGGCCATTGGCAAATCCACAAAGTGGCACTTTCCTCTGAGAGCTAGTTCATAAGCACGCTATTAACAATGACTAGGAAGGTTGTTTGGAAGATTTAACAGTTAATGTTTATAAATTGCTTAGAACAATTTATGATACCTAGTAAGCACCATATAAATATCTGTGATGTTGTAACCGGACAAACAGCGGGTCCGTGGTGCCTGTGAAGCAGGGACAGGGTTGAGTCATACATGAGTGTTGATTCCAGTCCTGCCGGCAGCATGGGAGAGCAGCAGGCCAGCCAGACATCTGTCCTGCCCCCACCCTCAGCCGCTGCTTATGTAGTAAAAGCACAAAGGAAAGTAGGCAAAAGGGCAGCTTACAGATAGATCTGCAGGAGGACTAGGGTCTTCAAAGGGCTGAGTGACGTGCGAGGGCTGGGTGACAGGGGAGAGAGCCAAGGGGAGTGCCGGGCGGGCAGTTCACAGGCGAGCAGGCTGGAGGTCTTCGGAGGCTGGCGACTGGTCTCTGAGCCAAGCTGCTCACCTTCCCATGGGGATAGGCAGCTCCACACGGGGAGGAAGGCTGCCTCTCCAGGGAGCTCCGGCCAGGGAAGAAGTGCCCTCTTTAATCGGAGCAAAGCCACCATGGCTAGCAGAGCGGGATTCATGTTTCTCACAACATTCCTCTCTGCTTCCCATTCGTTTTCATAGATCACCACAAACTAGTACAGATCAAATGGCCACTGTGTTCGAATGGAGTTCCTTCCCTGCCAGACCCTGTGGCCCAACAGCCTAAGGAAGATCTACCGAGTCTCTTAGGAGAAAAATTTGGCTTAGGTTTACACATTCTCCTTAGCTTTTCAAAGTCCTTTCCTTCAGCATGGGCAAAGATTCCAGTAGGCTGACTCTGGTGAGGGGCGAAATTCCGGTTGTGTTTCCTACTAATTTGAGCAAGTTCTTTCACCTCTTCCATCCTTTCCTGGCTCAGTGCTAAAAAGAGGACAGTAACAGCTTCCTCCTGAGTTTGGGTTGCAAAGGTGTGAGAATAAAAAAAACAGCAGAATCTCTGGAATCTGTTTGCCTGGGTTCAAATACTACCTGTAGCGCTTGCTGACCTTAAGACCTTGGGGAAAACCCTTAATTTCTATTAGCCTTGCTTTTCTGTAAAACTGGGGTAATCGTTCTATTCTTAGCTGTGAGATGAAATAAGATAATGTGGTTAAGGTGTTTAGCATATTATCTAGATATAATAGGTGTTTAATAACTATTATCAGTGACCATAGTCACACCTGGAAGTGCTGCCTCTCACCACCCGACAGCCTGGTGGGTTTAGGCTGATCTTGCTGGATAGCTGAGGAAGACTCTCCTCCCTTCTTCTCTCCTGTGTCTGCCCTTAGCTGATGAACATTCCATGCTGAGGAGCAGAGTGTAGCAAAACACTGGACTCCTGCCCAGCCCCCTCCAAAACCTCCCCAAGTTTGTGAGAATTAAATGAGATAACCCGGGTGTGATAGACACTTTCAATATGGCCGCATTGCTGGTGAAGAATGAATTGTGCCCTGTTCCCCGGGCTGGAGATTCACCAGGAAAGGTTGGGTGCTTTCTTTTTTCTCTTATTCAGAAGGACAAGTCCATATTATAGTTTGAGTTTGTATTTGCTTTGGGCAGAGAGTTAACAGACTTTTCCTCAGGCCGTTGGATCTCAGGAGTGGGAAGGAGGGTGGATGTGGGTCCTCAGAGAGCTTTGCTCCAAAGGAGTGCTGGGAGGTTGTCTCTGAAGAGCAGGCACTCTTGGCAGGGTCTGGGGAGTCCTGGGGATTTACCAGGAGGCCAGGCTCCGGGGCAGGAGGAAGTGGTACCTCTTCCCCTCCCCCAGGAAACAGAGCAAATGAAATCATTGGATGCTCAGTAGACAGCCAACCACTGATGGGGCCAGGTTTCAGGACCCCAGAAAGAAAAGGGGGTCTTGAAAAATGATGGTGGGAAAGGCCTAATCAGTGACTGCTAACTCAACTGCTTGATAACCTGTTTTCTTGGATGGAGTGGGGCTTGAACTGGATTATATTTGGTTTAAACAAATAAACTTAAAATTACTTGATATGTGTGACTCATAATAGCTGCTGGATACATGGCTGTTTCCTTTGCTCTTCTGTTTAGATTTTATCACTTTTAATATGAGCCCCACAGCAGTTTGTAGGTTGAGACTTCAGTTTCTAGGGCCAGGTAGACCCATGTTCAAATCCTTGATCCACCACTTACTGAAAAATGCAAACCTTGGGTAAATTACCCGCATTTCCCGGAAAATAAGACATCCTCAGAAAATAAGACCTACTTCATGGAAACATAATACATCCCCTGAAAATAAGACCTAGCGCATCTTTGGGAGCAAAAATTAATATAAGACACTGTCTTATTTTCAGGGAAACAGGATACTTAATCTCCACACACCTCCATTACACCAGCTGTAGGACAGGCATTAAAAATAAACAGTGCTGTTTGTGAAAATGAAACAACTCTTTGCCCGGTGCCTCAAACGTAAGTACTAGCTAAGTAAATGGTGGCTGTTACTGTATTATTAGAGGCCCGATGCACGAAAAGTCATGCAAGAGTAGGCCTTCCTTCCCCCCGATGCTGGCACTGGCTTCCCTCTGGCACCGGGGACTCGGACTTTGCTCCAGCTGTCCGTGGTAGGCACCCAGAACCTGGGCTGACTTCCCTCCAGCCCCAGCTTGGTCAGGAAGGACGTCTGGAATGACACCGGAAGATGTCTGGTCTAATTAGCATATTACCCTTTTATTATTATAGATTGTATGTTCCATGAGTCAAGCGGGACAAAATAAGTTCCATTAAACAAAGGAAGATATGGAGGCACTGAGGCCCAATGTCTCCGTCGAGGTGAGCAAGGACTCGGGTCTCCTGCTGTCTGAGCCAGGATGCAATGCTTCGCTCCTAGGATCTCTTAGAGCAGGAATTTCACAAGCCGAGTGTTCCACGTCCCCCAAGCTTCCCAAACCGCAAGTGAGGATGGAACTTACTGAGAGATATGCCGAATCAGGGCTTCTGTCTAGGCAGACAACTTTGAGTGGCCTTGGCTCCCTTTCCCGCTATCCGTTCCATAAATCCATTGTTTAGTTCACTCTGTGGTTTCTTCTAGAATTTTCTGGAGTCATTGTCAGCTTTCAGAGGAGACGAGGGTGGATGCAGGACGCAGACTGAAAAGGCCCTATGCAATCTGGCCAGAGTGGCCAATGAAGATGATGGGGCTGCTGCTTTTAAATTTTAAGTAGTATGTGTACTTATTCAGCTATTTTTAGAGTCATTTTTCTGATTATAAAAGCATTAAGTGGCAATTATGAAAAAATTGACAATGAAAGATTCCACATAGTATTTCTGAAGGTAAGCAGTTTATTAAAAACCCAAGTCCCTTTGGATTTTGAAAAACAACCCTTACAGAATTTATAGTTTTTCCAATTAATCAGTAAATCAATTAGCCAGAAAATCTTTATTGAGTGCCTTTTAAAAATATATTTTTATTGTTGATAGTATTACAGATATCTTACATTTCCCCTCTTCCCCTTCTCTTCCCAGCCCTTACCCACCCCAGGTCTTCACTACCCTATTGAGTGTCTTTTTGTATGCTGAGGCTGATGCTGGGAATGTGGTGAGATAAGAAAATGAAAAGCTTCAAACCAATAAAGGTTATACAGTCCCAGAGGGAGACCAAGCTAATGATAATTCAATTAGTGATCCAGCGTTTGTTCCTTAGGGATGGCAGGAGTTGGCCATCAGACAATAAATGTTTGCAAACAGGGGGACAAATGATCACCAAGGTGACAGGAAGGGCTTGCTGAAAGAAATCCAGTGTGGAAATGTCCTGCTCATAGGCCACAGTGAAGGAAAGATGACTCCATTCACCCATCCACCCATCCATCTATCCACCCATCTACCCATCTACCCATCCACCCACCCATCCATCCATCCACCCATCTACCTATCCATCCAGTTAAACCTTTTTTATTATACTTAACTAGGCTTTTTGAGGTATAATCAAAATATAACAGATTGCATATATTTAAAGTGCAATTTAGTAAGTGTTGACCTCTGTATACATTAGTGAACCCACCACCACCATGCTCACCACCCTCAGAATTTCCAATGTCCCCTATAGGTTGTCCCTCCCACATTCTCAGGCAACCACTCATCTGCCTTCAGTTTGCATTTCCTATCTACACTAATAAAAGAGAAAGATACAAATTGACCATACCTCTGCTATGCCCACCAGCCAATCAGGTGTGAGTATGCAAATCAACCCAACAAAGATGAAGGGTTAATTTGCATACACAGGCGTGGAGTGAAGACTGAAGGCTCTGCCCATGGTTGGAGCCAAGCCTAAAGGCTGCAGGCTTGGCTCTGCTGCAACCTGGGTCCCAGGGGAAGGAACACCTATTATACAAATCTTCGTGCAATGGGCCTCTAGTAATTTTTAAAAAATGAAATAATACAGTATGCACTTATTTTTGTTCTGGTTTATTTTATTCCCCACATTACTTTGAGATTTATTCATGTTGTAGCATCCTATATAATAAAGAGGTAATATGCAAATTGGCCATCACTCCAACACACAAAATGTCCACCCCCATGTGGTCAAAGATGACTGCCTCCATGTGGACACAAGATGGCCACCACAATATGACCAGAAGGGGAGGGCAGTTGTGGGCAATCAGGTCAGCAGGGGAGGGCAATTGGGGGGGACCAGGCTGGCAGGGGAGGACAGTTGGCAGGGACCCAGGCCTGCAGGGGAGGGCGGTTGGGAATGACCAGGCCTGCAGGGGCAGGCAGTTAGGGATGACCAGGACTGTAGGGAAGGGCAGTTAGGGGTGACCAGGCTGGCAAGGGAGGGCAGTTAGGGTGACTGGGCCAGCAGGGGAGGGCAGTTGCTGGCAACCAGGCCTGCAGTGGAGGATAGTTTGGTGTGACCTGGCCAGCAGAGGAGGACAGGTAGGGGCATTTGGGCTAGCCAGGGAGCAGTTAGGCATTGATCTGGCTGGCAGGGGAGTGGTTTGGGGGTGATTAGATTGGCAGGCAGAAGTGGTTAGGGACAATCAGGCAGGCAGGCAGGTGAGCGGCTGGGAACCAGCAGTCCTGGATTGTGAGAGGATGTCTCACAATTTAGGCCTGATCCTGGTGGAGCAGTTGGACATCCCTCGAGGGGTCCCAGATTGGAGAGGGTACAGGCTAGGCTGAGGGGCACCCTCCCCCGCCCCACCCGGGCATGAATTTCATGCACTGGGCCTCTAGTATATCAATATTTCATTCTTTCTTATTGCTGAGTAATATCTATTGTATGGACACAAGTCAGTTTGATTGATCTGTTGGTGGATATTTGGATTGTTTTCAGTTGGGGGCTATTAAAAACAAAGCTGCTATGAATATCCCTGTACATGTTTTTGTATACATATACACTTTCACATATTCTTGGATAAATCTCTGGGAGTAGAATGGTTAGTTCACATGGTAAGTACATTTGTTACTTTTTAAGAAATTGACAACTATTTTCCAAAGTGATTGTACAATTTTACATGTCCACCAGTGGCATATGAGAGTTCTCTTTCCGCCACACTCTGTATGACCAGTCTTTTAAGTTTTAACCATCCAGGAACACAGGCAAAGGAGTGAACAGAAAAGAAAAAGAATGAACTACATAGGAGCAAATGGCTGGTGAGACACCCAAGTCTCTGAGTCTTTGTCTCATGCTCCTCATTCCTCCTCCTTTTAGGAAAATGCTGATCTTTGCCCCAGTTTTACCCTCATTCCTGGGACTCTGCCCCACCTCCCAAGGTTGGTGGGACTCTCCTGCTTTGCCTAGATGCTGTTTTTCCATACCAGATTGGCTCACTCTCACCATTCCTCAGACCAGAATGCTCCCAACAATGCCTTTATCCCACCCCCATGCCACTGCTCAGTGTGCGGGGAAAACTGGCCTGACTGTGTGGGTAGGTTGGGTCTGTTATCACCTCATCTCTGCCCATGTCAAGTGACCCCTTAATGCCTCCTGGTTATCTTTTTACTAGAGTCCCAGTGCACAAAATTCATGCATGGGGGGAGGGGTCCCCTCAGCCCAGCCTGCACCCTTTCCAACTCTGGACATCCCTCTCACAATCCAGGACCACTGGCTCCTAACTGCTCACCTGACTGACTGACTGCCTGATCACCCCTAACTGCCCACTCCATGCCAGCCTGGTTACACCTAACTACCCCCCCCACCATCCTGGTCACCCTCAACTGCCCCCCTCTGCTGCTTGCCCCTAACTTCCTCTCCCCGCCAGCCTGGTCACCCCTCACTGTCCCCCCTGCTAGCCTTGTCGTCTTCAACTGCCCCCTCCACTGGTCTGGTCACCCCAACTGCCCCCCTCCTCCTGCTGATCTGGTCACTCCTACTGCTCCCCCTGCCAGCCTGGTCACCCCAAACTTCCCTCTTACCCTGCTGGCTTAGTTGCCCCCAACTGCCCTCCTGTCAGTCTGGTTGCCCCATGCAGCCTGTTGTTCAGTCATTTGGTCATCCATCACTAACCCCCCTTCCAGCCTGGTTGCCCCATGCAGCTTGCCATTCAGTTGTTTGGTTGTCCTTCACTAACCCCCCAGCTGGCCTGCTCGCCCCACGCAGCCTGCTGTTCCGTCATCTGTTTGGTCATTTAGTTCATGACAGCCCCTGGCTTTTTATATATCAGGATTTTTTTTTATATATCAGGATTTTTAAACAGAAAACTTTGATGAAAAGTTTTCTGTTTAAAAGCACATAGCAGCTTCTGCCATTTCCTCCTACTTCTGGCCCTTTCTCATCAGATGATCTTATCTGTTTTATCAATGTAACAGTAATACCCCAAATTATTGACCACCTACTTTAGGTTAGGTGTTATGCCCCTGAGATGGATTATCACAATAACGCCTATGAAGTTGATGCTAGTATTACCCTATTTTCGATGTAAGGCCAGTGAAACTCAGAGAGCTGGAATTTGAATCCTGTTGGTCTGATTCTTAGGTTTACATTCTTACCTTAATGAAAAACAGTTTGTTTGTTTGTTTGTTTGTTTGTTTTTTCTCTTTTTGCAGAGAGAGAGAGAGTGTGCACGAGTGATCGGTTGCCTCCCACTGCTCCAACTGTGACTGGAACTGCCACCTGTTGTTGCGTGGGAGGAGGCCCCAAGCAACAGAACTACCTGCTGGCCCATTTAGATTTGGTGCACCTGCTTCTTACCTCAGCCAGTATTTGTCAAGGTGCTTCCAGGCAACCCCAGCACTAGCTGGCACTAGCTGGTTCCCCAATGACCTGGAGGTCAGGTGGCTGGCTGCTCCTCCCATTTGACCCTGTGTGGCACCCAGACGGCTGGCTGTCTCCTCCTTTCAGAACTCCTCTCTGCTTAGGAGGCTTGGGTGCTCCTGGCTGGCCGGCAGCTGCCTAAGCCTCTCACCATTTCCTTCCTCCTCCTGCCCGCCTGTCCTGGCTGCCCCAGAAGGCCACATGTTCCTGGTAAGCCTATCTCCTCTTACAGCTCCAACTCTCATCTCTCCACCAATGACTTCTTTATTAATGTGTTAGCTAATTTAATTTTTATTTGCTGTTTCTGGTCTGTATTCTCTGCCGCATGAGTGTTCTGGGATATTTCAAAGTCAGGTTGTAACTCAGCCTCATCTCTCTGCCGTGCCCTTCACTACAGGCCTGGCAGTGTGTCCACCCAACCAGCCTGGACCAAATTCTGCTCATTTAGCCATGACATTACTAATAATTATTTCTCTGGAAAGACCCTGTCCCAGCTCAGTTTCTTATTACCTGCTGATTGGACTTTTGCAATAATTTCCTAAAAGTCTCTCTGCCTTCCATATCTTTGTTGCTACCCCTCCCCACAAAAATAGACCCGTTTATATTACTTTCCAGTTTGTTTTCTCACTGTAGCATTAATAAATAGCACATTTATTGGACGAGTATTCCATGATCTTCTCATATTACCCAAAGTTTATTTAATTATTATTAAAATATACTTGGTAATTATAACATTTCTTATAAGATTTCTCCTTTAGAAAGGTTGGTATAATGGATTACAGTGATAGATAGTTGATGTTAATCAATCCTTGTGTTCCTTATGTAGCTGTGCTAGTGTTTGATGAACTCAATTTCCTACCAATTTATTTATAAATTATCTAGCTCCCCTGTAAGTGACTTTGTGCAGTGCTTTCCTGTCTATGTTTTTAAAACTCAGGCTTACATAATATGATGATTTGATTTAATGAAAGTGCATGTGCGCAATAAGGATGGGCCCGGTGCAGCCGAGCGGCCGCTGGCTACTGGTGGGGGCTACCTCCTCCACCTGGCGGGGCGGCCAAGGGCTCTGGGCTCTGCCCTGCATCTCAGCACAGAAATAGCTTCCCACACAGTGTGCCACGCTGTCCCTGGGCTCTGCCAGGCCCTGGCACCCGAGACCGTACACCATGGTCTGCTATCCAGAGCCCACGGACTTTCTTCCTTAAACGACTACCCTGTAAGCCACATAACCTGCTTCAATACCAGGTAACTGCGACGAACGGTCCCCCGAACCATGCACTCAGGTCATGAGGAACATCACTTCCTTGAGCCCAGGTTCAGTAAAAAGTAAAAGCAAACAGGAATCCATAACTGCGGTCCGTGTTTGCCTTCCTGTGTTTTAATAACCTGTGCAAACACCAGTCCTGGGAAGAGAAGGCCATTCAGGGCAGCAACCCAGCTCTTCTGTTTGAAAATCCAGTTTCGTCTCGGTGGGATGTTTCCTTACCAAGTCTAAAGATACTGCCTTTTCCCTCTTAAATTTTTCTGACTTGGAAACCCGGAGGTAGAGCAGCTGCTTGCAGCTGGAACACACAGAACCAGTTCTTCATTCTTCCAGTCTTTCATTTGTTTACTTAAAACAGTCACAATGCCCGGCTGGTGTGGCTCAGTGGCTGAGCATCCATCCATGAATCAGGAGGTCACCGTTCGATTCCTGGTCAGGGCACATGTCCAGGTTGCAGGCTTGATCCCCAGTGCGGGGCATGCAGGAGAAGCTGATTAATCATTCTCATCATGGATATTTCTCTCTCTGTCCCTCTCCCTTCCTCTCTGAAATCAATAAAAATATTTTAAAAACAAAACAAACAAAAAACAGCAACGATACAAACCATTACGGACAGCCCACTGAGTCCCAGGTGCTCCTCACAGGTGCCCTGTTGGTATGCAATGCCATACTTGGCAGGGAGGAATGAGGCCATGCTTTCTGTACTTAGAGGTGGTCACAGTTCCCTTGGGTTGCCCATCAACAATTGCTTGGCCATGGACACTTCACCTACCTCTCCGTGCCTCAGTTTCTCCTTCTGTGAAGTGGAATTCATAAGCAGTACTGGTCACAGAGCTATTGTGAGAATTTCATGAAATAATACATGTAAAACTCTTAGGGAGTGTCTCCTGCAGTGAGCACAATTCTCGATTGTCTTATCAGTGATGACAATGACGACAAACGCATAGTATTCTGTGGAGATTTTGAGGAAGGAACCAATGAGTTGATGTTGAATTAGGTCTGGAAGGTCATTAACAATGAGTGATGTTGGAGGGCAGCACTGGACTGGGTGGTCCAGGGAAGGCTGCTTTGAGGAGGAGAGGTTTGAACTTAGACCTGAATGACAAGAAGAAAGGACGTTAGACAGGAACTTGGGGAAGAGCCTCCAAGCAGGGGACAAGAGGTGAGGGGCCTCGAGGAGGAATCAGGTCTGGTTCGCTGGGAAAACAGTGAGAGGCCGTGTGGCTGCCACAGACTGAGCAGGAGGGAGGTGATAGGAGAGGTCAGATCATACAAGGTCCTGTAAGCCATGGCAAGGAGGTTGGATTTTACTTGGAGGAGTTGCAGTGTCTTAAGTGGGCCGTGCCATGATCTGATTTTAAAGGGTCATTCTATGGAACATGGTATGAAGGTTCCTTAAAAAATTAAAAATAGCAATTCCACTTTTGAGTATCAGTGTGAAGAAAATAAAAGCTCTGTGCCAAAAAGATATCTGCACCTCACATCCATTGCAGCATTATTTCCAAGACTGGAAGCCCCTAAGTGTCCACTGATGGGTGAATGGATAAAGAAAATGTGATAGCGGAGGACTGAGAAGGTGGGGCAGTTCTGTACCGTGCTGCCTTCCACTGGTTAAGACCTCCAAGAGCAAAGGCCTACCGAGGTGAGGATGCCCCTACTGTCACCTGTAGAGGGGCAGCACTGAGCTGGCCAATATTTGTGGTAGTGCTGCTTGTCCTGGCTCAGGGGAAGCGTTCCACTAAGTCTGAAAGACTAAGACATCGAGGGGACTCTCCACCACCGCCCGCGGCCTGCTCTGCCAGGCCTTCGCGCGCGCTGTGCTGGCGCTGCGCCTTCCATTGGCAGACCCGGAGAATCCTCTCTCCGCTGCCACATGGCCAGGCCAAAGCATCAGACACTACCACCATGTGGATTTTAAAACTACAGGGGAAATTGAGCCACAGGAGCTACCATCGCTCCCGCACCCACCGCCGCCCCCAAGAATGGGAATCCACCAAAATCAGAGCTCACTACACACCAGGCTCATAGAGAGTGTGGCTTCAGAAATTAGCCTCTGCATCCACAGCAGCTCCACATCCGCAACAAAGAGGACACCATTGAGGGCGGACTCTCCCCATGCAGCTATCACAGCCCGCCCACAATCTTCCCAGCACACCCACCATGCTGGGAGGGAAATGGAGCGCGCTGGTGAGGAAATGGCACGGTGCCTTCCATTACCTACCCAGGCGAGCCCATCCTCCGATGCCACATGGCCAAGCCGAAGCTCTCACCACCACCGCCATGTGAACTTTAAAACTACAGTGGTAATTGAACCACAGGAGCGACCATCAATATGGCACCGCCACCCGCCACTGCTGCCGAGAATAAAGGAAATCCACCAAGAACAGAGCTCACCACGCCTTGGGCTCAGGGAGTGGGCGACCTCAGAACTTAGCCTCCATGTCTGCAGCTGCTCCGCTCCCACACCGAACAAGACACCTTTGAAGGTGGTCCCCCCACCTGCAACCATCTCAGCCCAACTGCAGCTGTCCCAGCCTGCCCACCATGCTAGCAAGGAGCTGGCGCGGCGCCTCCAATATGCGACCCCAACACCCTAGAGGGGCCGTGTGCCCCGGATGAGCCGAGTGTCCCATGGGGCCGAGTGCCCCGGGTGAGCCGAGTGCCCCGGGTGAGCCGAGTGTCCCATGGGGCCGAGTGCCCCGGGTGAGCCGAGTGTCCCAGGGGGCCGAGTGCCCCGAGTGAGCCGAGTGTCCCTTGGGGCCGAGTGCCCCGGGTGAGCCGAGTGTCCCAGGGGGCCGAGTGCCCCGGGTGAGCCGAGTGTCCCAGGGGGCCGAGTGCCCCGGGTGAGACGTGTGTCCCAGGGGGCCGAGTGCCCCGGGTGAGCCGAGTGTCCCAGGGTGCAGTGTGCCCCGGGCGAGCCGTGTGACCCAGGGGAAGCAGTGGGACCCAGGGGAAGGGGCGGTGAAAACCAGAGGAGGAGCGGACTCTATTCATATGGTCCTGAGATAGTCACCATAAAACAAGCAGACTGCCAAATGAGGAGCAGATTTTATTCATGGGGTCCCGAGATGGTCACCATAAAACAAGCAGATTGTCAAATGACAGCGGGGAGGGGAAGGAGACCTGGGGGGAGATAGGAGAACAACCGAGGGACTGGTATGCATGAACATAAGTACAACCAATGAACACAGAACTCTGGGGAGGGAGGGCATAAATGGGAGGAGGGGGGGGGCAATGGTAAACTATGTACACAGAAAATACCTTAATAAAAGGAAATGCCTTTATAAAAAAAAAATTCAAAAAGGCAAAAAAAAAAAAAAAAGAAAATGTGATATATACACAGTGGAATGTCACTCAGCCTATCATTTGTGACAACGCAGATGGACCTTGAGAGCATTCTGCTAAGTGAGATAAGTCTAATCTCACTTATATGTAGAATCTTAACCCCCTCCCCCCCAAAACAAAGCCATAGAAACAGATTAGTGATTCAGAGGTGGGGCAGGGAGTGTTTGGTGAAGGAAGTGGAAAGGCAGACTTCCAGTTATCAGGTAGGTCAGTTCTGGAGTCATGCACAGCATAGGGACTAGTTAACAACACTGTATTGCACATCTGAGAGTTGCTAAAAGAGTAGGTCCTGCCGAAACCGGTTTGGCTCAGTGGATAGAGCGTTGGCCTGCGGACTGCAAGGTCCCAGGTTCGATTCCGGTTAAGGGCAGGTACATTGGTTGCGGGCACATCCCCAGTAGCAAGAGGCAGCTGATTGATGCTTCTCTCTCATAGATGTTTCTAACTCTCTATCCCTCTCTCTTCCTCTCTGTAAAAAATCAATAAAATACATATTTTTTTTAAAAAGAGTAGGTCCTAAAAGCTCTCTTCAGAAGAAAAAACATGTATAACTATGTGTGTTAATTAAATTTATTGTGGTAATCACTTCACAATATATAAATGCATCAAATCTTGCATTGTACACTAAAACTAATATGTCAAATGTATCATAAACAAACAAATGATTAAATAAAACAAAGGATCGCTCTGACCACTGAGTGGAGAATGAGCTGTAGGGACAGATTGGAAATGTGAACACAATATACCAGACAGAGGGAATAAGATGGGGGGAATAAGATGAGACAGTCACTGGCCTGGAGTTGGGAATGAACATCGTTTTGGGGAACAGAAAAATCTTAGGGTGGCAAGAACCTAGTGCGCTTGGAGGAAGATGCATCTGCAAATAGAACGTGGTCCTGGATTTTGAAGAAATGGGCGTTCTGAAGTGTTTGGACTTTATCATGGAGAACAGGCTCTGGGGCGTTATTAGTCAGGGGTGGGTAGGAAGGAGCAGTTGGTCAATGTCTAACCTTTAGGCATTTCCACCAGAAGTCATTTCATGCAGGAAAAGCTAGAAACCACCTGAGGTCTGGTGTAGCAGGCACAAGTGATCAGTGCAAGAGGGGGCATGGGAGGTGCTGGTGCTGCCAGGCCGGAAGCTGGGCGTTCCAGGAGGAAGTGGGTATCTGGTAGCAGCGTTCAGCCGGGCTCATGCCACAGGAGAGCTGCTGAGCTGCCAGTCACTGTCCCAGCAGGAGCTGGCTCTGTGCTCCCACCAATGCCTCCTGGCCAGAGGAGTGTGCTGTCGGATCTAGTGCACCGGCACCGGCACTCGTCGAGGAAGCGCGGGTCACTGCAATTTCCACAGGATTCCGAGGCATCGGGGATGAGAATGTGAACTTGGCCAACAAAAGCCATGGAGATGGAGCCAAGGGGTGGGTTAAAGGAACATGCCTATGTCTAGGTGACCCCTTGTTGGGAGTGAGAGGGGGGAGCAGGGAGCAGGGGAGGTCGTTGGGGCCTCTAGTTTGGGCAGCTGTGCAGGAAGCAGGGGAGCGATGGTAGAGAGCTCCACCCCAACATCCTGGGTGTGAGGTCCCTGCGGGCACCTATGGAGACCGTGTTGCGCAGAGCCTCCGTTCAATCTCTGCTACAGGACGATGCATGATAGCCGGCAGTGTTCATGGATGTCTACGACGTGCAGCGGGGCTCAAACCACTTTATTCGATAACAAATTTGAACTCCCCTGTGCAGTAGGTAACCTTGCTACCCCATTGGATGAGGAGGAAATGGCAGCACAGAAGGTAGTGCCTGCCTACCTCACTGAGCTGTGCGCTGGAGGGACAGCCCTGCGGCCTTGCTCGCTTGCTCAACAGCACCCTCCCGGTGCTGTTGAGAGGATTAACGGAGGTAATACAACACAGTCTGACATAAAGCCATTGTATTTTGGTTTAATATTGTCAGAAATTTGTTAACTTTTGTGGAAAAGTTTGGTCCGCATGACCTTTACTATAATGTTTCTGAGAGCGGGAGAGGTGAGGGCTGAAATAATGAGTGTTTGAAGTTCAATAGACTAGAATTCAAATATAGTCTCTTACCTTGACATATTGATGATCTGGAGCAAAGGAACTTCCACTCTCTGAGCCTTGGCTGATCCCTGGTAATTGGGCCCAATGGCTCCTCCCTGCACTGCGCATTCTAGGTGCCCGTCGCCGCAGGACTCCTTTCTCGGTGAGCTTCTTGATCCAATAAGACTAGAGGAACGTGGGCTGTCATCCTGGCTCACGATGGGCTTGTCTTTTGGTGAGTCCTTTCCACTCTTGATCTCCATCGCTTCTCAGCCAGGGTGTGGGAAGAGACCTACAGGCCCCCGCTCCTAAGCTCAGCCACTTGGCTGTCTGAGGGAGCCGGCCACCGCCACCACACAGGCGATAGGGGTTTGTGGAGAATGTGGTCTTTGCGAGCAGTGGTTTGTCCGTGGAGGCCATGGCTTTGACCACCTGATGCTTGAGGTGACATCCCGAGGCTTCTCAAGCCGATGGAGGAAGGTTTGGGAGCAGACTCAGCACTAGGATTGAGTCTGCAAGAGCTTTCCGATCTCAGAGGGACAATCTACTCATAAAGCACTGTGTTATACTCTACGGTTGGCTGAGAGTCAATGGGTCAAGTTCCTCGTACCTTCATTTCTTTCTTGGTCAAAAAATTACTGAGTAACACTCGGGCCGGTGCATCAGTTGGTTGGAGCGTGGTCCCAGAGCTGGAGTCATACTTCCTTTGAGTCTTCTTTTCCAGTTGGTGGCACCACCATCCTCTCTCAACAGGTATGAACTGGGTCCTCAGTTCTCCCTCTCTCGCTCCCCCCACCCCCCCCCCGCCATGGAGCCATCAGGGGCTGGTTGGTGAATAGTCCTGGCGCTCCCCACTGCCACCCCCTGCGGCCTCACGGGCACTCCTCCAGCCATTTCCAGCCGCTGACTACGTGGGTTTCTCACCTTGTTTGTAATGTTTCCTTTCTTTTTCTCTCTCTAAATTGTTTTGATTTCTGTTACCTTTTGTGAAAACTTGGAAGACCCTCCCCTAGACAGCAGCTACCTTAAAGACTTTTAAAGAAATTCTTACATCTGTAACAATCAATTATGGAACTGCAATTTGGGGTTCTCCTGTTTGGGGGAGAGGAAAATTTTTATTGGGGAATTCCCCTGCTACAGGCTTTGTGAACTGCACCCCGTCTGTTTTAATGACTACTGAGAGCTCTGTACAGACAGCCACCTGTACCCACGCAGAGCCCTGCTTTAGAACGGCGACCTCCATCCCACTGAATGGGCTTCAGACAGCACGCCCTGCCCGCACTGTTTCCTGCTCCGGTGTTTTCCCTCCGGTTTCCTGGCCCTCTTTGGTTTTTCTGGCCCGTCTCCAGGTGCGTTTCGGGATGGAGCCCTGCATGTGGGAGAAAATCTTCCTGGCTACAGCCCTCGGTGAGCCCGCTGGGCGCAGGCGCCTTTGCTCAGGACTCCGGGGCTGCGTCCGCGATGCCCCGTGTTGCTGACACCTGGCGTGGAGCGCAGCTGAAGCCAGCGTGTCTGCCAGAGCCTCACGGGAAGGAACAAGGAGACGTGCTCCGGTATTTCTACGTGTGGGTCTTCCGCCTCAACCAAAGCCCGGTCTCCATCTGAAACCGTTATCTTTATGGCTTCCCAGGTTTCCTTCTTTTGGGTGACAGTGTGTCTGCTCCTCTGGAGACGCCCACTGCTCACTCCTGCTCGCTCCCAGGGTTTTGCCATCTAGTGGGAGAAGGGAGCAAGCTTGTCAGGGTTAGCGTCCACTTTGCGATCTCATCATCCACGCGGCGCTGGCTCCATGCGCCTCCTCCTCTGGGAGATTGCTAGGTTTCTCATCGTTAGATGACCCTTCCTCACACTGAATTCTTTTCTCACCAAGACCACCTGCTCCCCACTCATCGGTGAGAACACGTTTTGGATATTGTTGAGATCACAGATTGGATATTTTAACAATGTTGTTCTCCTTCCCTTCCTCCCTCCCACCTTTCTCCTTTTCCTCTTCATCTTCTTCCTCTTCCTTCTCCTCCTCCTTTCCCTCCCCCTCCTCCAGATCCTCCTCTTCCCCTTCCTTCTTTTTCTTATTCTTCTGGCTGTAAATCAATTCCCCTGACTCTGTAGAGGAGTTCCCCTCCTTTGAACTGCAGACTATTTGTGTATGCCTCAGACGGCCTCTCCTGTTTGCCCAGATTTTATAAGAGGGACTTTCAGAGCACACTTACAAGAGAAAAGGGAGCCCTGGCAGGGTGCTCAGTGGTTAGAGCTAAGGGCCTGAAGTTAGAGCCCAAAGGTTGAGGTTTGATTCCAGGTCAAGGGCATGTGCCTGGATTGCAGGTTGGATCCCCTGCCCCGGTCAGGGTGTGTGTGAGAGCAGTCAATGTCTCTCTCTCACATCGATATTTCTCTCTCTCTCTCTCTCTCTCTCTCTCTCTCTCTCTCTCTCTCTCTCATATGTCTCTCACCTTTTCTTCCCTCCCTTCCACTCTCTCTTTAAAGATCAATGGAAATGTGTCCTCGATGAGGATTTTAAAACAAAGAGAGAAAGGAAGAAAACCAGAGGCCACCTGTCAATGGCCAGGTTTAGGGATCTAGAAGCTTGTGTGTGTGTGGGGGGGAGGGGCAGGCGGTAAGGAAGCAATGGAAGGAGAAGAACCTCTGGGAACCTCTGCAAGGGGCTTGTCACAGGAAACACAGGAGTCCATATGGCACACCCAGGACTCAGACAAACACACATATAACACGTGTCAGGGAGGCAGAGGGCTCCCTCCGATACGAAAGATGTCCCTAACCAGCCATCTACCAGTAGGAGGTTTTACTGGACCAAGCACGAGTTGAGAAGTGGTTTCGCTAAGCAGTTCTGAGTTTGGGTTTTTTAAGTCACCTACCCATCCCTGCCTCAATTAGGGAAGTTACATTGCAAGCTTAGTTTCCCTTGAATTATATTTGAGATACATTCAGTCACACTGTTCTGGGTGCTGGGGATGCCATAGGAGACACGCTATTAGCTCTCATGGGATTATACTCAACCATCGTAGTAATACATGCAAGCAAAGGGCGGTCACAGACCTAGTGTTTAACGGAGGGAGAAGGTAGTCAGGGGATGCTTCCTGGAGGAAGTGGCACTTGTGCTGAGATATGAAAGATGGATGAGGATGAAGCGGGTGCAGTCAGAAGAGCAGGCAGGTGGGGGCAGCGTGTGCAAAGCTCTGTGATGGAGGAAGCCTGGATCCCTGGAGGAGTCTGAATAAAAACCTCCCTGGCTGGAGTGTGGGTGGGAGAGGGTGGGTGATGGGGAAGAGGGGCCAGTACCAGCTGAGATCAGAAGTGGTGGCTGGGTCCTAGGTAAGGGCCCAGGCTTCATCCCAAGGCCAGGGGACCTGAGAGCATATTTCTGTAGGTGGACCTGGCAGGGGTGGGAACACAGTCAGGTTCAGCTTTCAGAAAAGGACCCGGAAGCAGAGCTTCCTCCTTCGCTGGCAGCAGGTGGGAGCTGGCTCACGGCTGCCCTGCTGCCCCGCTTTTCCAAAGAAGTTGGACACCAGGGTTTTCACATGGCATTGGTTCCAGGTGAACAGCATAGCGGTTGGGCAATCATATACTTTACAAAATCTCCCCAATAGCTCTAGTGCCCACCTGAGACCATGCATAGTTATGACAATATTACTGCCCATGTTCCCGGTGCCCTACTCTGCATTCCTAAGACTATTGTGCAACTGCCAATCTGTACTTCTTAATCCCTCACCTTCTTCACCCATCCTCCAACCCCCACCCGCCCCTCTGGCACCATAAGTCTGTTCTCTGTATCTATGAACCTGTTTCGATTTTTTGTTCATTTATTTTGTTCACATGTAAGTGAGATTATATTGTATTTGTCTTTTTCTGACTGGCTTATTTCACTCAGCATAATACCCACTAGGTCCACCCGGGCTGTCACAAATAATAAAATTTCATTACTTTTTTATGGCTGAGTCATATTCCATTGCATATACCACAGCTTTTTGTCCACTCTTCTACTGATAGGCACCAGGGCTGCTTTCCTGTCTTGGCTATTGTAAATACCACCCCAATGAACATAGTTCTTTCCAATTAATGCTTTGGGATTATTAGGATATATTCCTAGAAGTGGGATCACTGGGTCAAATGGCAGTTCTATTTTTTTGAGGGAACTCCATACTGTTTTCCATAATGGCTGGACCAGTCTGCATTCCCACCAGCAGTGCATGAGGGTTCCCATTTCTCCACATCCTCGCCAGGACTTGTCATTTGTTGATTTGTTGATGGTAGCCATTCTGACAGGTGTAAGGTGATACCTCCTCATGGTTTTAATTTGTATCTCTCTGATGATTAGTGATGTTGAGCATCTATAATAATAAAAGCATAATATGCTAATTAGAATGGATGTCCTTCCTTCTGGACAAAGCTGCAGTGGGCGGGGGCCAAGGCCCTTACACGAATTTCATGCATCAGGCCTCTAGTCTTTTCATATGTCTACTGGCCATCTGTATGTCCACTTTGGAAAAGTGTCTATTCAGGTTCTCTGCTCACTTTTTAATAGAATTGTTTATTTTTTGGTGCTAAGTTATATGATTCTTTATGAGTTTTGCATATTAACCTCTTATCAGATGTATTATTGGCAAATATGCTCTCTCATTTAGGAGGCTGTCTTTTCATTTTGTGATGGTTTCTTTTGCTGTGCAAAATCTTTTTAGTTTGACATAGTCCAATTTTTATTTTTTTATAAATATATTTTATTGATATTTTACAGAGAGGAAGGGAGAGAGATAGAGAGCTAGAAATGTTGATGAGAGAGAAACATTGACCAGCTGCCTCCTGCACACCCCCTAACAGGGATGTGCCCACAACCAATGTACATGCTCTTGACCGGAATCGAACCCGGGACCTTTCAGTCCGTAGACCGACGCTTCACCACTGAGCCAAATTGGTTTCGGTGACATAGTCCAATTTTTAAACTTCTTCATTTGTTTCCCTTGCCTGAGAAGATATATAAGACAAATATATTGCTATGAGAAATGTCTGAGATTTTACTGCCTAGATTTTCTTCTAGGATTTTTATGGTTTTGAGTCTAACATTTAAGTCTTTAATCTATTTTGAGTTTATCCTTGTGTACAATGTAAGAAGGTTGTCTAGTTTCATTTTTTTGCATATATCTGTTCCAGCATCAATTATTAAATAAACTGTCTTTTTAATGTTTTTGTCTCCTTTGTCAAATACTAGTTGACTATAAAGGCATGGGCTTATTTATGGGTTCTCTGTTCTGTTCCATTGATCTATATGTCTTTTTATGCAAGTACCATGCTGTTTTGATTACAATGGCCTTGTAGTATTGCTTGATATCAGGTAGTATGATCTCTCCAACTTTGCTTTTTCTCCTCAAGATAGCTGTTGCTATTTGGGGTCTTTTGTGGTTCCAGATAAATATTTATTCTAGTTTTGTAAAGTACACTATCGATATTTTGGTAGGAATTGCATTGAATCTGTAGATTGTTTGGATAGTATGGACATTTTAATTGTGTTCATTCTTCTTATTCATGAGATTGGTATATACCTTTATTTATTTGTATATTCTTCAACTTCTTTCTTCAATATCTTACAATTTTCTGAGTAAAAGTCTTTCACCTCCTTGGTTAAATTTATTCCTAGGTATATTTTTTATGCAATTGTAAATGGGATTGTTTTATTAGTTTCCCTTTCTGATAGTTCATCATTGATATCTAAAAATGCAACCAAGTTTTGAATATTAATTTTGCATTCTGCTACTTTGCTGAATTCATTTATCAGTTCTGTTAGTTCTGTTGGTGGAATATTTAGTGTTTTCTAGATACAGTATCATGTCATCTGGTATTAATGATAGTTTTGCTTCCTCCTTTCCAATTTGGATGCCTTTTATCTCTTCTTCTTGTCTGATCGCTGTGTCTAGGACCTCCAGTTCTATGAGTAAGAGTAGAGAGTGGACATCCCTGTCTTGTTTCCCATCTTAAGGGAAATGTGTTTAGTTTTTGCCCATTGAGTATGATATTGGCTGTGGGTTTGATTTTGATGGACTTTATTTGAGCTGTTTCCTCTATCCCTATTGTGCGGAGAGTTTTTGTCATAAATGGATGCTGGATTTTGTCTCCTTCCTTTGTTTCATGCCTCTTATCTGCATTTTAGTTGTTCTCCTGATTTGATGGAATAGTTTTTGTGTTCTAGGTGTTCTGGTAGAGCCCCGTAGCACAGCCTTCCCAGTGGACATTCTTGGTGTAGCCCTTTGTGGGCTGTGTGTGCAGTCTTGTTGTTAAGCCTTGCTTATTGTTGGTATCACTGGGGAGCATTGATCTCCAAGCCAATTGGCTGTGAGGATCAGCAGTGTCTCACCTAGGAGGGCTTCTATACTCTGCTTGGACGGGGCAGAGTCTCGGAGTGGTGCAGACAATCTTTGGTTCCCTTGTCAGTTTTGCCTTAGAAAAGGCCTGTTCGCAGTGAGTCTCGCAATATTGGTTGCAGGCTCTCACACGTCTTTGGTAAAGGTGCAGATAAGCTTTGGATTCCGGCCAGTCCCTCCTTAGAGAAAGCCAGCCTCTAGGAGAGCTTCTGTGCTCAGCTTGGATGGGGTGGAGTCTCGGGTTGGTGCAGCCAAGCTTTGTTTTCCCATTGGCTCCTTCCCAAGTCCCGCAGTAATGGCCTCTGGCTTTACACACCTCCAAGAGATCTCTTCCTGCTGCCTGACAGTCTGACCTCTCCCTGACTGGGGCTGTCTATCAGAGCAATAGGGTGATTCTGTTTTCCTCTCGAACAGGAAAGCCAGCAGCGTGTTAGCTGTCCACCCTCTCTGCGCGCTGGGAGTAAGCCAGCAGTGAATTCAGTCTGCCAGCAGCAATCTTGGCCAACCCTCCCTCTCCATGCACCGGGATTAAGCCAGCACCTTTTCGCACACACAATTCTCTGTACCTTCACAGTTTCTGAGGGTCAGCACACCTTCTCTCTACTTCCCAGATGGCAGAGCCTCCTCTCAGCTAGCCGTCTGGTGCTTCAGGGCAATGCCTCCCCTGTTTTCCAGTTCTAAATTCAAATTTGTTGTGGTAGGCTGCATTCGGGTGTCTACCCTATGCCGCCATCTTGGTTTCTCCTATCATATGATTTTTATCCTTCATTTTATTTATGTGATGTATCACATTAATTGATTTGTGGATATTGTACCAACCTTGCATCTCCAGGATAAAACCCACTTGATCATGGTGTATAATCTTTTAAATGTATTGCTCAATTCTGATTGCTAATATTTTGTTGAGGATTTTGGCATCTATGGTCAGCAAGGATATTGGCCTATAATTTTCTTTCTTTGTAAAGTCTTTGTTGGTTTTGGAATCAGGATAGTGAGGAAGTGAAATCAGATTTAACTTTCCATTAGAGTGTGAGCTACTTTGAGAGGAAATATTTACTTTTTTTATCTTTTTAGGTCCAGTGATTAGCATAGTGCTTGGCGCACAGTAGACACACAATACTTTTTTCCTGCATAAAACTAGGTGTATGCACTGAGAAGGTTAGATGTACAAGTAGGGATTTGTGAGTCACCAGTACTTCTCAAAGTCATTGGAGTCACAGAGGTTGCTGGGGAGAGCATGGGCAAGAGGGGGAAGAGAAGATGAATTCATGAAGGAGATTGTGAAGGGATGGTCAGATGTATGGAATGAGAACAGATATTGCCATGAAAGGCAAAGACCCACCTTTGATCCCTATCATCATCACATAATAAATATGCTCAGGGAATATTTGGTGAATGAATGAATGAAGCAGTTTATACTGGGCAGTGTCAAATGCAGAGAACTCACATAGAGTGAAGATTAAAGGAAGGCCACAGGGTTGAAGACAGGGTCATGAGCTGTGTGATTTGGAAAGAGCAGTAGCAATTTCCATAAATAGGTAGAAGGATTACCTCAGTGTCCTTTCTTCCCGAAAACGCTCCATGAACACCCTGTCTCTTCCACCTCCTACAGAGCTGATGCTCTTCAATGTCACCACGTTCGACACTCAGTAACATGATTAGCACCCAGCACTACATCTGCCGCCCTTCTCTGTATCCTCCACAGGTCTGCAACCCGATGAGTGCTGCAGTGATTTTAGTCATGGGTGTAGTAGCGGAGTGTGGAGAAAGTACTTGCTAGTGGTGATAATGAAGGAAACAGAGACTATTTTTGCATGACAATGCGGAATTGAGAAGCGCACAAACATATGTAGATGTAGGGGGTCACTCCTGGGAGGCAGAATTCATTCGGGCCTTACAGGAGGAGGTTCAGGAGAGCCTCGCATGGGGCCCCAAGGGAACCAGGATCCGTGGTGCAGGCCTGAGGTGCCACTGCAAACAGAGGTGCATCTTCCCCTACCAGGCCCAAGAACTAGACAGAGCACCCTTCTCAGCTGCGGGGGCTCGAGGGAATCAGGACAACAAGACTGGCTCAGTGAGCTTGACTCTCAGTAACATGCATGTTTGTGAGGTCATTGCGTTGGGCCCACGTGGAAATAGTTACCACACATGCACAAACATCCACAGCACATCCACAAACAAAGGCAGGCCTCAAAACGGTTTACCTGGTTACAATGGGTGTTTCGTGTTCTGTACTTTCCTTTTTTCCTGGGAGTTTTGCATTAAGAATTATTAGTTGAGGAATAAAAAACCCCACAGAATAAATATAATTCAATAAGAACGTGGTCAGTATAAAGTTCTGGAATAACATAATTAACAACATGGAAGATGATGATGATAGTTATGTGAAAAAAGTAGATTGTGAAACGTGTTCCGTGTAACATGATATCATGTTTGCAGCTGCTGGGAGCTGCATGTGAGTGAGCCCGGGAGAACACAGGGCTCTCTCCAGTTGGCGAGCTTAGCAGTGTTTTATATTGTGGACTTATTTTCTGTTATAATAAGTATAATGACTATAATTCATGTAATTAAAATTTAAAAACTGATGACTATTTCTGGCATAATGTGTGCATGTTACTTTGGAATTGAGTTGACTGGTATTGACTCACAGGCAGACAGGCCAGGCACGTGTCCCCAAAACTGTCCGCCTTCACACTCATCAGTTGTTATCTTCCTCATTTCCTGACCATGTCCACATGGCAATTACATCTACAATTACTATTAATAATAATGATGATGAGTAAGCACTATTTTGATTATGTCACTCCCCAGCTTAGAATCCTTCCCTAGCTGCCTTTGCCTTAGAATAAAGTCCAAACTCCCTAAGCAAGCTTACCCGGCCTTTGATGAGCTGGTTTAGCCTACCTCTCTGTCCTCTGCTGTCGCCTGTCTCTTGTCGGTAGCCACTCTCTATGAGGGCCCCCTCCTTCGTCCCTGCCTCAGGCTCCTATGCAGAGTGGAGGTACCAGCTAAACTGTCACGTCCTTTAACTCTCTCTGCTTCCCAGTCATTCTTGTTTATATTTCCTCTGACCACATTGTGCATCTTCTAGTAAAGCACCCACTGCACTGTGTCATTTCCTGTTACCTACCCATGCTTCCTCTGCGACGGGGCCTGACTCCTGCTCAGGGTGGGAGGCCTCATGCTCAGCACAGGAATGCAGAGCTGTGGTGCTCTCCAAGGGCATGGAACGCTGGGTACTCCCTACAGGTGCAGAGCCCTGGGTGCTCCCTACAGGTGCAGAGCTGGTGAGTGCATGCTTACCCTCACCCTTGGGGCAGTGCTCAGGACTCTCATTCCACCCTGCTCCTTAGGCAGCGTCAGGGCTGATGGAGTGGTGGAGTGCAGAAGTTCCCAATGCTGATAGAAGAAAAAGCAGGGCCACCCTGGGCAGGGGACAGGGCACCAGCTTAGCAGGAGGTGAGGTTTTAGTGGGTCGTCGAATGAAAAGATCAGTTGGCAGAGGAACCTGCACAGGCAAAGGCCTGGAGGCTGAAGAGGTTGCTGTCCAGAGGGATGAGGACCTAGAAGGAATGGTCGGCAAACTCAAGCCAAATATCAAAGTACAATGATTGAAATTTCTTTTGAGAGCCAAAAACCAACTTCTGCGCATGGCCACAAAGTTTCAATCGCACTGTATGTGCGCACCCACATGTGGTATGTTGTGGAAGAGCCACACTCAAGGGACCAAAGAGCCACATGTGGCTTGCGAGCCACAGTTTGCCGACTACTGATGTAGAGGGAGCGTAGTGAGGGCAGGCATGATGGGAAGAGGAATGCAGAAAGTGACATAGAAGAAGATTTTAGGTCCAGATGGCAAACGCTATTCACCACATGCTTTGGATTGGCCACATGGGGCTGGATTGGCTTGGTTTCTGCATGGATATTCAACCAAAAGCTTCATAACCGGAAGCAATGGCCACCAGCTCTGCCATAGCACCCGTGCACCAGCTGTGCATCCAGAGCTCACCTGAGCTATGTCAGAGAGCACCTCACAGGCAGACAGCACGTTGGATATGAAATCAGAAGCCATTTCATTCAGATACCTTACATGTCACAGGGAGCGTGATTATAAATGGTGTTTACAGGCTCATTTGCAAGCAAAAGCATTTCTGCTCTGATGAAGCTCCTTAAAAATTTATAGCAAGATCAACATTATAATGCCAACAAAGGGAAGGTTGTGAAAACCCAAACCAGTGAAGAAATGTAACCTGCTAAATTCTGTTGATTGTGAGCCTGCGCTAGAGATTTGCTAACATGGAATAAGAGCCCTTTAAAAATGTTTAATGGGCCTGGCTGGCTTGGCTCAGTGGATGGAGCATTGGCCTGAGGATTGGAGGGTCCTGGGTTCGATTCCAGCCAAGGGCCCATGCCTGGGTTTCAGGCTTGATCCCCAGTTAGGGGGTATGCAGGAGACAACCTATCAATGATTCTCTCTCATCATTGATGTTTTTATCTCTCTCTTCCTCTCTGAAATCAATAAAGAAATAATTTTTGGGGAAAAAATTAATGGAAATAATATGTGCTCATTATTTAAAAAAGAGAAAGAAAGCAACAAACAAAACTAGTACAGAATAGTTTTTAATGAAAAACAATGTTCTTGCCCTTCTCCTTGCTACTCTCAATCCCATTTTTCAGGGACAGCCCATTTTAACTGCTTTTGAGAATTTCTTTTTGAGGTTATATCGTCATTGCTAAACTAGAGTCCCAGTGCATGAATTCATGCATAGATGGGGTACCTCAGCCTGGCTGTCAATCAGGGCCAATTGGGACCATTTCACCCAATCCCTACCAGAGCGATTGGGGCCAGCCAGGGGATGGGGGAGGGACCACAGGAAGTTGGCTGGGAAGGGGTGGGATGAGAGCGGGGGAGGCAAAGAGGGTCCGCAGGAGATTGGCTGGCTAGGAAAAGGGACCACGGGAGGTTGGCCCACCACAGGAGGTTAGCTGTGGGAGCACACTGACCACCAGGGGGAAGCTCCTGCATTGAGCATCTGCCCTCTGTTGCATGGTCATAGCAACTGGTTGACCAGTTGTTCAGTTGTAATGGTTGCTTAGGCTTTTATATCCTATATAATAAAGAGCTAATATGCAAATGGTTGTCATGCCATCATGGCTCCGACACTCAATACTGGAAAGATAAGTATGGGAACCAGCCAAACTGTGGCCCGGGACAGGGACAAGCCATCCATCCAGCAGTCCCGGGCGCCAATAGCTGAACATGTGCCTGCAGCCTGGGAGAGGGACCAGCCACCTGCCCTCAGTCCTCTGTGGCTACAGCCAGCCTGGGTGAAGCTGGCCCGGGTCCTGGGTGCCAGCAGCTGGTTGAGGGAGGGAAGCCCAGGTCCCGGGTTCCTTTGAGCAGCTGGAGAATGGAATCCTGGATTCCGCGTGTGGGGTGAGGCAGAGGAGATTAGGGGCAATCAGGCTAGCAGGGGAGCAGTTAGGGGGGATCAGGTAGGCAAGTAGAGATAGTTAGGGGCGATCAGACAGGCAGAGTGGTTAGGGGTGATCAGGCAGGCAGGCAGGCAGGCAGGCAGGTGAACAGTTAGGAGCCAGTGGTCCCAGATTGTGAGAGGCAGTCAGACATCCCTTGAGGGGTCCTGGATTGGAGAGGGTGCAGGCCGGGCTGAGGGAATCCCTCTACCCCTTGCATGAAGTTTGTGCACCAGGCCTCTAATATATAGGTAATATGTAAAAATGGCTACTTAGTTTTTCAACTGTGGACAATCTTTTGGCTGCCAGCTCTGATGGACAGGAATGTAACTCAATTGCCACTGCAGTCTTCTCTCTCCCACCCTCCTGTTGTAATTATCTTATTATATTTATTTGCCTTTGCAATTTTAGGAACAAATTTCGGCCAAACTTTTAAATTTGAGGCCCTCGTAAATGTGAGGCTTTGACAGCCCTGGAGGAGGCAGTGGTTGTGGGAGGCGTGAGCAACCATGAGGAGGAACAACGCTTTGGGGGGCATCCTTCACCCTCTTTCTCCGAAGTACCAGCACATTCTCCCGACTCTGCCTTCAAAATACACCCAGAGCTTGATGGCCTTCCAGGCCTCCCAGGGCCTCCCAAGCTTCTCTGCCAGGGGAGCCTGGGCTGCTGACCGTGCCTGCGGAGGCCTCCTTTTTCCTGTTCTTGCTTTTCTGCAAAAACTTTTACTTATTTTTGTTTTTCACCAGCAGATGAAAAATTATATTTCCCAGTTGTCTTTAATATTAGAAAGACTATGTTCTTCATATAAAAACATTAGTACAGATAACTCAACTTTCTGGAAAATGACTATATAGACCCTCAAAGAAAAATGCACCCCATTAACAGGTTTCAGTGAAGTTGCTTAGAAAAAACTCATACCTGGCCCAATTCCTAAAACATGCCACTCCACACTGCATGTTTTGGTTCAAAGTGTAGATTAGCATCCCCGTGCTCGGTCCCCACTCTTGCGCGGGTGATGCTGTGCACACAGGTGCGGTTCTCAGCTGCTGCCCCATTGGTTAGTCAACCTTCCTGCAGGTGTAGAGGGCCACCTGGGAAGGCACATGGGCTTTTTTCCTTAACATGTCAGCTGAGACCGAGACGATTGGCAGAGCCTCAACTCAGATACACATTTCCCCAAGATGGTGGAAAGTATAATCAGTTTGGCCTTCATATTAGCCCAGGTGTTGGCAGAGGTGGATCTAAATATGTAAATCTAGGCATGCTAGGGCCTACTTAAGAATGCAAATAAGTTGGTGTTACTTCCTGGTATTGGGGGAATAAAATAAATGTGCTGCATGAGTCGTTGTCTTCCTGCCTCTCCATCAGAGAGATGGCGACCCTCCCAGCTCCCAGCTTTAAAATTATTTCTGTGTCTGCTTGCTTGTAAAAGGGAAATCCCTGGCATGTTTGGCCCCCGCCGCATCAGGCCCCCGCATGCAGATTTATCAGTGGGCACGAGGCTGCACCTTTCCCTGAGGCCTTTCTTCTAGGCCTCCAGGCGTAGAGCCACATCATCATCCTCATTCATCAAATCCGAGTCTCCACAATTGCAGAGAAGCACTCCTTGTATTAAGCCTGGCCCTGCAGGAAGTGTCTCTCTTAAAGCATGCAGATCACACTCAACCAGCTCGCTCAGACCGCGCTCCATTCACTCAGACATGGTCTCTTCAAGGAAGTGCGAGCTAGTTGGGAAAGGCTCCAGTGGACAATAGTCAGCAGAGGGACAGGTTTGGAAAGCTGAGGGCCCATATGATCATACCAGCAATAAGCAGCCCACACATGTGGTCTTCCGCCACACTGCGCATTGGTGTCTGGGTCTAGATTCCCCAGCTTATGGTTTCAGTGAAGTTTGATGGGACACGGGGCGACGTCTGCCAAATACAGATCTGGAATCCCAACCCTCCTGGAGCATAAAACCACACCACAGTGTCACGCCAGCAGGAAGCCTCGCAGTGGAGACACTGACATGGAGGATGTTTCCTGATGGCTAAGCTCCCACTGTGGTCTCCCCGGGACCCGGGTGGCCAGCACTGCCTGGGTTTTGATTTCAGGCCAGCTGTGGCTTTATCTCACTTGATGGCTCCCACTGCATATTCAGTGTGTGCGGTGAATCCTGCCCAAGGGCTCGCTGTCAAACTGGTTGTGAAACACGGTTCCCCAGAGGAGCTGGCTGTTGCCTCCCACAAAGCTGCGACTCAAGGAGCACTGCAGAAACTGCGCCTCAGCCAAGGACCTTTTCAAGGTGTAAGTCCGAGTACGCCACTTCTCAGCTTTAAACCCTCCGACGGCTCCCACTTCACTTGGTCAGATTAGCTCCACACCACACCCGACCACAGCCCTGAATTCACCCCACTGGCCGCTGCTCACTCGGTTCCACACCTCCCTGGATGTCCCTCGACCAATACAAACACACACTTTGATTGTCTGCCTGGAATACTTCCCCCATCCCACCCCCAGCAATCTGCTCAGCTCATGTCCCTTCCTGCTCCTTGGGAGGGAGTGGCAGTAAGTACATAGTATGAGAAATATTAGAGGCAGACAGTGTTTTGAAGCAGTCTGTCAGGGGAGGAGGGTGGACGGGTACAAAGAGAGGTAGGATGGAGGGGAATGTTTAACAGTTAGACAGCAGAAGTTTTGGTTAAAGAACAAGGAGATGTTGGGAAAAGAGAGGCTATGAGTCCAAGAGAGAGAAAAGTAAATGTGGAGGGACTGTCCCAAAGGAAAGAGCGGGCACAGGATCAAAAGCATGAGTGAATGAAACAAAATTAATCAACAAGTTCATGCTTGAAGGCCATCATTTTCTCTCAGCGACAAACTCAGGGGCTAGCCCAGCACCATGGCTCAGCAATTGAGCATCAATCTATGAACCAGGAGGTCATGGTTTGATTCTGGGTCATGCTCGGGTTGTGGGCTTAATCCCCAGTTGGGGGCATGCTGGAGGCAGGTAATCAATGATTCTCTCTCATCATTGATGTTTCTATCTCTCTCCCTTCCCCTTCCTCTCTAAAATCAATTAAAAATAATAAAAATTAAAATGTCAGGGTCTAATCCAAGGGGACTGACTAACCCAGGAGGCAAGAGGATATGGCAGTGTATGTTTGAAGCATTCCAGCTTCTGAGAGGATCAGGAGAGGGGTGATCAGGAGCACTAAAGGGTTTCCCTGCCTCCTGAGGGCGAGGCAAAGATGGAGACCTTGAATTTGAAGTGCTTTCCCATATATGCTTGCTTGCATGGTTTGTCCCCACCACCCTCAGCAATGCCTGGCATTGCTTATGTTATAATGATAAAATAATAAACTAACATTTAGTAGAGGATTATCATTTTCCCCATTTTACAGATGAGGAAACTGAGGCACAGAGAGATTACCAGCCAGTTGGTGGGTTGTATTAGGCAGAGTTCTCCTGAGAAACAGTACCAATCTATATATATAAAAGCCTAAGTGACTGTTCAACTGTTCGACCATTTGACCGGTAACTATAACTCACACTGACCACCAGGGGGAAGATGCTCAATGCACAGGCATGGAAACATGGAAAAGACTGATGAATCTCAGAGGGAAGAGGGGTGGAAGGGAGGGCAGGAAGAGATTAACCAAAGATTTTATATGCATACTAGAGGCCTGGTGCACAGATTCATGCACCAGTGTGGTCCCTCGACTTGGCCTGTGGGGATCGAGCTGAAACCAGCAGTCTGACACCCCCAAGGAGTCCCAGATTGCAAGAGGGCACAGGCCAGGCCAAGGGACCCCACCAGTGGACAAATCTGTGCACTTGGCGTCTAGTAGAATATATATGCAGATATCTTTCTCTACCCCCCCCCCCTCTCTCTGCTAGAGGGAAAGGACTAAGGAAGAAGTAGAGATAAAAAATCACAAAGAGACCCATCTCCTAGATGAGGGCAGGAGGGATGGAATCCTCTGAGAGGGAGGGAGGGAGAGAGAGAGAGAGAGAGAGAGAGAGAGAGAGAGAGAGAGAAGAGAGAAGAAGAAGAAGAAGAAGAAGAAGAAGAAGAAGAAGAAGAAGAAGGAGGAGGAGGAGGAGGAGGAGGAGGAGGAGGAGGAGGAGGAGAAGGAGAAGGACCAGCACTCAAGCACAGTAGGTTTCAACAAACATTTGTTGCATAAATAAGGAGTGGGCAAAAGTAGGTTTACAGTTATGAGAATGCAAAACACAGCTTATTCTTGTATTATTATTTACTAAAGGCCTCTTGCAGAAAGATTTCTGCAATAGGGCTTCTTGTTGCAGTCTCCACTGCCCTGCCTGCTTCCCTGCCTTCTCCACAGCCCCACTTACTTGCTTCTCAGAACTTTCACTCCCTTCTGCAGGGGTTCACTTCTTTCTATGCATCTTCTGTCTTCAGTCTGGACTGGATATGCAAATTAACCGCCACCTTGGTTGGGTTAATTTGCATACTCCTCCTGATTGGCTGGTGAGCGTGGCTTTTGGTGTAGCAAAGGTACCGTCAATTTGCATGTTTTGCGTTTATTAGAGAGGATTAATTATTGTATTATTTATTTATATTACAACTGTAAAACTACTTTTGCCAACATCTGTAAATGAATAAATTAGGCTCTTTTGCTGAAGATTTAAAAAAAAAAGAGCAGGTAACACCATTCATTTGTTAGCAGATACTCTAGCACTTTCTGTCCTACAGACTGGAAATACAGCAGTGAACAAAACAGACCAGCAGAGAAGGTGGAAGCTATGTTCACCTGCTCCTGGCTCCAAACCGATTTACAGATAAATTATAGAACAATCAACCTGACTAAGCAACTGAAGGCTAACTGAACTGAAATATTATGACCAAGGACTTACACAAGAAGCCACACAGAGACTGGTAAGAAGGGCAGAGGTGGGGAAGGGCTGGCCCCCGCTCTTAGGTGCGATGGTGGCTGAGAAGCTGGAAGGATATCACAGATGCAAAGCTCCCTCCCTCTAGAAGTGGTGGGTGGGGTGGGGATCAGCCCCAAGCAGCAGGGATATCAACCCAGAACAGCAGAGATGGGAAGATCCCACATAGCATCTAGTGGTGAAAATCAGTGGGGATTCCATCCTCCTGGGAGACGAAGACGCCACCTTTCTGAGACAAACTCTTCCATTTTTCTAGCAGCAGCCTGGGGTGTGCACTGCCTCTCAGACTGTGGGGAGGCCTAGCTGCTGTACCCAGGCATCCAGCAGTGACCTTAAGGGCCATCTTCTTCTGGGGAAGCTTTTGGCAGAGACTCAGGCAGTGACTAAATGTTGTAGCTTGGGAAAGAGGGCCGGTCTCCCTCACCTCAAGCATGGGCAGGTGCTGGGGTGTGTGGCTACATCATGGGGTTCAGTAGCCACTCCTATTTCCCCAGTGAGCTCAACTCCCTCAACCCCTAGAAGGGGAAGAATTGCCTGTCCCCATCCTATAGACTGTGGGCACCACCTGCAATGGGAAACTGTTTGGATCAGTCCTACCAAGTCCTGGATACCCTGCCCTGTTGGGCTCAGTTCCATAGGAAGAAGGAAAAGTAGCTCAGTGCTGGAGCATTCAAAGTGTGAGTCCTTCAGAGGTTATTGTCTGGGACCAGGACAGAGTGCTTATCTCCCTCCTGTAGGTTGGGCTGGCATCACCCACAATGGGACACTCTTTTGGTCTGTCCCCCTGAGCCCAGGGTGGCTGAGCTTTCTCCTGCAGAGGGGCTGGCTGGATGCACCCAACCTGAACCTGCAGTGAGTCCCCATAAGCGGAACTAGAGGGGGAGATTATGGCAGAGGCTGAGTACTTTGATTCTAGATGAGGGGTCACTTTCCCCTCAGCGAGTGCCTGACTGCATGATCCCAAAGTGGAATACCTGCTAGCCATGTCCTCATGTTCCTGGTGGCCCTACACTGCTGTGCTTGCAAACTGTGGAAGGGGCTGTGGCTCATGGCCAGGCTGGGCCCACCCTACAGTCTTTCTTCAAAAGGTTCTGGAGGAAGACCAGGCAAATTCAGGGGGAGACAGAATAGCTGACAGGGGGAGGAAGACCTCAGGGAGCCATGGTCCTTTTACAGATCTGCCACCAGCTCCAAACTGCAAGAAACCAACCTTTTCACACAGACTGGCCCCTTCCACACATGCCAAGGTCCAATAGATGGAGCACAAACAGTGAACAGCCTGGTAGCTCAAGACGGATAGCCCAAGGCCAGTTATACAGAACATCTGACATTGACCTGTTCCCGAATCCTGCCCAAGTGGACCCAGAACCAACACAACCAGTGGTGGGCTACAGACCATACCAGAGCTTGAGGCAACTAGCCACACAAGTGGCACACACACAAGGGTGTTCTGGCAGGCTACCAGGCCCTACTGGGAACAACTCTGCTTCATGGAGCAGCCCTTGCACAGTGTCTCATACACAGTGATTTACTCTTAGAGTCAGCCAGCCTGAAGGGTTAACTCCATCCACAAAAGGGCCACTCAAGACTCAACTACAACAGGAGGGTGCACATTACCCACAAGAGACATTCCTGGAGCTCAGATGATCTGGAAGATTGTGCCACGGAGCCCCACAAGATGCTTTCATCATAAAGCCATCTTAACAAGTTTGGGAGTCACAACTGATCTACCTAATACACAGCAACAAAATGAGAGACAAAGAAATATGCCCCAAATGAAGAAACAAGACAAATTCCCAGAAAAAGATTTAAATAGAATGGAATAAATCAAAATACTAGATGCAGAGTTTAAAACAATGGTTATAAGGATTCTCAAAGACCTTAGAGGAAGAATGGATGATCTCAGTGAGAACTTAAACAAAGAGATAGTGAGCATTAAAAAGGATGTAGAAACCTTAAAAAAAGAACAAGTCAGAAATGAAAAATACAATATCTCAAATAAAGAATACTCTAGAATAGGAGTAGGGTGTTGGAAGCCACCCATTGCTTTCATTAGCAGAGAGGTATGGACAAGGAACCCAGAAGACTGGTCAACCTTGAAGCTCTGAAAAGTCAGAGCCAAACACCCACTGTCTAGTTGAGACAAAGGGACCTAAGCAACTTCCACCTTTTAGTTTTATGTAAATCCTTGCTGATTGGCTATTATTGGAATTGCCTGCCTAAGGGCCATGGGTGTATCCCATAGTCTTAATAAAAGGGATAGTAAGGCTAGAGTGTGGTGGAATTCTTCTCCTTGAGTTGGGCTCCCACATGGCCCCCAATATTTCCAAATTAATATTTTCTAGTCTCATTTGTGTGAGGCCTCCTCTAGAGCCCAAACCCTGAACCTGAATGCTGAACCATGTGGGACATGGGGAGGAACACTCGCAACTGGTAGCCCAACATGGGACACTCACAGTAGGGAACCTTTTTTCTACCAAGGGCCACTGGATATTTATAGCATCATTCACAGGCCATACAGAATTATCAACTTAATTTGGTCTAACATTTAATGTTAGAGTTAATTAAATGTTAGCTAAATTTGGTCTAACATTTAATTAACTCACCCCCAATGCCTTGGCAGAGCCAGACCAAATGATTTTGCAGGACTTACCCTACCTGTAGGCCAGATATTCGCCACTCCTTCTCTAGAATAAATCAACAGCAGGTTAGATGAAACAGGATTGAATCAGCAATTTAGAGGACAAGTTAACAGTATGCACCCGAGTAGATCATAAAAAAGTAAAGAGAATTTTAAGAAATGAGAAATGAGGAAAGTCTAAGGGACCTTTGGGACAACATCAAGCATAAGAACATCTACATCATAGGAGTACCAGAAGAAGAAAGTGAGCAAAAATGGAGAACCCGTTTGAAGAAATAATGGCTGAAAACATTCTTAACCTGGTAAAGGAAAAAGTCACACAACTTCAGAGAGCACAGAAAGACCATTCAAGATGAACCCAAAAGAGACGCACACCAAGACACATCATAATTAAAATGGCAAAGGTTAAAGTTAAAGACAGTATCTTAGAGATAGTTGGTTTCTGACAAGGGAATTCCCATAAGGCTGTCAGCTGATACATCAACAGAAACACTTCAGGTCAGGAGGATGGCATTAAATAGTCAAAGTTATTAAAAAACAAGTACCTATAATCAAGGCTACTCTATCCAGCAAGCAGGGCTTTAATTTAAAATTGAAGTTGAAATAAATAGCTTCTCAGACAAACTAACAAACAAAAAGGTTAAAGGAGTATGTTACTACTAACCCAGTATTGCAAGAAATATTAAAGGGCCTGCTTTAAGAAGAAGAAGAAAGGGGAAGAGAGAGGAACATAGGTATAAATAATAAAATGGCAATAAATAACCACCTAACAATAATACCTTGAATGAAAAGAAATTAAATTCTCCAAACAAAAGACAGGAAAACTGAATGGATAAGAAAGCATGACACATACATATGCTATCTACAAGAGACCCACCTCAGAACAAAAGATACACATAGACTGAAAGTAAAGGGATAAGAAAAAAATCATTTCATAAAAATGAAAGCAAACAAAAAGCTTGGGTACCTTTGTTTTGAAGTCTATTTTGTCAGGTATAAGTATTGCTATCCCACTTTTATTCAACATAGTATTAGAAGTCATAGTAACAGCAATCAGACAAGAAGAAGAAATAAAAGGCATCTAAATTTAGTAAGGGGGGAACTAAAACAGTCATTATTTACAGATGACATATTATACATAGAAAACCCTAAAGACTCCACCAAAAAACTAATAAATCTAATAAATGAATTTGGCAAAGTAGCAGGATACAAAATTTTTCAGAAATTGGTAGCATCTTTATAAACCAATAATGAACTATTGAAGAAATTAAGAGCACAATCCTATTTATTATTGCAACAAAACAAATAATGTACCTAGGAATAAATTTAATCAGAGAGGTGAAATACCTATACTCAGAAAATTATAGGACATTGAAGAAAGAAATTGAGAAGATACAAATAAGTAGAAGCATATACTTTGTTCATGGATTGAAAGAACTAACATTATTAAAATGTCCAAGCTACCCAAAGCAATCTATAGATTCAATGCAATTCCCATTGCATTGGCATATTTCACAGATCTAGAACAAATATTTAAATAATTTATATGGAACCAAAACAAAGATCCTATATAGCCACAGCAATCCCGAGAAAGAAGAACAAAGCTGAAGGTATTACAATCTTGCTGGTGGATATCATCTTCTTTCATGGAATTGCAAGGAAGGCATTCTAGAGACCCATGTATGGGAGGGTGTGGCATGGTGCTAGATGCAAATTCAATAGAGTGCCCCAGGGTTCCCAATGCCTCATCTCTGTCTGCCCCACCATGGAAAAAGTCCATTCGGGCCCAGAAATAGACCAGGGTCCAGACAACTTGTGCCATTGGTTCAGTTCATGTCCCTGTCCCAATCTGGCTAGCTTAGCATGGTGCTGTGCTCAGGCCCACACAGTCTGCCCTGTGCCCCAGGCAGCTGGCAGGACCACATGGTTGCTATGGAGAGAAAATGCATGCACAAATAGAGCCATGTCACTGTAAGAGAAAGCAGAAGAAAGAGAGAGAGAGAGAGAGAGAGAGAGAGAAAGAGAGAGAGAGAGAGATCTTGCCTTTGTTGGCTCAGGTTACATTGTTTGGCCTTGGGAAGGACCCAGAGCTTCTTCAGACTAACCCATCAACTTCCCAAGCGTTTATGGCTTTGTGCTGGGCTGGCCCTCAAACCAATCTGTTTTCTAAATCTTCCAGGGTTCTATGCCTCTTAACCAATCTGATCCATTTCCCAGGCTAGACTCAGAGTCCTCTATGGTTGTCATCTTGGCTCTGACCTCCATCCATTCTCTGGGGGTGTCGACTGGGGAACCTGAAAAGTCATCCTCCATGGAGGGGTGTTAATCTCCTTTTAGGGCAATGCTGTGTTCCTTGGGGTTGGTGAATCTGTATCTTCCTGATTGAACAGGCCATGCTCCATAGTTTGTTGTGCTTAATAATGTCTAATTCTCTTTGCTTTCTTCCTTTATTAATATTTAACTACTTACACTAATAACAATACCTGACATTAAAAACTATGACAAGACCATTATAATCCAAACAGCCTGGTACTGGCAAAGAACAGGCACATCAACCAATGGAACAGAACAGAGACCCCAGAAATTGGCCCACACCTTTATGGTAAGTTAACATTTGACAAAGGAGGCAAGAGCATACAGTGGAGTAAAGACAGTCTCTTCAATAAATGGTGTTGGTGAAGTTGGACAGGTATGAAACTAGTCGACCAACTTAGACTATACACAAGAATAAACTCAAAGTAGATAAATACTTAAATGCAAGTTGCAAAAACCATAAAAATCCTAGAAGAAAACATAGGCAGTAAAATCCCAGACATCTCTCATAGCAATATTTCTGCCGATATGTCTCCAAGGGCAAGAGAACCAAAGGGGGAAAAAATAAACAAATGGAACTACATCAAACTAAAAAAGCTTCTGTGCAGCAAAATCATCAACAAAATGAAAAGGAACTCACTGAATGGGAGCACATATTTGCTAATGATGCATCTGACAAGGGGTTAATTTTCAAAATCTAGGTGTCCCAAAATATGTATACACACACTTTGAGTAATTATAATAAAGGCAGTGACTATTAACATATATTTCATTTTCAAACTTGATCTATCAGCTGTTAAAGGGTGCATACATTTCTCAGGATACCCTGTATATAAAGAACTCATACGACTTAATAGCTAGAAGACTAACAAATCAATTTAAAAGTGGGCAAAGGACCTGAATAGGCACTTCTCCAAAGAGGACCTACAGATGGCCAGGAGACATATGAAAAGATAATCATCACTGATCATCAGCAAAATGCAAATTAAAATTACAATAAGGTACCATCTCACACCAGAATGGCTTCATCAACAAATCAACAAACAACAAGTGCTGGTGAGGATGTGGAGAAAAGGGAACTCTCGTGCACTGCTGGTGGGAATGCAGACTGGGGCAGCCACTGTGGAGAACAGTATGGAGTTTCCTCAGAAAATTAAAAATGTATCTGCCTTTTGGCCCAGTGATCTCACCTCTGGGAATATATCCTAAGAATCCTGAAGCACTAATTTGAAAGAATATATGCACCTTTATGTTCATTGCAGCAATATTTATAACAGCTAAGATCTGGAAACAGCCAGAGAACCTATCAGTAGATGAGTGGATAATAAAAGCTGTGGTACATTTTACATAATAGAATACTACCAAAAGGAAAAAAAAAGGAAATCTTACCCTTTGTGACAGCATGGGTGAACCTGAAAATTATTATCCTAAGTGAAATAAACCAGTCAGAGAAAGACAAATACTATGAGATCTCACTTATATTTGGAATCTAATGAACAAAATAAACTAACAAATAACATAGAAACAGTATAGATACATACAACAGCCTGACAGTTTGTCAGTAAGGAGGGGCAACTGGGTGGAAGGAGGTGAAGGAGTCATCCAAAAACATACGTAACAGAGCCACAGACACGGACAGCAGTGTGGAAACAGCCAGAGAGGAAGAGGCTGGGCTGGGTGGAGGTGGGCCACAGTGGGGAATGGGGATGGAAAGAGACTTGGCTTGGGTGATGAGCACAGGGTGTAGTGTGCAGATGATGTTTTATTGAGCTGTACATGTGAAACCTGTATGTTTTTTGAGCCAATGTTACCCCAATAAATCAAATTAAAAACACACACCAGCCAGCATGGTCCAGTAGGTTATGGTTTGATCTGGTCAGGGCACATGCCCAGGTTGTGGGCTCGATCCCCAGTGTGAGGTGTGCAAGAGGCAGCTGATCAATGATTCTCTCTCATTATTGATGATTTTTATTTCTCTCTCCCTTGTCCTTCCTCTCTGAAATCAATAAAAATATATTTAAACACACACACACACACACACACACACCAAAATTCCCATTTTCTTGAGGACTGAGGCTTAAAATAAACTAATAAGTTTATAACAAATATTACAATGTCCCATTCACTATGAATACCAATAATGAAAATATAAGAGGAATGGAGAGACTGAGAGGTTGGCAGGGAAGGCAGGGTGCATTTCAGACTGAGTGACCAGGGAGGATCTCTTTGAGGAGGTGACCACTCTCCAGAGACCTGTGTGAGCATTTGGGCTAAACTGGGAGGCGTCTGGTGCAAGAGCATGACAGTAAGAAGAACAGCAAGTGCAAAGGCCCTGAGGTCAGAGGTGCCAGTGTTGTTGGAGGAAAAGCAAGAAGGCAATGTGGCTGAGGGGGGTGGGTAAGCCTAGGCATGACAAAGGATAAAGTGAGAGCGGTGGCAGCCCACTTAGACTCATCCGGTTTAATCCTCAGTGGGAAGGAGGCCACTGCAAGAGTGTTCTTTAAAGCTTTTTAAATGATCGCGGCACCTTTGCAAATGATTCCAGCCACAGCAGGCAAAAAGGCCTGAGTGACATTGAGAACACGGGCCAGCAGGGTGAGCCTAGTGTTCCAAGACTCCGGCCAAAGGGCCTTCAGAAACTGGCGTCTTTGCGGTGTGGCAGCGCAAGTCCTCTGGCTCCCTGCGGAGGGAGTAAAGCGCTCTTCTGGGCCTCCTCCTAGACCTGGAATTGGTTTGTTTTCTGTCTTTTGTCACAAACATCCTGCTGCCTTCGCTGTATTCCTGGTAATGGCACCTTTCTGTTTTGTTGTTATATTTTCATCTGCTTAGTACAGGCGGCTTGTCTATTTGGCCCCACAAATCACTGGCTATCATCACAGTCAATGGTCTATGTCCAGCCAATTTCACAGACAAACACCTCTCCCCCGGCCCCAGAGCCGGTGTGGGGAGTCTGAGTTACAAAGTCAATAAAATGCATTCAGGGAATTGCTGGGCCTGTCGGCCTACCAGATGAGATTAAAACCTCCAAGTTCAGGACAATGCATCATTTAACACAGCTAGGGCGGCAGGCAGGCTATAGAAATGCCAGCTGGGGAGGGACAAGCCCGCTGGGAGGGGATTTATTGGAAGACAAACAAGACTAATTGATTAATGACCTCCCGTGCCTTTCCCTGGATGGCCTGGGAACTGGCCTCAGAGTATATTTCATTGGTCACTTTGGAGAGCAGACAATTCTTCATAGGGAGGTCTAGAACAAAATGCAAGGCATTTTATCAGGACCTTTTAAATTAAGTTTCTCTCACTGCCGAATGAATGTCTTTGTTTTAGGTGTTATAGGCCGGCTTACCTGGAGCACAGGCCTGGCAGAGGGAGAAAGCAGGCTGCGAGGCAGCTGACCCGTGGAGAGCAGAGCAGGGACTAAGGCTTGGGCCAGGCCTCTGTGCCCACAAGGGCCACTCCTGGCTGACGATGTCCCGGGGAGTGCGACCTGGGGGCCGGGAGCGTCTGGGCTGGGGTGCCGGTAGCCAGCACTCCTGCAGCTGGTGGAGACCAGTCCTGGAGCAGCTGGCATTTCAGAAAATACAACACAAAGGAGAAAACAAAACCTGACCCAGAACCCACCTGAGAAAGGATTGTTACCATTTTGGGGTGCATGGTCTTAATCTTTTATATCACACAGATTCAAGTAGGTACAGAAATGTTTATGGTGTGTGCACACAGACACACACACATACACCCACGTACCTATGTGCAAAAGGAGTCACTGAGGATTCAAAGATGTGGTGAAACTTGAGGGGGTAAACAAATCACTGGGCCTGCAGATTGGACCCCATTAGACTGACTGGGGGCAGCCAGTGATAACCAGCGAGCAGGGAGCAGTGGCAGCACCTCACAGGCCGGGCTCCCATGTCTCTGAGGAGCCCAGGATCTTACAGACGGAAACGGGGTTAGAAGAGGCCAGCCCCTCCTCGCCCAGGGAGTGCTGCCAGGTAGACCGAGGGCTCTCAATTACGTTCAGATCTCAGAGATGCATGTTCAGAGACGCTTAGACCCCAAAACCGTCTATTGTCTAAATTAAAATTCAACTGTGTGAGCTGTAATTTTTATTTGCTACATCTGACAACTGGCATTTGGACCCAAATCTGTCTGACTTTAGAGAGATTCTTCAGACCTTTTAAGGCCAGTGCGCCAGAATGCTAGAGGCCTCCGAGAAGTTAGCGTGTGTGTGCCTGCGTGTGCGTGTGCATGTGCATGTGTGCACAGAAATGGAGACAGGAAGGAGGAGGAATCTTGCACCTCTGCCCCCAGCTGCCTAAAGACAGCAGCGGTGAGGTGAGGGCTCTTTGGCGCTGCTCCATCCGCAGGGAAATCAGTGATCTAGTTAGAGCCTCAGTGCCTGCTGCTGGGGTGGGGCCATCTCAGCGGAGCTGTAAATGGGCAACAATTTTCACTCATGATGGAGCCCCAAGAAACTGCGCCATGCCTTGCCAGCAGGAGGCTGCGTAAGCCTTCCTTTTGGCTGGCTCATGTGGGGTGGCACTGGCCATGGCCCGGGTGCCGGTTGGGGGGGGGGGAGTCCTGCACACCCTTCATCTGCTCCTACCCACTGGGTCTGTGCCCCTGCAGTCCGCATCTGCATCTGGAGGGAGGCGCCTGGGATTGCAGGCAGGCCACGGCCTGAAGGCCGGGCCTGGTGTTCTCGCCGCAGGTCCAGCCTGGCCGGATTATGGGACCCAGGCCCCCTGGAGCAAGGCTGCGGGAGCCTCCCCTGCCTGTGACCTCGTAGCTAACTCATTCTGTTCCTCACCGCACCTTTTTGAAAGGGGAGATGGTAATGCAACCTGAGGGGATAAACAGTAAACAAATCACTGTGTGGGCTGCCTATTGGGCCCACAAAACGCAGTGGCAGTAATCAGATCAGCATGGACAGGGATTGAGGCAGCAGCAGCACGCACCGCCCAGGCCGGTCTGCCCATCTCTTGAGGAGCCCGCACAGGCGTGGCCCAGAGTGACTGCCAGCAGCCCTCACTGTGGCTCTATGTTAAAATGCAGGACAGACTGTATGTACAGACTGTGAAGTTCTCACACATAATGCATGCTTAGTAAACGGCATATCTTTACTATTATATTGCGTATAATTATTAATACTAATAAGCCACACGAGAAAGGCCTTTATAACTTTAAGACAAAGTTACCTGGCTGTAAACTCTGTCCATTTCCCTAGCTCCCGTCTCTTGAGGCTAAACAAAACAGAACACTCTCACAGCCGCCGGGATGTGCCCTCCCAGGGTGCCCTGCGGTGTGTCCCTCAGACGAGAGTGCAGGGTTCCTTTCTCTCTTTCTGACACCCAGTCTCGCTAACCTGGGCTCGCTGACACGCATCTCCTGAAGGAGAACCGAGCCTGTCAGAGCCCCGGCCTCAGCTAACCTGGGCACACACACGGGCCGGTGAGCAGCAGGCCCTCGGCCAGCAGCGCCGGCTCTCACGGTCCCCAGCGAGCCACACAGACTCCAGGCACCGAGGAGTGGCTGGCAGCTCCTGGTTTAGCCCTGCATCAGGCCCGGGCCTCGGCATCGCCTCCTGCTGACACATTCTGAGTGGGTGGCTTTCGCACACATGCTACCACTGGACATCCAGCTAGAAACATCTATGAGAGAGAAACATCGATCAGCTGCCTCCTGCACACTCCCCACTGGGTATGTGTCCCAACCAAGGTACATGCCCTTGACCGGAATCAAACCTGGGACCCTTGAGTCTGCAGGCCAATGCTCCATTCACTGAGCCAAACCAGTTAGGACTGTCCAATATGCTAAAGAAAAACCCCTATCTAATAAAGAGAGAATATGCAAGGGAGGGCATTTGGGGGTGACTGGGGTTTCAGAGGAGGGCAGTTAGGGATAATCAGGCTGGAAGGGGAATGATTCGGGGGTGATCAGGCTGGCAGGTAGAAGTGATTAGGGGCAATCAGGAAGGCAGGCAGGCTAATAGTTGGGATCCAGCAATCCTAGACTGTGAAAGAGATATCTGACTGCCCATAGATTGGGCCTAAACAGGCAGTCAGACACCCCTTGAGGGGTCCCAGATTGGATCAGGTGCAGGCTGGGCTGTGGGACACCCCCCTCCCTTGTGCACAAATTTGGTGCACCCGGCCTCTAGTTTCTAATACGAGCTCAGGTCTGGGAAAGAATTTTTCTGCTGCCAGGGACCAGGCTTTCCATCTTTCTTCCCAGGACCCTGGAGCTGTGTAGCCTCCTCACGGAGGCCCACTGGGGTGCGGAGGTGCGTGCTTTGTTCCTCAGAAGGAACAGGAGAGCTCCCAGGAACAGCACGTGCTTCCTTTAGGTGAAAGGACACTTCAGGGGGTCGGAGAAGAGAAGGAGTCTGCAACCCTGCTGGCCTTCGAGGTCAGGGATTGGCCTAGAAACCCCAAGCCCAAAGAGCACTAAGAATGAAGCAAGCAAATAATAGCTCCCTGTTTCAGGAAGTGCCTCTTCCAATGGGGGCCAAGCTAAACTGCTTGGTTAACTGCTCTGAACAATTTTGGAAGTTTTAAAATATCTGGTGGGAAAAGATAGTTTTTTTTGGTTCCCAGAGTTTTACTTTATTTGAGGTCGTGAAAACAGGTTAGGAGTCCCTTCATCAATACAAACTGGTTTGGAAAGAGCGGTTGGGAAGCTCCTTAGGCATGGGGGATGGGAGGGGGCCCCGAAGTGAGTGGTAAAAAACGACAGTTTGTGAAACTCGAGCATGTTGCTGGGTCCTCGGGGCAAAGGTGTTGCCTTCCTGGGTCTCATAGTTCCAGCACTTTAGGGGAAGCCCAGGCGAGCAGAGCAGGCCTGGCAGCACATTGCCAGAACTTCTGTGAACTAGAGACCAGGGTAGAGAGTGGTAACTGGACAGCACGGTGATTCTGGAAGAATGCATGTGTGACACGGCTGAGTCCATGGTCTGTATAAAGGAAACTGAGGCCTGATCAGGTAACAGGTCTGCTGCCCATTGCTATGAGCACAGGCTGAGCTGTTTTCTAGGAGTGCGGGGGTTGGTTTTTGTGGACGTCCAGTCATTGAATCCTGCTGGTAGGACTGGGGCATTTCCAGCCAGATGCCTCCCTCCCTGGAGGGGAGAGTTTTGGAGGCTGTCTTTCGTGGATTGACCTGGGTCACAACTGTGACAATTAGGGGGTCTATGCACCTGTGACGTAATCCTGACCCCTCCTAGCAACAGCTGACAGTCCAGAGGCGGACACTTAACCCAAGCTAAACCAATGAGCTTCTCCTCTGGGAGTCTGGAGTTTTGTAAGGAAGAGGTCAAAGGTCACACTATGTCACAGTCCTGCTCTGAAGCAGCAGGTCCCCCACATGCCCACAGTCAGCAAGGGCAGGCTCGGTCAGGAGAGGGCGAGGCCCGAGGCTCTGCATCCAGCTCGTGTCCCGAGAGGCCCTTGCTGCTGGCTCCTGGACTGCATTCTGAGAAGCGAGGGCCTCCTTCTTTTTCTGATAGAACATTTTGATTATATACCCCAATAATTGTACATTCATTTATTTCCAAATTATACAAATATGATAGTTACTGTTATGTATATTCTAGAACATACAAAAATAAAAAAATTAACATGAGATAAAACTAAGTAGAAATAGAAATTTGAATATATTGTCCTGTATCTCAGTGGGTGGTTTGTCTCCCCCCCACACACAACCCCCCTGGCTTGTGCACACCACTCTGGGGGCCACGGCTCCGGAGGTAGGGCGCGCAAAACCCTGCTGAGAGCCTTCACGTTTTCCTGGCTTCTGTCTTCCAGGGTTTTCCCAATGTGTTTCTGTTACTTGCAGCCAAAGGAAGTTCACTGGACTGAATATTTGTGCCCCACCCCTAAATTCATATGTTGAAACTCTAATTCCAATGTGATGGCATTTGGAGGCCAAGGTCAGGCCTAAGAGGAGTAGGGAGGCTGCGCTTGGGAAGGTGAGTCAAGGAGCAACAGGACTATGGAGCATGAAATTGACCAGGGCAAGGGGGTTAGTGCTCAGGCGCTAGACAGTATGAGGGCATCCCAGGCCTCTTTTCATGCTTCGTGCCACCTGCAGGGATGGGCAGCAGTGCCTAGCAAAGGCATCTGTCTCTCTTCTGCAGGTAAACGATGAGAGCTGATCTCAGGCCAGCCCACTTTACGGTCAGGGAAGAGATGGGGAAGACCCATGCTCTAACACTAATAGAATCCTCCAAAATAATGCCCAGAGGAAGGTGACTCAGCATGGTACTGATTCCACGAGAGGGAGACTGCCCCCCCCCCCAAAAAAAAATTTTTTTTAATATAAAAGGCAAACAAGCATATGAAGAGATGCTCAAGTTCATTAGTAATGAGAGAAATTCACATTATAACAACAACAAGGTATCACTGTACATCTATAGACTGGAAAGCTCATTTTGCTGTGTTCTGGGTGGGGAAGAGTGGTTTTAGGAGCTTCCATCCTGGGCGTGCAGACCAGCGCAGGTGCTGGGAGCACCCGAGCGGCCCAGGGCAGCCTCGCTGTCAACGAGACTGAAGGATGTTGTGAAGGCGTGACTAACAGGGAACTGTGTTCAGCTCCACATTCTATGTTCAGAAGGCAGCTGACACTTAGCTCTAGGCCATTAATGCCATTAATGTAGATCCACTTTTACCAGAGTTTCTTGCTTTTTAAGAAAAGCTGAAAGTGTTGGTTCTTGTGTTAAATGCCTTGATTTGCACTTTGATTTTATGTTTTGTTAATTTATTTTTTTATTAATGTATTATATTGTGTACATATCTTACCATTGCCCCCCCCCTCACCTCCCATTCATGCCCTCCCTCCCAGAGTTCTGTGTTCGTTGGTTGTATTCATGCATACCAGTCCTTCGGTTGTTCTCTTATCTCCCCCCAGGTCTCCTTCCCCTCGCTGCTGTCATTTGACAATCTGCTTGTTTTATGGTGTCTATCTTATGATCACATGAATAGAATCTGCTCCTCATTGGGCAGTCTGCTTGTTTTATGGTGGCTATCTCAGGACCACACGAATAGAGTCCGCTCTTCCTCTGGTTTTCACCTCCCCTCCCCCTGGGTCCCACTGCTTCCCCTGGGACACACGGCTCACCCAGGGCATATGGCCCCCTGGACATATGGCTCACCCAGGGCACACGACCCCTCTCGGGCGCTGGGGTCTCGTATTGGAGGGGCCACGCTAGCTCCTTGCTAGCAAGGCAGGCAGGCTGGGACGGTTGCAGGTGGGCTGACATGGCTGCAGGCGGGTAGACCGCCCTCAAAGGTGTCTCGTTCGGTGCGGAAGTGGAGCATCTGCGGATGCGGAGGCTAAGTTCTGAGGCCGCCCACTCTCTGAGCCCAGGGCGTAGTGAGCTCTGTTCTCAGTGGATTTCCTTTATTTGCAGTGGTGGTGGCGGGTGGCGGTGGCTGGTGTGGCAGCGACGGTCACTCCTGTGGTTCAATTTCCACTGTAGTTTTAAAGTTCACATGGCAGCAGTGGCGGGAGCTTCGGCTCGGCCATGCGGCCGCTGAGGGAGGACTCGCCAGGGCTGCTAACGGAAGGTGCCGTGCTGGCTCCTCACCAGCACGGCAGGTGTGCTGGGAAGGTTGTGGGCGGGCTGAGATGGCTCCGGGTAGAGAGACCACCCTCAATGGTGTCTCCTTTGTTGCGGAAGCAGAGCTGCTGTGGACGCAGAGGCTAAGTTCTGAAGCCACACTCTCTCTGAGCCCGGGGCGTAGTGAGCTCTAATTTCGGTGGATTCCAATTCATGGGGGCGACGGTGGCGGGTGCGGCAGTGATGGTAGCTCCTGTGTCTCAATTTCCCCTGTAGTATTAAAATCCACATGGTGGTAGTGGCGTAAGCTTTGGAGCCAGCTGCTGGCGGTGGCAGCAGAAAGACTCACTGGGGCACAAAGGGAAGGCGCCGCGCCAGCTCCCCACCAATAAGGTGCCTGCGGAGACTGGGCCCAGCTGGCCGCAGGCTGGGAGATGCCACAACAGCTCCTCGGGATGGTTGTGGGCAGGCGCCGAAGGTCCCATAACAGCTCCCTGGTTCCCATGGTGGCCGGTGGGCTGGCCCAGTCCTTGGGCCCCAGGGCGGAGCGAGGTCTGGCTTCCCTCATTCCGGGTGGCAGCATCTCCGGCACGTCCAGTTCGCTGTAGTTTTAAACTCCACATGGCAGCAGCAGTGCCCTGCTTGGTGTCTAGTTGTAGCCTTCCCATTTCTGGGCCGAGCTGGCTGTGGGCAGGGAGACGCTGTGCGATCTCCTCACCAGCACAGCAAGCACGGGGGCTGGGCTGAGCTGGCTGGGGCCGGGAGACACTACACCATCTCTTCGCCCGCACACGAGTGCGGGGGCTGAGCAGAGCTGGCTGCGGACAGGGAGACGCTGCGCCCGCTCCTCTCCAGCACTGCAGGCGGGCTGGGATGGCTGCGGGCAGGGGGGTCGTGCTCACAGGCTTCTCATCCAGGCAGGGGCCGAAGGCGAGGCGGAGTCCCACCTCAGCTCCCATGGCTGCCGGCGGGGCTGGCCCACTCCCTGGGCCCCAGGGTGGAGAGAGGTCTGGCTTCCCTCATTCCTGGCGGCAGCGTCTCCGGCAGGTGCGGTTTCACCATAGTTTTAAACTCCACATGGCAGCAGCGGCGCCCTGCTTGGTGTCTAGTTGTAGCCTTCCCATTTCTGGGCCGAGCTGGCTGCGGGCGGGGAGATGCTGCACGATCTCTTCGCCAGCACAGCAAGCGCGGGGGCTGGGCCGAGCTGGCTGCGGACAGGGAGACGCTGCGCCCGCTCCTCTCCAGCACTGCGGGCGGGCTGGGATTGCTGAGGGCCGGGGTGGCTGCAGACAGGGAGGTCGCACTCACGGGCTTCTTGTCCAGGCAGGAGCCGAAGGCGAGGCGTAGGCCCACATCAGCTCCTGTGGCGGCCAGCAGGGCTGGCCCAGTCCCTGGGCCCCAGGGCGGAGCGAGGTCTGGCTTCCCTCATTCCCGGCGGCAGCAGTTCTGGCAGGTCCAGTTTCGCTATAGTTTTAAACTCCACATGGCAGCAGCGGCGCCCTGCTTTGTGTCTAGTTGTAGCCTTCCCATTTCGCCAGCTTTCCTATGGGTCTGGTGCGATCTCTTTCGATTTTATCTGTTGTTTTTTTCCAAATTGTTGAGGAGATGGCGGCCCAGGAGACTTCCTAGGCCGCCATCTTGCTTTAGTTCCTGATTTTATGTTTTGAATGATGGCAACCATTCTTTCAAATACAAAAGCATACGAGGGCCAACATGTGCAGGTCTAAGAAGACACGTCGGTGAGGTGGGTGTGCCCTGTGGGACTGTTTGCACCCTTGATGTTTGTGTCTTTGCAAAGAGCATGTGCCCACCGAGTGAGGAGAGGGCAGGCATCAGCCAGGCTCCACCTGGAACACAGATGGCATTAAATCTGTGTCATCTGAGAAGGATTTATTGAGGAAAACCGATGGCAAAGGCAAAGGTGTGGGTAAGAAGGCAGGGCCTTGGGAGAAGGGGCGCTCGGGGCTGGTGACAGTGGAGTGTCACCGCCTTTGCCCCAGAAGGGCAGGGAGGGAGAGTTGTACAGAACAGACCTCTCTGAGGGTCACTTTTCCTTGAGGGACATGGCCAGCCCAGGATTACCGCTCAAAGAGAACCAGATAAATAAGTGTCCTGACCTCCTTCCTTCCTGCTCCTGGGGCCTCCCCTTGAGCAAACCCAGCTGGCACTGAGAGGACCCAGACACCCTGGATGTAGTGCATTCGCCCAGCCTCTGGGGCAGAGAGCAGGTGGAGGGGGGGGGGAGGAGGACTGCAGGGACAAATGGAGACATCTGGCAGAGGCAGTGGAAACAACAGATGTTTGAGGATTTCTTTAAAAAATTTGTTTATTGATTTCAGAGAGAGGAAGGGAGAGGGCTAGAGAAACAGAAATATCAGTGATGAGAAAGAATCATTGATCAGCTGCTTCCTATGTGGCACCTACCCGGGCATGTGCCCTGGCCCTGAACTGAACTATGACCTACTGGTTCATAGATTGATGCTCATAATGGGGTCGAGGGTGCTGTTTGAGGATTTCTAAGGCTTCTTTGGTCAGGTCCAAACTCTCACCGTAGCTTTCCACATAGTCAAGTCACCATCCTACCCACATTTCACCCAGGGGAAGAGAGGCCTGGGAAACTGGGATGCCACCAGGGAGCTGGCCAGTGGGCAGCTCAGGCCCGGGGAGAGGACCCATTCTCTGCTAAGGGACAGAGAATTGCAAGTGCAGGAGGCTTGTCAGCAGCTCCACAAAAACGGATCTGCATCTACTTTGTTCCTTGATGTATCCAAAGCAACCCAAACAGTGCCTGGCATGCAGTTAATGCTCAACAGATAACCTGCTGAATGAAGGAGATGCTTGGGCAAAGGGTGGCCATCTGGTTATATTCTCCATGGAGAGCCATCCCGCTGTGTTTCTCAGCACGCAGGCCTCCCGGGATTGTTGAAGTGTTCTCATCTTGTTAGGAATTGCTCTTGGAGGAGTCCCAGCATCAGAAGGGCCTGAGTGGATAAACCACACCCCAGTATCACTCTGGGGTTCCCTGGCTCCAAGAAAAGCCCCTTGCCCAGCTGTCTCCTTCTCCCCAGCAAGAAATAACTCAGCATGAATGGCTTGTGTCTCTGCATATTTCCTGCTTGGCAAGTCAACCAGCAGTTGGATTAGAGGATTAGGCACTAAGTGACTGGCTGTGAGAGATGCTGCTGGGAGGACTGGAGCAGGCAGCAGGGAAGGGGCTGAGCTGACTGAGGCAGGTCTCAGGCCTTGGTCCTGGAGAAGCCCTGAGCAATGGGAAGAGATAGACCTATCTCTCTTCTTCCTGAAGGTCCAGCTTGGCTGGTATTCTAACTTTGTTTTGAGGATTGCTAAACCAAAACAAAGAATTAGAAGCTTGATCTCATTCAGTGACTCAATATTCCTTAAACCCTTCCTATGCACCAGGCACTGAGGACAGGACAATGGGTAGCACTAACATTCTTATCACCCTTGCCTGAGTGCACTTGCTGAGAGTATGTATCAGAGGCACATAGAACTGTCATAATGCGGATTCTGGGCCACGTGTCTGGATATTGTGAATAGTAAGTCCAGAGCTGGGACTCAAAATCTGCATGTTTAAAAGCAAGCACCCTGAATGGCTTTGATGTGGTAGGGCCCAGCCATACCTTTACAACCAACTGGTCTACCAAGAATCGTGCACGTCAAGAAAGAGTTCCCAGTCCAGAAAACTAGCACCCTGATTGCTTCCCCAAACTGGAATTCCGCCTCATCTTCAGCTCATGATGTTCTCAAAAAGGCAGAACAGAAGAAAAATCTCACATTGGCAAAATGACCCTTGAAATTGGTTAGGATGGCGCCATGTGATCTTTGAGAAAGACCAGTCCAGCCAGTTTCCCTCCACGCCAGGTGAAAGTCTCTGTTTCTGCAGCAGACATCCAGTGAATGGCCAGGCCAGAGGTTCTGCTGTTTAAGAAGGTGCCAGCCTTGCCAAAACTGGTTTGGCTCAATGGATAGAGTGTCAGCCTGCGGACTGAAAGGTCCCAGGTTCGATTCTGGTCAAGGGCATGTACCTTGGTTGTGGGCACATCCCCAGCAGGGGATGTTTGTCTCTGATCGATGTTTCTAACTCTCAATCCCTCTCTTCCTCTCTGTAAAAAAAAAAAAAAAATATATATATATATATATATATATATATATATATATATATATATTTGATTTTTTTTTAAGGTGCCAGCCTTTAACTACTCAGCACAGTGCAGCAATCTCTCTACGAGGCACACAGGGAGCAGCAAGCTTGAGGCCACATGTCAAGCTCACTCTGGGGTAACACGTATTGAAGGAAGTGGCAGAAAGTATTGCCTGTGTTATTTAAGTTATTTCTTTTTCTTAAGTTTTTTTTTTTAAACCAATGATTTAGATATGCAGAAATTCCATGTGCATGTGATAAAGTGGAACAGACCATGACAGATGTCTGCCACTTGCAGTTCCCCGTTTTGAGAAAGCTCAGTGTCCACCCCCCCCCCACTCCCTCTGAAGACTCCCAGGCTCTTGCACCCAGGTCACATGCTGCACAACCTTCAGGACTCTATTCACACAGGCTGCAGTGTGAATGGCACCCCCACTTGGGCCCTCATTGTACCCAAAGGCATGCAGGCAACTCCCAGTCTTTGATTGGGTAGATGGGGAGTACACTTGTTTCGGTGCTTTCAAACAGTACAAAGTGAAAATGCAGAAAAAAGAAACACCCAAGAGAATGTGAGTATTTGTATTTCCAATTACATGGAACATGCATTCCTCACCAGCAAGAGTGCCAATTTTGTTATTCTGAGTTCCTCTGAAATTGGCCCAAGCCCCTCAGGCACTTCTTGCCTAGTTCCACTTGTTGCCATGGGATAATTGGTCTAAAACTGATTACTGGGTCGCTAATTATGCGTCCTATTGACTGTATTTCAGCTCAGGGAAGCAATTAAAAAATTCGCCCTGATAAATCAGGGGTAATTAAGAGATCTTAAATTTTGTCAAGAGATTAATTATTAAGAAATCCAGAACAAATCAATGTGTACTCCAGGAGGGGGAAGAAGGGCTCAGCCATTGGAGCTGGAGGTTATGTGGGCCATTCATTCACTCACCAAATGTTTGCTGAGCACCTACATGGTGTCAGGGCCTCCCACTGGAGAGGGAGTGTTCCATGTTTATTTCATTAAGTATGTACAGTGACCACTGGACATAAAAGGATATGCATTCTTCTATTTGTAGTTTCCTGTAAATCCTGGAGCCATTGATCACCAGAAGCGTGGTTCTACTTTCCTCCTCTGTAAAATGAGCGAGCAATGGTACCTCCAGCACTAGTTTACGATGATGCATGGAAGGTATTTTAAATAGTTCTTGACACATGGTATTTGCTCAGTTGGAGTTAACTGTTGGTATTATTTCCTACTGTCTTCTCACAGACCCAGAGGACTCCCTGTGGCCAGAGACAGCAGTGGAGGAATCCAGGATGGTGCCCAAGAAGGCAGAGGAGGTGGCCTAAGTGCGGAAGTCCTGAGTCTCACCCAACATATTTCAGTTTCCAGTAGGAAATGGATTTTGCGAAATAGAAAAGGTATATGGGGTCCTTGGGGAAACGAGTGACATCTATGACCAGATATTCCACGGGCATCTGCCAGGCCAGCTGAGTGATGGCTTCACCAAACATGCCTACGTCCTTATAAAACATATCAGGTGCACACTGCTCCCTGCCGGAGGCACCCTCTTTTTTGATGGATGTCAGAAATAGTTTGATGAAATATTCAAAAGTCTAGAACTACCTTTACAGCGCGGGAAGAGCCTTGGCCGCCTGGGGAAGAGCCCCCCTGAGCATGAAGCCAACACGGAGGGAGAGAGTAAGTCCTGATGACATCACTAGGCCCCTGGGCTGGGCTGAGTTGAACCAGACGCACTAAACCCTAGCTTTGCGAGCTAATCATTTTTCCAAAAACGTAGGTCATTTTGATGTGGGACTTTTCTTTTTCTTTTTAAATATATTTTATTGATTGTTTACAGAGAGGAAAGGTGAGGAATAGAGAGTTAGAAACATCGATGAGAGAGAAACATTGATCAGCTGCCTCCTTCACATGCCCCACTGGGTGTGTGTCTGCAACCAAGGTACATACATGCCCTTGAGGGTAATCGAACCTGGGACCATTGAGTCCACAGGCCGATACTCTGTCCACTGAGCCAAACTGGTTAGGGCAATGTGGGATTTTTTTTTTTTTTACATGTAACCTGAGAATCCTGATTTATATGGTGCTCATCGAGTATTTATCAAATAGATGAAAACATCAGAACTTTGCTAGAAGGAACTTTAAGAAATCAAGGTTTGTTCACTTTTTGTCATATCCAGAAGCTTAGTGTGACACTATTCTGGGTCTCCGTATTTCCATTTGGAGCGTTAGAAAGAAATTGTATGTTTGCTCAGATTAGGAAGCATAGGAAGTACAACATGCCTGCAAAGTATGTTCAGATATTGATTTTAGTGTGTTTCAGAAGCAATGCGTGTTCACTCTAAAGAATACAGAAAAGCACAAAGAAAATAAAATTATGTAACTAGTCATAAATAAACAGCATGGCATACTAGTTTTTCCTTTGCATCCATGTTTTTGAAATAAAATTGGGATTATATTGAGATACTCTTACAGTCTGAATTTATTTTCATTAAAATATATTTAGATGATTTCCCTAGCCAACAATTATTCTCCTATAGCAACACATTTGACCACAACCTGGAAAGAATTAGAAGTTACAGAAATGTATAAAGGACAACCTACTAAATCCCTACACACCTAGAACAGTGTCACATTAAGCTTCTGGATATGACAAAAAGTGAACAAACCTTGATTTCTGTTAATATTTTGTTATATTTGCTTTCAGTCATTATTTTTAAAGAAAAGTATGTAACCAAATCCCCTAACAGGAGTCCTTATCAACTTTTCTCCAGGTGCAAGGCCTCTGAAGAGCTCCCTATGTGAACAATGGAGTGGGCTGCCCCGCCCCCCTCAGGAAGGAGCCTGGGAGCAGTGATGCTGGCCCTTCCCTTCCCTTCCCATGGGGTGAATGCCAGTTCCTGCTCTCCATCCCGCCAGCACTGACTCTGTGAATCCCCGCCCTTTTTAACGATTCATTGGAGGAAGGTGGCATTTGGTTATTTTCTTAGTTTGGAGTCTTTGACTCCTGCTGATGTGAAATATGTTTTTTATATGCTCTGGTCAATTTGTGATTTTTCTATGTGAATGGCATTCTCAGGTCCTGTGTCCTTACTCTGTTTGAGTATTTATTTTTTCTGTTTCACTAAAGATACGTTCATATACAGCAAATATATTCTGCTGTGCACCATTTGCCTTTCAATTGAATTTATGGTTGTTTTGGATATATGTAAGTTTTTATTTTTTATAATAAAATCTATCAGCCTTTTCCTTTATATTTTTTGCTTAGAAAATCTTTCCCCATGTAAAATTATAAAATTATTTACCCAAAATATTTTCAAGTGCCTTTATGGTTTTATTTTTACATAAAACTTTCAAAACCACCTGTAATTAATTTTTGTATATGGTTTGAGGTAAAGATATTTTGATTTTTATCTAAATGATTATCATGTCTCTTATCATCATTTATTGAATAAATCACTCTAATGAAAAATGCCAATTTTGGTACATACTACATTGCCTTTTAGATATATACTGGAGGCCCAGTGCACAAAATTCATGTACTCATGGGGTCCCTCAGCCTAGCCTGAACCCTCTTGCAGTCTGGAAGCCCTTAGGAGACGTCTTACTGCTGGCTTAGGCCTGCTCCCCCCACAGGGACCAGGCCCAAACTGGCAGTTAGGCATCCTTAGCATTGGTGTGGAGCAGGAGAGGCTTCCACCACCATCACTGCACTGACCATCTGTGAGCCGAGCTCAGGGCTTCTGGCTGAGTGGTGCTTCCGCTGTGGGAGCACACTGACCAGCAGGAGGCAGCTCCTGCGTTGGGCATTTGGCCCCTGATGGTCAGTGTGTGTCATAGCAACTGGTTGTTCTGTCATTTGATTGATTTGCATATTACTCTTTTATTATATAGGACTAGAAGTTCCATGACAAATTTCGGGTGTGTGTGTGTCGCTCAGTCCAGCCTGCACCCTCTCCAATCTGGGACCCCTCAAGGGATGTCTGACTGTCCATTTAGGCCCGATCTAGATAAGACATCCCTCTCACAATCCAGGACTACTGACTTCCAATTGCTTGCCTTCCTGATTGTTCCTAACTGCTTCTGCCTGCCAGAATGATCACCCCTAACCACTCCCCTGCCAGCCTGATTTATGCTTAACTGCTCCCCTGCCAGCCTGTTTTCCCATAACTACCCTTCCCTGCAGGCCTGTTCACCCCTAACTGCCCTCCCCTACAGGCCTATTTCCCCTCAACTGCTCTCCCCTGCGGGCCTGGGTCCCCCCCCCTCCCCACCCCACTGCCCTTCCCTGCAGGCCTGGTCACCTCCAGCTTCCCTCCTCTACTGGCCTGGTCACTCCTAACTGCCCTCCCCTGCAGATTTGATCACCCCTAACTGCCCTCCCTTGCATGCCTGGTTCCTCCCAACTGCCCTGCTGGCCTGATTGCCCACAACTGCCCTCCCTTGCAGACCTTGTCCCTCCCAACTGTCCTCTCCTGTTGGCTATCTTGTCATGGCGATCTTGTGTTCACATGAGGGCAGCCATCTTGTGTATTAGTGTGATGGTCAACTTGCATATTACTCTTTTATTAGATAGGATATTAATTTCTAGAGTTCATTCTTTTTTGTTGTTGTTTTTAATTTAATAAATTTTATTGTTCAGATTATTACAATTGTTCCTCTTTTTTCCCCCATAGCTACCCTCAACCCGGTTCCCACCCCACCCTTTGCCCTTACCCACCCCCCCCCACACTGTACTCATCCATAGGTATACCATTTTTGTCCAGTCTCTTCCCACACTCCCCACACCCTTTCCCCCCGAGAATTGTCAGTCCACTCCCTTTCTATGTCCCTGATTCTATTATATTCACCAATTTATTCTATTCTTCAGATTTTTAATTCACATATTTGTTGTTCATAATTTTTATCTTTACTTTTTTCTTCTTCTTCCTCTTCTTAAAGAATACCTTTCAGCAATTCATATAATACTGGTTTGTGGTGATGAACTCCTTTAGCTTTTTCTTATCTGTGAAGCTCTTTATCTGCCCTTCAATTCTGAATGATATCTTTGCTGGGTAGAGTAATCTTGGTTGTAGGTTCTTGCTATTCATCACTTTAAATATTTCCTGCCACTCCCTTCTGGCCTGCATAGTTTCTGTTGAGAAATCTGCTGACAGCCGTATGGGTGCCCCGCCCTGTAGGTGACTAACTGTTTTTCTCTTGCTGCTTTTAATATTCTCTCTTTGTATTTTGCTCTTGGCATTTTAATTATGATGTGTCTTGGTGTGGTCCTCTTTGGATTTCTTTTGTTTGGGGTTCTCTGGGCTTCCTGAACTTGTAAGTCTATTTCTTTCACCAGGTGGAAGAAGTTTTTGTCATTATTTTTTCAAATAGGTTTTCAATATCTTGCTCTCTCTCTTCTTCCAGCACCCCCAAAATTCTGATGTTGGTATGCTTGAAGTTATCCCAGAGACTCCTTACACTATCTTCATATTTTTGGATTCTTTCTGCTTTTTGCTTTTCTGGTTGAGTATTTTTTTTTTAGGTTTTTTTTTAGGTTTTTGTTTTTTTGTTTTGCTTCTTTGTATTTCAAATTTTTTATTTTATTCTTGCAATCCTCTAGTCTGCTGTTAGATCTTTATATAATATTTTTTTTATTTCAGTCAGTGCATGCTTAATTTCTAGTTGGTCCTTTTTCATTTCCTCAAGGGTCTCACTAAATTTATCTGCCTTTTCTAGAAAATTCTTGAAAAACCTTATAACCATGGTTTTGAACTCTATATCCAGTAGTTTGCTTTCCTCTATTTCTTTCATTTGTGACCTGTTCCTTTGTCTCCACATTTTGGCTGCTTCCCTGAGTTGATAGAGTGGCTTTGTGTGCTAGGTGTCCTATAGGACCCAGTGGCTCAGCCTCCCCCAGTTACCTGTGGTGGATACTTTTGGTTTACCCCTTTGTTGATTGTGTGGACAGCCTTGATTATTGTTGGTCTCACTGGGAGGAATTAACCTCCCCGATAATTGACTGTGAGGATCAGTTGCGTCTACGTTGGGAGAACTTCTGTGCTGGAGACATCCTTATGAGATAAGACTTGCAAAAGCCTCTGTGCTCAGCTTGGATGGGACAGAGCCTTAGGGCAGAGCAGAAAGCATTGGTTTCCAGTCAACCCTGCCCTAATAGGCCTCTGTGTCTTAGTGTCCCATGGTAATCACTGCAAGCACCTCTGAGAGAAAGCCGTCCTCAAGTTCTGCCCATTGCCACATAGTCCAGTTCGACCCTATATGAGTCTGGGTCCCCAGAGTCTCGCCCAGAACTGGAGTTCAGCACAGGCAGGAGCTTTAGTCTCCCTTCCACTTGAGAAAACCAGCCGCACACTCAGTTGCCAGTCTCTTTACACATGTGGGTACATCTCAGTACTTCTGCCTCCTACAGCTCCTCTTGGTCTCCGTGTGCTTTCCTCTTTCCTTCTAGTTGTAGAATTTCCACTCAGCCAGCCTTCCTGTGGTTCTGGATGATGTCCATTTTGTCTTTTAGTTGTAGTTTTGAAATTGTTGTGTGAGGCAGCAGTTTAGGTGTTTACCTATACTGCCAACTTGGTTTTCTCTAGAAAGTTTATTCTGTCTTTAAAATATAGTTTCCTATGTACTCTAACATGTCCCCTCTTGATAAAAATTTTGGTTATTCTTATACTTTTGTTTCTCTAAATGGATGATTGATTCCTCACCATGTGAGCATGACACACAGGTTTTTCAGTGTAATCCTACCCAGGGCTGCCCACAAGAGATTCTGAAGTCAGTGAGCCTGGTGTGGGGTCTAGGCATCTTTAAAACACAGAGATTGAAATCATACATGTAATACACATGTCAATATGTATTATATGTAAAGGGCTCTCTAGTGACAATGAGCCCCATCTCTGCCTTCAGAGTAAGAACCACTGCTCCAGCTCCAAAGGAGCAGAAAACATTAGGAACAGATAGAGTGAAATCTTTTTACAAAACGTGATTGGCAATTTCATTGCTCTCTCCCTCTCTCACTCCACTGCCACCAGGTGCAGGTGCTCCCTTGGGGCCAGCAGGGTGCTCTATGCAGTTGTCTGGGTGATTAAGTTCAGTCTTGGACTTTAAAGGCTCTTTGGGTCATGCTAACATGCCCTTGGAATTAGTAACCCCTGGGTTAGTCTTGGCCACTAAGTCCCCACCTCCTTTCCCTCAGGCCTTTGCGTGGACTCTGCTCAGCCTCGAATGTTCTCTCTGCATTCCTGGCCTCTCCTCCGACCGCAGCCGGCACTTTTTTTGGATAAGAGTTAATCCCTCCAGGATTACCTTGGACTCAGAGTCCAAGGCCTTGCTCAGGTGCTTTCTCGGGGGACGCTCGGGGCCCTTCTCCTGGGTCAGGCCGCCTGGTCAGTACTCTCACCACTTGGCTCTCCAGAAGGTGAGCAGCTCACTGGACTCTTGCCTGGAGGCTCCCTGTGGGAGAGAGGGTCTGAGGGCTGCGTGGGCTGGCTGAATGGGCTGAGCCAGAGTCATTCTAGGTGGAGTCCTGATTTCCCTCTCAGTCTAGCCCTGACCTTTGAAAATGGTGCCATCTCCTTTATGCAAAAAGGAGAAACAGCAAGAACCAGAAGCGGAGTGAAGGGCTCAGATGAGAGTGAAATTTAGGAGACACAATGAAAGGCTCTTGATCAGAACTCCTTCCCGAGGGATCCTCCTTGTAATAAATCACAGACTCAGAGGGCAACGCCCCTGAGGAACCGTGGCCAGGCAGAGCTGCCGCCCGATGAGCGTTTGCGGGTAGCACTCTGCACTCTGTCACTTGTGCTGCTCGCTAATCCTCAGCTCAGCTCTGCGGGCGCCAGCCACCACTGTGCTGAGAGGAGCACACGGAGGGGCAGCAATCTGCCAGGAGCACCCTTGTCATTAGGGGTAGAACCGGGCTGTTTGATGGGAGAACTACAGGCCAAAGCAGCAGGCCAGGGCCTCTGACGCTGGAGCCTATGAGTCCTCCTGGGGTGGAACCTCTGCTGCAGCCCCACCTCTGCTGCTGCTCCTGGTACCCATTCCACCCCTACCTGGGCTCCCCTGGCCTCTGTTCCACTCCCCGAAGGTCCCCGTGTAGCCTGCCTGAGCTACACGGGAGTTATGACATAACTCCCTTGAAAACTCCTGGCAAAGGGAAAGGGGCCAATCAAATGTGAGTAATTCCTATTGCAAATTCCCAAAGCCAGGAGTCCTGCATGATGTATCTCAGTATAATGCACAGGCCTGCGCACACACACCTTAAAGGTTTAAGGAGTCCACTGGCTTTTCAGAACTAGGGGGGCCAACCACACACAGGTGTTCACACACTGCAGTTACACATCCTCCATACACAAATGCCCACCCTCCACCCACAGGGACACTCTGCAGCCCCCCAGGCATGTGCGTGCACACACACTCTGCTTTTTCCTGTGGTGTGGGTCTGCAGCTCTGATCTTTGTCTCCGTTTGACATGTTAGGTGTATAACTCTGTACTCATTTTAAGTACTTTCGCTGTTTTTTAAGACAAAATTAGGAAATTTAAAAGCAGCCATTTTGCTTACTCATGAAACTTATACCAGTGACTGGGAAAGGGACACTGTCGTTGGGCTGGGGGACTGCCTTTTCATGGGAATGAGCCCCTCTTGCTCTGCCTGGATTCTTTTAACCCATGTATCTGTATTGTCTTTTCAAGGCCTAAAAATAGAGGCATCTAGAAAAAGAAAAGAAAATGGCCACTTGCTTCCAAACAACAAGGGCTTAGAGGAAAGCTCTATAGCTGGTAGTTGGCGATGACGGCTGAGGTCCGTCCTGAAGGGTTCACAGACCCCAGGACCACGGTGCTCTGCCCCAAGGGGGAGACAGCCAGCATCGGCCCACAGCCCTTGCTGGGCTCAGGCTGCTCCCTGAAGGAGCCCAGAGAGAGGTTTTCTCCGATGGCTGCCCTCCCAGGAGCCCTCCACGGGGGTTGTAGTCTCTGCTGGCTCCCTGACCCAGATCTGTAAAGCTTAGGCCAGGACTCTCTGCAATCTACTCGGTAATATGAAAATCTGTCCCTTCTTTTTCAGGCTTAAGTGGAATGATTAATTTGGAGGGTCTGACTCGGCAGGGGGCTGGCTGCAGCCTTTGAGCTAAAGTTTCTTTGCACCATGTCCTGTGATTTTGAGAACCCTGATCTCTAGTCTCTATGGCAGCTGTTTGGAGCAAGAGCGTCAGACCCTGGGAGGACAGAGCTTCCAAGGTGGATGAGGACTTCCAACCAGCTAATGAGAAAGCTGGGGCTTTCTTCTGAGTCCAAGGTAATCCTGGAGGGATTAACTCTTATCCAAGAACTTCTTAATGAAAGTCCACTTACCTCCCATTTTAGAGACTTTAAAGCTCCTGAAATTTAAAACTAATCAGCAAGCTGGTCTGCTTGGAATGCGAGGACTTCACACGATCAGAAGTTCAAAGGAAAAGGGAGCAGCTTAGTAGCAGCAGTGCCAGCAGAGCAGAAAATATTAGCTGAAATTCAGCAAATGGTCTCGCTCTGTGTCCCTGCAAAAAGCACAGAGGTGCCAGGTCGGATCTGAAATTGGGGTTGTGGAGTCTGGCTCTGACTTGCAGATGTTTTGTTTAGTTCACAAAATAATTCTAAATTTTCAGAAATTTCTTGTGTAAATGTAGTTTCAGGCTTCTTTGTAAAGTAAGAGGCTCTAGCAGGAACAGGCCTTATTCCTGCATCCATATAGTCTCCTTGAGTTGCCTGGTGGCTGTGTCTTTGCGAAGGGCTCTGTGTGCGCATTTGCCACAGTCTCTACCTTTCCCTATTATCCTTCCAGCTGACAGCCAGCAGGAAGCCAAAGCCCTCATCCTGACAGCTCACGAGGACCTGGATCCTGCTGACACCCACCTGAGTTTGGAAGATGACTCTGCCCCCAGTTGAGCCTTCTAATGAAACCACAGACCTGGCCAAGGCCTTGATGGCAGTCTTGAAAGACCCTGAAGCATAAGACTCAACTAAGCTGTGCCCTGACTCCTGAGCCTAAGTAACTCTGAGATAGTAAATATGAGTTGTTTTAAACTGCTAAGTTTCTGGTAATGTTGTTATGTATCAACTAATGTACACTTCTCTTGGCTTGGAGTTTCAACAACTACATCCCTTCTCAATTTGACCTTGTCTATGCCTTTAGTAACTTTACTCATGGTGTAGATCTGCTAAAGGGTATAGATTCTCCCACATCTGGGTCATTTGCCAGGACTGACTTTGAGGAGAGGGGGCAGAATGTGACACCTTTTTTGTGTCACTCACCAAATGCGTTGCACAATGAAAGGTGTGTTTTTGATGGTAGGACTCTGTCTTGTTCTTCTTGACATCCGAGGTGCTAGATATACTGATATGTGTTCAGCAAATTGCTATTGAATAAGTGGGCATAGCTGAGTGGCTTAATTACCCATCACAGGTACTTTCCCCCTCCAGGTTTATTCTTCATGACTAGATCATCTTCTGTCCCATGAAGGTGCCAGAGTTTAGAGAATTAGATTCCTTTTGGCATTCATCCTGTTTCCCAATTTTTTGTTAATATAACCAAAAAGCAGCAATTAAGCATTCTAATAGCCAAGAATTTGTGTCCATTTATGATTATTGCTGGGTCAAATTATATGCACAGTATTGTGGTTTTTAATAGTTACTAGGATTATATTCACCTTCCTAAGATATTCACTTTCCCAAGCACCTGCCAAAGCTATATAGTATTTTTTCTTGCCAATTTAATATCTGGAAATAGTATCTTGTTTTTATTTGAATTTATTTGCTTATGAATGAAGTAAAGTATTTTTATTAACTGTTTCTATTTCTTTTACAAATCTACATTTCATGTCCATTAACCATTTTTCTATGGGAACAGTTGCTTTTTATCTTACTGATTTGTAAGAGCTCTTTACATATTAGTTGTAAATGATTTACACCAGTTTTTAAAATTTTGTTTGGAACACATTATGAAGTTTCTGTTTGGTGAAATTTACCAGTTCTTCATTTTATACTTTCTATTACACATAGAAAATTAGTTTTGACCTTCAATATTTTACATTCATATTCCAATCTTTTCTGTAAGGACGTGGTTGATCTACATCAGACCTGTTATTAAGTTCCGCAGCTGACGTATGGCCTTCCTCTGTATTAGTAATGTTTTGCTTAAGCGTAATTGAAATCTAGTCATGGAGAATCAGACATGGTCCCCTGCAGATTCACACACAGATTTCTAATTGAAGCCTGTTTTCTCTAACCAAGACTATAGAGGCAGTCCAACCTCTTCTAATAGTGGAAGCTGCTTATACTTTACACTAAGTCCTGGGAATGAAGAGATTTCTTGGAAGACATAATCACCCATGAGAGTGAGGGGCAGCAGAATTGGGTTGGTGACATCATTAGACAACAGATAGCAGCCTGGACAAGTGTTCAATATTGAGGATCTTACAGGAAGTGAAAATGTCCTGATAAGTGATCAAATGGGATCAGACATTGGTTGAGTTCAGGCTCAGTGCTATGGACTCTGCCAGTGTATTAACACCCACTGTGTTATTTAATTATCCTACTAACTCTACAGGGTAGATATTGTTGTCCACACTAGAGGCCCGGTGCATGAAATTAATGCATGGAGGGGAGGGTGGTGTCCCTCAGCCCAGCCTGCACCCTCTCCAATCTGGGACCCCTCTCACAATCCAGGACTGCTGGCTCCCAACTGCTCACCTGCCTGCCTTCCTGATTGCCCCTAACTGCTTCTGCCAGCCAGCCTGATCACCCCTAACCACTCCCATGCCATCCTGATTGATGCCTAACTGCTCCCCTGCCAGCCTGTTTGCCCCCAACTTCCCTCCTCTGCCGACCTGGTCACCCCTAACTATTCTCCCCTGCAGGGTTGATCACCCCCAACTGCCTTCCCTTGCAGGCCTGGTGCCTCCCAACTGCTCTCCCCTGCTGGCCATCTTGTGGTGGCCATCTTGTGTCCACATGGGGGCAGGATCTTTGACCACATGGGGGCAGCAATCTGGTATGTTGGAGTGATGGTCAATCTGCATATTTCTCTTTTATTAAATAGGATAAAGGCCTGGTACATGGGTGGGGGCCAGCTGGTTTGCCCTGAACGGTGTCCTGGATCAGGGTGGGGGTTCCCTTTGGGTGTGGGGCAGCCTGGGCGAGGGGCCTGTGGTGGGTTGCAGGCCAGCCACATACCCCGGCGACCCAAGGGGAGGTCCTGGTATCTGAAATTTATTTACCTTCTACAATTGAAACTTTGTAGCCTGGAGTGGAGCCAAGCCTTCTGCTTTCTCTGTGGCTGCCACCATTTCTATTGAGTGGAGAGTTAGACCGGCTAAGGCAGGTGGAAAGCTTGGCTTCTTCCATTGTCTGGGAAACTCAAGCATCCCTCCTGCTCTCTGTGGCCACAGCCACCTTGGTTGGGGTTAATTTTCATACTCACTCTGATTGGCTGGTGGGTGTGACTTTGTGCATGTAATGGAGGTATGGTCGATTTGCATATTACTATTTTATTAGATAAGATTTTAAAAATGAAGGAACTAAGCCTCAGGGTTTTGATTTAGGTTTGTCTAGCTCTGAAGCTGCTTTTTCCCATGTGACACAGGTGATATCCAAGGGTGCTGCTGGCAGGAGCAGAATGGCCAGCTGTGGGCCATGTTTTTGGTGAGATGCTATGTGACATTGGTTGGCTACCAAGATTGGCATATAAAGGAGAAATTGGTGAGAGTTTCATGAACTCAGCTTGTGACAGACATGCCCAGTCAGCTGCCCTAGCCTGAAACTGCACACTGACTTCTTGCAAGGGCTTTCTAAATGTGTTTTCTTATATAGGGATGGGGTCATCCTATGTTAACCTGCACTGGTTGTGGCAAATTGCATTGACCCCCCCTTCTTTAACCTGTAAGGTTGATGTCATTTCCTCATCCCTTGGGGGTGACTCATAAGTGGACCCAATGCCCTCTTCAGTGTCGAGTACTGGAAGTGCCATGGTGTATCTGTCATTTCTCTGGTGCTTAAGAGTAGCACTCATTGCCAAAACTGGTTTGGCTCAGTGGTAGAGCGTTGGTCTGTGGACTGAAGGGTCCCGGGTTCAATTCCAGTCAGGGGCATGTACATTTGTTGCAGGCACATCCCCAGTAGGGGGTGTGCAAGAGGCAGCTACTTGATGTTTCTCTCTCATCGACGTTTCCAGCTCTCTATCTCTCTCCCTTCCTCTCTGTAAAATATCAATAAAATATATATTAAAAAAAAGAGTAGCACTCACAATCCCAAGGTTGCTGAGGGATAAGGTAAATTCACCACATGGATTCATGGAAGATGGACAATTCTAAAACCATATTTCAGTCATGTTTCCCACAGATATTTATTGAACACTTACTATGTGCCAAGAACCACTTTGACTCTTTGACTGCACCGAGTGAATAGATGCTTATAACATATCGAATGGCCCAAACTGAGAAAGAACTCGCCCTCAAAGAGCTGATGTTCTAGCAGGGTAGGGTGAAGGAAGAGGAGGTAAGGTCACAAAGGTCATGGGTGGGGAGAGCGTGCAGGGCCATCTGGCTTTTCCTTTGAATGACAAGAGAGCCATGGCAGAGCTTGCACGGAGGGCATGACCTGATGCGTTTCACTGGGATCTGGTGGCTGCTGCACTGAGAACAGATTGTAGGTAAACAAAAGTCGAGGCAGTGAGGTTAGTAGGCATCGGGTGGAAAGCTGCGAGAGGATGATGGTGTAGGCAGGGAGACAGGAATGAAAGTTGGTTGGGAGTGTATTCTGAAGCAGAGCTGATGGGATTCCCTGACATAGCAGATGTGGGATGTACAAGGAGAGGAGTCAGTTGGCATGGGCTGCCTTTAACTAGGAGAGGAAGGCTGTTGGGGGCGGGTAAGGAGGGGGAGATAAAGAGGTCAGTTTTGGACATTTGAAGGCCTGTTATGCCTCTTGTAATGCTCAGCACTCAATCACGGAGTGTGGTTGAGGTGACAGGAACGTAGACAACTCAGAGGGGCCTAGAAATGTACAGACAAAGCTGTGGGCCATGCCCACAGGATTCTTTTCTGAAAGTCCCAGGAGGAAGCTGCGAAGGGCCATGGCACCACCACACTGATCCTGTGGGGTCTCAAGAGTCCGCCAAGTCTCCCGAGAGTCTTAAAGCCACTCGATGTCTGTCCTCTCTCCATGGAGCCCGAGGGATGTCTTGCTACCAAGCTAAGATGTAGCCAGGGCACACTGACAGAGCAAGTGTAGACTGAGTGAGATTTGGGACAAATGACAAAGACAGGGCTGCAGGCCCAGGAACTAAGACCCAGATCCAGGTGTGGAATGGTGGTCTTCTCTTGGGGGTACTTCTAGTGCCCACCTTCCTCTGGCCCTCAGCATGCCAGAGGTGGCACAGCCTTGTCCCCATGACGTTGGGCATGTCCATGTGATTCATTCTGAACAATGAGCTGGAATGGCAGTGACTTCATAAGCCTTTCACTGTCCCTGTCCCTCTGCCTTCCCCTGCGATGGCAAAGGAGGCCTGTGCTCCAGATGGTGCAGCCACACGGTGTCAGGCCCTCCGTCATCAGCCCCAGCATGACTCTGCAGAGCAGAGCCCCTGCACATGTACAAGGAACGCGAACTTGTGCTGAGCCACTGGCATTCCAGAGTGAATATATTACCACGGAAAAGCTCCACTCTCTCCACTAAAACGGCTCTTAAACACAGAAGCAAATTACACCTTACTCTGTTTCCTCCTTCATCTCTTATCCTCTTAAGAAACATAAAAACTGTTAAAGCTCTTCTAATGCTTGTGATAATACAGCAGTGTGTCAGGGCCCCATCCATCCTGAGACTCCCCCGCTCCCATGGCACTCAGCGCTGGTACCTCCGTTAGAGCACTAACCACATCCTATGCAAATAATCTGTGTGCATCTGAGCCTCTCACTGGACTGTCAGTGTCAGAATCCTCTTTCTCTTCTAAGAATTGGAGGGGACAAAGGAAGGATACAAACAAAAGGCGTGGCATTGGGTCTCTTCCACCTTCATCGCAGTGCTTTTAGTTGACTGCAGGTACTAGAAACTGACTCTTGCTAGTTTAAGTGAGAAAGGGAAATCGATTGGAGGGATAGAGTAGTTCTTGGAACCCAAGGGAAAGACTGCAAGGACCTGGGTGACCCAGGCCGGCCCTGGGATCTCACTCAGTGACAGGACTTTATCAATGATCCCTGCACTGCTCTCCAGGGCTCCACGCAGCTTCCTGTCCCAGACTCTGCAGCTGTCAGTTGGACTTTCCAGGAGAGAGAAGCCAATGGCCTGGCTGTGGTAGGTGTCTCTCCCTGATCCCATCACCAGTGACAGGAGAAGCGCCAGGGAATAGAAACACAAAGGTATGGCCTTGCAATGTGCGCGCTGGAAAAGAATCTCACAGAAGCTCATGTCAGATGGCAGTTGATCTGACCTCCAGGAAGAGCATTTACTACCTCACAGCTCTGCAGACGCTCTCAACATGACGCTGCCTGATAAATGCCAGCCAAGCACATCCCCAGAGCCCGGCTTCCATGTCCCAACTCACCCCAAACTTCTGCAGAAATACCTGGACACACATCTCTTTTTAGAGACCAGAATATGTCCAGAGTTTGGGTCATCTTATTTGAATTTAGCTGGCTCTTCTGTGGCCCCAGCAACTTTCCTCCTTAATGTTTCTCATATCCAGGGCCCCTCACGGGCTGTGTCAGCCTCTACTCGGGCTGATGGCTCAGCCAAGCCCAACTATTAGCTGGGAACTGAGGATGACTTTCCCCGTATCTGGCCCATAGGAAGTGTTGGCTGAATTAAGCTAAAGTGGATTACAAAAGCTAGCTATGTGCCCTCTGTCCCACTCTTCCAGAGTGGGAAACAGGAAGTGAGCTGGAGTCCACCGGGAAGAGTGTGTGCAGAATCAGTATTGGAAAGAGATCACCCCCATGTCCCATTTATGCATTCACTCATTCATTCAACAAACATTTCCAGGTATCTATTATGTCTATGTTTTTCTAGGTCTGGGGATATTAAAATGAAACAGATCTTGTCTTGCCATTAACTCAAATCTAGTGGGGGATACAGACATTTAAACAGGTAACTGAAATTGTGGGTGATAAAATAAAGAGTAAAATCTTATTAAAAGAGTATGGCTTGGGAAGAGACCTTGACATACCCTAGCCGGTTTGGCTCAATAGATAGAGCATTGGCCTGAAGACTGAAGGGTCCTCAGTTTAATTCCAGTCAAGGGCACATGCCCAGGTTGTGGGCTCAATCCCCAGTAGGGGGTGTGCAGGAGGCAGCCAATCAATGATTCTCTCATCATGGATGTTTCTATCTCTCTCTTCCTCTCCTTCCTCTCTAAAAATCAATAAAAATATATTTAAAAAATATTTTTTAAAAAGATACCATGACATGAATCCTGCCTCTATCACCTCCTGGCTGCATGACCTTAGACAAGTTGTTTGATCTTTCTAAGTCTTCCTTTCCTATGATAAAGGAAGGCAGAGTAACTCAGCTTTGCAGTGTTGTTGTATTAGATATAACACATAAAGTATCTAACATGTAATAGATTGCCAGTAAATGGTAACTATTAATATCATTATATAATCCAGGGTATTTTTTACATACTTATGGTTTTTCCATAATTTCCAGAACCTACAATATTGCCTAGCACATAAGTTCTTAATAAATATTTTTGAATGAATGAATCAATGAACCACCATTTCTTGTGTACTTACCTCATCTTGGGCATCCGTGTGTGTATCTGTAAAATAACTTAGAGAAATGCAGCAATAGGAGTTAATACTTTTTGTTTTTGGTGTAGGGAATATTGGGTTCTAACTTACTATTAACTTGGGCTCTGTCTGAGATGGGACAGAGCCCAAGAAGCAGAACCCAAGGAGGGGTTTCTGCAAATGGTGACACTGTTCTCCAGAGAAACTTGTATGAAAGGAAGAGACGAGATAATGCAGCATAAGAAGCTAGATGAAGGCCTGGCAGTTTCTGGCGCCTCAGTCTGGCCTCTACGGAGAGCTCTGGAGCATGCATTTCACATCAGTACTGTCCTAAAGAAAGGGAGCTGGCTTTTGTACCCCCACATCAATCAGCTGTTGGCTAGGGGTGGCCTGGAGGAGCACCTCAGAGTTTCTGAAGTGACCCCAGGCATGGTGGTTCCTGCTGACTCCACGGCCATCCCCAGATGCTAGAGAGGAGCTGGGTGCTCGGGGGTCCGGGTGTGGAGCCAGGAACAGGTGCTATAGATTTCCAAGTACTCTCATTGAAACGACAGCCCCTGCACCTGATGGCACACGAGGGAACTAAGAGGTCAGAGCTTAAGGGACGCGTCGGAGGTTACCCAGCTCTAAGTAAGAAATTAATCCTAACAATATCAAGTGTTCACAACAATGTCGGCCACTATTGAGCAGTCAGGTTACCGGGTGCTAGGCAGAGGAAGAATGCTGTACATGTGCCATCTCCTTCACTGCCCATCACAAACCTAAGGCATGTCGTCGCATTATCCCCCGTTAAAACAAGGGAACAATGCTCGGCAAAGAAAAAAAAAAAGAACAGATTGAAAACCACAACAGAAACCCAGAACAATGGAATAGTTCCTTCAAACTCCTGAAGAGAACCCTGCCAATCTATATATTTTTATACTTAATGCAAATAACAACAGTGAAAGACATCTCCAGACAGAAAAGATGGAGGGAATTTAATGCTCCAGGAATGTGTTTCAGTAAAAGGATAGTGAACATGGAATGAAGAAGTAGGATTCCAGAGCATTATTGAGCAAACAAACTGGTGACATCTGGGAGTAACTAAGAAAGCATCTCTCTTTAAAAAATAGTAATTAATATTGGGCGAGAGGGTAAAAGCCAGGTGGAAATAGAATAACCAGGTAACAAAATGAATCAAATGAAAGGAGGGTGATGAGAGTTAAAGCTTCCCCAGGCCTTTGTGTTGCTTTGGAGCAGAATAGAAACAGCAACCAAATGCAGAATCCAGGATGCATATTAAAATCTTAAGGAAAATGACTAAGAGAATAGAACTAAAATGCATAACTTCTGAAACAGCAGAAAGGAAAAAATGCCTGATTAAATCAGTATAAAAGTAGACATATAAACTATAAAACATCCTACCTAATAAAAAGAGAACATGCTAATTGACTATCACACCCTCACAAAGATGGCAGCACCCACAGGCATAAGATGGCGGCACCCAGTCCCCTCAGCACCTACAGCCTCATCCAGCCTCAGTCCCCCAGTCCCCTCAGCCCCACTTCATCCAGTCTCAGTTCCCCGCCCCCTGTCCACTCAGCTCCACCTAATCCAGCCTCAGTCCCCCAGTACCCTCAGTTTCACCTCATCCAGCCTCAGTCCCCCAGTACCACCAGCTCCATCTCATCCAGCCTCAGTCCCCCAGTCTCCTCACCCCCAGCCTCAGTCCCCGAGTCCTCTCAGCCCCACTTCATCCAGCTTCAGTCCCCCAGTCCCCTCAACCCCAGCCTCAGTCCCCGAGTCCTCTCAGCCCCACTTCATCCAGCCTCAGTCCCCCAGTCCCCTCAACCCCACCTCATCCAGCCTCAGTCCCCCAGTCCCCTCAACCCCACAGGGGAAGGCAGTTGGGGTGATCGAGCCAGCAGGAGAGGACAGTTGGGGACAGTCATGTTGGCAAGGGAGCAGTTAGGGGGCCATCAGGCTAACAGGCAGAGTGGTTAGGAGCAATCAGGCAGGCAGGAAGATGAGGGGTTAGGAGGCAGCAGTCCCGGATTGTGAGAGGAATATCTGACTGCTAGTTTAGACCTGATCATGGCAGTCGAACATCCCCCAAGGGGTCCCAGATTGGAGAGGGTACAGGCTGGGCTGAGGGAAACCCTCCCTCCAAGCTTCTGGTTTATAATATAAAATAAACTCAGTAATATTGTCAACTGTGATTGAAAAATCAGAAATATCTCAAAATAAGATGGTCAAAATAAATTCAAATGTACAATCGCAATCAGTGTAAATGGATTATTATTACAATGAACACACAGCGATTTTTGGACTGGGTAAAAAAAAGTATCTATATGCTATTTATTAGAGATTTACCTAAAAGGCAGTTTTTGAAAGTAATGGGATCAAAGAAGAGATCCCAAGCAAATGCTAACCAAAAGGATGGTACCTTTGGCTCTGCGGCATCTGTCTGCACACAAACCTGGCTCTGGGTGGGGATGGAGCGCCCGGACACGGGGTGCTGGGTGCAGAGCTGTGGTGTTCGCTCTCGGGCTGACACGGCTCATGAAGAGCAATTTCACAATGAAAGTGATCTGAACGCAAGGCATGCCTTGGATCAGCGCTTCCCAGAGGAGGCCCAGCCAGCGACTCGGCTGGGAGGCAGGGAGCTTGCAGGCAGTTAGTGGGGCAGGGGACAGAACGTAAATCTATATCACACATTCCCACAAATCCACAGAGGTATGTTCCTGCTCAAATCCATGGATGTGCACAAAAGCACCCAGACCTATAGAGAAGTGTACGCACAGAGCAGGGGCTCTGGGGTCAGAATCACTCCCATCTGCTTGTCCCTCGGGCTCCTGGTGGGCGGGGGGCGGGCTCCTGGTGGCCAGACTGCGAGGAATGACCGTTTCGCTTCCTGGCATGTGTGTGTGAAATCTGACCCTAGATTGGGATCACAGGTTCTGGAAGCTTTATGTGTCCAAAAAGTTTTCGCTGATCTTAAGGGCTCGTCGGTCCTATCTCATCCTACATGCTGGACACAGTAGAATGAACTCTGATTTCGTCCAGGGGAGTGAACCTTAGTGACTCAGAAACACTGAAGTGCCACTTCTCCTACCCCACTTCCGTGTTTTATTTAGAAAAAGGCGAGAAAGGGAAAAGCAGGCATTTGGGAAAAGGCTTCAGTGAAGGCTGTATTTCTCTCCTCAGCTCACAGGCAGTCACACCAAACTTGGTGACTGATGGCCTGGAGGACAGAGCAGGGCCTCATGGGCACCTCTCTAGGCCTGAGAGCTCCATCTAAACGGATTAAAGCAGGCAGCACGGTGGATGGCTACAAAACCAGAAGATGCCGAGTGACTCACACATTACAAACAATTGAATTAGCAGTGATATTTTTTGGCCTGAGGCTTTTTTCCTGGCTGTGGAAATAAAGACAAACTTTGATCTATTCCACTTGGTGCCTGAGGAAGACACTGGGCCAGAACATTGCCTCTAATCTTATAGGCTATTTCCAAACATCGCCGTGGCTTCTTGAGGGGGTGCTGCGTGCATTCCAAATGGACGTGCCCTGCTTCTGGTACAGCAACCCCGGGAGAGAGAGTTCAGCGGGCTCAGAAAGGGCTCCTGAGACTTGTGGGAGGCAGTGCTGCCCCCAGGTAAGGCATTTACTCCCTGTTCCTCAATGTGCACATGCCATGCTTAGTGGAAGTAAAATATGAAAGAGGTGGAGAAATGACAGGACAACAAATATAATATATGACTACTCTGGGTCTGTCACATCCACAACCACTGGAGGCTTGAACAACCAGAAGTCAGCGCTAGGTTGCCATGGTGACCCAGCACTGACAGCTATGGCTGCAGGGCAGCGACCCAGTACTGACTGATGAGGGGGCTGCAAACCAGGCCTGGAGAGAGGCCTGAAGAGAGAAGCAGGGTCTGATCCGTAGCCTCTGTGGCTGCTGTTGATCAGCACTTGCCTGTCTCTTTCTTTCCGGGCCTGGCCAGCAACTGTGCCTCCATTTCTCTAAAGGCCTCCACCAGGGCTGCTGATCAATCAACCCTGCCTTTCTAATCAGGCCCCATTGATAGGCCCAAAGATGCTGACTGGCATAGAAACTGACCAATCAGAACCAAATTGGCCAGCAAAGGAGAGCAGTTGGGGGCAAGATTAGGCCAGCAGGGGAAGACAGTTAGGGGTGATCATGCAGCAGAGGCAGTTAGTGGCAATTAGGTCAGCAGGGGAGGACAGTTGTGGTGGACCAGTCCTGAAGGTGAAGGCAGTTGAGGGTGACCAGGCCAGCAGAGGTGGGCAGTTGGGGACCATCAGACCACAGGGGATGGCAGTTGGGGGTGAAATCAGGAAGGCAGGGGATGGCAGTTGGGAGCGACTAGGTCCGTAGGGGAGGGCAGTTGGGGGCAATTGGGCCAGCAAGGAAGCAGTTAGGTGTTAATCAGGCTGGCAGGGGAATGGTTAGGGGGTGATCAGGCTGGCAGGCAGGCAAGCTGTAAGTCCTGGATTGTGAGAGGATGTCCGACATCCACCAAGGGGTCCCAAATTGGAGAGGGTGCAGGCTGGGCTGAGGGACATGACCCCTAGTGCACAAATTTCATGCACTGGGCCTCTAGTAGACTTATAAAAGACAGAACAAGCAAAAATTTTCCTGTACTTAAATAAAAAGCAATTATTTTTCCAGGGAAAAAATTAATGAAAGGAGCCCTGCCACTAACACACTCTAAAAAATGTATTTTACATTTTGAAGATGAAGAAATTATGCAGCAAGCACTCAAGCAGGAAAATAATTATCTTCAAACACAAAAGGAAAGCACAACATATATATTTTTAAAGATCCGGTAGCCCAGAGCTGCCCCTCGGTAATTAGTGTCAGATAGACTCGATGGTACCTGTCTGGCTTTGAGAAAAGAAGACTGTCCCTTGCTAGATGTGAACCCTGATGGTGTTGAGGAAGGCCTGTCAGGAAGCCCGGCAGAGGGCACGTGTTGCAAAGCTCTTCAAGCGAAGAGACCCTGGCATGTAGAACTGTGAACCCTCCTCTGGGGGACAGGGCTCTTTCCTAAGGGTGTAAGCAAAGAGCTGCTGTGATTTGATGGATCTTAAAATACACACACTCTTCTAGGGTACATGAATGAGGAGGTATTTCACGCACTGAGCAAGAAGTGGTGCAGCCCTGGACAGGCACGTGATGGTGGGATTTGAGGTCATTCTAATCTAGAGCGATGTTGAAGAGAACATGCTGAGAGAAAGCATTAGGGGTGGGGTGGAGAAAGTGAGAGTTCAAAGAATTCCAGGTTTCCATTGGAAACCAAGAAGATGGTTGTGATTTACCAAAGTGAGGAACAATGGTGAGGCATCAATTTGGGAATGAAGATTAATGAACTGACTTTAAACCTCTTACATTTGAAGGACTAAGACATAACCAAGGAAGCACTTGGCTATGCATGTCTGCACTCATGTGACTCTTAGTCACTAGCAACAACATATAGCAACAATATTGATTGGGCATCTCCCATGGGCTGGGCACTGTGGAGGTACAGCAGTAAACAAAACAAAGATAACAGTCTCATGGTACTTGCATTCTAGTGGAGAAAAACAGCAATAAATAAGTAAACAAATAAATACAGAGAGTATGCCAAGTGCTGATAAGAAGGGAAAGGATGTTGCTTTATATTAGACCAGGGCATGCCTCACCAATGAGGGGATATTTGAAGGACGAGAAGGAAATGAGGGAGCCACGTGGATAAGTGGGGAAGGGTGCAAGAGTGCTGCAGACAGAAGGAAGAGCCAGTGCAAAGGCCCTGAGGTGATGTGTTCAGAGTCTCAGGTAACAGCAAGGCAGCCAATGTGGTTGCAACAAAGTGAGTGAGAGAGAAGAGCAAGAGATACTGTATGAGGGTGCAGATCTGGTAGAACTTTATGGGATATTGTAAGATCTCTGCTTTATATTCTGAGTCATGGAAAGCCACTGGATTTCCTGGAGTGTAGGGTGTGGGTGTTGACAAAAAGAGGAGTTGGTGATAACTTCAAGGTCTGGACTTCAGCAGCTGGCAGGTCAGAGGTGCTTGTGGAGAAAGCAGGTATGAGGGACGTGGGGGTCAAGAATTTAGTGTGGACATGCCATTTACTGGAATGAGGAAGACCAAGGGAGGAGCAGGAAGTGTGGGATAGAGGTGGCTGAGGATGTTGGGGATTCACTGATCATAACATAGGAGTTCCAGGGTGGTCAATGGAAAGATTTGAGAGAATGGTATGGTGCATACAGAGAAGTATGGGGCTGAGGACATGAGTGCAGACATGCATAGCATGGGTGCACATTCAAAGCAAGAAGATAAATGACAGAATTGTGCCAACAGATGACAGATTAAAAACAGAACTCAGATTTTAGTTTGCTTACAACACCAAAAATGGTCTTCAGACTTGAAATAATAAATCCTTAAAAATGAAATTTGAAGAGCCCCTGAGGTAGGGAAAGAAGCCAAGAGTATTATTTCATTAACTGACATTGAGCCCCAAGACCCAATGTAATAGTCAATCTAATCCCCACTTCATTTCAAGAGTCTTTTTCTACTCTCCCCAAGTTTGGCAACCAGGTTCCCCCTCTGGTTCTGGGTGTATCCCCACCTCGTGCACAACTGGGCTGGATAGGAGATGACCAAGGAGCCATGTCATGTGTGATACAGAGTCTCTTCTTATCCATGACCAAGCCCGAAGGGCCCTGAGCAGGTCTGCCCATGTGCTTTGTTGTGTGTGTTTGTGCACAAGCGCATTTCTCTCCAGGGGGCCGAGGAGGGTGTCTTCTGATGACAGTGAACTAGGCTTCATTGTTACCCAGCATGTTGTCCACCAAAGACAGGAGAGTTTGGGGACCATAAGGGTTACTGCTCCCCTCCTACTCTCAAGTGCAAGACAGACATACTTTTGGTTTTCCAGCTTCCTAATAATACTCCAAGAACTTTACCTATTTTCTCCCTGAAAGGCTGACCTTGACTGTTGTACTCTGGCTGGCCACTGAGTTTCCATGTGGTCATCTGACCATTGGAACCCAATTCTGTACCAATATGTGCCCCACTTCCCAGTTCATAGGAATGGGCTCTCATTTTGACTTCCCTTCTTTGCTCTTATCCTCACTCCAACAGGACGCTGGGACCTGCCATCCATGAGGACACTTCCCAGACACTGCCTGCTGTCTCCCTGGGCTCCTGAGCACTGTTCCCCTGGCTTTCCCCACTAGACCCTCTCTCTTCACAGCTGCCACCATGCCAACCACGGCCATGGAGGGTCATCAACTTGGGCACTGTGCCCTCCATCGAATCTGGAGTCAGCTCCTCCCCTCTCCCTACCATTCTGTTTGTACAAGGAGACTCTACTGTAGGTCACAGTCTGTTGGACCTGTATTGTCCATTTTGCTGTAAATTCTGTCCTTCATGACTCACTTAAATGTAATAGCTCTAAAACATATGAGAAGGAGATTCCCACACAACTTCCAGGAGAAGCAATTGGACTCCGTGAGGGGCAGAAATTGAACCTCATTCATCTTTGACAACAAGCAGCCCTAAATTTTAGGAAGAGAAAATCCAGAGATTAGAAAGACTCTAGTCTCTTTTTCCAAGAGAGACAAACGCCACGATGCCAAAGAGAGTTAAATGCAAACCCTAAGTGAATCCTTGCCGCTTTGCTTTGTGAGGGAAAAGAAAGACATGTATGAAGCTGGCCCGGTTTCCAGTTCTGAGGGGGTTCATCTCAGGGCTGCCACATAGCATTTGTGAATCTCAAATCTTTTAAAACTATATAATGTTTTAAAAGTGTTTTGAATTGTGGTAAAATACAATTATAACATTTAAATGTGTGTCTTAGTGGCATTAAGTATACTCATATTACTATGCAATCAACATTACCAACCTGTCACCTCTAGACTTTTTCACTTTCTCAAATGGAAACCCAGTAAGAGCCCCTGGCGACCACCATTCCACTCGCTGGGAATGTGTGATTGCTCCAGGCATCCCGTATTGGAGGGACCATTCAGCATTTCTCTGTCTGTGTCTTGCTTATTTCGCTAATGTGCTCAAGGTCCATCCATGTTGTAGCTGTGCCAGGATTCCCGTCCTTATTAAGGCTGAATAATAGGGTACTTGAGGGGTTTTTTTCCCCTTTATTAGCAGGTGTTTTTTTTTTAATTTATTAAGGTATTATATGTGTACATAGCTTACCATTGCCCCCCCCCCCCCCGCCACCTCCCATTCATCCCCTCCCTCCCCAGAGTTCTGTGTTCGTTGGTTATACTTATATGCATGCATACCAGTCCTTCGGTTGATCTCTTATCTCCCCCCAGGTCTCCTTCCCCTCCCTGCTGTCATTTGACAATCTGCTTATTTTATGGTGACTATCTCAGGACCACACGAATAAAATCCGCTCCTCCTCTGGTTCACACTGCCCCTCCCCCGGGTCCCACTGCTTCCCTGGGGCACACAGCTCTCCTGGGGCACATGTCTCCCCCGGGACACACGGCTCACCCGGGGCACCCAGCCCCCCTGGGGCACACGGCTCACCCGGGGCACACGGCCCCCTGGGGAATACGGCTCTCCCGGGACACTCAGCCCCTCTGGGACGCTGGGGTCCTGAACTGGAGGCGCTGTGCTAGTTCCTCTTTAGCATGGCGGGTGGGCTGGGACAGCTGCGGGAGGGGAGACCGCACTCCAAGGAGTCTCAGTGGAATGGCTGCTGAAGCGGAGGCCAAGCTCTGAAGCTGCCCACTCCCTGGGCCCAGGGTGGAGTGAGCTCTGTTCTTGGTGGGCTTCCCTCACTCACGGCAGAGCAGCGGGTGCAGCAGTGGCAGTGGCTTTTGTGGCTCAATTCCCACTGTATTTTTAAAATCTACACGGCAGGCGGGCTGGGATGGCTGCAGGCAGGCTGAGATGGCTGGGGGGGGGGGGGAGGGGGGAGACTGCGCTCCAAAGTGTCTTGTTCGGGGTGGAATAGGAGCAGAATCGGAGCAGCTATGGACGCGGAGGCTAAGTTCTGAAGCTGCCCACTCCCTGAGCCCTGGGCAGAGTGAGCTCTGTTCTCGCTGGATTTCCCTTATTTGCGGCGGGGTGTGGCAGCGACGGTTCCTCCTGTGGTTCAATTTCCACTGTAGTTTAAAAATCCACATGGCGGCAGTGGTGGAAGCTTCGGCCAGGCCATGTGGTGGTGGAAGAAGGACTCGCCGGGGCCGCAAACAGAAGGTGCCGTGCCAGCTCCTCCCCAGCACGGCGTGCGCGGAGGCCGGGCTGAGATGGCTGCTGGCTGGGAGACGCTGCACCATCTCCTCACCAGCACGGCGGGCAGGCAGGCTGGGACGGCTGTGGGCTGAGATGGTTGCAGGCGGGGAGACCACGCTCCAAGGCGTCTTATCCCGGACAGGAGCCAAAGGCGTGGTGGAGGCCCGGCATCAGCTCCCTCGCTCCCACAGCGGGCCAGCCGGCAGGGATGGCCCACTCCCTGGGCCCCAGGGTGGAGCGAGGTCTGGCATCCCTCATTCCCGGCAGCAGCAGCTCTGGCGGGTCCAGTTCCACCGTAGTTTTAAACTCCACATGGCAGCAGCGGCGCTTTGCTTTGTGTCTAGTTGTAGCCTTCCCATTCCGCCAGCTTTCCTGTGGGTCTGGTGCGATCCCTTTCGATTTTAGCTGTTGTTTTTTTCCAAATTGTTGAGGAGGTGGCAGCTTAGGAGACTACCTAGGCCGTCATCTTGTTTCGGTCTTCCCAGGGTACTTGAGTTTTAACAAGACCACTTTTCTCCCAGTATCTGTGAGTAAATGGCAGGCATGTGGATGCGGGAGGGGTTACTGAAGCATCACTGAGTCCCTGTTGCCTGCCCAGGGAACTCCCACACTCGCCTCGACAGACTGCCTGGGACAGCATTTCTAACAATGACTTCACTGAGGACACGGGAGGGCGCCAAGCTGTGTGAATGACACAAAAGTGGGCAGAACCGCTCTCCTGTTGAATGATAAATATGGAGTCAAAACCTCTAGTCTACTAGGAAGATATATGGAAACCGAGGAGAAGAGAGTTAAGAGCAGTAAGTGCAGTGAGCTAAAATTAGGTTAAAGTGCATGCGTGCATATGTAGCGTGTCCCCCCACCCCCCAAAGCAGATGAGGATGGAATAAAATGGATCTAATAGCAACATGGCCAAGAGTTGTGGGTTTTAATTGACCACACGCTCAGTCTGAGTCAACAGTGGGATGTGGTTGCCAAAAAGGCAGCTAATGGGACCAGAGATGCACTAATAGAAGCAGTGCCCGCGAGGCAGGAAGTGGCTGCCTTGCTGGGAGCCGCACCTGGAATGCTGAGCTCAGCTCGCTGCCCAGAGGGTGAGGGGGTCCAGAGCCCTGGGGTGTTGGGCAGAGGACAAACAGTCTGGGAAACAGTCGTATGAGGAGCAGGAAACAAATCAGGGACTTGGCAGGTAGGAGAGAGGACTTTGCAGGGCCCTGGAGGTCGCTTTAAGTAATCTGGAAGGCTTGCTCTGGTGTGGTGTTCACAAAGGGAACGGCCAGTCCTGGCTGAGTCTAGGGAAGGGCAAATTCTACCTAGAAAAGGAAAGCACCTCCCAAGTGCTGGAGTGACTCCCTACCACTGGAGACGATGAATCGGCTTGTTTCAGAAAAGTGGTTCTTAGGGCAGAGAGCCCTTGGTAGTGGCCAGGGCGGCACAGGCTGCTGGCCTCCAGGGGGCGAGACCAGGATGCTTCTGAAGGTCCTACATCAGTGTTTCCCAAACTTTTGACACATGTGTACTCCTTCTATAATTTTTGTAACGCTGAGTACCCCTCGTCAAAAAAATAAATAAATAAAAATGGATGTATTTTAATAACAACCAAAATATATTTATTTTTTATTTTTTTGGTACATACACAAAATAATAATAAACGAAAAATAAAATTATTCATAATAAAATATAAATAAAAGTTATATTATAAATAACATTTATTTGGATCAATGAGAAGGATGAAATTGACTTGACTCAAGAGAATGTAGAATTAGGCGCAGCTAAGCATGGTGCAGTGCATATCCCTACCAAATTCTGGTGCAATGCGTACCCCCACCAAACTCTTCCCATACTCCTGGGGGTACGCATACCACACTTTAGGAAACACTGTACATGAAGGCCCAGGACGGCGCCAGACAAAGCTTTGTCCGCCCTGGTGCTCATTGCTCTGACTGAGGGCCCTGTTTTAGAGGAAATGGCCGCTGCCGTGTGCTAGCCAGAGGCCAGCCCTGGCTGGATCGCCCGTGGTGTCTTTCTACATCCACTTGCCACATTACAGAACCTGCGATTCCACGTACAAACCTGGAGTCCTAGCCTTCCTGCCCCAACGCCCCGCGTTCCACACGTGAGCACCTCCCTGTGTGGCAGCAGCACCTGCAGTGAGCAGCTGGTGCAGGTTTGGGTAAACAGCTCTCACAGTCCCCACCTCACTCCTTGCATGGCCCTCAGGCTTGTGAGTCTGTGACCCCTGTGCCCTCAGTCCAGGGGTTCTCAGCTGTCTTTGCACTTCAAGCAAGCCCAGAGCTCTGGGCGGGACCCAGGCTCTAGAGGGTTCCAGGGTGAATGCAGGACAAGAACTCGGAGGTTCAAAGACACTCGTGGCCAGCAGACAGAACTTTCGTTTGTTTTTTGTTTATGATTTTTAATGAAACATTTTAGCAGACTGTTTCCTAAACTGGAATTAAATTTAGTATAAAAATACAATCACATCATTTTCTTTATTCTTCAGTTTGCTTTTCTTCTTTTTTTCTTAAATTATTGTTGACAGTATTACAGATGTCTTCCGTTCCTCCATCCCGCCCCTACCCAGCCCCTTAGGTCAGTAGATAGAACTTTAAAAAATATTTTATTGATTGATTTGAGAGAAACAGAGAGAAAGAGAAACATAACTCGCTGGCCCACTTACTGATGATTCTTGTATATGCCCTGACCAGGGATTGAACCTGCAACCTTGACATATAGGGGCGACCCTCTAACCAACTGAGTTGTTCTCTCGGCACCTGAACTTCTTTTTCTTTTTTTAATATAATTTATTGATATTTTACAGAGAGGAAGGGAGAGAGGTAGAGAGCTAGAAACATCAACCAGCTGCCTCTTGCACACCCCCCACCGGGGATGTGCCAGCAACCAATGTACATGCCCTTGACCGGAATTGAACCCGGGACCTTTCAGTCCGCAGGCCGATGCTCTACCACTGAGCCAAACTGGTTTCGGCGGCACCTGAACTTCTAATCGTCAAAGAATTTGAACAGCTGACTGGGCTGCTTCAGAAGTGAGCTCCATATTTCTGGAGGCAACAGATCAAGAACATTTTCAGGAATAAATCCCTACTTTGAAATTCGTGACAGGGACGATGAAAACCTCTGGAGTGTCCTTGAGCACATGGGTCCAGGTTCCGTCCTGGGCAATTAGACCCCAGACAAGGCGGGTGAGGGCTGCACAGGAGTTGAGAGAAAGCTCTGCAGGGGGCGGCCCACTCCTCAGGGGGAACCACGACCTCAGCCTTGGCAACGCTCAGGTCCTTAAAGCACCTGTGTGCACCTCTGCTGCACGCTGGACTGGAAACACAAGTTAGTATGACATAGAGATGGGGGGGGCAGGTGGGGGGGTAAGGGGGGGAGTGTTTTAGCACACATGAGGATGAGGTTGGATTGAAAGTGCAAGGTTCTCTGAGTCAGTCTAATGCAGAGGCCTAAACTAAAAATTCAAGGAAAGAACTGTTTTCTAGGTCCTAGCACTTTCTCTGACACACTTGCCATGTGATGTTTGCTTAAATAACCTCTCGGAAAGCAGCTGAGATGCTTGCGTGAGAGTTCTTAGCTTTTCAGCGGACCCTGATGCTGCTGCTGTGAGCTAAACAGAATGCCATTCAGTGGGTACCAGACAGTGCAAGAAGTTTTGAAACATGCCTGCTTAATAAAGAACAATACCTTGATGCAATGACTTATTAGAAACTATTATACGGGTTAAAACATATTTGCATGTGAAAATATTCACAATGTAGAACTCTGTGAGAACATTAGGTTACAGAACAGGACTGCAAGTCTGATTCAATTTACTTTTATACTAGCATATATTTCCATTAATACTTACATACAAAATCTGGGGGAAATCTGAACCTCATGTCTTATACAAAATTAACTTAAGAAGGAGCGTGAACTTAAATATAGAATGTAAAACTATAAAACTTTTAGAAAGAAGCATAAGAGAAAACCTCTAGGACCTTGGACTCCAGGTCTGGTGCTGGGGCGCTGTGCCTGTGCCAGGCTGTAGAAGGGAACACCGAGGAGTGTGGTTTGGCCAAATGAAAATGTCTGTTTTGCAAAAGATCTGTTAAAGAATGAAAAGGTCAGCTGCAGACTGGGGAAGATATTTGCAAACCACGTGTCCCACAAAGGACTAGCATCTAGAAGATATAGATGCTAGATAGACTCAAGAATCAACAGTAAAAAATAAAAATAAAATAAAAAGACACGAAGAGACTGTCCCCCAGAAGAATGTGCAGATGGAAATCAAGCACATTAAAAGATGGTTGGCATTAGCTATCAGGGAAACACGTCACAACCACAGAAGGAATCAGCAGCCTCCTCTCAGAATGGCTGACATAAACAACAGTGCCAACACAAATGCTGGGGGGCAGGCAGAGAAACTGGGCCTCTCATACACTGGAACATGATACAGCTACTCTGGAAAACAGTTTGGAGATTTCTTATAAGCTAAATATGCAATTTCATTTGATCCAGCCATTTAGCTCTTGGCCATTTATCCCAGAGAAATGAAACTTATGTCCACATAAAAACCTGCATGAATCTTCATAGCAGATATGTTTGTAATAGGCAAAAATGCCCTTCAATGGGCAAGTGACTAAAGAAACTGGTACATACATACCATGAAATACTGCTTAGAAATAAAAAGGCATGAGCGATAGAGCAACAATGTGGGTGGATCTCTAGGGAGCTGTGCTGAGTAACAAAGTCAATCTCAAAAGATTACCTAATGTCTGATTCTATTTGTACAACATTTGAGAACAGACACCGTTTTAGAAGTGAGGGGTGGGAGCTGCGGAAGGGGCTGGAGGTACACTTTTGAAAGGGGAACATGAAGGACCCTTGTAGTGATGGGTTTGCTCTACATGTTGACTGTGCTGGTGGATACACAAACATGAGATAATGTTGTGTGGCACTAAACACAGGCACACACACGCACACACATGCACATACACACATCAGTACAAGTATAACTGGGCAAATCAGAGCTAGGTCAGTGGGTTGTATCAATGTCAACACCTCGCTGTGATGTTGTGCTGTAGTTTTGGGAGAGGCTACCATTGGGGCAACTGGGCATTTGGATTTCTCGTTAGTTCTTACACCTGCATGTGAATCCACAATTATCTCAAAATTAAAAGTTTAATAATAATAAAAAAAGAAATATGCATTGACATGTAAAGATGTCCACAACATAGAATTTCATAGGAAAATTAGGTTACAAAATAGAATACAGATACAATTTATGTTGATCCTCTTGTGCATTTATATTAACAGATATAATATCTGGAATATATATGAAGTGTCACATCAATTAAAAAAGAGTACAAAGCTGATGTGTCATTCAGAAAAGCGTTGAGATGTCTGGAGAAAGAGTAGGTGGGTGCAGCCAGTGCTAGCAGCAAGGCCTCCAGGTCCCTCCAGCTGGGAGCCACTGCTGCTGCCCAGAACTGCTGCCAACATAGCTGCTCATCAGCATCATGGGTAATGGACTCTGAGTGTCCCCCTCCCCCTGCTACCACTTGCTTCCAGAACGTCAATGTGGCTGCAACCATTACCATAAGAGAGAGCAAATGCAGCCTACCACCAGGAATGCTCAGGACCTACTCAAGAAGGCAAATAATCCTCTCTACTAATATTTACAGGGTAAAATAAGATTGTTGTTAGGGTATTAAATTTGACAGTAGAATAGTAGTCAAGTTTTCAGGCTAATTGAAATTGGCTAATTGAAATAAGCAAATATTCTAGAAAAATTAAGTGTACTGAACAAAAAAACTGTTCCTAAAATGTTAACTAAAATTTTTATTGGTAGTTCATCTCATGGTAAAATTGTGTAACATGTGATGAACCTAAAGCAGTCATATTTTATTGCAAAAAAATTAAAATTTAAAAACTATCAAGACTACATTATACAATTTCCAAAAGCCTCCTAATATTTAAATTAAAAAGGGGGAATACTAGGAGAATATCATGTAAGGAAAAATATCCTGTAAGTAAATTACATCTAGAAAATTTGTACTTTAGAAAATTAACTTTCATTTGTAATGTTAACAGCAAGACACCTATGCAAAACATACATGGTGTCAAAACAAGCCGAAGGAAAATCGTTTGGGCAAAAAATGAAAAAGGATCACAAATCAAATTTATAGAAAAGATTCCTTTATTAACTTTTGGTCAAGAATATGTTTATATATTTTCAGAAAACAACTCTGAGACCATGTGGATTCCTGCAACAGAGAGGAATTGACAGGACTGCTCTAGCCATGAAGACAGAAGAGCAACAATCCAGAGATGGAAGATCCTGACAACGCCTTGCCATACTAGCAGTCAGCAGCTGTGCATTACCGTGGGTTGCCCAGGACCAAACCAGAGAGGGTCAGACCTGCATTACCACCATCCAGAACTGAGATATCATTGCATGTACACATAAGGATCTGTTTGACATAGAAATTGGGATTCAAAAGAACTTCTGGCCCAGAAAGAAACTCACTTCATTTGCCTCGCAGCATAACCATTATTGCTTGTCTCATTTCGGTTCATGTAAGTGTATTTTTTATGAGTTCATTCATCTAGGGGAAATAATGAACAACATAGACTGATTAACAAGAATAGACCCAGAGACAAGGAGGTATGATCAGACTGTCGGACCTCAGAGGGAAGGTAAGGGAGGGCGGGATAAGGGGGAGAGATCAACCAAAGAACTTATGTGTATGCATATGAGCCTAAGTAGTGGTCACGGACAACAGGGAGGTGGGGGCATGCGTGGAGAGGGGTTTGGGATAGGAATGGGGGGATGAGGACAAATATGTGATACCTTAATCAATAGAGAAATTAAATAAATAAATAGCAAATGGGGGGAGAGGAGAGCAAAAAGGGGGAGGGGAGAAAGCGCGAGTCCTGTTTCCTTTGCTTCTGACTCAGCACTTGGGCCCGAAGCACAGTCACATGCTATCATTTTAAGGACCTGCAGCAAGGACACAAATGGAGGCCCACATATTCTGTGCTTAAACATCGGATCTACCAGATCTACAAACTAAACTATTTAACAAAATAGATTCTGTTATCCGATCCTGACATACAGTTTCAGAGCACCCTGGAAGGCTGAGTTCAGACTTAGAATCTGACTCTGGAGTCCTTCACTTGAAAATAAAGGCATTGTTGTCAGAGAAAAGCGTGGGTGGACTTCCCCCACTGTGAGTGGGAGTGGGGTTCTTGGGGTGCTGCTGGAATAAGCATCTCTGGAGGCTCCCATGGGAGGGTGGAGTATGGTAGGAAGCCTTGTTTCTATGAAATTACACCCGTGTTTCTGCGTCTCATTTCTCTTGGTCCAGTCACAGAAGACGTGTGGCTGGGGTTTCAGTAGAGCTAGAGGCAAAGCCAGTATTCAGAGCTTCCTCCCATATTGGGGCCCGTTCAGTTCAGCCTCAGGCTAGCTGCAGCCCCTTAGTCCATTGTGTGCGGGGGCCCACGCAAGGGGAGTGTGCCCCCAACAATAGAGTCCCAAGAACATCAGAGGAATCAAGAGGGTAAACTCCTTTGTTTAGGGGATTAAGATTTCCAAATGTCACATCCTTGCAGTGGCCACACCCATTCTGGCCAATGACTTGCTCTCAGGGTGATTGACAGCAAGCACCTTTGTTACTCCCCCAACTTTACTGGGCAACCACCTGTCTTCCCTTTGCTCCTGGCCTGGTATTAGTGACTAAGTGAATCACGATGGTGTCATTATGGGGTAGCCAGCCCTGGTCTATAGCTCGCCACCTTCTCTTTCCACCCCTGGCTCACCTGCACTTCCAGCTGCCTCACACACAAGCATGGAAACATCCAAGCTCCAGCGCCTACCAGAAAAGCTCCACTTCTGGCCACCCTTTGGGCCTCAGAGTGTGCACACTGGTGGCACGGCCCACTCTCAGAAGCAGGCGTGGGGGAGCTGGGTGGGCCTGGAAATGAGGGGAGGCTGCTGGGCCAGGAGTTTCCAGAGTCAGGATGCCTGGAGTGTGATGCCATGCAGGCCTCACAAGCAGGCACATGTCTTTGGTCCTGTGGACGCCTCAGTTCACAGAAGGGGACACAGCCAAAGCCTGGGTCTCCCTGGCTGCAAGGGAATCCAGGAACGTGAGATCTGACACGTTCAGCTTCTTGATTGAGGATAGGTTTGCCTGCCACCAAGCTCACCACATGAACACAGGAAGGTGCTCAGAGCTTCTGGCCTCAGAGAAGAGACAATGTCCACCAGGATGCTTTAGCTCCTGGGTGCTCTGCCTGGCCAACTCGGGGGCGCACAGCAGATGATGCAACTAATGGTGCCAATGGCGAGGAGGGTGACGACGGAGGCCGGTGTTTGCTGAGCATTTGCTCGGTTGGGCACTGTGCCAACCTTCATGTATGGCATCTGATTGGATCTTCATACCTCTAGGCTGTAGCCCCTTGGTACTGGCCCTCCAGCAGAGAAAAGAACCTGAAGTGCTAAGATAGCCCGTCAGTCACTGGACAGCAAGCAGGAAAGACAGGACTGAACTCAGGCGTGTGGGGCTTCAGGGCCCTCAGGCTTTCCCGCTGCCCTGGCGTCCTCTGGAGAGCCCACTGCAGAGGTGACTTGGAGCCTAAAAATCAAAATGTGTGTTAGCAAATATTGGCCTTGATTACAGAAACCTTGAATAACTCCCTCTGATCCTGCACGGAGTGTCCGCTGGGCCAACTCTCAGGCTGAGTTCAAGTGCATTTGGACACCCTTCCCTCTGGCCAATCTTCTTTAGGACTGAGGATTCCCAGCGGTCAAAGTTCTGGAGACAAGACTATGAACCCTCAGGAAGGGAGAGCGGACCAGAGGGAGCACGTGCGTCCTGGTGGTGGAGGAGGTGGCTGGCTTTTGCCCCCCCCCCCCCCCCCGCCGCCCCCAGGTGGAAGGCTGGGCGGCGTGGTTTGGGGACCATTTGAAGAAAAGGCTTCTCAGTTCTGAGGCGGCTGTAAGAGAAGAGAGGACTCTGTGGCGGCAGTGTTTGCACACATGAGATTCCGGGCTGAGTCGGGGAGAGGTAAGATCTGGGGCTCAGGGTGCGGGAGGGAGGGCTCCTGGGCAAGGCTCCCGGATGGAGCTCCAGTCACGGAGCACGCTTTGAAATTACAGCTTTCAAGGCAGAACCCAGTTCTACCAAATCCAGTCTCTCAGGGGGGCTACTGGTCAGCGGAAGGTTGGCCTGGATTAAAGGGAGAACGATCCAAAGCCATGTCTGGGTTCACCTCTGTAGAGGAGGCAGGCATGGGGCACTGAGCTGAAAGCAAGCACTGAGCTGGCAGTGTCACCTGGGCAGGGACTGGGAGGGAGGCACCAAGGCCCTGTCACAGCACCAACTCACAGAGGACGCTGCACTGTGCTTCCACCACATGACCGGTCCTGCAGATGGCCAAGACTCCCAGCCTCGCTCTGTGTGCTGTGCACCCGCCCCCTCAGCTCCAAGCAAGAAGAGCAGGCCCCACACCCACCTGCAGCAGGCAACCCTGGCTGAAGAAGGCCACAGCAGCTTGTTCTTTTTAAATATATTTTATTGATTCTTACAGAGAGGAAGGGAGAGGGAGTTAGAAACATCGATGAGAGAGAAACATCCATCAGCTGCCTCCTGTATGCCCCCTACTGGGGATGTGCCTGAAACCAAGGTACTTGCCCTTGAGGGGAATCGAACCTGGGACCCTTGAGTCCGCAGGCTGATGCTCAATCCACTGAGCCAAACCGGGTAGGGCGGCTTGTTCTTTATCTGTGTGTGCTTTAAAGGCTACCTTCAATTTTGGGAAATGATACTGGTTTTTTACTTTTAGTAATGATCAAGAACACCTTAAAATATCGATTTAAAAATAGATATTTATGAATAAAAGGTGAAATCACATAAAGACATTTTATATAAATAATTATCTGGTTGGTTTCTGGGTGTGCAGAAATTATGCAGGTGCCACGTAAATGATGGAAATTTTGTGCATACTGCCCTAGAATGTTCTTCTCATAGGAATCCGAGCATGGGAGAAAGGGTGTGGGAAACTAAGGAATACTATCCCCATCTTTCCCTTTTCTTCTTCCATCTTATATTTAGAAGGGGTAGGGCATTGCACATCACCTCCTTCACAACGTTACCTGGCGGGAATGAGCTGTGGTCCTTGCATTGGACTGGGCGGGGGTGGGTGGTGGCAGGCAGGGGGGGGGGGGTGAGGAATTAGGGGAGAGGCCATCCCTGATGAGGACCGAAAAGCACTTCCAAGGCCTGCAGTGAAGCCATCACTGTGGGAGCAAGGAGGTGTGAGGAAGTTATGCAAATGGCAAACCTGTTACTGAGGCTAAGGAGAAGGGAGCGGAGGCTGAGGTGGAAGGAACATGCAGGAAGGACAAGGGACCACCGGGGATGAGAGCGAACTGCAGGGGGAGCCTGTGCTGGAGTCTGGCCGTCCTGGGTTTACAGGCCCAGAGAACACAGTGGCTCGCCCCGTGTGCCTGCTGCTGCGCCTCCATCCACAGGTGGAGGTAATACAGAGTCTAAAAACAGAAACTAGAGCTGGTGAGAGCTTTGTCCTGGCAGCTGGTCACACAGTCAAGAATCCCTCACCAGTAAGTGTGATTGTCAAGGTCACCTGTGACCTCCCTCCGATTCAGTCTAACGGACACTCAGCTGGCCAGGTTGTTGCTTGGTCAGCCGGGAGGCCAGTCACTTGGGGCATGAGGTTGGCCACCGCCACTTGCGATCAGCCGGCTGCAGCTATGGTTTAGGCTGCGGGAAGCAGTTAGTTCCAGCCTGGGTCAATAGCCTCCGTAAGTAATCAGCTTAAACGCAGTGCCGGTGAGCCAGGGTTCCTGCCCCTGCTGCACAAGGCAATGACCCAAGAGCTTTATAAACACAACAGCAGTCCTAGCGCTCACCCAGAACCACTGATGAGGCTCAGATAGTACAGGCCTTTGAAAGCACCCAGTGAGTCCAACGTGCAGCCAGGCTGGACCCACTGGGCGAGATCAACAGGTCGAGTCCGGACACACACGGGGCTCTTTGTCTAACCTCTGACCTCTGAGCACATTCTGATTTGGGGTGGGGTTCGGAATTAAGAGAGCAAGAGGCTATAATCTATTCCAACAAAAAACCACTTGGTACAGTTTTACAATTGCTTCCAATTTTATATTTTAAAAAATGCTGTAACACACCAGTCACCACATGCACACACCTTTGTGCACACCCAAAATCTGTCTTCTCAGATGAATTTTTACCCAGAGTAAAAGGCACCAATGCTTTCTAAAGTCTGTAACACACTCTATTGTTTTTGCCAAATTGTCTTCTAGAATATTTTTTCCAACTGACAATTATTCAACAGTAATCTACTTTGCACTTCTTTAGTGATCAATTTTCCCACTTTTATCTGAGTCATTTGTACTTCCTCTTTTCTGAAACAGCTCTTCACGTGCTTTCACCACTTTTCCACTTGGAGTTCATTTTTTTCTCACTGTTTTTTAAAGACCCTTTCTATACGAAGGGATTAAATGTTGTGTGTCATGTACATACATTGCCAATATTTCTCTTCCTGGCGTTTTCTTTTAATTTTTTGAGATGTTTTTGATTTACAAGTGTAGCCAAAATGTACCAGCTTTATCCTTTATATACCTTCCAGTGCTTTTATGTTTAAAAGTTCTTTTTCATCTCAAAATGTCCTTATAGTTATCTTACGCCTAATTTCTAACATTAAATACTTTCATTCACCTGGAATTCAGGTTGGCAAACAAACTGCATCAACTCTGACACCCAAATGCCAGTGTCATAGCTCACTGAACATAAGGTGTGAGCTTTCTCTTGCAACCTATTGATCAATGTGTCTGTTTGATCTTGATCCGATATTGCACTTTTTCAATTACTATAACTTTATTGTTATTTTAAGATCTCACCAAAATATATCATTCTCGGAGAAACCAAGATGGCAGCATAGGATAGACACCCGAATGCAGCCTACCACAACAATTTTGAATTTAGAGCTGGAAAACAGGGGAAACATCGCCTTGAAGTGCTGGCTGGCTGGCTGAGAGGAGGCTCTACCATCCGGGAAGGAGAGCGAAGACACACTAAGCCTTGAGAACTGTAAAGGTGCGGAGATCTGTGCGCGCGAGAAAGGGCAGCCGCCCAAGTTCGCTGCTGGCTTACTCACGACATGGAGAGAGTGGGCTGAGTTCTCGGCTGGCTTACACCAGGCACGCAGAGAGGGCGGACAGCTAATATTCGGCTGGCTTTCTTGTTCAGGAGGAAAACAGAACCACTCTATTGCTCTGATAAACGGCCCCAGTTAGGGAGAGGCCAGACTGTCAGGCAGTGGGCAGAGATCTCTCAGAGGTGTGTGAAGCCAGCGGCCATTACTGCAGGACTCAGGGAAGGGCCCACGAGAAACCAAAGCTTGTTGGCACCACGCCGAGACTCCGCCCCATTCAAGCGGAGCATGGAAGCCCTCCCTGAGGCTGGCTTTCTCGTTCACAGCAAATTGAACTCTCCCAAGGAGGGATGAATCCGAAGCTTGTCTGTGCCTATACCAAAGAGGTGTGCGTGACTGCAACCAATCTTGCGGGACTCACCAAAGTTTGTCTACCCCACCCTGAGACTCTGCCCCACCCAAGTGGAGTACAGAAGCCCTGCTAGCTGAGACACTGCTGATCCTCACAGTCAACTGGCTTGGAGATCAATGCTTCCTAGTGATAACAACAACAAGCAAAGCTTAACAACAAGACTGCACACACAGCCCACAAAGGGCTATACCAAGACTGTCCATCTCAGGTAACTGTGAAAGCTGTGCTGCTGGGCTCTACCAAAACACCTAGCACACAAAACTATACCATCAAATCGGGGAAGAAGCTAAAATGCAGAGGCAGGACACAAAGGAAGGAGATGGAGGAAAAGAAAAGAATGGACATTGAGTCCAAAACCACGCTTATAAGGTTTTTCTAGAATTTCCTAGAAAAGGCCAATAAAATAAACGGGACCTATGAGGATATGAAAAGGGATCAACTAGAAATAATAAGGGATCAACTAGAAATAAAAAGGGATCAACTAGAAATAAATAATACATTGTCTGAAATAAAAAAATATTATACAGAGTCCTAAAAACAGAATGGAAGATTGCAAGAATCAAGCCAAAGATTTGGAACATAAAGAGCCAGAGGACACTCCTCCACAGAAGCAAGAAGACAAGAGAATCCAGAAAGTTAAAGATAATGTAAGAAACCTCTGGGACAACTTCAAGCGAACCAACATCAGAATTATGGGCATCCCAGAAGATGACAGAGAGCAAGATACCAAAAACATATTGAAAGAAATAGTGACAGAAAATTTCCCCTACCTGGTGAAAGAAATAGACTTACAAGTCCAGGAAGCGCACAGAACCCCAAACAAAAAGAATCCAAAGAGGAACACACCAAGACACATCATAATTAAAATTCCAAGAGCAAAAGATAAAGAGAGGATATTAAAAGCATCAAGACAAAAGCAGGTAGTTACCTATAAAGGAGCACCCATACGATTGTCAGCTGATTTCTCAACAGAAGCCATGCAGGCCAGGCGGGAATGGCAAGAAATATTCAAGGTGATGAATAGCAAGAACCTACAGCCAAAAATACTCTACCCAGCAAAACTATCACTCAGAATCAAAGACCAGATAAAGAGCTTCACAAATAAAATAAAAAAATTTAAAGCTAAAGGAGTTCATCACCACCAAACCAGAATTATATGAATTGCTGAAGGGGGTTATTTAGGAAGCGTAAGAAGATAAAGATAAAAATTGTGAACAACAAATACATAACTATCAACAAGTGAAACTAAAAACCAAGGGAATTAAAAAATCTGGTGAACAATATTAACTGGTGAATATAATAGAATCAGAGGTATGGAAGGGAGTGGACTGATGATTCTCAGGGAAAAGGGGAGAGGGGATGCGGTAAGAGACTGAATAAAAACTGTGCATCTATGGATGAGGACAATGTGAGGTGGAGAAAGGGCAGAGGGTGGGGTGGGAACCTGGTGGAGGGGTGCAATTGAGGGGGGGGAGGAACATTTGTAATAATCTGAACAATAAAGATTTAAAAAAAAAAAAAAGTCAGGGCAAAAGGGCAGAGTAGCTTGCCTAGGGAGCACCTACAAGAATTCTCAAAGCCGCGTAGGAAGCACTGAAAGGCATGCGAGATCCAGCAGTCCAGATGCCCAGGAGGAAGAGTCACATTAAGATGTGAGGTATGGCCAAAACCAGTTTATCTCAGTGGATAGAGCATAGGCCTGTGGACTCAAGGGTCCCAGGTTCAATTCCAGTCAAGGGCATGTACCTTAGTTGTGGGCACATCCCCAGTAGGGGGTATGCAAGAGGCAACTGATCGATGATTCTCTCTCATCAATGTTTCTAACTATCCCTCTCTCTTCCTTTCTGTAAAAAATCAATAAAATATATTTTTTTTAAAAAAATAAAAAAAGAAAGAAAGAAAAAAAAAGATGTGAGGTATGGCCGAGACTGGTTTGCTCAGTAGATAGAGCATCGGCCTGCGGATTGAAAGGTCCCAGGTTCGATTCTGGTCAAGGGCATGTACCTTAGTTGCGGGCACATCCCCAGTGGGGGTGGTATAGGAGGCAGCTGATTGATGTTCCTCATCAATGTTTCTATCTCTCACCCTTCCTTTCTGTAAGAAAATCAATAAAATATATTAAAATATATATATTTCTCACTTTTATTTTCAAAGGCATTTGTTTATTCTTCCTGAAACTTACTTGAATGTTTTGGAAAAGTTTTATGAAGTTATGACAAAATTAATGCATGTTAAGACAATATTGTTTGCAAATATTAGTAAATAGATCTATGGAACCAGAGAGAGTGTAAAAGATGAGAAAAGAACTTTAACCTGTGAGAAAGGAGAGGACTATTCAAAAGTTGAATTTGGCCAAAACCGGTTTGGCTCAGTGGATAGAGCATCGGCCTGCAGACTGAAAGGTCCCAACTTTGATTCCCGTCAAGGGCATGTACCTTGGTTGCAGACATGTCCCCAGTAGTGGGTGTGCAAGTGGCAGCTTATCGATGATTCTCTTTCATTGATGTTTCTAACTCTCTATCCCTCTCTCTTCCTCTCTGTAAAAAACAATAAAATATATATTTTTAAAAACAAAAGATGAATTTGGACAATTTCTTAACCAATGGAAAAGCATTAGAATGCTGCCTCAGGCTATATAACAAAGCAAATTCCAGAAAAACTGGCAAAGTCCAGTTTGAACAGTTGATTTCCAGAGAAGGGATCCTAAATGGCCACGAAACATGAAAAAATTCTTACTCTCAGTGATGATCAGGGAATCACAAATGCAAGCAATTAGGCAACATTTTTTTCCTGCCATATGATGGGCAATATTATTTTTAAATATAATTCCTTAATATGTAGAGTTTACAAGATCGGGGCAATTGCTGGGAAGTCTGGGTTAACATAGTCATGTTGGAGGGAAATTGGGCGAGTTCTGTTACAATGTGAAGCACCACACCTGTGGCCTGTGAATCACCCAGAGAAACCCCAGGACCCACACCCAGCAAGTACAAGTATAGCAGAGCTTTATCCACCACTAACAGACAGACATGCTCTTCTTTTGGTTGACAGATAACCCCAACCTGACGGCCTGCAAATTATCCTGGACCCCATCTGCCAGGTTGCTTTAACCTTTTCCCTTTTAACCCCATACTGTCCCGTGACCCAGCAAAAAAAAAAAAAAAAAAAAAAAAGAGTTAACGAGTTAAGGACTAGCACAGAGTGAGCTCTGGGTTTCTCCTGCCTCTTCTGGCTCCAGCCCGAGCCCACAGCTCGTTCTATCTGGCTGTGGACAGTGGGCTATGATCCCTGTGTTGGATATTCATCAAAGTATTGTAATAACAACAGACTGGGGAAACTTGAGGCAGAGACAGAACCTGTCAACATCACTGTCCCGCAGAAGAGTGTCCCAGCTTCCCTTGCAGCCAGCTGTGTGAGTACATGCTAGCCAGTGAAAGCTGAGCAGAAATTAGTGAGACTTCTTAAGAGGGTCCTCAAGCAGTCTCCAGACTGAGGATGTGATTGTGGGAATGGCAGCACGTCTTCAACAGAAGGGGGGACATCCAACTTCCCTGAGGGCTGGAAGCCTGGATGCCTGAAAACTTCCTGGAGGCTTCATGCAGACCCAGACAGCCTGTTCAGTACTTCTTCTAAATGGGAAGCCTTTTAATATCTTATTCAAACTGCTGTAGCTTTGTGTCTCTCAGTGAGACGCAGCCAAATTTAATCATAATGATGCAAAGCTAAATGCCTATTAACAGGGAAATGGCTAATTCAACCATGATACATAAATATATGAATTGGAAACAAATGGAGATGCTATATATATATATATATATATATATATATATGTGTGTGTGTGTGTGTGTGTGTGTGTGTGTGTGTGATTAAATACTTTGCAGACTGAGTTAAATATACAGGCATTACAAAATCTAGAGCAACTCAAGTGCCCATCAAGAGATGACTGGATAAAGAAGATATTCCATGGCACATATTTACCATGGAATATTACTCAGCCATAAAGAGTGAAATCTTGCCATTTGTGACAACATCAATAGAACTGGAGGGTATTATGAAGTAAAATAAGTCAGACGAAGAAAGACAACTGATTTCACTCACATGTTGAATCTAAAGAACAAAATAAACAAAACAGATACAGACTCATACAGAGAGAACAGAGTGATGGTTGCCAGAGGGAAAGGGCTTAGGTGCTGAATGAAAAGGTAAAGGGATTGAGAGGTACACACTGGTTACAAAATATTCACGAGGATGTAGAGTACAGCGTAGGAAATACAGTCAATAATATTGCAATGAGTAGGTATAGTGCCAAATGGGTACTAGACTTATCAGTGGGATCATTTCATAAGTTATAGGAGTCTCTAGTCACTGTGCTGTACACCTGAAACTAATATAATATTTAATTACAATTGTAATGAAAAAAAAGAGAGAAAATCTATGGGCATGAACATGCTGAATGAAAAAAAAAAAAAACACATGAGTAATAGAACATCCTATTTATGTGCATTGCCCCAGGGCAATAAAGTTGCTGCTTTTCCTACATTTCCATACACAAAAGTATAGAAACAATCCTGGAAGCATGCTCCCCAGATTGTGGGAGTGGACAGTAACTGTGGGGGGCTAGTCAAAAGGCACCTTATCTTTGGCTGCACTATACCACACTTTTATAAAAGGAATGATTCATGACGATTTGGATGATACAAATTCCCACCTACCCACCAGCTGACCTTTCTTTTGTTGTTGTTAACCCTCACCTGAGAATATTTTTAGAGAGAGTGGAAGGGAGGAGGGGAAACGCAAAGAGAGAAACATCAATGTGAGAGAGACACATTGATTGGTTGCCTTTGACCAGAATTGAACCTAAGACCCTTCAGTCCTTGGACTGACGCTCTATCAACTCAGCCAGACCAGCTAGAGCCCAGCTGACCTTCTTGAACTGTGTACCTGGCCACGGCTGTGGCCCACAGGGTCTTCCTGGGAGAGCTGTCAGGGCTGAAGATGTGGACCTGGAGGGAAGCCACCAAGCACTTAGTCAGAAAAGTCTGAGGTTCTTTCAGAGCCCCTCTGTCACAGACTGTGCTTCCTATGACACCCCTGTGCCTGAAGGAAGGAGTAAAGGTATTAATCTACAAGGACAAATCAAGTGAGAGTATACAGCAGCAAATGAGAGATTACAATAAGAATTGGAAACAGGATGTGGCCCAGCAGTGGCCGAATGCCTGAAGCAGGAAATGCCGCTTGCCCCACAAGAATCTTGAAATGGCTCAGTACTTGGAGTGTCAGGTGCTGGGGTGAGGTTCAAGGAGGAAAGAAGTACAAGGCTGAGCAGCCGGACTCCTAGGCATTCCTTGCCATGCACACAGCAAGGAAATTGTGCTTCATCCTAGACACTGATTCTATAGACCAATGGACTAAGATGTGCTCCCGACAGGAGGCCCCACACAGAGCCGTGGGAAGGGAATGTATGTTGGAGTGAACCAAGGGGAATAAGGTTAAAATCACCATCTTATAAAGCGTGGAGCAAAAGTAGGCTTACAAGTGTGAATACACAAAACAGTTAATTCTTGTATTCTTAATTATTAATTATTATATTATTTTCCAAATGAGCAACTGTAAACCAACTTTTGCCCACCCCTGTATAATAAGGATGTCCTCATGGGTCCCATTCCAGAATCTTCTCGTTCTTTTTCATGTTTGAATGAGGCCAGTTCCAAGACTGCTTGCTGCTTAAAACAGTTTAGAACACATTTGGCGAAGATTTGGGGAGTTGGCAGTTTTTTGGGGGTTTATTGTCTCAAAATAATTTTTACAAGGTTGACAAGTCTTTAGCCCCAGGGGTGGATCATCTCTCTAAGTGAGATGAGAAGCCACAGAGGGCTTTAAACAGAAGGACCCCTTTAAGAGTTGAGACGACTTTAGGAAGACCCGTTGGGACTGTATCAATCAGTGTCTACTCAGGAAAACAGAACCACTCTTGGTATTTCAAACACAAGTAATTTAAAACAGGAGATTGGCTCCAATAGTGATGGAAGGGTGGAGGAGTCAAAAGGGAAGGATGCAGTTGCCTAGCAAGTAGCACTTAGGCTGCAGACACCAAAGGGGAGATGATGATACCAGAGCCCATGACTGTTACATTACCGTGATTGCTGGAGCATCTGTTATTGTTACTGCTGTCTCAGAAACCACAGCCATATCGACCTTGCAGGAAGCCCAAGGTCACACTCCCACTAACACTGCAGGATCCTGTCTGAGAAGTGCAGAGTCTGTTACACCTGTGCGTTTTGTGCTTCTGAGGCTACAGAAATGCCCACTTCAACCTCCAAGCTACATGAACAAGTAATTTGAAACATACACTTAGCCAACACTTCAGTTGCTGCTAATGCCATGTGAGCTAATTCTCGGAGAACATGGTCTCTCCCTTCTATTGTTTACCAGTATCCTGCCAGCACCTCCCATTAGGCAAACCTAATTGAAAAGCAGCTGGCAAAACCAAAATAGCTAGCCAGGGATGCTGGGGAATGTCATTTTCAGGTTCCCTGCACCTTGCAATCCAAAGGGGAGCATGAAAGAGAGGGAAGAGAAATGAGAGTGGAAAAAGACTGGGAGTGGCTATTGGAGGAATTAGGTGAGAAAGGAGGGTGGCTTGGACTATGATGATAGCAATGGAGGTGGTGAGAGGCAGTCAAATTCTGTATATTTTTTGAGGTAAGAATCAATAGGATTTGCTGATAGATCAGACATGGAGTATGAGAGAGAGAGAGAGAGAGAGAGAGAGAGAGAGAGAGAGAGAGAGAGAGAGAGAGGCTAACTCTGGATTGTTCTTGGTCTTAATGAAAGATTAAATTCCTATGTACTTAGATGTTTAAGAGCATGATAAAAGCAGGTCTTAAGGAAGTAGGAAGTTAAGTTGTGGACATGTTTAGTTTGAGATGCCCATGAGACATCAGGTGGAGATGCTGAGTTCAGGGAAAGAGAGATACAAATTTGAGATGTAGTCAGATATAAGTGGTATATAAAGCCATGGACTTACGTCCATGTCACTGTGGTAAATAAATAAGAGATGATGTCACTGTGGTAAATAAATAAGAGATGATGCCCAAGGACTAACTCCCATGATACTCCAAGATAAAGGTCATGGAGGCAAAAGGAAACCATGGAAGAAGGTTTAGAAGAAGCAGAGGGGTAAGAACACCAAAAGAACGTGGCATCTTGAAACCCCTGTGAACAAAATCTTTTAAGAAGAGTGTCAATTGTGTCAAATGCTACTTATAGGTCAAGTTCAATGAGGATTAACTTGAGATTAGCACTGTGGACGTCATTGGTGATCTTGAGAGGAACGGTTTTAGAGGAGAGGTGGGAGCATAAGTGTGATTGGAACGGGCTCCAAGACAAGGAGAGAAGAATTTGGAGGCCCTGGAGAGTAGAGATCCAATGCCTCCCTCTGTGCTGCTGAACTGTATGTTTATCCCTATGTATCTATCCAGTAAGCAAATGCTGGACAGCCACACTCTTGAGGAGTTAACTTTGTGTGTTGATGGGAAGGTCCCAGTGGAGAGGGTTAAAGCTGGATTCAGGAAGGAAATGGAAGGACTGCTAGAGTCATGTCCTTAAGGAAACAAGAATGGACTGGACCCAGTGCACAAGTGGAGGGTTTGGCCTTATCTAAAATCAAGTCATTACCAGGAGAGAAAATCAAGCATGTGAACATAGTTCCAGGTAGGTAGGGGAGGTAGTGGTAAAAGTTCTCTTCCATTTGCTTCTGTTTATCAGTGAAGTAGGAAGCAAGGTCATCAGCTGATGAGAACAGGAGAGATGTTAGAGGTGTGAGAAGAGGAGAGAAGGAACTACATCAGGGAATGGGACCACTAAGGGGCCACGAAACTAACTGTAGGATGATTGCAAGGAAATGTTAAGGGTCCACTTGAGATTAGAAATGATGAGTTTTGAGTGATTCTGGTCATCATGCTTGTGCATTCAGCAGCGTGGGTGTAGGCACTGGGCACTGAATGGGCAAAAAATTGATTTTAAGCAAGAAATACAGCACAGTGAGAGAGTGCTAAGGGAGTTGATGATATAAACAACAACAAAAAACCCACGAATATCCTATTTCTCCATGGAGTTTAGACCGAGTAAAGAGGAAAAAGAGGACAGAAATGCAGTGCTCAATAAACAGAGATTCACCCCTTTAAGACAAGTTGCACTAGAACCTTATGACTAAAATTGTTGTCCTCCAGGTAAATGGGATATTTGAGGGTCTTCCCTATATATTTACCCAACAAGCAATGTTGGACACTTGTCATGAGTCATCTTACTTCCCTAGAACCATTTAAAATATCAGGGAGGAAAAGGAACAAAGATAGAGGCATAGGTAAACACTCCTAAATGGCTGCCATGCACAACAAATTAAAAAAAAACAACCTATAAAACAAACGTCTATCTCCCAAAAAACAAACAAAAGCTGTCTGAGAGGAAGCCTTACAACTAGACTGAAAGAAAAAGAGGACAATCCAGGGCACAAACACTGAAAAACTGAGGTAAGGGGGCAAGGACTCAATAAAGGCTGGGGACGGATCCAGGCTGGCAGAGGACAGTGCTTCCTACAACCCTAAGAGAGACTAGTGCCCGATCTCTCTGAAATCCAGTTTCTGGGGAGAGGCTAGACTGTCTGCCATCAAGTCAGAGAGTGAAGCTGGCTTGCTTGCAGAGCTGAGATTGCTTGCTGTGCTGTGGTGCACGGGCAGACACGGGCAGGCAGCCATCGCTCTTGGCCACGCCCCAGCCTAGTGATGCCCTGAGACTCCGCCCTGAGACTCTGCCCCTCACATCCAAGCTCCAAGCAGCGGACTTTGCATATGAATGGCCCTCTCTGTTGCAGTTTACCAAAGTTGCAACCTGGGGCAAACAGATCCAAGGAGGACAGGACTGTGGTTCACACTGTAGCTTCTGTGACAGTACTGGCCTCAGACAGTAGCTAAACTGCACCTCATTGAGACCCAGAAACCAGAGTTCTAGTGCTCAGTTTCAATCCCTCACACCCATAAGTGACACATTCGGGAGACAGTCTCAGTGAGCACCAAAGCCCCACTGAAACAAAGTGTGTCTCCAGCACAGCAGTTCTTCCTTTTTAGACACAGCAGATACTCACAGGCAATTGGCCTGGAGGTCAATTTCTCCCAGTATACCAACAGCAATGAAAGCTTAATTACCCCAAGACTTTTCACTAATCCTAAAAAAGGGATATAACAAAAGCAACCACCTCAGGTGATTGGGGAAGCTGAGCTACTGACCCCTACCGGTCACCGACCACACAAAGCCACTCTATCAACACAGGGAGGCAGCCAAAATGAGGAAACATAGAACCATGAAACGAATTGGAGAGATGGAGGAGAGTAAACTACTGGACAACAAACAGTTCAGAATCATATTTATAAGATTACTCAAGAATCTTCTAAAAACCTTTGAGAAACTTGATGAGACCTCCAAGAAGCTTGGTGAGACCTTCAAGGACCTTAAAGAGAATACAAAAAAAATGGAAAAGGACCAGCCAGAAATTAAGCATACAAAGTCTGAAATAAAGAATATACAGAAACTCAACTATAGATCAACATACCCCAATAATCAAACCAAAGATCTGGAATATATGAAAGCAAAAATCACCCAACCAGAGAGGCAAAAAGAAAGAAGAACCCAAAAGTGTGAGGATAGTGTAAGGAGCCTCTGGGATGGCTTAAAGCGTACCAACATCCGGATTTCTGGAGTGCCAGAAGAAAAGAGAGAGCAGAATATTGAAGGCTTAATGAAAGAAATAATGAGAGAAAACTTTCCCTACTGGTGAAAGAAATAGACCTACAAGTTCAGGAAGTGCACAGGACCCCAAACAGGAGGAATCCAAAGAGGAACACACCAAGACACATCATAATTAAAATGCCAAGAGCAAAAGACAAAGAGAAAATCTTACAAGCAGCAAGAGAAAAACAACTAGTTACCCACAAGGGATCACCCATATGACTGTCAGCTGATTTCTTAACAGAAATTATGTAGGCTAGAAGGGAGTGTCAAGAAATATTCAAAATGATGAACAAGAAGAACCTACAACCAAGATTACTCTACCCAGCAAAGCTATCATTCAGAATTGAAGGTCAGATAAAGAGCTTCACAGACAAGAAAAAGTTAAAGGAGTTCATCCAAACCAGGATTACATGAAATATTGAAGGATATTCTTTAAGAAGAGGAAGAAGAAGAAAACGGTTAAGGTAAAAAATTATGAACAACAAAAAGGCATTAAAACATACCTACCAATAAGTGAATCTAAAAATCAAGAGAACAAAATAAAATATGAAGAACAAAATGGAGTTGTGAATATAATAGAATTAGGGACATAGAAAGGGATCGAACTAACAATTCACAGGGGGAAAGGGATCTGAGGGATGTGGGAAGAGATTGGACAAAAATCTTACACCTATGGATGAAGACAGTGGCGGGAGTAAGGGCATGGGGTGGGTTTGGGAATCAGGTGGAGAGCAAGTAAGCGGGAGGGGTGGGAGAGGAGAAGAATATCTGTAATAATCTGAACAATAAAGACTTATTTAAAAAATAAAAAATTAAACAAATAAAATAAAATTTCAGGAAGATAAGCTGGAAACAAAACCGGAGCGGTCTTAAATGATTATGGAGAACAGAGATTGATTTTATTTTATTGCCAATACATTTTTTTTGGGGGGGGGGCGGCGCAGTGGGAGACCACTTTATTGCCCATCTGGACAGCTGCAGCCAGAGTGGGCAGGGCAGGAGGGCAGGGCCTGTTCTGGACAATAAAGGTGCCCTCAGCAGATGTGGGCCATGGGCCATGTCGCTGAGGAAGGGTGTCTTTATGCAGCCGGTGCAGAGCTGGTCCATCCAGAGCAGTGCCTCGTGCTGCAGGGGCATGTGATGCAGGTAAAAGGTGAAGTCCACGCGGTAGTTGAGCAGGCAGCTGAGGAAGGCCATGTACAGGTCGGAGAAGCGCATGAGGCGCCTGGAGAAGTAGGTGAGGTTGTGGAAAGTGCGGAAGATGCTTCCGAACTGAGCGTTGAACAGGGCCTTGGTGATACACCTCAACTCCTGCCACTCCTTCACCCAGGAAGCCAGCACCTGCCATGACTCTGCATCCTGGTAGGTCTGCATGCGCTCCAGAGCGCCTGCTGCCACATCAGCGAGTGCATGTACTGCTCCGTGTTGATGATGCGGATCTCACGCTCCAGTTTGGAAGTGATGGCCCCTGTGCGCCAGCCGTGCCGCAGCATGAGGTCCACCAGGTCACTGTAGAGGTGATCTCCGAAGTAGAACATACAAGGGCCACACTATTCTGTCAGATGCAGGAAGTCGAACAGGTTTCCCTGTGGATAGATCATGCCCTTTTCCAGGCTGGTGATGCGGTCCCACTGGTGCGAACCCTTCTCATCAAGTTTCTGGAAAGGTTTGCGTGGGTCTGTGAAGAAGCTGAGCTTGTCCACCTGGACGATGACCATGTCAAACAGCTGGCGCCAGTCGGGACCCACCATGTGCCACATCCCCTTGTCCACGAAACTGAAAGGGCTGTTGGTGATGAGGAACAGCTGCTTCCCGTGGTCCACCAGGCGGCTCAGGACACGAACGTCTCATCCCCTTTCAGGATGTACTTCTCCATGTCCCGCTCAATCCACTGGTACATGAGGCCCTTCACGTGCACATCTCGAATGGCATCCGTTGCATCCTTGTAGAGGTGCGCTTGGTCAAACTCCAGGCCGTAGCCCAAGAAGTGATCCACCACACAGGAGAGCAGTGCCATCTCTGGCAGCCAGAAGATGTCCATGAACTGCTTGATGGAGGGACCCTTGCCATAGAAGTCGCTCATCTGGTACAATGGGATGTGCTAGGTCCCCCCATACAGGTCGATCACCTCCTCATCTGTCACAGGTTGCAGGCCCCTGTAGGCCGTTCCCAGCTGCACATAATGGAAGGCTTCATCAGAAAGCTCTTCTGAATGTCATAGTGGAGGCCACAGATAGCAAAGCTGGGGTTGTAGTCATACTTCCGAATGTCCTCTGGGTACTTGTAGTGCTCGATCAGGATGTCCCGGGCGGCATTAAAGATCTCTGGATGCAGGGAGTCTGCATACTGGGCCAGCATGTAGTCGTAGTCGAAGCTGTAGACCTCGACATCGTGCAGGCTGATCTCATTGTTGGCGTAGATGGCTGCTGGGCTGAGGAGGCTGCAGACCTCGGGGGGCAGGAGGTCGTGCACCAGCCTCCTCATGTCTTGGTAACGAGCCCACAAGTGCATGCTGAGCTCTGAGCCGCCGGCTGGGGGCCAGGGCAGGCGTGGAGCGCGGGGCGCCGGGGCAGTGGGTGCTGGGGCCCGGGGGGCCGCAGCCGGGGCAGGAGGGTGAGGACAAGGTGGCTCACGGCCTGCCGTGGCCTGGGCACGGCAGCCAGTGCCTAGCGGCCGCCCGCAACCCCACACCCGCCATGCCCGCTGCGCGCCGCCCGCCCACCGAGCCCACAGCCCGTGGGCTGGTCCACCACCCCCGACTGGTGCCAATAAAATTTTCAAGTAGGTTGAAAGATGCATATCTAGTTGAAAAGTGCATATCTGTATCAATCAAAATGGCTTAATTTCAGATGACAATTTATCGATGGGTATCATTTAAAAGTTTGCAGCATAACAATGGCTAATGTTTATTGAGGGCGAATTGTTAGCCAGACTCTGATGAAGTGCATTGCATTTGTTATCTTGTGTAATCCCAGCAGCAGAGCCAGGATCGGAGGCATCTGCTTCCAGAAAATGCACTTCTAACCACTGCACTCTTGAGGAGATCTTCAGGCAAAGCTGGATCCAGGGATTCAGACATTATTCCCAGGACTCAGTCTTTCACTCTCACTCTGCTTACTCTGTATTGAATGAATTCCCATGCATGTCAGGTCGCCTCCATTCATGACAGCTCAGGCTTAAATGATCCTTACATTTAGCATTTCCAGAGAAAGTCATTTTCCTCTTCCGAAACTACTAGATCTACATCAGTCTATTATAATGTTAGAAAATAGATTCACAATATTGTTAAGTAAAAAACCCTCACGCTTTACAAAACGGTAGATATGGGCTGACCCATAGATAAATACATTTACAATTGGAAAGATATAAATAAAACACTAACAATAGTTATTTCTGAGTGTTATGATTTGGGGGACTATATTTTATTTTTGCTTCTCAGTATTTTCATTTGTTTCTACAGTAAGAATGTATTATCTATATGATAAAACTATTGAAGGTAAACAAAAACTCAATAGCAGCAAACAAAAGTATCTCTCCATACTGTTCTCTGAAGCTAGGTCCTTCCCCTCTCATCCCATCTGGTGCCGCTAGGCTCTGTGTCTCAGGAAATGGATAAATCCGGGGTGGCAGCACCCGAGTGACAGTCTTACCTGCTTCCATTTGGTTAAAGACGAGAGGAGGAGGAGGAGTATCCCAGGCCAGCTCTGTCGCATTAGTATTTATTTATATATTTATTTATTTATTTATTTATTTATTTATTTATTTATTTATTTTTAATCCTCACCAGATGATATTTTCCCATTGATTTTAAGAGAGTGGATGGGAGAGGGAGAGACAGAGAAACATGAATGTGAGAGAGACACATCGTTTGGTTGCCTCGTGCATGCCCCGGACCAGGGCTGGGAGCCTGCATCCAGGGTACATGCCCTTGGCCAGAATTGAGTCTGTAAACTGACCTCTATCCACTGAGCCCAACCGGCTAGGGCTCTGCCATATTATTGAACATGGGAACAGGCTCAGTATCTTCCCTGACACTGTAAGAACTTTGGGACCATTTTGAAATGGAATGTTAGTTCTTCCTGGCAAGCCCTCATGAGGTAGCATTCAGGGGTGGGTCACGGAGGAGAGAAGACACGTAAACTATGGGGGTCCCCACTGGACATGCAGCCGAACTCCAGTACCAGGCTGATTCGGAAGTGGCTGTGTAGTCCCTGCCCTAAGGAGTTTCCGTCGCATTAGGAAAGCAGGGCAGTCAGGTAGTGGGGACTAAATGATGCCGGAGCGAGGTGGGCTCCACAGTGCTGACCCCAGGGGAGACCATGGCGAGAGCTGGTCGCCGCCTCCGCATTCATGCTCCGGCATGGACGCCCCATTCTCCAGCCTGCGGCGCATTTGAGAACATGGAAAATCCACCCTGCTTCAGACCGCTTCCTAACTTCTCCAGTATAGATCGGAGTAACCCCATCCTACCGCATGGTGAGAGGAATAAATTGGGTAATGTGTCTAAATGCTCAGCCTAGCTAGTGCCTGCAGCTGAGAAAATGCGCAGTGAATGGCGCCTACCATTATTAGGAGTATGTTCGCAAACAGCAGAAGCAAGCCAACATGGAGATGACAAGACGTTTGGAATCTTACAAAGGGCTTCAAATAGCTCCTAATCTTGCAGATCCGGTTCCTTCTGTAGGCTGTATCTGGCTTCTTGAACCTTTGCCCTGTGATTTTGTCCAGGGTACAGAGTGTACTAGCATGTAAAATCATCTCGCCCTTCTCCCCAAATGTGGAATAGGCATTCGCATCCTCCTGGCTCAGATGGGAACTTGGCACCTCACACAACCTGCAGACCACATGGCTCCAATTCACAGTCCTTTGCTTCACCAGAACCACCCTCTTTGGAACATTTTCTCACATTTCACAGAACTCAGCTCGAGAGAGGAAGATATATTGAACTAAAACTGAATAACAAGGCTTGATTGGTCCAAAGACTTCAGGAAAAGAAAACATCCTTGTTTTATAATTTTCATATTCAAGGTCTGGAATGCAGGGTGTCAGAGTGAGAAGGGAGATTCGTGATAACGCTGATGCACAAGAGACAAAGGCGCCTCAGCAAGGGAGGAGCAGTGCCTTCTGTGCTTGCCGTCCGTCCTGACACACCAGCTCCTCAATCTTGCGGGCTCTCCCAACGTTCTTTTTCGGTATGAGCTATTCTGAATTCTTTTTGCTTACATCAGCCAGAGTCCGTTTCTGCTGCTTGCAACTCAGTAACCCTTATAGATTCCTAAATAAATGGGAGGGGAAGGTGGGGGACCGGTATAAGTGAGAAGGAAATGAATAAGGAACAAAGAGCAGCAGAGAAAATGGAGAAAGCAGCTAGATCCTATGACTGCTTCACATTTTGAAGGGTTCCAGTCCTAGTCCAAACGTATTTTTTAAAGCAAGCCTCCACCCCACCTTCACCGTCTCCCATGAAAATGGTCCCTGTTCCTTATTACTGATGTGGCTACTGCTTTGGCATTGGTCAGTACTCGTTCATTGCAAGTAACAGAAAGATAACTAATCAGTTGAAGCAAAAAAGCCCAGGGACCATGCTTCTGGTGCGGCTGAAAGTGGCGCTGACAGGGTTCTGTCTAAGCCCCACCTTGCAGTCCACTCTCCTTTGTGTTTATTCCAATCCCGTTCCCCCTCCTGCTGGCGAGGTGGCCACTGGAAACTCCAGGTTCACTTTGTACTAGCTCATCACCTCAGACCAACAAGCATTTCTCTTTTCCAACAAAAGTCCTGTGGCTGATGCTCACTCGAGGCCTGAGTTGCTTTCAATAAAGTATGATTAGAAAATTATAGTTGTTCGGGCTTGGTCATATGCCTGCCCTTGAACTAGGATCAACCCACACAAACCACACAGGAAAAGAATGAGAGCAAACCTTTTCCCCCCAAGGACATTGGGATTACTAGTTGCTCTCCATCACTTTTCTTAGTTCTTTCTGGATGACCCAACGCCCACATGTCAGCCACGCAGAGGGAAGACTACAGTCCAAAGGATCTCCCGAGGCTTTGTTCTCACCAACTGAATATAAGTGGCAGCAATGGATGCAGCATTCAGGAAATGTCCTCAGAGGGATGTCCTTGCTTCCTTGCCTATGTCCGGAATGCGGTCATGATGGCTGCAGGTGAATGAGGCGCCTGGACCACCGGCCATGTCGGAATGGAGGAGACACGTGTTGGAGCTTGGTCCCTAACACTGGAGCCACCAGCCCTGACTCACCTTCACCTTCTTCCAGGTGGTAGAAAAGGGAACAGGAGTGTCTTTGACAAACCATAACCCAACAGAACCCTCCTCAATCCCTCCAAAGGAAACTCATGGTGCTGCTATGAAAAGGGGTGAGAAGTATGAGGCAGGCCTGTCCCCTGTCTTACTCCCTGAGACACTCTGCCCACCCCATGGTCGTTACTTTGGGTGGAACTTTGAAGACGCAAAGCTGCTGGCTCTGGTGTATTAGAATACCGAGAACTTCAGAGTGTACACATTCAAAGGAAAAATAAGTTTAAAACGGAGCCAAGCACAGAGTTAAGAAAAGGAACTACAATCATTTTTTTCCACTAAGATCAAAATGCTGGTCAGAGTGAGTAATCAACATTTAACCTTGTAACTTTAAGAATGTAGAGCAGAAATAGCATGTTGACTTGTGAAAGTGCCTATTAGAACCCTTTTCAACATATCTGTGTTGACATTTTTATTAACAACTTTAGTGAGGAATTAAATTGTAATCAAACACAGATAAGGCATGACGCCAATAGAAGGGTTGTCTTGAATAACAAAACCATAGAACTACACATCAGAACCCAAAGAGGTTTTTGAAGTTAATCTTGACTCCCCATTTTGCAGGTGAGAAAACTGAGGCTCGGAGAGGTCAACCAACTTGCTCCAGGTACACCTGGAATCAAGGGTGAAGCTGCCTGGATTCAATCTTCCTTCTCTCTCTCTCTCTCTCTCTCTCTCTCTCTATATATATATATATATATATATATATATATATATATATATATATATATATTATTGATTTTTCACAGAGAGGAAGGGAGAGGGATAGAGAGTTAGAAACATCGATCAGAGAGATACATCAACCAGCTGCCTCCTGCACACCCCCACCAGGGATGTACATGCAACCAATGTACATGCCCTTGACCGGAATCGAACCCAAGACCTTTCAGTCCGCAGACCGACGCTCTATCCACTGAGCCAAACCAGTTTCGGCCCTACTTTCTCTTTTTGAATAAATGAAAGCTATATCATGATTCAAGATTCAAGTAGACTTTAAAAAAAAAAATGGAAGCAGTGAGTTGATGAGACCAGATACAATGTAATCAGGTCAAATGTGTAAGGACCTACATGTTCGGTCCAGAAAAGCCCACTGTCCAAGCACAGTGTGCAGCTGACGTGCCTTAATCAGCAGCACTTGTAAGAAACACTTGAAGATGTGAGTTAGCTGCAAGCTTGAGGTGTCAGCAGTGTGATGGGGCTACAAGAAAGAGATAAAGCAGCCATAGAAACAGTTTGCAGAAGACAGGTCTGAGTCCTGTGAACCTTTCAATCTATACCCGTGATTCCTCCCTCAGTCCCATGTGTCAAAAGTTCAGAAATGATCTAGACAAATTAGTTGGGCTCTAGGGTGGCATTACATGGGGAGTGGTCAAAGGAAGTTAAGGAATTGCAAAGCACTGTAACAGAGATCTGAATCTTGGCATCATACTGCTTGGGCTCCATCCCAGCTGTCAGTGACTGAGGATGTGTTATGTTCATTAAGCCTTGGTCTCACTGTCTGTGAATGAGAATTGATAACGGTACCCTAACCCTTTGCAGGTAACGGAGGTAATGCATGTCATGTGATTTGCACATTACTGCCACAAAACAAGCACACCATAAATGTTAGCTACTATCGGGATTAAGGAAGCAAAATGATGTAGGATAATGCTAACAACCTAATAGGCTGTGATGAATATTAAATGAGTTAACACTTGCCGAGTGCTTGAAACACACTTGGTAGCAATTATTATCTGCAATAAAGGGACTGACCTAAGGTTTCCATGGATGGGCCTGGTTTAGGGGCAAAATATACCCTGACAGGCTGCAGTCCACAGAGCCTGATCAGAGGATGCTCAGAGGTGTGTGTGTGTGTGTGTGTGTGTGTGTGTGTGTGTGGAGGGAGTGAGGATGGTCACTCAGACATTCTATGGGGGTACTCACTTGACCATCTGGGAAGGGTGGCTTGGCATTTTCATGGACTGACCGCTGCTTTCTGGGCCATGGGCCTGTTCTGATGACCTCTGAGTAGGGTGGTCACTCAAGTTTGCTATGGTCATGGCCACTGAGGCTTGGCTGGGGGCAGACACAGGGATCATTCCAAGTGGGGTGCTCCTAAGTCATCCCCTCTCTTCCCTTCTCCCTGGGCCAAGGCTGGAGCAAGTCCCTAGTGCCCTGGACCTGAGAGACCCCCTGGGAGACAGGACAGCTCCGAGCAGTCCGCAGCAAGGGAGCCGGCCCTAGCGGAGTCCGCTCCTTTGGGGTTCGCGCACCCCCACGCCCAGCGAGAGGTGGAGTGACAGTGGGGTGGGGGCACACGCTCCATGGGTGTGAGACGGCCAGCCGCCGGGTGTGAGTCAGCGTGTGGGAGGAGGGAGAAGGAGCTCCCTGAATAGCCAGGGATTCACACTCCTGCTTGCTCCTCACGCATCCCCTCTAGAGCCTGTGTCCCCGTCTCGCGCGTGTCCCCCTCCTGCGTGTGTTCCCGCGAACGCGCGGTGCCTGAGCCCAAGCTCTGAGTCTGTCTGGGCAGGTGGGGGAGGGAGGGGAGGCAGTGGTCCTGTGGTGTGTCTGTGCAGGTTAGGGGGTTTCTTCCTCGCACTCCACGTGGGTGTGGGGGTGTGTCCCGGGGTGTTCCTGCCTGTGCGCGAGTCCCCGCGGCAGCACCGCTCTCAGTGCAGAGGCTCGCGTCCGCCCGGCCGCGTCTGGGTCCGGATGCTGGCGCCGTCTCCACCCAGGCTGCCCCCACCGCGCCCCCGGAGTCCGGACGCCAGCGCGCGGTGTGCCCGGCCTCCTGAGGAGCAAACGCCCCCACACCTCCCTCTACTCGCACCGGCCAGGACGCCCAGGGCGCGGCCTGCGCGGGCAGGGCGGTGTGTGCCCTGGGCAGGACAGAGGGTGGGGCGGGCCAGGTCCCCGGGCGGGGCGCGGGCTCGGGGACCGCGCGGCTGACGTCAGGCGGCTCCTTAAATAGCGCCGGCAGCGCCTCGCCGCCTTTCGGAGGAGCCGGAGCGCGGCCGCGCCAGCGCCACCGGGCGGCCGCCGCCACCCGCCGCCGTGTCGGGAATGGGGCTGCGGGCGCCGGGCGCGCTCCCAACGCTTCGCGTCGAAGGGCCGAGAAGCGCTGGGAGTCGCCCCGCCGCCTAGGACGGCGCGATGTGGGAGGCGCTGCGGCCGGAGCCCCCAGGAACGCCCGTCGCCCGCCCCCCGGGCGCGGAGCGAGCCCCGCCGGCTGCGCCCGGGAAAGACGGCAGCCCCGCGGCTGCCCCGCGTGGCCCAGGCGGCGCCGCCCGAGCCCTCTAGGCGGCCGCAGGGCCCCGGGAGCTCGCCGCCAGCGCCCCCGGGGAGACCATGCCCCCCGGCGCGGGCCCAGGGAGCCATGGCCTTTAGGGTCCCGGGCCGCGCGGGGCCCCCCCAGCCGCGGAGGGCGCGCAGGCTGCTCTTCGCATTCACGCTCTCGCTCTCCTGCACTTACCTGTGCTACAGCCTCCTGTGCTGCTGCGACGGCCGGGGCCGCAGCCGCCTCCTTCGCGCTCCCCGCGGCCCCCTCGCGGACGCCCCGCAAGTTCTCCCGGAGCCCCGCCCCTGCGACCCCCCGGGGCCGCCGCCCCGCGAGCCCGCCGCGCCCGCCCCGCGCCCGGCGGCGTCCAACCTGTCGGGCTCCCCGAAGCCGGGCACCAAGCGGCTGCCCCAGGCCCTGATTGTGGGCGTGAAGAAGGGGGGCACGCGCGCTGTCCTGGAGTTTATCCGTGTGCACCCGGACGTGCGGGCCCTAGGCACCGAGCCCCACTTCTTCGACAGGAACTACGGGCGCGGGCTGGACTGGTACAGGTAAGGGGGAGCCCCGCCTCGCGCCTGCTTCCCACCCGCTTGGTGCTCAGAGCCACACCTGCCTTTTCTCTTCCCCTCCACCCGGCTGGTCGGGTGGGTTCAGGCTGACACGTGGGGGTGGGGGGTTACCCAGAAGTTCCGTCTCTTCTCTGGACACACGGTTTCTGGAATGGCAAAGGGCCCCTGGCCCTGGAGGGAAGGGAGGGCTCTAGCCAACCTCAGGGCGGGCAGCGGGCTGAGGGGTCCAGCCTTTGGGACGGAGCGCGGTGCCCAGGGGTAGGCAAGGAGGACACTTCTCACAGCCTCCCTGGCCTCCTCCGCGGGCCTTCTGGCCTGTGAAGGGTCCTGAGAAGGATGGGAAGTAGAACAGGAGGACCTTTGCGACAGGGCTCTGTGCTGGGGGGCGGGTGGGAGGTGAGGGGTCCCCACAGTTGCAGCCTGATGAGCGAGGGCATCGCAGAGGTGCTGGATGAGGACGTTCCTTCTGCAGGTCGATTCCAGCCCCAGGCTTGCTGCTTTGGCTGGGCTCAGACACTCCCCCTCCCCCCCCCCCCCCCACACACACACCCGGGTTCCTGATCTCCCATAGGGAGAGGATGCCTGGATGTAAGGCTTGGTTCTCCCTTAGCTTGAGCAAATTCCTAAGACACTTTGAGCCTCGGGTGTCTCGTCCCTCACACGGGGCCCAGAAGCAGTGTGTGCCCTGCTGGCTCCGGGCCTTTCTCCTGCTGTATAGTGCCTCCCTGGGTGACGCTTCTACCGCCTCCAAGATGGGCGTTTAGGAAGCTGCTGAGCTCTCAGATGAAGATCGGCAGGGTTGTAGGGGCAGCCAGTCCACTCCTCCGCTGCACTAATGAGGGTGAGAGTCACCCAGGTTGGTGGGTCTGGGGTAGCCTGAAGCTTCTGGAAGGTGGCAGCTGCCACTGTTCAATGTCCATTTACCTCCCAAGCCCTGTTTGGTGCTGAGGGGCAGGCCTGGCCCATGTGTTGGCTAGCGGGGTGTCCTGGGGATGCTGTAATGTATCTGTTCCCCATAAAACAAGGCTCACAGACTTCTAGACACCCCCCCTGACCCCATGAAGACTTTCTAGAAAGGTCTGCCTAGGAATGGAACTGGGGAGGGTAACATGGTAACTGCACAGTACCTGAGGCTAATTTTTAAAGTTTGTATAAAAATAAACCCATTAGGAACTAGAAAGTCCTAAGTATATTGGGCAAAGGATAACTCTATTAGAAGGACCCCACTGAGCTCATGATAGAGGGCCCTGGACTTGCAAGAAGGGGCAACGGGCCGACTCCCATCTTTGCCGGTTAGCCTTCAGTGGGCATGGTTGTGGAGCAAGGGAGGCACATGTACCATCCTCGGGAGACAGGCAGGCCTGCAGCCTGTCTCCTGGAGAGCCCAGCTGGGATAGCGGACTGGGTGGCCCAGCACCATTATGTTGGCTCAATGGAATGGGGCGGCCCAGAAAGGCAGGTTTGGTGCTTTCCAAGCTGTGACCCACAGGTGCCATCGGGGCATTGGAGGTGAGCAAGGGCAGAGCCGGAGCCTGACCCCAGGCGGGGGACGCCAGTGCATGCACCGCAGAGCCCTGTGTGGTCAGCCATGCCGAACTCCGCTGCACAGCAGGGTTCCCTGGGGGAAAGGCTGGAGATCATTGGGAAGCCTTTGGCCAATGTGAAGTGCTTTCTATGTGCAAAAATCACAAAACGCTGGCACTGGCCGTTACATAGTGTGTCCAACAAACACCGGGCCTTGCACAGGCTCTGTGCCCTCTTCCCACTCCATCCCAGTGCCGCGCCTCAGGCTTCCTTCCCAGGCCGTGTCATTCCAGGATGGCTGCTTTTTATTTTTAACCTTGGCATGTGTGATTCGAAGCCAGCTTAGCTGTGAACCTTCGAGATGGAGCCGTGCCTTTTTTTTTTTTTTTTTTTTTTTTTTTTTTTTTTTTGCACATTTGGATTCTGCTAAAATTCTCAGCTGAGTCTGGGTAGGTTTTATTTAACATCAAGCACACTGACAGCTCCACGTCTCAGGGTCTGACTTTCCCTCCCTTCTCCCTTTTTGTTTCTTAAAGAACAATTAGCCAGGGGGTCTGCTTGCTAATTGCCATTGATGCTAAGGTAATTGGATGCTGTTTCCATAATTTCCAGAACATTTCTATCTGTGTGCTTCATCCTCCATCATCACTCAAATAGGAAGCATTCCTTGCAGAAATGAAGGGGGTTTCTGAGGTCCTTTAAAGGCCAAGGTCCCACTTGATTCCTGAATTCCACAAGTTGAATGGCAGGAGACGTGATGCTGCTGCCCCAGCTGTGTCACAGATGTGAGAACTGGAGCCCCAAGGAGGAGCTTGTAGAACAGGGTCACAGGCAAACTGAGGAAAGCTAGCACCAGAAGTCCCTGGCACATGTGTGTGCTAGCACGTGTGCATTCCAGCGGGTGCTCTAACCACAGCTCCCCACCAGGAAGCCAGGGGCCACTGGCACCTCGGTGGTGGACTGTTTTCCAAAAGTGGAGTTGCAGAGTTCCTGGCATTGGGTCTCACGTGACTTGTCCCTGCTAAGCCCCTGGGGATAAGTTCCTGGGGCCGAAGCTCAGATTGGATGGACAGTGGGAAAACTAATAGCTTCACCCTCAACCCAAAGGAGAGACTTTTTGCTGTGGGCAGCCAGATAAGCCAGGAGGTGACAAGCAGTGCCCGAAGGCTGGTGACACAGCTAGAGAGACACCGTTGGCAGGGACCAGGAGGCAGAATGTGCACCTTCCTTGCTCCCAGCCAGAGCCCTCTCTCTCTCTCTCTCTCTCTCTCTCTCTCTCTCTCTCGAACAGCCCAGGTCAGGCCCCGCCCCCTGCAGTGGTACCTCCTTTAGGGATTTCCTGAGACCCCCTCCTAGAAGCTCTCCCCTCACCTGTCCTTCTTGCCTGTTTCCCTTCTTTCCATTTCCTTCCCACGGAGGCAGCTGGCCTTCAGGTGGGGTCGGCTAGCTGCCCGCCTGGTGAGCAAAGTGAAACCACACAGAGGAGGGACCGGGCAGCACCTGCCAGAGGCTGGAGTGGTCACCTGGGTGATGTGATTGGAGGCAGATTGCTCTTTCTGAATCTCCGGGAGCTGGGCGTGGGAGGGTGCCTGCCTAACTCTCATGGCGGGGGGAGGGGGGGAGTGTTTGAAAAGTGAATGAAACACTGTGTGTGGAAGTGCCTGGAACTCTGTGGTCCATGGAGATAAGGCAGAATGTTACCGCTGTAGCAATTGTCACCTACCCTTGCACTCCCCACACTCCTGTGACCCCCTCCTACTATTAGTATCAGAGGATGATTTCTGCCGGGCTGCTGTCACCAGATGGGGCGAGTTGCTGGAAAACTCGTCCCATGAGACGAGCAAGGGTCCTGGCCTTAAATCTCTTTTCAGTTCTGCTTCAATTTTATTTTCATTTTTGCTCCCTCCCTTTGATAAAAAGTCACTTCACGTTTCTCATCGTCAGTTTGCTCATCTTTAAAGTGGAAATGCTGCCTGACCTGCTTCGCAATCTGTGAAAATCATTAAGACAGCCAGGTGACGATCTTCCCCGATCTAAGGTTACGCTTAGTAGGCTGCCATCACCAAGGGCTGGGAGTGAGGCTGAATCGCCAGGCTCTTCATCTTTTTATTTTTTAATTGATCTCAGAGAGAGGAAGAGAGAGGGGGAGAGAGAGAAATATCCCTGCTGAGAGAGAATCATTGATTGGCTGCCTCTTGCACGCCCCCTGCTGGGGATTGAGTCATGACCAGGAATTGAACCATGACCTTCTGGTTCATGAGTTGATGCTCAACCATTGAGCCACACCAGCCAGGCCAGAACTTCATCTTTTATAAAGAGATACGAGCTGTGCCTGGTGCAGTGGTTCTTGGTGTCTTGGGGAGGCTGAGTTTGCGTTTTCGGCGATGGGAGAGTTGGAAGAGGAGGTGAGCCTTCTCTAACACTGAAATGCCGGCAAGAGCAGGGCAATATGTGTCGCTGACTGCTCCGGTGGCTGCATGGGGATAGATGAGCTGTTCTGGAAACGTTAGACTCCCGGCCGCTGTGTGTGGATTTGTTCCTTGTGGATGGTGTTCTGGGACCGGGTGAGACAGGAAGACACAGTATTTGCCCCAGGGGCAACGTTCACATAAGAAAGAGAACAAAAACACAGAATAAGGTGTATTGCTTTATCCAGCTCACTGCAGTCAAGAAATTAATCTTTAAGGACAAACTTTAGGAAGGAATAAAACCGAAGGCAGAGGCCAGGGAAATAGTTAAAATACAGAAGGCTTGAAGCATCTTTAACAAAATGATCAAGACACAACACACACTTATCCACCCTGTTGAGTGCACAGATGCCTGGGCGGGCACACCGCGCACACCAGCCTCGGTCCAGGAGAATGCCGCACACACTGATTAAATAGCACCGCCCATAAATCCCCACTCGCCTGGCAGCTCCTTCTCGGGAGCGCGCTGGCGATACAACAGTCCTCCACGCACCCAGCTCTGACCAGGCCCTGCAGGGTGTTCAGAGTTGACAACCAGGACTGTCTTTTTGAGCAAGAACAGCTTTGCTCCCCGGAGCTCAGAGGGACAGTGGAAGAGGTTGCAATGAAAAATTTTAAAAAGCACAGCTTTCCCCAACGCCTCGGTTAAATAAGGCTGTTAGGTTAAAATGCGAAAATATCACTGACCCTGGGTTCTAAAAAGCATACCCCTCACATTTAGCATCTGGCATTAGGGTGGGGTCTGACGACGGTGGGGTCTCAGCCTTCTGAGATACCAGCTTCCCTGGGGAGGGAACATCTCACAGAGGCCGTCTGCCCAGAGACCACTGGCGACACCTGGCTGGGCGGCCCCACTGCTTGGGGTCTCTGCGACCAGCAGGCCTCTCTGGCTAAAGAGCTGGCTGTTTAGGTGCTGATGGTTACGCTGCCATCTCCCTGAAGGTGCCTGTCCTGAAATGAGGGAGCCCGGAGGCTGACACCCACCGGTGGGTGGGATGCCGTGTGGCATGCCCTTCACGGCTGCTGGCTGCCAGCTGCTGCAGGCCCTCCGGCCTCCCGGGGAGCGGTCCCTGTGCTTGCTGCTGCTCCCCGCACAGGCATGCGGGCGGCAGAATCGCCCCTTCCCAGGAGAGCCCACACCTCATTCCCAAGTGTCCGAAAGCGGGGAAGCACAGGGCTCTCCGTTGGAGGTCCCCCGAGGGGCCTCAGGACAGAGTCCTGAGGGGCAGGGGGAAAGCACGGGCTGAGTGGGGCTGGAGGGTCTGAAAGGCTGCCTGGCCAGCCTACCACTGGGACTCTCGGGCCTCCAGGCCCACCTGGGTGAATCCTCCATTGAGTTGTCAAACGCCCACCATGGCAGGCTCAGCGCCAGGCCAGCTCCACCACTGTGTTCTCTCGGCGGGTGATGGCAGTGATGGGCAGAAGTGCTCTGTAGCCCTGGGCAGCTTGACGAGGTGGAAAGCCACCAGAGAGGGGAAATGACAGCATTCAGAGGGAATTGCTGCCCGTCACGCCCACAGCCATGCTTTGCCAGGGCCAGGGCAGGGGCAGTGGTTCCTGCTGTCCATCTCAGTTTCTCCTCCAGCTGAAGCCAGAGGCACGCACAGTGGCTCCTCCGCACCGGCTCCAGGCGTAAGTGAGCTGGTCTGCCCGGGAGAGGCACTCTAGACTCTGGGCGGGCATGGCTCCCCTGCCCCTGATGGCTTCAGATGATTCCTGCCCACCTGGCACGTCCTCTGTTGTTATTCTCTTACTACCATTAGGTAAGTTAACACATTCAAAATTGTGACTTTTCCATAAAGAACGGGGTCACTTTCCCTTCGGTGTATATACTTTGAAATAAAAATGATGGTCTCATAATGCAAACTTCAGAAGTGACGAAGGAGAGCTAATGAAACTGCCCTGGTTCCCACGAGTCTGCCATGCGCTCCCTTTCCCGGGCACTCCGGTCCGTTCTGTGTGCCCTCCCAGGCATACGCACAACACACATCGTGCAAATATTTTAAAATGCATATTTTTAAAAACAACCTCATTTGAAAACCACCTTAAATGGAAAGCCAGCGTTACTTGCCATGATTAGAAAGTAATCGTAAAAATAAATAGATTGAAAACAAAACAGTGCTCTTGGATTTTGCAGCCTGAGGAGGCTTTGTTTAAAGGAGGCTATTTTGGAAAGACCAGTTAGAGCAGTTAAAGGAACACTAACAATGCCAGGGGTCCCCGTAATCAGAAGGCATGGGAGTGACGTGGGAAAGCTGATGCATCTTCTCCATGAGATTCGGAGATGGGTAGTAGGTCTTGTCGAACCTAAAATTAACCAGGATGGGTGCACGCCAGCCCCAGGGAGCCGGCTGGAGTCTGCAGAAAGCCCAGCTCAGTGTAGCCTCTGTTTCCAGCTTTCAGTTCTTTGATGTGTTAATGAAGGAGGAGACAAGCCAAAGGAAAACTCACATGAACAAACGTGAGCATTAGGAAAAGCACTTTTGCCCTGGCTGTGTGGCTTAGTTGGTTGAGCACGGACCACTGAAGGGCTGCAGGCTCAGTTCCCAGCCAGGGCACGTGCCCAAGTTGAGGGTCCAGATCCCTATCGGTGCTTATGGAGGCAACCCATCCATGTTTCTCTTTGACATTGATGTTTCTCTCTCTTCCTCTCTTTAAAAATAAGAAAAATCAAGAAACATTTTTAAAAATGTATTTTGACTTGAAGTAGTTGTAAGATACAAGTTTGCTTTCAGAAGAGCGGGTCAACAGAGAGCAGCATGGCGGGTGTGGAGGTTTCTTCGCTGCTCTCTGATGGAAAATCAGCAGTGTCCGCTGGACTCTGTCTTCCTAGGTGGTCCTGTACCTGCAGGCGTCAGGTTGCAAAAGTCAGCAGCAAGTTAAGGGGAAGGGGCTTGTGCCTTTTTAAAATTGATGAGGCTCATCGAAAAGAATGGCCTCCACCATCTGAGACAACATGGGTGGACCTATAGGGTATGGTGCTGAGTGAAGTAAGTCAGACGGAGAAAGACAAACACCATATGATCTCACGTATGTGTGGAATCTAATGAACAAAATAAACTGGCGAACAGAATAGAAACAGAGGCATGGAAGCATGGGCAGACTGGTGGTTGCCAGAGGGGAGGGGGATGGAGAGGAAAGAGGCGAGATTAGGAAGGACACACTGTCAGTTACAGAATAGCCACAGGGTGAAGTACAGCAGGGAATATAGTCGGTAGTGTTGCAGTTCCTACGGATGTGCCATTTGAGTACTGGAAATGTGTAAATAGCTAACTACTGAGCACATACCTGAAGCTAATATAAAATAATGAATGTCAACTGTAATGAAAAGATAAGATAAAATTGTTAAATCAGGATCTGAAGTTAGAAACACAGCAAACGTGTGAGGCCCACGTGGGACAGGGTGTCTTTAAAAGTCAGGCTGCCAGGTTGCGCTCCGCTCTGCGCGCCGGGCGTGAGGCTTGGGCGTCCCAGGGAAGGTCACTTCGCTCTCTCCACGGTGTCATCTCAGCCAAGGAAGAGGAAAGTGCTGTGTCCCTGGACACAGAAAAGAGCGCCACTTGAGGAAGTCACCCAGATGTCCCGTATGTTCCTTGGAAGCAACTCAAGGGCATCTGAGAGCAGCCCCCAAGCTTGCCTCGTCGGGCAGGTGGCCATTGGGGCGGAGGGGAAGGCCGTGCGAGCTCAGGGTGCCCTGGCCTCGGCTCACTGCTGGGTGTGGAGCCCCGGGGCCCGTAGGCTGGCTGGGAGCCACCTGTGGGGGGAGGGGGAGCAGAGGCATGGATGAGACACCCTCGGGGGAAGGACAGGATGGCATTGCAGCAGAGATTCAAAGTGTGGATCTTGAATCAGATGAAGAGTGGAGACCTCAGTTCCACCTCCTGCCCGGTGTGTGTCCACCCCGCAGTGGCCTCTCTGTGCCTCAGTCACAAGGGGACATCACAACACCGGCCACTCGGGGCTGCTGCAGGGAGGACAGGCCTGAGAATGTTACTGTACTCAGAAACATCTGGCATGTGGAAGGTGTCCATGCATGTTAGCTATCATTGTTGGTCATTGACGTTTGCCATCAGACTTTTGCTGAGCTAAGTGCTGAATAGAGTGCAGATTCTATCTAGAGATGAATAGGACCCAGACTCTCCACTGGGCTCTACGTTGTTCAATGGGTCATTACATGCTCATGGAAGTTTTTACAGATGTCAGATGGTGGCAGGTATCATAATAGAGATACAGGCAGAGCTATAGTAGGAAGAGGAGACAGAAGCACCTGCAGGTCTGGGAACACGTCCTGGAGGAGGTGGCGCGTCACTGGGCCTCCGTGGGCATAGAGGAGGACTTTTGCAGGGGACAGTGGTCTTGTAAGGATGTTTTTTTCTAAATATATTCATCCCACGGTTTTACCTTTGTTTATAATCAAATCATAAAATAAAGTTGGTTCAGATTACTTGAGTTCTGCATGCATTTATTGACTACCTGCTGTATGCCAGGCACAGAGCCAAACCCTGGGAAAATGAAGAAGAGAAAGAAGAGTCTCTTTAATGAGCTGAAGAAGTCCGGTAGCAAGACTGGCTGAGAGAGAGAGAGAGAGAGAGAGAGAGAGAGAGAGAGAGAGAGAGCACTGCTGGCAGGCGGGGTCCCCGAGGAGGGCCCGCCTGGGGCAGGGCAGAGAGGCTGCGGGGGAGCTGGAGCCCCCGCTGAAGGGGTTGCACTGCTGTTGCCGGGATCTGGCGCTTCTCATCTTGTGGTCCCAGCTCACACGTCACTCACACACCTTCCAGGTCCTGCGCTGCTCCTGGCCGGCATCACCGTTTTATATACCCCGTCCTTCCCACTGCAGTCTCAGATTATCCTGGGCTTTGTTTCTTTCCCGACTTTCCCCGGGTAGACACGAAAGTCTCCGAAAGCAGGGATCTTGTCTGTCGTGCTCAAGCCTGTACCCCAGAGCCAGAACAGTGCCTGGCAAACAGTGGGTGCTCCATCGACAGCTGTTGAATGTAGACAGCTAGGTTTAGGGATGAGTAGGAATCGGCCCCGCTCTTTTGGAGGCTTTTCACATGTGTGTCTCGAAAGACGTTGAGAGCGAGGATCCAGACACTGTGACCCAGTCCCCAGCCCCCAGGTGTTCACTGAGCACTGCTCTGTGCTGGTGCTGTCAGAGTCCCTGGGGAGGGAGCACTGAGAAACAGCCCTGCCCACGGTACTGTGGGCGGCAGCAGAGGGACCGGAGACAGACACGCACATCACATCCACGGCACGGGACCAGCATGGGCTGCGGGGAGTGCCAGGGGAGAGGCGGCAGGAGGTGCAGGTCTAGGCAGGAGGGAGGGAAGGACTCACTGGGAAGGGGCTGTGCAGCCAAGACCTTACAATTTCCAAGGCTCTGGGGCTGCCCTGTGGCGGGTGGAGGCAGGGAAGCTGGTCAGGAACTTTTGCAGTGACCGCATGGGGGGCGGCGGGGGGCGGCTGCATGGAGCAAAGCGGCGGTGATGACCTCTATCAAGGGTTTGACGTCTCTCCAGGCCTCACAGGTGACAGGCTGGCTTTGGGATCTAACATCCTTCCCAGGACAGCCCTGGGGGAGAGGCAGGCCCCTGTAGGTGCCCTGAACCCGCGGAGAGGAGGCCTGTCCTGCGGAACTCAGAGGCTTCCGGGCCCGCGGGCAATGGCGGCTGGCACAGTCCCTCTTTCTAGGGCTCACTGTGGCCTTTCATAAGGCACACCTCCTAGGCAACCTCTTAGGTTCTAGAACAGTTGGGTAGCTTTGTTGCAAACCGGAAAAAGGCGCATGTCACTCAGCATCTCACCCTTGTTCTGGCCTCGCGGACACGCATGGCAAGGGAGCTGCTTGATGACGTTGCCTAGTTTAGGGATTTGTGTGTGTGGTTTCCTTCGAACAGAATGGAGCACCTTAATGGTTTCCTGCAAGCTGCTGGGGCCCGAGCCCCCTTCCCCCAAGCTGCCGAGCAGGGGATGCGCTCTGCGGAGCTGCTTTGATGGTTTTAAGGAAGATACACAGTCGTCGCGCAGCTTCCCCTCTGCCCCAGCGAGAAGGCTTAAAGTGGAGGGCATTTCCCAGGATCAGCCTGCGTTTTCAGAAGTGGCTGGTAAGCCCTCCCCAGCTTATGGCCCCTTCTGGCTGAAGTGTGTGGAAGCTGAATTATTAATTCCGTGAAAAATGGGTTAAGTCAAACTTGTACTTGAAGCTCCTTTCTTGTATTTTCTCTGCGATCAGACATCGGGGCCACGTGGCCACTCTCTCTGCCAGCCGCTTCTCTGGGCGGGAGAGAACTGGCTCCGTTCCATTGTTCTCCCTGCCAAGGACGAAGACGGGTAATGGGCAGTGACTGCGGCAGGTTCTTGTGTCAAAGCCGGTTTCATGGGCCCTCAAACCCGGACTCGCTCAGACGGCAGCTGAGCAGACAAGGCTGTCCGCAGCACGGAGCTCCGAGCCGTTGAGGCGGCTGCTGCCCGGGGGCGAGCAGGAGGACGGGCAGCCCCGTGCTGCCCTGGGCACGGCTGCGGGCTGGGCACAGTGACCACTGGGAGCAGTGATGGCATCACGGATTCCGCATCCCAGGGACTCTGGTCACGGACAGGAGAATGGCGCTGGCTGTGGGACGATGGGGCGGGTTGTCCCATTTAGAGAGAGTGTTGATCCCATTGGAGGGTACTTGTCCCATTGAGACTTGTCCCATTGACAGCTAGTCAATCCCCACAGGCTTTTTGCCATCCCTATATTGCCAGATCTTCTAGGTTTTATTTTTTATTTAAGAAAAAAAGCTTGAAATATGGCATTTTAAAAAAATGTGACTTGTCAGTTTGTAGTTGTGTCTGTCTGACTCACGACGTTGGTAGAACACGTGGACCCAACAGGACACGCCTGTGCTGGAGTTTCTGTCGGTGTTCCTCCATGACCCTGTGAGGCTGGGCCTTGGGAACCGGCCTAGCCTTCCCCCCAGTCTCGGGCAGCTGAGGGGGGAGGCGGCACCTTTCTAAGCACGGCTCTTCAGCATTCCCACGCCTAAGGTTCTGGGCACTCAGCGCCATAGCACATGTTAGGCCTTATTCCTGGGGTGTGGGTGGAGGAGGCATGGCCCTCACTGCGCTGACGGGTGCGCTGACGGGTATGCCGAAAAGACGAGAGGCCTGACGTGGACCTTGGCCAAGGGGAGGAGAGTGGGTCTTCGCAGGCCGTGGGGAGCCCAAAACCCCTACTACTCCTCATGTCACTCACGTTTGTGCCCACTGAGTCCCTGGGGATGTGGTATTTGTGATGCCACCACTGCTCCAGGCTGCCCTCCCCGGCCGCTCTGCAGCCAGTTCCTGTGCCCAGCCCACAGTGCCAGCCCAGGCAGCACACGGCGCTCTCCCTCCCTCCCTCCCCCTACCATCCTTCCCTTCCTTCCTCCCTCCCTCCCTCCCTCCCTTCCTCCCTCCCTCCCGCACCCTACTCTTCCTCCCTCCCCCTGCCCTCCTTCCCTACCTCCCTCCCTCCCTCCAGCACCCTATCCTTCCTCCCTCCCCCTGTCCCCCTTCCTTCCTTCCTTCCCTCCCTCCCTCCCGCACCCCTTCCTCCCTCCTGCCACTGCTGCCTAGCAGGTCCTCCATAGGGCAGAGGTGCTCAGGGTTGCCTGCTTAGAGAACTTGCTTGCCTGGACATGGGCACCCCTGAGCGGGTTGCTGGGTGTGGCTAGAAGCCCAGCCTGGAGAGGGGCCTCGCTGGCAAGGAGAGGCTGTGGGCGGAGCCAGGAAGGTCAGGGGCAGGAGTTGCTGTTCAGTTGACCAGTGGGCATCTGCGGGTGATGGGAGACCCTCCGGATGGCGGTGCCACGGGGGCTGGAGGGAGAAATGGTGGGGCAAAGAGGGCAGCCACCCCTCAGGAAGACGGGTTGTGTCAGAGGTGGCCGGGTTCCCTTTCGCGCCAGCGGAGCGTGAGGGTGAAGGTGCTCCTGGGGCCGGGCCTGACCCGGAGCCTTGGTGGAGAGCTGGGTGAGCAATGGCTGTGGTCTTGCCTCGGGCAGTCTGTCTGAGACTCCTCCCCAGGCACCATGTCATCAAAGTTCCACCTAAAATCTGACACCTTGTACCTCAACCTGCAGCCTTTTGGGCATCATCTTCATGGCTTATTTTGAGTGCATCTAGAAAGACTTCATCTCTTTTACGTAGTATTGATGCCTTCTCATGCCTTTTGACTTAACTTATTTACTTAAACATGAAACTTTGAGTCACCATCCTAAATGCGAGTCACCCCTTGTTGGAAAGGGAGTAGTCATAGAAACCAAGCGATGCGGTGAAGTCCCAGCCTCACACTGCTGCCTGTGCCGTGTTCTGCCCGCGGCATCCCCGTTTTTCTGATAAAGAGAAAATCACAGCTGTGAGAGGGTGTTAACAACGTGTCAGCACCTCAGACTGTCTCCATGATGTAATCTAGTGCTTCGGGTAGAATGAAAAAGGGAAGGCAATTATTCCCTAATGATGTGGTGATGTGTTAAAGCCAGGCCTGTGTGCCTCCTAAACGTGTTTTTAACCACTGGTGCTTCATGCCATGCACTTTGGTCAATGCCAGCCTAACCACCCAGGCCCTTCTTACTTTGAGGTCACTGGGTCATTTTATCATACCTGAGTATCATGGTCCAGCACCAGCTCGGGGGACTGGCGGACACTCCGGAGTCAGGGGGGTGGGGGAGTTGCGAAGCTGTGGTTGCAGTTTAATTGCCGGTCGGTGGGGCATCTTGGGAAGCAAATCCTCAGAGGAACAGCAGGAACAGACCCAGGCACGTGGTGTTTCCAGGCCTTTTTCCAGGGCCAGTTTCAGGTAGTTTGGGACTCTGGGTTTGATAAATTCCAGTACGTGCTCTTGAAGATATTACCTGAGGCCTAACCCAAAGTTTCCTTACAATCCCAATGTACATGACCCAGGCAAACCTTTATTTATTGTTTCTTTATTGGCTCTCAAAGGCTCTGTGCCGAGTGAAAGGAGGGCTGTGCTGTAGGATGCCATTTATGTGACACTCAGGGGCAGAGGTTAAAGGACAGAGAGCAACCTGTGGGCCCCTGTGTGGGGGGAGGGGGGAGGTGGGTGCTGTGACCATCAAGAGGCAGATGAGGGAATTGCATCAAGAGGCAGGTGAGGGAATAATCCATGGAATATTCTGGACCCTGGTTGTGTGGTAGTCGCATGAATCTACACATGTTACAATTCATAGAGCTGAACACCAGTAAAAAGTCAGTCTTCTGTAAGATACTTTAAAATAAAATAAAAAGTAAAATTTTATATTAAAACATCCATGTGCCCTGGCCAGAGTGGCTCAGTTGATTGGAGAGTCATCCTGTGCACTGAAAGGTCATAGGTGTGGTTCTTGGTCAGGGCACATGCCTAGGCTGCAGGTTGGATCCCAGGTTAGGGTGCATAGGGGATGCAAAACAGTGCTTGTGTGCTCTCTCTCTCTCTCTCTCTCTCTCTCTCTGTCCACCCCCCCCCCCCGCCTCCTTCCCCTCACTCTAAAATCATTTAACATGTTCTTGTGTGAGGATTACAAAATAATAATAAAAGTTAAAAAAATAAAACATCCATGATTAGACAACTCAGCTACTGAAGGGCATCATACACCCCTCAGTAGTGGTTCCTAATTGCCAAAGAGACCCAGCTCCCATTTTTTCTAGTTCACAAACCTCCCTAACTTTCATCCAGGTTATTTGTTAGAATCAGGGCTAGTAATGGCCTTTAAATTTTCCCTATCACATGCCCACACTCGTGACTGACACTGTGGTCTGAAGCAAAGGTCCAGAAGATTCCATTTAGGGCTGGGGCCACTTCAGGGTGGCCAGTACAGACACCCAGCAGGTCACGGTCTTCTGACAGTATGTCTGTCCTGGTTATAACCAGCCCAAGGATTGAGCTAGAAGCATCGCCCTGTGCACCCCACCTCCACCCTGAGCCAACTCAGCAGGGACAAAACGTTCCTGGAACATACCCTATCCAGCCAGCGCCGGGAGGAGCCACCCCAGACGACAGACCCACATTTTCCTCTTCCCAGCCCTTGGTAAGGACCCCATGCTCCCACAGCCCCCCTGCCACAGACTCCACTCCAGCCTCTGCTAAGGTGGCCTCCAGTTGTGTCCTCTCTTCCGTGGCATCTGAAATGGGGTACAGAGACCACGTGACCAGCACAGTGGTCATTGAAGCCTGGTATGGATGCCATGGCGCCCTGTGACCCCCACCGACCCCCGGCTTTACCGAGTTGGCTGAGTGGGTTTCTTTTCCTTGGGTGACTACATCACTACCTGGTTGGTTGGGTAGAAGTCACCTGGGCTGGAGGCAAAAATATGAGTGTTACAGGTAGTTCCACTACCTGTAGGTGGTAGGGGAACTCAGAAGTGGCTGCAGTAACTCAGGAGCCTGTGTAGCTGAAGAGGGAGAGCACGGTGGGGCGTGGCCAGGAAATAATTTAACACAGTGATGGGAAGGTGGAGGGTGGGGCAGTTCGGGTCGTAAAGCTCAGTAGAGCAGGAGTGTGTGCACAGATAGTTCGAGGGCCACTCTCAAAGCCTCTTCTGTGCCAGCTTCAGAGAGAGCTGGATTTTGTTGTCTGGTGCTACCACTTCCCAGTGACTGGTCTGCTTGGTTATTCATACTAACCAATCTCGAAAGTGATGATCATGCTACTTATCAAGATGTCTGGCATCTGTTATAGTCACCATTGTCCTCAACATATAAATACTTATACTTTTTCTAATTATAATCCTATCTAATAAAGAGGGAATGTGCTAATTGACCACCACACCCTCACAAAGATGTCGGCACCCACAGCCAATAAAAAGGGAATATGCTATGGGCAATGGTAAGCTATGTACACATATAATACCTTAATAAATTTTAAAAATTAATTAATTAATTAAAATAATTTTTTTAAAGAGGGAATATGCTATTTGACTGCCACGCCCTCACAAGATGACGACGCCCAGTCCCCTCAGCCCCGCCTCATCCAGCCTCAGTCCCTCAGTCCTCTCAGCCCTGCAGGGGAAGGCAGGTGGAGGCAATCGGGCAGACAGGGGAGCACTTAGGCATCAATTAGGCTGGCAGGGGAGTGATTAGTGGGCTATCTGGCTGGCATGCAGAGTGGTTAGGGGCAATGAGGCAGACAGGCAGGAGAATGGTTAGGAGCAGCAGTCCTGGATTGTGAGAGGGATTCCAGATTGGAGAGGATGCAGGCTGGGCGGAGGGACCCCCCCCCCATGCATGAATTTCATGCACCAGGCCTCTAGTTTATCTATAAGTAAATAAGTAAGCAAATAAAGTTATATCCACATGGTTCAGGCAGCTTGATAGCTAAAGAAATATACACTGAATTGAAAGTTCTAAAGCTATCGCTCAGTTAAAAATAACAAGGTGAGGAATGCATGCTCTCTCACGTGGAGAAGGTGGGAAGGAACAGTTTGTATCCCAATGTGGACATTTATGCAGAAGTTAGTTCTGAGAGGACACACAGGAGGAGGCTAACAGCAGCAGGTCCTGGGAGCTGGATGTACAGGACCAGAGGGGGCTCCTCCCTGCCTGCTGGGTGTGGGAGCCATGTCAGTATATCCTTTAAAAATTAAAATTAAAATTGTATATTGTGGGAAAGTAGGAAATCGATAAAAGAATTAGAAAGTTACCCAAAATTGTACTTCTGGTTGTAATTGCTGTTAGAATTTTCTTTATACCATTTGAGACAAATCACATGTATGTCTTATATACCACTTTACATATAGATACATACATGTATATTTTATTATGCTTTAGACATCGTTTTATAACTTGCAATACACTTAACAGCATGGCATGGCTGCTTGCCGTGACAGTAAGTGTGGGTCTACAGAACCATGTTCAGCGCTTACACAGCACTGAGCTCTGTAGCCATACATTAGCTATTTAACCAAATCTAGCAATGGAACTTAGGATTGTCCCACATTTTATTATTAAACAATAAAAATGACAGCAGCAAGCATTCGGTCTGTTTCCAGGCTCAGGAGAAATCTCTCGCAGAAGAATTGTGGGTTTGAGAAGAAGCCTGCTTACACACAGACACACTGGCTTTGCCACAGATTGCCCCCACCCATCCCCACCCCCACCCCATCTACCCGCCGGGACACCGCCTTGCAACGTGGGTGGCAACCTGGTCGGTCTTTGCCATCTCACGCATGAACACAGCCTCCTTTAACTGGAAACTCCTGGCTGCTTTTAAAAATGTTTATTGCCCATTTGCATTTATTTTCTGAGATGTTGTTACTGTTTTTTTCCTGCTGGAGATTTTTATTTTTATTTTAAAAGGGGATGCTTCATGCTGGAGGCTCCTATTTGGGTTGCCTCTCACTGTCATCACCTCAGACATGTTGCTGGTGGGCGAGCAGACTTTGCTGCCTTTTAGCTTCTCATCTCTCCATAAAGGAGTTCACATGTTCTGTGTGTTCTGATTATCAAGATATTTGGACATTTTTCTATCATTTATTTTGTCCATTTTCTTTTGTCCATTCCCTCTTCTCCTGACTCTCTGTTATTTACTTAGTAGGTGATTCTTTTTTCTTTTTCTTTACTGAAGGAGCAGTGGTTTATAACATTATAAAACTTTCAGGTATGCCAAAGAACCTGACATCTGTACCAGCACGCCGTGCCACAGCCGAAATCCAGCTGCCGTGGCGCTATGCCACGACCACCGCCAGCTGTTTGCCCGCCCCCTTCCCTCTGCTAACCACCCACCTGTGGGCAGCCTCTGGGAGCTCTTCTGTTTATTTTTGAGAATATTCCACATATAAGTGAAATCATCAGTATTTGTCCTTATTTTACTTAGCATAATACCTCAAGGCCCGTCCGTGTTGTCGCAAATGGCAGGGTTTCTCATGATTTCAGCCATCATTCTCAGGGCGGAATAATAGTCCATTGTATACACCCATGTCATGGCTACTGTGGCCTTGTGGTTATTATCTCTCGTAAAAAGTCTTGGAATTCCTGGCCTGCCTTAAACGCATCTGCAGTTCCCGGTGCCAGGACAAATTTCTCCTATTTCTGTCACTAGCAGGACGGGGAGGTGGATGGGAAGCTGAAGCCGGCATTGTAAGCGTCTTTTACGTCCTGGAACTACGGGCTATTTGCCGGGTTTCTCCCTGGGAGCTGGATCTGAATTCTTGGTCTCATGCTTCTTGACAGCCCCTTTCTCTTCTTTCCTCCCTCACACCATTGAGCCTTCAGTGCCGCTCTGTCTCGCCGAGGGGGACAGGGTGGCCTCATCTGCCCAGAGTTCTGGAGGTTCCCCTCTCCCCAGCACAACTCACACCGGCTCCTTATCGGGACAGCACGGGGCGTGGCCACTCTTGACCTTGCCATAGGTCTGAGTTTGGATTATCCTGAAACCAGAGATGGAGCCAGGAATGTGAGCGCAGTAGTTGATTTAGGAGGTGACCCCTGAAGGCAGGGGTGATGGAGTGGCAGAGGGACACGGGCGAGGAGGTCGATTCTGAGAGCTGCGCGCCCTGGTGCTGGGACCAGTCCCCTGGGGAGTCTCGGGAACGCTAGGGAGCCTCAGGGGTGCCTCAGCCTTGTCCCTCCAGGAAACTCACTGGCTGAGAGTTTCCCCGAGGTGCTTTCTTCCTGGTGGCCCTGGCCTGGCCTGTGTGGGAGGAAGGCTGCACCTGGGCACAGGGGAAAGCCCCAGACAGCCTCAGAGAGGCGCCAAGGCCTGCGGCCGGGTGCTGTGGGTTCACAGGAGCCACCACCAGGGCCGCCGGGCCCAGGGCAGGCGAAGGGGTTGGAGGCGGGCACAGGCGGGCACACAGCTGACAAGTTGGCAGCTCCCTCCCGCTCGGGAGCTCGAGAAGAAGCTGGTTCTCAGACTTGAAGGGCTCCCCAGGCCCAGGACCTCAGCACCCCAGGACCTACTTGGCTGCTCAGTACTGACCGCTCAGCAATGACCTTGAAGCCCAGTTTCCAGGTGGACTCGGTCTGGACAGAAGATCCAGTTCTTCTCCGACAATGGTCTCTTGCTGGAGGTGCCTGTCCTGCCGGGGATGCTCTACCTGCTTCCCACCAGGCCTCCTCCTCCGGATGGTGCTGAGTGGCAGTGCCAGCGTAGCCTCCACTTCCGGGGCTGCTGCCCCCTGTGCAGGCAGCCGGGATGTGGATGGTGGGAGCGGCCAGGCCTTCACACAGGAACATGGCCTGTTCCCCTGAGGAGTGAGTGACACTTGCAGCCCTGCCCCCTGGAAGGAGCTGCTGGGCCGAGCCCTCAGCGCTGGGTCCGGGGATCCATGCTCCGGGTCCAGGAAGTGCATCAGCTCTCAGGCTGGAGTAGACGATGCGGTGCTCCCACTGCTTCCATCTGTAAATCTGAGCGTTCGAATGGACCGTGTATTCTGAGAAGATCTGAAAGGAAAATAGAAAGTAAGAGTGCAAGAAGATGGCCAGAATCTGGGGGTCTCCTGAATGTGTTATCCTTTTATTAATATTTCTACTTTTTCTTTTAACCGCTTCAATTATGTTAATTTTGCACTTTCTTTTAAATTGTTTTATTATCTCAAGTTCTTGGGGAGATCCCATTTCCTCTCTGTCCTGTCTTCTTCCCCATCGTGGTAGATCATATCCCAGCATGCTTTGAGATTTGTTAAATTTCGAGCTCATCTTCGCTGCACTTGCTTTTGCATCTAAGTGCCACATGGAAAGTGTTCCCACTGAGTGGCTTTGCATGTGCTGCTGCTGCACTGGGACACTTTGGTGTGGTTCCTTGCCTCTTGCCTCAAGACTCCTGTACCATGCCAGACACAAACTCAGGGTCTCAAATTCTCAAGGTTTAGTTTTTCCCCCAGGGCCCTGAGTGAAGACAATGATCCTTCGAATTTCAGGCCAGTGGGAAGAATTACTCCTGTTTTCTGCCCCAGAGATGGGAACCCATGTAAGAGCCCCAGCTCTGAGCAGGGACTCCGACAGCCCTCACTGGGCCTCAGGCCACACCTCAGCCCTCTGGGGCCCGACAGCGTTGGCAGGAGGCCTGCACTGAGCTGTGTGCCCGTGGGCTCCAGCATCCTCTGTCAGTGCTGCCCCGTTTCTGGCCGTCGAAGACTTCACTTTCTTTTTGTGAACTCTGTTTTGTATTGCTGTATTTTACCTAGCATTTCTATTGACAGGAGAACTTACGTTGGCTCAGGCTACTTTGCTCAGGGCTTCATGGTGGCTCTTTAATCAGGGCTCCATTTGCTTAACAATACAATGAACAACTTAGTAGGATACTGAAGGTAAGGCTTTGTGCTAGCAGTGTTTCCCAAAGTGTGGTACCCATACCCCCAGGGGTACGGGCGTTGCACCGGAGTTTGGTGGGGATATGCACTGCGCCGTGCTTAGCTGCGCCTAATTCTACCTTCTCATGAGTCAAGTCAAGACAGTCTTGTGAGGCGTGAGATGGTCTGGTGTGCAAATAAATGTTATTTATAATATAACTTTTATTTACATTTTATTATGAATAATTTTATTTTTTGTTTATTATTATTTTGTGTATGTATCACAAAAAAGTAAATATATTTTGATTGTTATTAAAATACATCCATTTTTTTATGAGGGGTACTCAGCGTTATGAAAATTATAGAAGGGGTACACATATGTTAAAAGTTTGGGAAACACTGAAAATCAAATTCAACTTTTGGTACACCTCCAGTCTTTTCAAATTGAGTTTCCTCTCATTAACAAGCAACACTGTTGTCTGATGGCATTTCAGCATGAACAGATTTGAGTTGGCCCTTCAGGGAGGTCTCTGCATTGGGCACAGAGTCCAGTCTGCACTTGCGAATATATTATTATTGGCTTTGGATAGTCATGTCCCCAGCACATCTCATTTCAAACCCTTTCTGTCTTCTCCCTATAATGCCTCCCATGCTATATGCTTGGCCTTACTTTGTTCCCTCATGGAAATGTAGTGAGATCCTGGATCATGTCCCATCCATGGGTTTAGTATCACCCATGGTGCCAAGCATACAGAAGGCAGTTAAAAAAACAACTGTGTACTTTCTAGGAGCTCATTTGTAGATATTAATACTAAAACAATTTGAGATGTCCTTTCACACTTATGACATCAGCAGAGTTGAGGAAAATGCCCCATGTCGGAGTGGGCAAGAGGGCAAAAGAGGATTGCGAAACAAGATGTCGGCCTAGGTAGTCTCCTAAGCTGCCGCCTCATCAACAATTTGGAAAAAACAACAGCTAAAATTGAAAGGAATCACATCAGATCCACAGGAGAGCTGGTGGAATGGGATGGCTACAACTAGAGGGAAGGAAATTCGCAGATGCCGCCATGTGGAATTTAAAGCCGCAGTGGAACCGGAGCCACTGCTGCAGCCGCCGCCAGTGAGGGAGGACAACCAAGAGCAGAGCTCGCCCCACCCCGGGCCCAGGGAGTGGGCTGCCTTGGAGCCTGGCCTCCGCTCTCGCAGCCTTCCCGGCCTGCCCACCGTGGGAGCAAGGGAACCGGCGCCGGGCCACGGCCGCACCTTCCACTCTCACCTGGAGTGAGCCGCCTTGGAGCCCAGCCTCTGAGCCTGCAGCCTTCCCAGCCCGCCCCCAGTGCTAGCCAGGGAACCAGCGCAGGGCCATGCCCGTCCGTTCCCCCCTCCCCCCCAGGCCGGGCCAGAGTCTCTGCCGAGCACCCGAGGGTCAGGGCTAAGGCGGAGCAGACTTGCTTGTGGAGCATGACGGAGGACCGAGAGGTTGTGCCCAGAGCACTCTTTGTGGCCTGGGACTCTGAACACCTAAACCCGAGGGACTCTGAAAGCCAGAATGTGTGAAGTGTGGGCGGCGGAGGATACTGTGGCAGAGGTGGCCGGAGCCCCCCCATTCTTCCCCCTTGTCGTCCTCCTGCTCGCTGGCAGCAGCGGGCCAGGGCCCCAGGGGAGAATCGAAAAGGATCCTATCTAAACTGCAGGAAAGCTGGCGGAGGGGGAAATCTACAACTGAAAGAAGGAGAAGTGCCGCTGCCGCCATGTGGAGTTTAAAGCTGCAGCAGAGTCGCTGCCACCAGTGAGGAAGGCCCACCGAGAGCAGAGCATGCCCCGCCCTGGGCCCAGGGAGTGGGCGGCCTCTGAGCCCGGCCTCCACACCCGCAGACTTCCCTGCCCGCCCGCCTTGCTGGCGATGGAGCCAGCCCAGGGCCTCGGGGCACCTTCTGCTCACTGCCCGAGCGAGGCCTTTGCCCATCTGTCCCCCCGCCACTGGGCCTGGCGGGAGCCTCTGCTGAGCCCCCGAGAGCCAGCGCCAAGGGGGAGCATACTCATGGAGCATGATGGAGGACAGAGAGATAGTACCCAAAACACTCTTTGCGGCCTGGGACTCTAAACACCTAAACCCGAGGGACTGAAAGCCTGAACGTGTGAAATCCGAGCTGCTGAGGTTGCTAGGGTGGAGTCGGCTGGAGCCTCCCTCTTCTTCCCCCTCGTCGTCCTCCTGCTCGCCTGCAGCTCGGGCCCCAGGGGATCCAGGATAGGAGGGCATCAATTGATGGTCCCAGAGGGGCCGTGTGGCCCAGGGGAGCCCTTGTGACTCAGGGGAGTGGTGCGGCCTGGGACCCAGGGGAGCCGTATGCCCCAGGGGAGTGGTGGAACCCGGGGGGAGCTGTGTGACGGGGGGGGGGGGGGACGACAGTGGGACCCAGGGGAGCCCCTATGTCCATAGCAACACAATTTACAATAGCTAGGATTTGGAAACAGCCTAGGTGCCTGTCAGCAGATGATTGGATCAGAAAACTAAGGTAGATCTACACAATGGAATACTATGCTGCCATAAAAAAGAAGGAATTCTCATCATTAGCAGCAACCTGGATGGAATTGGGGAACATCATGCTGAGTGAAATAAGCCAGTCAATGAAAGAGAAACACCACATGTCCTCACTCATTTATGGATAATAAAGAACATTATAAACTAATGAACAGAAAGACAGATATAGTGACAGTAAAGCAACAAGCAGACTGTCAAATGACAGCGGGGAGGGTAGAGTGATCTGGGGGAGATAAGAGATCAATCGAAGGACTGGTATGCATGCATATAAGTACAATCAATGGACACAAAACTCTGGGGAGGGAGAGCATGTATGGGAGGTGGGGGGGGCAATGGTAAGCAATGTACACATATAATACCTTAATTTAAAAAATGGAGAAAAAAAGAGGGCAAAAGAACTCCTGTGCACTGCTGAAGAGCAGTCTGACTACTGTCAATCACACATGTCATGCTCAGACATTCTCACAGAGCTCCCCAGAAAGCCATGCAGAGAGCGACGCGGCAGCGTGGTGATGAGCTAACCCAGTCCTGGTGCCCGTCCCTTGGAAAGAGAAAGGTGGGGACACAGCATGGGGCCCTGTGCGCACTTAGAAGCAACACAGAGCAACACGGGCAGACCTTAAAAGTCCAGTGTGAGTGAAAGTGCGAGAAAGGGATGGAGACGCTCAGCATAGCACCATTCATGTAAATTTTTAAAAACCCACATGCAGGCAATGTACATTTTGCAAGAACAGACTCAAGAAAAAAGATGCATGCCAGACATATGAATATAGACTGCCTATGGGAGACGGGCATGAGGAGAAGAGTGGATTCAATAATTAATAAGTGCACAGACCAATGATGATAAAGCACAGGGCACGGAGTACGATTAACTCAGTGCATGATGTTTAAAAGATAATCAGGAGAAACATTTGTTCAGTTGGGAGTCTCACTTCTCTGTGACTTGCTGCCAGTCCATGTGGTATGTAGAATCCTGTCTCTTTTATTTTAATATTGTCCTTCCCTTCCTGCTCATGAGAAGCTCTTTAATTGCAGGCATTGGATCTTATCTGCTGTTACATGGCTGCAGCAAGATGTGGTTGAAAGACTAGTTCAGGGTTCAGATGAGCCTCTTTCGCTGACTCTGTGACCTTGGACAAGGTCATGTAATCTTCCTGACCCTCAGTTTCCTCATTTGGAAAACGAGTGAAAAGACCTCTGAGGCCTGTTGAAAAGACTATTTGTGACCTGCTGTTCCCCGTGGATGTCTACAGTAGCTCTCAACCTCTCCTTGGATGGTAGGAGTTCTGTCCAGAAATGAGCTTTTGTTCACCACAGACCAGAACAAAAGAAGTTGACTTTAGGTCTGGCTAAAACATGACTTCCAACAGAATTTTTTAAGCGCCAGGATTGCTTCTAAGTACAGTTGTGCAACATTTTCCTTGGAGTGCCACCAGGGAGGAATTCTGTGTTCACACCCGCCTACACCATCCCACACCCCAGCCCCATGTGTCTGCGTTCAGCCCTGAGGAGTCTGTGACTTCTCACTCTCCTTCCTCCCGCTGGTCTTGGGAGCGAGCCCCTGTGTGTTCACGCTGACTCCTCTCTCCTTTTGTGCGCTGTCCGAGAGAGACCTAAGGCACATGGGGCCGGGTGATTGTGCGCGCCTGCTGCAGCGGGGAGAGACCTGACCCTGGCCTGTGGACCGTGGCACTTTGTGAGGCCTTGGGACTTATGTCAGTCATCTTCCCAACAGGTCACACAGGCTGTAAAAGAGCCCAGATGCTTCCCAGGGTCTTGCATTTAACCTGAGAAGTCTTTGAAAACCTTCATATTTTGAACATTTGGGAAATGCCCTGATTCTCTGTGATTTGGGGGTGTTTACACCTTGTGCGCTTTGCTTTTCTCGGCCAGGAAACAGGAACAATGGTGTGCTTAAACAGCCAGAGGGACATGAAGCATGCCTTGTGCCCTGCGTCGCAGAGGTGACAGCTAGTCCCACTTTGTGGCAGTGATCACTCCGACCCATGTCATTTCAGCAAATGCAGACTTCTCTAGAAGAATCCATCCTCTGCCTCTTTAAAATAATATAGCCAAAGACTAAGAATATAAACTGAGGCGGGGAGGAGATTTTACTAAAACACTTGCCTCATGGCAGCATTGCAGCTCCCCTTCTCCATGTGGTGGAGTTCTCACTCTGACTCAGACAGACTGAATAGGCTGGGTTTCACTGCAGTAACGAACAGCCCCAATGCTAATGGCTTGCATAGCAGAGGCTTATTTCTTGCTTATGCTACGTGTCCTCCAGGTATGGGACCTCTGCTCACTGTGGACTTGCAGGGACCCAGCTCATGGAAGCTTCACCTCAACATGAGCTTCAAGGTCATCCCAATGTGGGAGGGGAACGTGGTGCATGTGTGCTCAGGCTCTTGGTGTTTCTGCCTGGAAGCAGCTTAAAGAAAAGGTTGATTCAGGACGAACAGGGCCCTCATGCTCCATCTTTTGGGTCAGCTTCCTCTGAGCTATCTCGACCCTCAGGTTTTGGCAGTCCCAGGCATCACATCAGCACAGCACCCAGTCCTCGAACAAAGCCCCTTGAGCAGTTTTCTACCCATCCTGGGAGGCCCCTCATTGCCATCCTGAAGTGGTTCGATGACCATGCTAAGGTGATACAGTTCATTGCCATCAGATTAATGGAGCTTGTCCCCACTCCTGGGCCTCAGCGTAGGAGCAGCATTGCTCCTGTAACATAAAATGGAGGATGCCCAGTTAAATTTAAATCTTAGATAAACAACAGATTTTTAGGGTAAGTCAGTCCCAAATATTGCAGGGGACATACTTACACCAAAAAATATTCATTGTTTATCTGAAATGCAAAGATAACTAGATATCCTGTATTTTGTTTGCTAAAAATAGCAACTCTATATGGGCACCCCTTCCCAAACCACATACAAGAACAGGCGGTTCCTCCAACACAAAATCAGATGCTGTCTTATCGGAACAAGAGACAATGTCCATGGGGTGGTGTAAACCACAGCTGTTCATGACAATGACTATGAGGGGCTGGATGGGTGTGATCTCCCTGCGGTGTATATGTGGGATCTGATCCTCAAAGAATACCTCCCAGCAGTACGAATCTGTACCAGTTACCCATTGCAGTGTAACAAATGCCCCAAAATTTGGCCACTTAAACTAATAATTACTTCTCAGGGCCCCACGGGATGATGGGCTTACATGGCACCGCTCATGCAGTTGAGGTCAAACACCAGCAGGGGCTATAAGCATCTGAGCGGTCTGCTGGGACGAAGGTCCAGGCCGACTCACGTAGCTGGCAGTCAGCTGTGAGCTCAGGTGGGCTGTCGGGCAGAGTGAGGACACATGGCCTCACATGGCTTGGACTTCTTAAGGAGCTGGGTGCTGAGAAGAAGCATCTGGAGAGCAGGTGTTCTAGGAGGTCCAAGCAGAAGTTGCAGGATTCCAGAAGTACCAGAACATCACTTGCGCTGTGTGCTGTTTGTTAATCAAGCAGCCACTGGGGCCGGCCTAGATCCAAGGGCAGGGCAAGTAGACCTGTCTCTCATGAGAGGAGCAGCACATGTGTACAGGAGGGAAGGCGCGGACAGGGTCGCCTTGGAGATTGCCAACCACATGGACTTTATGTGCATTATGTAACATACCCTCATGTTCACTATTAGGCAGAAACTGACGGAGCCCTGTTTTATAGATGGGAAAGTGAAATTTTAATGCAGTCAGGGGACTTGCTCCAAATCAGACAGCTTGGAAGTGGCAGAATGTGGGAGCCCCTTTCATGTCCCGTGTGGTTCAGGGTTCCTGTTCAGAGTTCGGGTTCTGGAGAAGGCCACCCACAAAATGAAAGAGACTAGAAAAGAATTAATTTTGGGAAATGGGGGCCAGGCGGGAGTCCACCTCTAGGGGGAGGACTACCACTACTCTGGCCTTGCTTACCCCTTTTCTTGAGGTTCTGAGATACACCCATATCCTTTAGGCAGGAAATTCCAATAATAGACAATCAGCAGTAACTTACATATGACTAACAGGTGGAGGTTGCTTTAACTACCAATGTCTCAACTAAACAATGAGTGATTAGCTCCGATCATTCAGAGCAATTAAGACTGACCAGATTCCCTTTTCACATTTCTCTATTAGTGACAATGATCGGTTTCAGCAGCAGAAAAGCACTCAGGACTTCTGACTCCCAGCTAGAATTTTTCTCTCCACTGCAGCCCATCATCCTCTAGAAGGGAGTGCCTCTGTGCATGGATTTGAGGATAAAGATGCAGCTCCCTCCTCCTGCAGGAGCATGCTCCCAATATAATGCATGCTCTCCTGTGCGTGCCCACCCCCTGCTTGTTGTCTCTGGGTCTCCTCTAGCATTATTTTTTATAAAAAGGTAAAGAACTTCTCAGACTAAGGTAATTGTAAAGCAGTGATGGTGTAGATGGCTGAGAGAATATGAATCATTGTTCCATAAATACCCCTCCCCTCTCCCTTCTGAGCGGTGCGGTGTGCTTCCTTACCTCATCAGTGCTGAGTGCGGTCATGTGACACATTTTACCCAAGGGATATTAGCTGTTGTGACATGATCAAAGGTTGGAAATGGGCTGTGTTTCTGGGCTTGCTCTGCAGTCACCATAAGAACATGGCCCAGAGAACCAGCTGGCCCTGGGAGGATGGGACACATGTGAGGAGCCCAGGACCTGGCCTGCAGCTTAGACCCCCCTGCCCAGGTGAGCCTGGCCCCAGCTCAGCCTGAAAGGGAGTTGCTCGCCAGGGAGCACGTGGCAATGTCTGAAGGTAGTTTTTGTTGTCACAACTAGGAAGAGGGGGCCATGGGCATCTAGTTGGTAGAGGTCAGGCGTGCTGCTGAGCACCTAATGCACAGAACAGCATTGACATGACAAAGAAAGATCCTGCCCCAGTGTCAGCAGGCTGAGGCTGAGCACCATGAGCTAAGCGGGACTCACGAACATCCAGCCGTAGAGGCATGCACAGCAGCAAGTGACTGTGATTGGAATCCTCTGAGTTTGGGGCAGGTTTTCAGTGAGTGTGATGGGCAATGGCAGATGGAATGGCAGGCTCGTAAGAGGCTCTTCCCGGGTGGACTTTGCCATCTCCTTGCTGGCTCTGGGCCCCAGGCACGTCCTCTGGCCACGTGTGACCCAGCTGATCAGCTCAGACTCTGGGGCAGGAGAGCACCCGCTTCGGGCTCAAAGATTCTTCCTTCGAGCGTCCTGTCATCCTCTTTCTTGACTCCCGAAGCCCTCAGTGACCATCTGCCTCCCAGGTGCCCCCACCCCACCCCCATCCCGCCCCCAGTCACATTCAGCTTGTCTTGGAGATTTCTCCAGCCGGTCACTAATGCTTGTTTCTCCCCAAAGCTTTTCCCTCATCCTCTCTGGCGGGCATCCCCAGCGCTGATGCCTGTGTGTCCTCGACGGTGCCTCATGTCCCCAAGGAAAGGAATTCATTCTTTTCTCAAGGAAAGATGAGTGGTGAGCCTTTTGGTCCTTATAAAATCTCTTAAGGTATTTTTACATAATCTCGGTTTCCAAATGGAGAGAAGGATCAGGTTCTGACTGTTCTGCACAAAGGAAGTTATAGAAATGGTTTCACTTACTCAACATCCGACCTCATTTTATGCCTTTAGCTGTTCCCTCACTTTGAGGGACTTTTCAAACATTGAGATGCATTTGCATGTAGGGAAGTAGACAAGTCTGATCCGTTTTCACATCTGTATACACACACCTGCGTAACCACCAGCCAAATGAAGAACATGCAGCACTTCAGCAAGGCCCTTGAGCCTCTCCCCGCAGTCACCACCCACAGTGGTCATCTCAGTCTGTCTGCCATCACCAAACGTTAATGTTGCTTGCCCTTGAATTTCACAGTGTATCATGGTATTTACTCATTTTGTCTGTCTTTTCGTCCACATAATGTTTTCAAACCCATCTTTTTTGTTGGGTGTGTATCATTACAGGATTCATTTAAAAACAAAGCAAAACAATTTTCACGCTGGCTGGTGTAGCTCAGTTGGTTGAACATCATTCCATGTACTAAGAGGTCGTGTTCCATTCCTGGTCAGGCACATCCAATAGGGCGCGTGTAGGAGGCAGCCAATTGATGTTTCTCTCATCAGCATTTCTCTCCCTCTACCTACTTCCCTCTCTAAAATAAATAAGAACTTGTTAACATCTTTTTCAATTACAGTTGATATACAATATTTTATTAGTTTCCGGGGTATTGTAGTGGTTAGACATTGTATAACTTAGGTAGTATTCCTCCATAAGTCTAGTACCCACCTGGCACCATACATAGTTATTACAATATTACTGACTGTATACCCAATGCTGTATCTGACATCTGCATCACTGGTTTGTAATTACCAATTTGTACTTCTTAACCTCTTTAATCCTCACCTGAGAACATGCTTTGAGAGACGAAGGGAGAGAGAGAGAGAGAGAGAGAGAAACAACAATGTGAGAGAAATACATCATCCATTGCCTTTCCTACATGCCCCAACCAGGGTTCAAATCTGCACCCCAGGCACGAGTCCTGACAGGAAACAGAGCCACAATCCTGTGGTGCACAGGAAGGCCCGCCCACTTTATCTTTTCACGCCTTCCCCAGCCCACTCCACCTGGCAGCACCGGCTTCTCTCTGTCTGTGAGTGTGTTTGTTTTTGTTTCTAATATGTTTCTCACATGTTAGTGAGATCGTGTTACTGGTCTTTCTCTGTCTGACTTATTTCACTTAGCTTAATGACCTCAATGTGTACCCATGCTGTAGCAAATGGTAGGATTTCGTGCTTTGTTGTGGCCTAGTAATATTCCAGCGCATCTACTGGTTAGTATGCACCTCCTCTTTTTATCCACTTGTCTATCGGTGGGCACTCGGGTACCTCTCATGTCTTGGCTTGGGTATAATTTAGAGGCTTTTCCACAGGGAAGAGGAAGGATTTGGTACAATGGCTACCACTCCTCTTTCAAGGATCCAGGAATGGAGGAGAGGGAATTAGGGCTTCCAGTGAAGATGGACATCTAAGTCTTTTCCCTACTCCACACTCCCAGGACAGTGATCAGCACAATAGGAGGGAACTGGCTTCACCTGTTCGGTAGAAACCTCAAGGAATCCTGCAAGGCCGGTACCGATGAGGCTGGTTTGAAGGCGCCGTGGAGGGCAGGGCACTTTCCCCAGGAAGAGGCCGTGGCCAGGCAGAGATCCCTGCCCACAGCCAGCATAGTGGCCGGGCTTCCTCCGATGCTGGGAGGCTGCCCTGAGCAAAATGCCACGGAAGGCACCTCCCTGCGCTGGCAGCCAAAGCAAATAGGAATCTCTGGGGACGGGGTCCTCAGAGGCTGCCTGTCGGGCCGAGCAAGAAGCTGGCACACGCATTGGCCTAAGGAGGTTGACTCTTCTATAGTCGATTCGATGATATGTTCTTCCCTGGATAAACACCAATTTCACCCAACTTTTCAGTTTATAGGCAGGGACACTGGTGATCCACATGAGCCTCCTGCCCCTGACCTGGGCCAAGGATCAAACCTGAAACCCAATACGTTCCCTTGAATGCAACCCACAACCCTTCAGTGTGTTGACCAACAGTCTAACCACTGAGCCACGCTGGCCAGGGCTCACAATTGCATTTTGAATCAGCTGATAGTTGGCTGGAGTATCACTTCAATGGTGTGGGATGTGAGTCTCAAACTTTCTGAGCCTTGAGCTGCTGAGAGTACCTTCCTGTGCCTTTCCGGAATCTTTGGCGTGGGGGTATCTCCTATCCGGTGCACAGCAGGGAAGGCAGAGGCAGCCTGAATGTCTCCCTTTATAGGTAGAGTTCTTTAAAGTTAGAACATTACTGGGAGACATGTCTAGGTTTAGTGTCTTTCTATCAGTATTTTTCTGATTATGATTTTCACTCTTTTGAAACATAGAATTGTCACTAATTCAGAAAACTTTTGATCTCATATTGAATATTGGCTTTGGAATCCTATTCACAGATATAACTTTTCTATGTTCTACATCTTGTTCCTGTCTTTAGTACTTGCCTCCTCTCACCACTTCCCCTCCATCCTCTTCCTCTGAGCCCCGGAACCTTCTCCAGCTGTCCTCGTCGCACGTTCCTCAGCCGCTCTCCTGCATCGTCCATTCAGCCCTGAGGACAGGTGCGCTGTAATGGCTACGTCATTGCCTAAAGCCACACTCAGCCCGTCTTCCTCTGTCCCAGCTCTGTTCTTGTTCCAGGGAGTATGCATTTTCTCTCATTTTATTGAAAGTACAAAGCAAATGCCAATGGATTTACTTCTGTTTCCTGCAGGAAATCAAGTCTCATTTGTCCTCTGCTCATTGTGGGACACTTCTAAATCACTTTTAATGGATGAGGCTAAATTCAGGCCCAGCCTCTCCTCCCAAGCAGGGGGCGTTGGGCTGCTCTAGTGACCTCCCTCCACATAGGTCCTGGGCTGGTCCTGCAAGTTCGGGGACTGAGCTGGGGACAGAAGGAGGGCGAGGCCACAGGCCATATGTGACAGGGCCACATGGCAGGTTCCAAACACCCCTGGTGTCCAGACACCTCAAAATCCTGGGTTTTGTGGGGCTTCGGTCTCTTAGTACAAGTGACATTAAAAACAAACAAACAAACAAACAAACAAACAAACTGGCTTAAACAGAAGAGAAGTTAACTAGTCCAGCTGAGAAAGTTCAGGGATCATTCTGCCTTCGGGATGGCGGGGTTCAGGGTAGAATGCAGTTCCCTCTCCCTTTCCCTCAGCTCCATGGGCTGGCCTGGCCTTCAGTCCTTCGTGGTGGGGTGATGCCTCTCACCTCAGTCCTGAGAGCCTCACCTTCCAAGTTCAGCAGGAGGGATGTCTTCTCTTCCGGCATCCCAGGAAGAGCTCAGGCGTAGACGGTTGCTCTGATTAGATCACATGCTCACCTCTGAGCCCCTCCCCACCTCCTGGAGTGGGGCCTTCTCCCAGGTTCGGCAGGGTCGCACGCCCGCTTCTCAATCAGGGCTGGCATGTGCCCCATGTACAGTCTACAAGAAACTATTGGGGTCCTGTTACTCTGCGGGTGAGTGGGTGGCAGGCACAAACGATAGACGTGCATCACAGACACTTCTCTGATAGCCGTGAGCCCACTCCGTCCCCAGCAGCCAGTGTGCCTGGCCTGGCAGGGCTGCACTTGCTCTCGCAAGCAGGCCACCCCACACCCAGGGCCGCACCCTAGGCCCACATGTGCACACCTGCCATATTCTCCACAGGCGGGGTGCAGGGCGCCTTTTGCTGCTGCGTGAAGGTGCCTCACGGGCTGTGTCACGTGGCAGGCCTCTCGCCGGAGCTCCTCAGCGGCTCTTCCCACAGGCTGTGAGCTCTTTCCCCACTGCCAGTGGAGATTCGGTTTCTTTGGCTTATTTTTGCATGTTTAAGTATGTAAATCCTCAATTTTGTGTCATCTTCCAGAAATAGAAAGCTTGCTGCCGACATAGGATTATTATTCTCCCTGGCCCCCAGGTCTGGTCCCGAAACATAGACCCACACTGAGGAAGCTGGCTCCCCACCTCCTGGGTGCCGAGCGTCGTGGTGGGGAGATGGTGGGGAGCCCATCCTGGGGCCGGTCGGCCAGGCTCTGGGAGAGAATAAAAACGCATCCGTAGATGCTGCACAGTCTCAGTAGCAGTCCTTTCCTCGATGCTGACTGCTACAGCTCATGCTGGGGTTTGTACATGCGCTGTGTCCTCTACCCTCACAACCCCACAGGCACATCTACCACCACCCCAAAGTAAGGAAAGGAGGCTCAGAGAGTCTGGGACACGTGTTTGTTTTTATATTTTATTGATTTTTTTTTTTACAAAGGAGAAGGGAGAGAGACAGAGAGCTAGAAACATTGATGAGAAACACCGATCAGCTGCCTTCTGCACACCCTCTACCGGGGATGTGCCCACAACCAAGGCACATGCCCTTGACCAGAATCGAACCTGGGACCTTTCAGTCTGCAGGTCGACGCTCTATCTACTGAGCCAAACTGGTCTCGGCACGTGTTTGTTTTTAAAAATGTGTGTTTGCCCTAGCCCATTGCTCTGTGCCCCAGACCAAAAGATCACAGGTTCGATTCCCAGCCCCGATCAGGCCTCTGTGCTAGAAGCAAACCAATTGATCTCTCTCCTCTCTCACATAAGATATGTATCTCTCTCTCTCTCTCTCTTTTTCTCTCTCTCTTTCTCTCTCTCCTCCTCTCCTCTCCTCTCCTCTTCCTCCCTCCCACTCTCTAAAAATCAATGGAAAAATATCCTTGGGGGAGGATTTTTTTAAAAGTATATTCAATTAGGTATCAAACCCATAACTTTATGTGAGATTTCCTGATGTTAAGTGTGATGACAAAAATAATGTTAACTTTAATGACTCATGCAAATGTGGCTGAGGGTGTGGTATGGATTCAGACAGCCTGGGTTCAGGTTGGGCTTTGGAACCTGGTGCCTTTATTTGCTTTTCTGTGAAGTGGTAACAGTCCTGGCCTCCAAAGATGGTCAGGAGCCGAAATGCGTGGCGTGAAGGCTCAGCGAGTGCTGCCCTCAGCCTGTCACTCCGTTTGCCTGTTACCCTCGGCTTTCTGCAGTCGGGGTTCATTCTCTCCAAGAGGACAGGAATGTGGACATGTGCCTCGTCGAAGGCCCCGTGTCTTTCCTGGGGCCTCGCTGGCCCTGCAGAGAGCTGGCCGGGGCGCCGGGCATCTCCAGGAGGGCTCGAGATGGTGCTAAGCAGAGCCGTGAGGTCATTTCCGTCCAGGCCGTGTCAGGACAGAAGGGAAATGTGTTTGAGGAAAAGTTCATCTACAGCTTTAGCCAAGTGCCCCACCCACACCGGACAAGGTCTAACTCTGGATGGAACCCGTGCTCCCACTGCGCACTGGGAGGGCGTCTCCGTGCCCACTAATGACAGCCCGGACGTCAATAGTGGAATGTGAGAGACAAGCTTCTAATCAATTCTTTTTCTGGTTTAGATTAAAGCACAGAAAATGCCCAAATGCTCCATCTGCTTCCTCTAAGATTTCTGGTAGGCTAGAGCCCAATTATGGCTGCCTTATCCATTTTTAATAATCTTCCTATGACATGCAAACGCAGGGAGGGTGCGATTATACCCACATCAGCTTCTGTTTTAGAGCTTCCATCTTATCCATAATTAATAAGCCACCGGGCGGCTGGAGGGGAGATGAAGGAGAGGCGGGAGGGGTCCGGAGGCAGGCGAGCAACTCTGACACCCAGGAAGAGGCACAACCACCGACGTCAGGCCAGCACGCTCAGCTGCTGGCACCTGGGTGGCGTCTACTCTGCCTCAAGTGCGGGTAGGCCCGGGTTCCCACCATGATGGCTGCAGGCGGGCCCGGGAACCGGCTTCGTTGTCAGAGGGCCGAGCAGTCAGCTTAGTGAGGAGACGGACCTTGACACTGAGCTCAGTCACACAGCCCTGCTCCCGGTCCCTGTGTGGCACATGTGGAGTCGCTGTGACCGGTACACTTACTGCTCCTGTTAGCACCCGGCACGATGCCTCTAGTAAGTCTTGGCGCAAGTGTTTCGGGGACGCACAGACTTGCAGAAGCCTAGGTGACGGGTCCAGTAGGTTCTCTGTCTTTTGCTGAAAATGTAATTGAGTCAACAATTTACCGCTCGTTCTCGTGTTCAGTGCTGCTGCTGCCAGGGCTGCCAGACCCCCTCCATACTTCCTGGTTGGCTTCAGGAATCCACCCCCCCAAAATGTTCTGGCTGGGCCGAGGGTCCCCCCACCCAGCTAGGTTCTGAGCCATCCCAGGAGGTCTCCCTCTCCTTCAGCGTTCCCACTGCCAGTCTGAGCAGCAGCAACTGGAATCTGTAACCTGTGGCTGAGCTGGCCCTCAAACACCCACCTCTGGAAGAGCTGACACTGCCCGATGAGGGGGTAGGGAGTGGGGGGGACGGAACCAGAGCCATATTTCTGAGGAACGAGGGTCACCTTCACCTGCTTTGGTCCCGGGGCCTTTCTTGGGGGCAATGGTGGTTCACCTGAGACTGACGGGGAGGCAGGATGTGGGCAAGTGGCGTGGGAGCAGGAGCGGGAGGCTGATTGCCCCAGCTCCCTGGCCCGGATGCCCGCCGCCCCCACACACGCCCCGCGCCCCCCACCCAAAGCCTCTGCGCCAGCTCATCTGGCTGGACTTTCTGCCCCCAGGAGGCCACCTGGCTGGTCCCCTGCTTCACTCAAATCTCTGCCTCAGTGTGAGTGAGACACTCCCCCCATCTCACCCCACCCCTCCGCACATTCTACCCTGTGCTGCATTTTCTTCACAGCAATCCTCACTTTGTACTGTATTGTGCACTTCGGGGAGGGTCTCCGCCGGTCTCGACGGGACTTGCTGAATTCCCAGCTGCTAGGACCATTCTGACACGTGGTGGTTCCCGTGTCTGTGGAGGAGCCTGGGCACCAGCCACCTCTAGTTCAGCTTCAGGCCTGTGAGCTGCTTTCTGCCTCCAGAATCGGCGCTCTCTGGTCCCTCAGGGACTCTCAGCTTCACCCTGGTCTCTGCTTGCAGCCTGGGTGGCTGCCCAGCCACAGCCTGAACGGAGCTGGACCCGCTGGCTGCTGGCGCCAGCAGGTGTTGGTGCCATGTGCCTATGGCCTGGAGGTGGCTGTGCCCCGGAGGTCTGTGGGGAGGCGAGGTGACAAGGGAGCTAGAGGAGCTGCGATCCCAGGCCGGCCCTCGTGGTCTCTTGCAGACAAGCCTCTGCCACCACCTGAATATAATTAACTTTTAACCCAGGGTTGGGAGGGAGCCGCCCTCCAGGAGCCATATGTCCATGGGACTTAAACAATAAAATACAGACCTCTTACCGTGGCCTCTACCACCCGGCCGTGCCACCCTCTGCCGCCTGGTCCCCTGCCCCTGCTCACACTCTCCGTGAGCCCTCTGCTTCCTGAACCTGGAGCTCTCTTCCTACCCTGGGCCTTTGCCCTGCTCCCTGGATGCTCTTCGTCCCAGGTGTCTCCCTTCACCCTTCAACCTGAGCCCAGCATGTCCCACGGAGAGGCTTCTGCTTACGGTGGACTCTCCCCCCCGTGCACCGTCCGTGATGTACTTGGCCTACTTGTTTAATTGCATTGCTTGTCCTCCTGCCCCTCCCCCGGGGGAATGCGAGCTTTGTGGGACTGAGGTCCACTTACCACCGTGGCCTGAGCACCCAGCGAGGCACCCTGCGTCATAGTATTCCGTAAACGTGAAGAATGACTAGATGAAGGGACGCATCAACATGAGCGTTCGGGACCTAAAGGTGCTGGTGTGGTGTGTGGCTCGTGCCTGGAGCGTGTGGTTTGTCGAAAGGATCTAATTGGCCTCCCAGAGTTTTTAAGGGCAAACTGACAGGCCCCTGTTACTCTTACAATCCCAGCTGGTTAGCATCTTAGACTCTCCCCATGGCTGGGTCTGTTACCTGCCTGGCCCCTGCAGCGTGGGCTCACCTCCCTGGGCTGCTGGGCCATTTGGACTCAGAACAGACACCTGTGGCTTCTACTATGGTCTCCCAAGAAGCCGGTCGAGAGCCAGTCTTCTCATGGAGCAGCGATGGCCCCGGGCTCAGGGTGAGCAAGGTGGGCTGGTCTTTATGGAGATGATGAACAAGAGGAAAGAAAATGGGTGAGAGGTAAAGATTTGGGACATCTTCTGTGGGATGTGGGAGGCAGCCCCTGGAGCAACAGCGAAGGTCTGTTTGGTCTGGTGCTGGTAGCTGGGCACAGCATAGCTTGGAAAGCTCTGGATGCGAAGAAAACGCAGGAGGTAACTTCTTAAATGGCCAGGGCTAACAGGGCTGTTCGCTTCTGAATCGCCCTGAGTCAGGGTTCACCACCTTCCCCATCAACCTGGTAAAAGAGTGGAGACAACAGATAGTGATTTCTGTGCTGTGTGCCTTTAAGATGCGGTGGGGCAAAAGTGGCATTATGTGTAGGTGGCCCAAGGGTATGCATGTCCTTAAGCTGCTGCGACAAATTACCTCAAACTCAGGGGCTTAGAACAGTGAGAGTTTTTCTCTCCAGGTCTGGAGGCCAGAAGTGCACAGTCAGCCGCCCCGGCTGACTTGGTGTGGCAGGGCCACACTCCCTCCCGAGAGCCTGCCTGCTCGTCAGTTGGTGTGAGAACTCCCTGCGTACCTTGGCTTCAGGCCACATCACTTCAAGGCCAGCTTCTGCAAGCCCCTTGCTGCTCTGTCTTCACTGGTCTGCTCCGACCTGGGCAAGGGGCCACCAGGGTTTGCAGGCCAGCCACACCCCTGATCAGGGGTGAGGGGTCCCCACTGGGGGAGGTTTTCAGGCCGGCCATGCCCCCAGCTTTGTCAGGAAGGACATCCGGAATGATGTCTGGAAGACGTCTGATCTATCCAGTCTAATTAGTCTGTGTGTGTCAGATCTCTCTGCTACCTGTTGGCTAGGTGTGTGCTTGCATGAGGGACTAGTGTCACTGGAAGCCCTCCAGGCCACTTTCCCCCACAAATGGGTGCCAGGCAGCAGTACATGGAGTAGCTTAGCTAAATGCCAGGACTAGGGTAACCTTAATGTATGGAACATGCATTCTCTTAGTAACAAGCAGGGTAAAAATTGAAGTCTCAGGTAACATCAACTTAAAAACTAAAGTACAGAGGGGCTGTGAGGGAGAAGGGGAGAGAGCGCGGCGCACAGAGGCCGGAGGTGCAGGTTCTGACCCGGGTCCCGAAGAGGAAGGAGAGAGCACCCGAGGGTCTCACTGGGAGTGCCTGTCAACAAGCCAAGAGAAAGGCGAACACCTGGAGAAACTGGGGGGCGCCTGATCAGGGTGTCCCTGACAATTAAGCACCCACAGCCCGATCCTCTCCCGGAGCGAACTAAGGGCGAAGACGGGGAAATCTCGCCATCTTGACGGGAAGAGATTTTGATTAGAGGACAGAATAGCCAGGCTGTAAAGACCACCAAGTAGCTGTTCGCCCCTAAACGCCGACCACAATCAGCGCAAACGCTTGGATTAAAAGGAGTGCTCCACCCCAGGGTGAAAAATCAGATTTTGTGGAGATTGGGTGAGTTCCCACCGCGGCGTGCTTCCCCCTCGGCACGCGCATCCCCCCCTCCCCCTCCCCCGCGCAGCAGCTCGCGCGCACCAGGCTCACAGAGGGGTCTGTGTTTATAAGAAACCCAGAGCTTGGCTGGAGGCACCCCTGACTGTGGTCAGGGCTCCTAAGTGGGGGAATATCTAAGGAGCAGCACGTCTGGATCTGACTCAGAGAGAGTTACAGGCCAGTGTGGTCTGCTCCTCCTGCCCAACCCCCACCCCTCCATAGATCAGGGACACAGAGAGGGGAAAAAAGCTAGAAAGGCCTCAGAACCCTGGCTCTCTGCCACCAAGAAACACCGCCACCTAGAGGCTACAGTACATATGGACTCTAGAACGGCTGAAAATCAAGACCTGATTACAACACGGAAGAAACAGAGGGATTTGCAATTAACGCCCAGACTGGGAACTGGTGAGCTAGACAGAACAACAGAGGAAGTGAATGACCTTCATTACTGCAAATTTTATTTAATTTTTTATTTTGATTTTCTAATTGCTTAATTTTTTTCTGTTTTTGTTTGGTTTTTTAAGTTACATTAGTTGCAAAGTTTACTTAAGAAGATATTTTTTTTCATCTTTCCTCACTTGATTTTACCTTTTTAATTAACTCACTTTTATATGTAATCAATATTATTACTACTACTAGTTTGCCCTTTTTATCTTATTTTCTTTTGTTTATTTTTATCATTATCTTTTAAGTGCCACATTATATACTTTTTTTTTCTTTTTCTTTTTTTAAAATTTTTTTTCTTTTCTCTTTTTGTCCCCTTTGGGATTACTATTCAACAGACTATATATACCTTCCCTTCTCCAACGCTCTATTCTAACTCATCCCTACCTTTATGCCATCACTCTCTTCCTAACCCTTTCCCTTTGGTGTCCTGCTTATCTTAACTCTTTACTGCTCTAGATTTTCCCAATTTTTTTCTATTTACCCTCTCCTAAAATTTCACCCTTCCTGTGTATATCTAACTCCCAACCCCCTACTCCAAGCCCATTCACACCTACCTTGTCGCTGTCCTAAAAAAATAAAAAAATTAAAAAAAAAATCTTTCTCTCCACCCCTTTGTAGTTGTATGTTAAATGCTAACTATATCAAAGTGTTATGCTTTTTTGTAAGATTGGTTCGCTTATTCTTTTTATTTGATTGTATGATTTTGTTAGCTGGGTTCTAGTCACCTTTATTGGAGGATATTAATATTGCAAACGCTTTTCTGTTCAGTGCCTTGTGTGTTGTACCTGGTTGTGTTGTATTTTGTACCAGAGGGGCTGTGAGAGTCGTCGGTCCACACCATCCCTGCAGCCAAGGGCATGCCTCACAGTCGGCAGGTAACCTCTCCTCGCGGAGCTGGTGCTGTGGCGATGCGCGCTGACCCTCTCGGACTGTCCTAAGCACCAGCTGGTTGCAAACAGCAGGAACCTATTCCAATAGGTGAAGAGGGGACGTACCACACAGCCCAGGATCTCTCTGGAGCCAGGGACCAGTGTGGGAACTCCAGGGTCACGGGAAGAGCGAGCCAGGAGCCAAGGCAGCCTTTCTGACCTCGGTTCCAGGTTCCAGGAGAGAGGGTCTGAGCTGTAGTTTGGACCCAGTCCACAGCCGGTCCAGTTCAGTCCAGTCCAGCCATGGCTGCAGGGCCACTCCTGCCACGAAGGACGTTCATGGAAGGAGAGGCAGACCCGGCAAACAGACCTGTGGATCTGGTGTAGTTACTGAGCACATGCACATCACATGTTGCTACTTCTGGGAGCATGGCCCTCAACACACTGTGATTAATAAATAAACACAGTGCTGCTTTTAAAAAAAGGCAAAATAGGAAGTCTTGATAGGTAAATCAAGGAAAAAAGAAAACCCGAATGTACAATATTAGAAAAACCAAATAACATACAAATACATACTAGAGGCCCGGTGCAGGAAATTCATGTGTGGTATGGTCCCTAGGCCTGGCCTTCAGTCAGCTGTCCACAGCCGACCCTGCCCCCGCCCCACCTACCCACCCCAGTTCCCCATTCGCCATCGGGTGACCTGTGCCTCACGGCCAGGGGAAGAGATCGAGAGGTTGGCTGTTCCTGCTCACTTGCTGGCTCCACCCCCGCCGTGGGTGGCCATCAGGTGACCGGAGCCTGCCAGCCAGAGGAAGGGACTGAGAGGTGGTCAGTGCGCCTCGTAGTGACTGGTCCAGCAGTCATTTTGGTGGTTCTGCCATTAGGGTCAATTTGCATATTACCCTTTTATTATATAGGATAGAGGCCTGGTGCATGGGTGGGGACCATCTGGCCTGCCCTATTGGGGGTGCCAGATTGGGATGGGGGAGTCCTAACTGTGGGATAGGTCTGGGCTTGGGGCTGCTGAGTGTTTTCAGGCTAGCCACACCCCCAATCAGAGTGGGGGTCCCCACTGGGGGGCAGGGTCGACCTGGGCAAGGGGCCACCAGAGGTTTGCAAGCCAGCCATGCCCCTGATCAGGGTTGAGAGGTCCCCACTGGGGGGCAGGACCTCCCGTGGTTTTCAAGCCGGCCATGCCCCCGGCTTTGTTAGGAAGGACGTCTGGAATGATGTCTATCTGGTCTATCCAGTCTAATTAGCATATTACCCTTTTATTGGTATATGAATGGCCTGGTGCATGAATTTCATGCACATTATAAGGGGATTAATTAGAGGAAATATTTTAATATTGCCATTTGCCCTTTCTCTATAATAGAAGTATCAGAGATAAAAGAAAATTAGTAAAATGTATATGAAAATCTCCCTCCTGTCAGGGACATGCCATGGGACCCAGAGTCAAGTCCACGCCCACCCGCGCGTGCCTCGGAATTGTGGGAGACCCAGCCCCAGCCAGCCTCACCCCTGTCAAACTCTGCAGGGCCAGGGGCACAGCTTCAGGTCCCCTGCCAAGCCCCGCCGAATTGGGAGTGCAGCCTCAGGTTTTCTGTTAAGCCCCACCAGGGGGGAGGTTCAGCCTCAGGTCCCCCAGTCCTGGTGCCAGGGCGTGAGGGTGCAAGGGTGGGATGACCATTTGCATATTAGCTCTTTATTATATAGGATTGTATTTATTACAAGGTAAAACCTCATTTAAGCAGATGGTTTTTTAAGGGGAAACTTGATTCAAGAAGGTGTAGAAAAATTGAAAATATGCTAACAATTTTACTTGCCTTTGAAAATAATATTTTTAAAAAAGCTGCAAGACCAAGAAGATTTTATGTATGAGTTTAATCAAATACTCAAGGACCTAGGTTATTTATACTGTTCAGACATATAAAAAATGCGCTTTCATGTTTATCTTAGCAAATTGGAATCTCTGACACCAAACTGTGAATACAGATGCATAAACCCTGCATGTTAGAGGCATAAATAGTGTTCAGCCCAATCAGCAAAAAGAAATGTGTAGCTGGAGAACGAGGGGGCGATGCATCCGGAGACCTCTTCCCAGAACCAGGGGCGGCTGTGACTCGGATGGATGCGCAGTCAGGTGGCTGGCTTTCCAATGAGGCTTTAACGGGAGTCAGTGGTCACTTATGAAAACAGAGTGACTTTGAACTAGAGGTTGCTGTTAGGTTTGAAAGGAAACAGGAAACAGAACAACAGGGAGTTTTAAAGAGAGTTTATTCCCCGGTAATGGGAGGGAGCCATTACCGAGGTAAAGATCAGAATTAGGGGAGAGGGGACAGGAGATCGGAACCCAACCGGGCCAATGGAGGTACCCCTCCAAAGAACACGCGTGTCCTATCTGGAGTTCCTTTTAAAGGGAGGGGGTTGGGCCCAGGGTGGAACAGGAAGGGATGGGCCCCAAGGGCACCTTGGCCCGTTAATTGGTGGTTCACCGTCTTGGAGATGTCTCCTTGGCAGGTGTCAGTCATGTTGTTAGCTCCACCCACCAGTTTGGGAGGGGGGAGCCCTAAGGGGTCATATGTCAAACTCCGCCCACCAGTTTGGGAGGGGGAGAACCTTTCAGTTGCCTGCTTTGTGCATCTGACTGGCGCCCTACAGTGTGCTTCAGCAGCATTTAGATGTAAAGCCCAGAACAGCTCCGGGACTGAGTGACTTAATATTGTTCTGGAAGGTACAGCCAACGTAACAGACAAGAAAGGGTAAAATAATCACAAATCCTGAAAAGAAGTGACCTCTTTCTTTTTCAAAATTAGCGGATAATGGTATTATCTGCCCACAGAATCCAAGGGATCAACCAATAGTCTATTAAATCTAATAAGAGTTTGGCAAAGGGGAAAATACACACACTCTCTCTCTCTCTCTCTCTCTCTCTCTCTCTTTCTCTCTCTCTCTCTCTCTCACACACACACACACACACACAAACATACACACACAAATACATTCACACATATATACACACACACACACTCACAAACACACACACACACACCAATTCAACAACATTGTGTGTGTGTTGGGGGTGAAGGTTTATTTACAATGTAAATAAAAATATTAAATTCACAGAAAATATACATATGAAGAAAACTACAAAACTTTACTAGATAATGTAAACAACAGTGGAGGGCATGGTGTGTACCTGGATGTCAGTTATTCTCAAATTAATTAACTGATTATTTTTAATCCTCACCTGAGGATATGTTTCCATTGATGTTAGAGAGAGTGAAGGGAGAGGGAAAGGGAGAGGGAGAGAGAGAGAGAGAGAGAAGCATTGACTGGTTGCCTGCACACACCCTGACCGAGGACTGAACCCCAGCCCCAAATTTGAGTATGTGCCCTGACTGGGAATCAAATCTGCAACCCTTTGGTGCACGGACAATATTCCAACCAACTGAGCCACAGGGTTAACTTATTCTTTTATTCAAACAAAGGGAAGCATACTCCTGGAGGTTGGTGAAAATACTGAAAAAATTGTAAACACGGAGAATAAAGTTATTATATTAAAACATAGGTTTATAATAATTAAAAGTATAGTACTACTATAAAAAGCACCAGTGGGATAGAAGCCATAATTTAATATGATAAAGTATTTGAATCTGTGGGACAGACTTACTAAAAAATGGTGTTAGGACAACTGGCTAGCTATTTGGAAAATATTCTTCTCTCACATATGTCAAAATGTCTCAACGTGGTCACAAACTTAAATGTTAAAAACACAGTGGTGCCAGGATGTGTATGCAGCTTGCATGGTCACAGGTTCCAGACTGTAGTCATTTCTTTCATGAGTAAACCCTTTTTGCTGAGGAATACCTGGGTGACCTTTTGGTTTATGATCAGCACATTTAGAGGCTCCAGAGAAGACCTTATCCCCCCAACACCTCTGGGGCTCCCAAGCAAGCAGCTGAAGTACCCACAGAGCTGAGGGTCTGGCTGGCTGGCTCCTCACTCAGGGGCTCAAGAGTGCCCTCACAGGAAGACAGCACGCACCTGTTAAAACTTTTGGCCTTAAAGGGACATACATTCTCTAAGAAAAAGTTGCAGTTTTCCAAACCCCAGCTCCTCACAGCCACTTAAAACTGACAGCTCCTCTCCTGGCCCCTCCGGATGCCCTGCAGGAAAGTCCTCTGCGTCACGCTGAGGGCTCCTGATTTACAAATGGTTCCCATTTAAAGTGTGAAAATATGTGCTCCGAGGAGCTGAAAACCCCAGGTGCCACGCTCTGCAGCCTAGAGATCCTGTTCTCCGGAAAAGCACCTCCAGCAAGGCTCCCACAGCCTGGTGCAGGCCGGGCAGCGCTGCCCCCGCTGCATGCCAGCCAGGGAGTGTCAGGCCGTGCACTTTTCCTTGTACTCGAGTCAGACCCAGAATAGGCCTTCCTGGCACCGAGGGGCAAAGGGCCATGAGGACCTGACTGTGGATCAGTGATGCTTTCACAGAAAAACCTCCATTGAAAGGGGAAATGTTAACTGACAACCAAAGCTGGGTTTGTGGCGGGGAGCCTTAGGAGGAGCGCTGTGCCCTGTCAGGAGCAAGGCCCCATAGGAAGAACTCTTGTGGGATAACAGCCCCTCCTTTTCCGCTCCCTCTGTGCTAGCACTTCCTTTCCTCTGTGTCCCTGGGGAATTGCACTTGACTCACCATGGTTGCACAGACCAGATTGCAATCCCCCCCCCCAAAAAAAAATCCTTTATGCTGGGGGAAAAGAATACAGTAGTGCCCTTATCCATAGTGATACATTCCAAGACCCTCAGAGAATCCCCGTGACCACAGACAGTACAAACCCTATATACACTATGCTTTTTCCTGTACATTTGTACTGTGATAAAGTTTAACTTAAAAATTAGGCTCAGTAAGAGATTAACAACTACAAGTAAAACAGAACAGTTATAACAATACTGCAATGAAGTTATGCACCACCAGCAGCCTGCCTTGCTGCACAGCTGGGCCTTGTCTGGGCACTTCCAAATCCGATACAAAGTGGAGGAATCTGAAGATCTCTCTGCAGCTCCTGCTGGATGGCCTCAGGAGGTGGCTGACTTTGCACCTCCTCGGAGATCCAAGAGCCAGTGCACCCAGTGATCATTGTGAGACCATACTGGATTATAACTCTTCAGATTCATAAGTGACACACTCAAGGGGCAGACTCAGTAAACACCAAAGCCTCACTAAAGCAAGTCCTGCCCCATAAGGGTGTTTCTGCACAGCAGCTCTTCCAATGTAGACAAAGCTGATCCTCACAGCCAAGTGGCCTGGAGGTCAATTTCTCCCAGTGTACCAACAGTAATCAAGGTTTAACTACAACAAGACTGTGCACACAGCCCACAAAGGAGTGCACCAAGATTGTCCACCTCAGGTGACTGGGGAGGCTGTGCTACTGGGCCCTATAGGACACCTAGCACACAAAGCCACTCTGTCAACACAGGGAAGCAGCCAAAATGAGGATACAAAAAAAACAGGTCACAATGAAAGAAATATAGGAAAGCAAACTACTGGATATAGAGTTCAAAACCACAGTTATAAGGTTACTCAAGAATCTTCTAGAAAGGAGCCAGGAAATTTAGTGAGACCCTCAAGGATATGAAAAGGACTAATCAGAAATTAAGCATACACTGACTGAAATAAAGAATAATATACAGAGATCCAACAGCAGACTAGAGGACCCCAAGGATCAAGTCAAAGATTTGAAATAGGAAGAAGCAAAAAACGCATAACCGGAAAAGCAAAAAGAATCCAAAAATATGAAGATAGTATAAGGAGCCTCTGGAAAAACGGCAAGCATACCAAAATCAAAATTATGGGGGTGCCAGAAGAAGAGAGAGAGCAAGATATTGAAAACCTATTTGAAGAAATAATGACAGAAAACTTCCCCTACCTGGTGAAAGAAATAGACTTACAAGTCCAGAAAATGCAAAAGAACCCCAAACAAGAGGAATCCATAGAGGACCACACCAAGACACATCATAATTAAAATGCCAAAAGCAAAAGACAAAGAGAGAATCTTAAAAGCAGCAAGAGAAAAACAGTTAGTTACCTACAAGGGAGTACCCATACGACTATCAGCTGATTTCTCAACAGGAACTATGCAGGCCAGAAGAGAGTGGTGGGAAATATTTAAAGTGATGAATAGCAAGAACCTACAACCAAGATTACTCTACCCAGAAATGCTATCATTTATAATTGAAGGTCAGATAAAGAGCTTCACAGATAGGAAAAAGTGAAAGAGTTCATCACCACAAACCAGTATTATATGAAATGCTGGAGGATATTCTTTAAGAGAAAGAAAAAAAAGGAAAAAACAAAAATTATGAACAACAAAGTGACAACAAATACATATCTATTAATACGTGAATCTAAAAATCAAATGAATAAAAAAAAATCTGATGAACAGAATAAACTGGTGAATGTAATAGAATCAGGGGCATGCAAATGGAGTGGACTGACAATTCTTGGGGGGAAAGGAGTTTGTGGGGGACAGAAAGAGATTAAACATAGATCTTACATGCATGTATGCAGTACCTATGGACAGGAACAGTGGGCTGGCGAGGGCCTGGGGTGGGGTGGGAACAGGGTGGAGGGGAGCTATGGGGGGGGGGGAAAGGAGGGACATCTGTAATAATCTGAACAATAAAGATTTTTTTTAAAGAAAGAAAGAAAAAGAGTTAACTATCCTTAACTTGTACAGATTGATAACATATAAACAAGAAAGTGACAAATATCCTAATAGCAAACAAGGCAATGAGCACAAATAAACAATGTGTATTTCTATCTACAAAAGAAGGAAAAATGATTGATTTTGTAGTCACACAAAAATATAGAATAACAGCATCTTTTCACCTGGGAAGTGGGAGGTGGGAAATACCCTCTTGAGGGCTGTTGTGAATGTCAGTTGTGGAAGAAAAAGCCTTGCACTCGGTGACACACAGAAATCCTGCTTTTAGAAAGCAGTTTCAAGGAAATAGCAGAGTAGACACATGATGTTTAATATCTTTGTTTAAATATTTTAAAAGGCCAACAAATCTCCAATGTAGGAGATTGGTGTGGAATACCACATAGCTGTTTAAGAGAGGAAGTACATGGATGCAGGCTGTTAACACGGGAGATTACCTATTTTGCAGTAACACGCTTTAAAAAGTTACAGAACAGCACGTTCTTTTAGTGGGATTCTATTTCCTTTTCTGAAACTACTATGTGTGCACAAAATCCTACAAATGGAACCAGAAAAGGTCTGGGAGAATATACCACACGCTGTTAATAGTGTTTATCGCTGTGCCGGGTGATACAGGATTTTGGTTTTTCTTCTTTCCTTGTCTGGTGTGCTATTTCCACCCTCAGGCAGAGAGTGGTGTCAGGAAGTCCGCAGCAATTAAGTCTCAGATCCATTTCTGAGCCTGGGCCTGCCCAGGGCTGTGGTTCGTCTAAAGAGGAATCCATCCACACTGTGCCCTCAACCCCTACCCCCTGCAGTTCTGGGCGCCGAGGTGTTCCTTTTCGGAGTGAGCTTTGCTGCCACAGCACCCGGAGGTCTCCCAAGTGGGGATGCCGCCTCATGCCAGTCCTTCCTGTCCCCTGCCAGACTTAGCCGGCAGTGCGGTGCTTTTCCTAATTGAATACAGCCCATCGTTTCATTTTTAAAACACACGGGCCATGAGTAACTAGACATTAGCAAATTGAAGATGGCCATTAACGAGGCGGTGTTTTAGGAGCTCTCAGGGAGAGCGCAGGGGGGCAGATGCTGCCTGGGGGACGCTGACGGACCTGTGACATCATCGCAGCAGCGGGCGGCCTGTGCCTGGCGGGATTCAGCTGAAGGCCTGCTGCTGGGACTTGCATTATCAGGCGGACAGAAGGAAGCCCAGTGAAGCCACAGGACGGGCCTAGGAAACTAGCCCTTTGGGGCCAGCCCACTCTGCCTTGGCGAGGCGGCGCTCGGCCCCATGGACAAGCCTCTGAGCACCAGGTCTTCCATCTCACGGGGAGGCCGCACCGTGTGGCAGAAATGAGGATTCAAGCCCAGCTCTGCCACTTTCTGGCTCTGACCGTGGGCAGGTTCCTACCAAGTATTTGGCCCACCCACAACTCGGTTTCCTGGTTCAATACAGAGTAGGTCTGAGCGAAACCCCAGTCTCCAGACTCCACCTCCTTCAGGTCAGGGCGCAGACGGAGCCATCGTGGTCCAGCGGAGGTTGGAAAGAGACTTCGAGGCCCAGCCTTATTGGGGCCACAGACCCCTTGAGAAAACTGGTAAACACAGTGAGCCTGCCAATGTACGGAGCACTTCCTGAGAGGTTTACAAGCCTCACGTGACCTTTATAGGCGGCACAGTGGTTACCGTCGGTGGGCGTACAGTGAGGAGACAGGTGTTCAGGGAGCTTCACCGCTGCCCAGGATGACGGACGTGGCTCGGGTAGAATTGGAGTCCAGGCCATTCGCCTGCAGAGCACAGTCTGCCCCTGGGCTGCCCTGTCCTGTGCACCCCCTCCCACGTGTTTACATGCACAAAACAGCATTTCCCAGGCGGTTCAGGGCCCACGGACCACCGCCGAAGCCCACAGGGCTGCCCAGCGCTCCGTGCGCAGGAATACTGAGGACTGGGTGTGTCTGCAGTCTGACCAGTGGTGCTCGCTGCGGGAGCCACCCCGTCTCTCCCTGCTCGCTCCCTCCTCCGTAGCCCTGAGACCTGCTGGACCCCACGGTCACTCCTCTGCCTCGTTTCACTCAGTGGAAACACGGACCTCCATCCCACCCCTTGCCTCTCTGGCTCTGTCCCTGCCCTCCTCTCCAGCTGCTCCCGCTCCACCCATGCCCCCGACAGCAGCCTGGCTTCCTCGAGCCCGCCCGTGCATAGCAGCGAAGTCCCCTGCATGCGCTCCTCTGAGAGTCCGCTCCCTCCCTTTTTGTAAGCCTCTGCTCAAACAGCCCTTCTGGGTAACGCCTCTCCTGGACCCCCTTTGTAAGATGTTAGCCTCCCTCGCCCCCCAGCCTCCCTATCCCTGCTTCATTTTTCTCCTTAGCATGCATTTAACGTGCTGCATAGTTTATTCGTCTTATTTATTGTCCATCTCTCTGTAGCAACAAGCTTTCCATAAAGGCAAGGATTTCTGTCTCTTGTTCAGTCCATCCCTGGACTCTGGCACAGTGCCAGCACGTAGTAAATGCTCAGTAAGTATTTGATGAATGGATGGACCTGGCCCAATACCCTTCTACCCCCCAGGGCCTGGTATTGGAGGCAAAGACCCAGGGAAGCTAGCACATTGACTGGTTGGGAGCGGTCAGGCCAGTAACGTTTCCTGGGCTGGAAGTCTGTGGGGCTCAGACTCCGATGTTGGCAGCGACCAGGGCTCACTTCCAGGACCAGGGTGGCTTCCTGGGAGGGGCAGGAAGGCCTGGAGCAGCCCTGTGGGAGCCAGGGGAGCGAGTCCAGACAGCGGCTGCCTCTCGGCAGTCTGTGTAGCTGACGGAAGCGAGGTCTGTGCCTGGAGGGGCCCGAGGGGCACAGCAGACACTCATGAGCATGGCCTGTAAATCTCTGCCCAGACGCCCACCGTCCTCGGCTCTGTCACCTGAGCATCAGGATGTCAAGTGCAGCCCTGGGGGAAGACTGTTTAATCCACCTGTCACTGTGCTCATCGACCGCAGAGGTGATTGCTCCAGACATATTTTCCAGAAGATAAGTTCCCCTGTAAACACACCCTGATTTTATTGTCGTTTACCCCAGTTTTAGCTCCTGCACCAAATATAGAAAATGCTGCTCTTGTGCAATATTTGGCCAAGAGAGGTTTTGTTTGGCTCACATGGTATTTGAGGAAAAGAAGTGTTGGGAGCCAACTTAAAAATAAAAACATATCATGAATTGGAATTTCTGGCTTTGGGCAGCAGCGGACCCCATTCCTGCTGGCTGGAGAGAGGTAATCACTCTGTAGGTGAGCTGAGCACCCCACTGGCCTACCCAGCTCTTCCCACCATTTCCTGCCTGACCCATGGAAGTGTCTGAACAGGCAACTCCAACCTCCGCCACAGGGACTGGGCTGCTCTGCTGAGGGCACAGGATGGGGCAGCTCTTGACTACAGAACAGAAGATTCTCCCAAAATTCATCCCCAAAAATCTGAAATATAGACGTGTTAAGCGATCTGAAGCTCTTGTGCTTGTAAGAGGCAAAATGAGAAGGAGCTATTTACGGTACATGATTTCCAGATGTGCAGCCACTTCCATGGTATGCTCTCAAGGAATAAGGCTGGTGTCAAACCCTTCCACCTCTGCACATGCGTGACGGTGCATGTTTGCTAAGCTCTCCATGCCTCAGCTCCCACATCTGTCAAGTGGTGATAACTGTCATTCCTGCCCTGCTGGATTGGAGTTGGGAATTACAATGTTCATGGAAGGCACTCCATGGTTAACCATGTTCACTGGAACAGGGACCCTGCACTGTCACAAGACACTTGAACTTGGTGTCTTCAGGGCAGATTCCCAGGCCTGCCCCTCCGCTCTGAGGGAGCACACCACTTCTCTGGGCCTGGGCTTCCAGGACCCCTAGCTGTGGAATCTGCCGCGTAGGTTACCACGTGGAGCTGGTGGAGGAAAGTGGAGCCGAGCGTGTCCAAACCACTATGCTCAAAGCCTGGCACAGCGGAGACATTCAATGCCCAGCAGATCTCCTCTCACTTTTGTGAAAAGTCTTGTGGACTGTTTTCCCTCAACTTCTACTAATATCTGACACTCTGGGCGACAGACAGCCTAGACTGAGCAGAGGGGGCGGTGGAGGGTGGCTTTTGTTCCTGGCACAGGGAACTTTGACTACTAACCACCCCCTTTGCTCTTTAGCTTTTGTGAGTGACCATGCAGGGGATTCTGGATGGGGGAGTCCGGCCTCTGGCTGGGTCACACATGTCTACTCTGGCAGTCTCTGACAACACAAATCCACCTGCTACCGTCGGCTTTTGCTGTGTAACCAACCACTCCACAACTCTGTGGCTTACAACAGTGGCTACTGAACCCAGCTACTCTGCAGGATGGGGTTTGGGCAGAGCTTACCTGGGCAGTTCTTCTGGTCTGGGCCTGGCTCACCTGAACTTGGCTGGACTCACTCATGCATCTGTGGCCAACCATTGGGTCAGCCAGTGCAGACTCGTGTCTGGTGGCTTTGGTGGCTTAATCCCGGTACATGGGGGCCTCATGCTGGGGCCTCACCGCCCATCAGTTAGCCTGGGATCCTCCAGCAGGTTCGTCCGGGCACGCTCAGTGGTAGCAAGAGGGTTCGGGGGCAGCAGGAGGATGGGCCTCGATGCTTGAGGATTATTTATGTGTTTGCATGTGTCACATTTGCTACCACCCGTTGGCCAAAGCAAGTTATGTGGTCAAGTTTGGGTCATTGTGGGAGGGTTCTACCAAAGGGGCTGACACAGGAGGGGAGTTTCTGAGGCCAGTTTTCGCTGGTGGACCCCACTGTGACCAGTCGACCGGCTGACAAACTGCTCCCTCGACCTGAATTGAGTGGGAAACCCAGAGGGTGAGTGCTCTGCCCCGCATCTCGCCTTCAAGTTCTTGGGCTCACCGGGAATTTGTTCCTTGGTGATTGCACCAACCAGCACTCACTCTGCTTCCCCCGAGCCTGGTCCACAACGATGCCCATTCCAGCCTCCAGCCCAGGCTTCCCACGTGGCCCAACATGGCCAGTCACACGGGCAGTGGGCCCATGTGTCTGGCAGTCTGTGCCTCTTAAATGCCCAACTCTGCCCAGGCCATATGCTGTCTGGGAAAGGCATTGCTCACTGGGAACATCATTGCTGGGAACCGACAGAGGCAGCTGCCAGGGCGGAACCTGTCACAGTCAGGACCGCGCTGGGACCTGTGTGCCTGCAGGCCCAGACCGCGGCACCGGCTGGACCCACCTCCGAGTTCCTGGTTCTCCTCAGTTCTCTGGACCCTGCACCCCTCAGCCGCGAGCACAAAAGGGGGCAGTGTTCTCAGTCCCCAAGGCCCTCGTTCATAGGGTTCATAGGGTTTACACCCTGGCACGTGGCCAGGACCTGGACAGTCTGGGGCCTGCCTGATCTTTCTAGAAACCCTGTGGGGAGGCAGTGTGGGTGAGTCCCGTGTCTGTTTCCCCCGGGGCTGGGATGATGTGGGGCAGGACTCCTGACTGCAGCTGGAATGGGGGGTGCACCGAGAACAGGAAAGGGCCCAGAGGCAGGGCTGAGGAAGAATGCCCAGCGGGCCCTCAGCACAGCAGCCAACATGGCAGCACTCACCATCTGCCGCACGGTGGGTACTGTTGGCATCGCTACTTTAGAGAGGGGAAACCAAGGCCCTGGGCACTGTGCTGGCTCACCCAGGTGAGTGGAGGGAATGACCAGCATGCCCTGGTCTGTCCATCACTACACCGGCTGCCAGAGCTGGGAGAACGAGGTGGTCGTGGGAGGTGGGAGGGGAACTTGGAAGGACAGAAGCAGATAAGGGGAATGAGTGAACCCAGAAATGGTGGTCCTGCCATGGTGGGGTTGTCACACGAATTATATCCCCTTAAAGGGGCCGGCACCCCGGGGCTTGGCCTGGGTGGTCTCCGGCAGCACCCCAGCTGTCCAAGGCAGGTTCCCTTAGGTCCTCTGCCAGAGCTCACCTCTGGCCTCTGTAGACTTCCAGGACTTCGCACTCGGTTGAAGTGGCAGGAAGGAGGGAAATAATACATTCTTCTCCCTTCCCAATCAGAACAGATGGAGTGGAATCAGACAGATGGCAATCAAAGTCAGCTCTGCCACTGAGGCAGGGGCTTCAGAGTGTCAGTAGTCAGAAGAGCCGCTAATGGCCTCTGCGTTAGACTCCCGCCCAGTACCAGCACAGCTGGGGCAGGTGGCAGTCAGGCCAAGGAAGGGAGAACACCTCTGACTGGGGGAGCTGGCTCCAGCAGGGCTCGGGGAGGGGCTGCTCACGGTGTGGTTGGCTACTTCCCCAAACTTGCCAACTCACTAAGTCCACCTGGGGAGGGACTGAAGGGAGGAGAGGGGCCAGGGGTGTTAGTCTAGCGAGGACCTTTCCACATGCTCACAGCGGGCAGGGAATGGAGGTCCTTCTCACACGCCAGACGACGCAGTGACGGGAGCACCTGTCTCCCTGTGCTGGGCGAGGAGCCTCTCACGTGGACGGAGGAGAGGACCTGAACACCCTAGGCCCATGGTCAGCAAACTCATTAGTCAGCAGAGCCAAATGTCAACAGGACAACGATTGAAATTTCTTTTTGAGAGCCAAATTTTTTAAACTTAAACTTCTTCTAATACCATTTCTTCAAAATAGACTCAGGCCATGGTATTTTGTGGAAGAGCCACACTCTAGGGGCCAAAGAGCCAGATGTGGCTCTCGAGCCGCAGTTTGCTGACCACAGCCCTAGAGTCATGGCGGGCCCTGAGGAGGGTCAGGCCAGCGTCAGCTTGGATTTCATGCCAGACCCTCCCAACCCCAAAGCGACAGGTGTGAAGAACAGCTTCTCAGAGGTGACGCTACGCTGACTGCCGAAGCAGGAGCAGGCATTGGGCACAGCGCTGGCACTGGGTGCCCATAGGGCAGGGCTGTGGGAGCCGCACCGAGAGTGGGGCCTGAGCCTCCGGCCTTTCCACAGTCAAGGGCCCGTGAACGGCAGTAAGAGCCCGCGAGTGCTATCCTGAGTGCATTGTTGGAGGTTTTTAGAATTTGTTGCATGTGTTACAATTTCTTAAACTTCTGTCCTTCTTGTGGCCCCTTCGTGATTTTATGGATTTAATATAGAAAGTTAAATTTGAAAGTAAAATGTTATCACTGTGGTGAATGGAAAACTGGTATCTCTTGTCAAAGATATACAACAAAGACAAAGGAAGCTGTTCACTCCTGATTAGACACTGTTGTCTGCAGAGGCTCAGACCTGAGACCCGCTCTCTTTGTCAGAAATGTGTTCCATACTCTATCCTTGACTAAGTAGTGGTCGGAGAGGGCTTTTCTGGCCTGTGGGTCAGTTAGTTCATGCTGAGCCCAGGACCACCCAATCATCCCATCCTGCGGGAGACCCGTAGCCAGTGGGTTCCTGGGGATATTCAGCATGACATAATCCAAACAACAGAATGAGAAGCGATGGAGTACATTGAACACTGGTAAGTGGTGCAAAGCAATAAAGCAAGAAGTGAAGATGGGGAGAGCCGGGGTAGGGATTGTGGATTTAGATATTCATCAGTGATCTCTTCCCTGAGAAGCTGTGCTGCTTATAGACTTCGAGACGGGATGGGAGGCGTGGAGGTACGAGGGAAGAGCAGTGCTCCCACCAGAGAGAGCAGCAGTGCAAAGGCCCTGTGGCAGGAACGTGCTGGGCAGGTTCAACTGCAAAACAGCCAGTGAGGCTGGAGTGGAGTGAGGGAGAGAGGAGATGGCTGAAGGTGAAGTCAGAGGAATAGGCGGGGAGGGGTACAGATGGTCTGCTGGCATTTGCCCCACGTTTCAGGAGGGAAAGTGGAAACTTTAGTCAACCAGCTTGTACTTCATTTTCATGAAATGAGCAGCAGCCTCGCCCTGCCTGTGCCAGGATCGTCTGGCCTGGCTGCACACTCGACATTAGTGCAATGTCATCAGCCACCTGGCGTCTGTGTCTAGACAGCCCCAACTCAGCCTCTGCTTTCTGATCAGGTACCCAGAGCAACTGGCTATTTTCTGGGATTCCAACAGGAGCCCCGAGGGTTTCAGTGTCTCATGGACCAGCTCAGGAGCCCCGTGCCGAGGCCCCGCAGACGGGGCTGTGGCGGTGGGAGCTGTACCGCTCTACCGGCTCCTGTGCGGCCGAGGGACGGTATGGCCTCCTCTGTGGAGTGGTTCTTACCAGGGCTGCATGTCCTGGGCCATGCCCTCAGGAGGGTGAAGGCAGACGGTGGGCGAGGTGGGTGGGGGTGGGCACCCTCTACTGCGTTGGGAACCCAGTTGGGAACCCCCTCCCCAGGGATGAGCTATGAGCTGCTTTAAACCACGGCCAACTGGATAGCACGGGTCACACCCGGGGCGGCAGTTCCCTCCCAGAGGAGAGGCAGGCAGAAGGCTGTTCCATCCAGCCGTTGGCCTCTACTCTTTTGGCCCCACACACCCTCCGCCCTGAGCCAGTGTGCCAGGGAGCGGGCCCACCTTACGTGACGCTGACTGTGTCTAAGGTATGGCGAGGGGAGGAGAGGCGCGAGAGCTCATGGGCTGAGTTGGCGACAGCGCTGAGGTAGCCACACACAGGTCTTACTGTCCATCCGTCTGCCAGCTGGAGTGTAAATTAATTACAATGCTCCCATGATTGCCGAGTGTGGAATCTCAGCTCCCCCAGCTTTCCTCTTCTGCCCCCAAAGCATGGGATTCTCCACGGCCACGCCCTCAGACAGGGCTGGGGCCCCTGGCCTGGGAGGGAGACGATGATTGCCAACCCTGTGCTGGGCGGGTCTCAGTGAGAGAGAACTAGGAACCGCCCAATGCCACCAAGCTCCATGCGGCCTAGAGCCCATGAGGGCCATCTAGGGATAGTCTGCCTCCTCGGTGTTAGTGAGGAGGAAGGGCTCCGATTGGCTGAGTCTCCTGTCTCCCTGTGTCTGTGTCCCATAAAGGTGTGGAAAAAGCTTGAATGTCAGAGAGAAAATACCACCTGTCGGCTTTGCCTACCCAGCATCCCTTCCCCTCTCTGGCCAGTGCCTGCCCTTGGTTTTCCTCTGGGGAACCAGCTTTGTGCCATGTGGTCTTGGTTGGGGTATAAGGCAGCAGCCCATCCACTGAGTTGGACACAGGACCTAAGCTGGCCAATCAGGGAATCCCTTCCCTGGGCCATTGTGATGTGATTCAACACGAGTCTGTCAGCATTTCCCTGCGATGCTGTGTGGACTCGGCTAGAAGTCAGTCCCTTCTCCTGCGGGGCTCAAGTGTGCCTGTGGCTGTCTATCAGGCATGTCAGCAGCAGGCGCAAGTGCAGGCTGGGAGCTGCTCTTGTCCTGCCTCTCACCTGTCCTGCCCCTTACCGCTTCCTCCGCCCCCCTCCCCGGGAGCCACCCCCCCACACACACACACATGCTCCAGTGAGGAATGGCAAGGATCAGGGAATGGGTGAGAGAGAGAAGAGCGTGCAGGAAGCTGTCGGGGTAGAAGAAAGGTGACTTCCGTGGCAGAATGCTAACTTCTCACCAATGACGATGCTGGGTTTCCAGGGCCCGTGGGAAGCCGGAGAGGACACTTCAGAGCATCTGGAATATAACTGTTTGCAAGGTCAAGTTCTCGGCATGTAATTGGCCAGCACTGAGCGCACAGGCTGGGTACCACAGCCAGGAAGACAGGTTTGAGTTGGTCCTCACTATGTCTTTGTAGCTATTGATATTGTTCACAACCCCTTGCCCAATTTTTATTATTGAGAAATTTCCCATGAAAATCTTTATTTCTGACTTCACTTCCTTTAAAAAGCAGCATATGTGAGCTTTCCAAAGAGCACATGAGGTCAGCGAGGGGGGGCGACTTTGCTGCACTCAGGTCCTCAGACCTCGGTCCAGCGCGGCCAGCCAGATGCTCCCGTGGGCACGTGCAGCCCTCGGTCCAGCGCTGGCGGAGCGTTCTCTGTGACAAGCCAGCTCCGGAGCACGTGCCTGTGCGCTTCCGCTCTGCGTCGCGAGAGGAGGGGAGACAGGGAAGTACAGGCTCATTTCCAGCTGAACTGCCAGCCAGGTGCTGGCCCCACAGCAGCCCCACCGCCCGCCCGCCCGCCTGGGGCCGCCCTCTGGGAGTGAGCCAGGCAGTCGAGCGGCCAGAGCGATGGGCAGTGGGCAAGAACTGAAGGAAGACGAGCCACTTGGCCAGTAGAAGAGTTCTAAAGAGAAGCGTTTGAAAAGCTGTAACCTGGAGGCCAGGCATGGCGGGCCTGCCATGCTGTGGAAGATGGATGGAGTTCAAGGAGATGCAGTGAGCATGACCGGGAAGTGAAGGGCTGTCTTGGGATGTCTTTAGAGTGGCTGGCACAGCCACTCCACTGGTTGGCAGGAGGGATTTTTGTTTTGCTTTCTGGCTTGACAATAAAATATTAGTGCTGGCTGAGCTGTACATTTCCTCTGGTGTGATTTGAAGTTAGCAATTAATCACACCCTCCTCACTTACTCGTTCCAAAAGATAAGAAGGGTTGATGCCATGGAAATGAACATTAATTTCTACTTGCACTCCTGGCCAGACCAAGAGCAGGCATTCTACAACTGACCACCATCGCTGCCACCTGACCTCCGGGTCAGCCTGCAGGAGAGGTCGGGGCGCCCAGCCAGCCAGCCGCAGAGAACTGCACCTGCCTTCGCCGCGTGTTGGTCTAGTGGAGAAGAGCCGAGGTGGCGTCCAGACCCACCTCCAGGGACCAGGAGGGCTGGCCCTGCCCTAGAGGGATGAGGGCTCCATTTCTAGGAGCTGGAGACAGGGGGAGGGAGGCATGAGGTGAAGAAAGAAGCTGGCCACGCATGACCAGATGTCACCACATCAGTGTCCTTTCCAAGCCCTCACAGAGCTCCATGGGGACTGTTCTACAGGCGTCGCGCCATCCATGTTACTGCGTTACCTTGTTAAGCCTCGTACCAACCTATGAGGCACGACTAGTATTGTCTCCACAGACAGATGAAAAACTGGCTGAGGTCACACTGGTTAGAGGTTGAGCTGAGCTTCAAACCAGGCTCCTCTACCTCCAAATGGGAGCTCCCCAAGCGGAGGGCAGGCAGGCAAAAGCCTCCCCGGGGCCTTTGGCAGGAGCTCGGTGGCCCTGACACAGGACATCATAACAGGAGCTTCACATCCAGTGTCCTGGCCCAGGGCGGGGCCGCAGCACCGCTCCCCCACACGCAGGCTCGAGGGATGGATGGCTGGGTAACATGGCGGTTCTCCCCGCTGGAAAGTCAGGCCAGTCTGATCCCACTGAGATCACCCCCCCCATCCCTTTGGCCCCATGCTCCATCCGCCCTGCGCCAGTGCCTTCACTCCCATATGTGGCACCACCGTGTTTGTCTCCCTAAGGGCCCATGAGAGGTGGCTGCCCACCCTTGTCCTAAACCTCCAGTTCGGGTCAGGCCCCCAACGCCAGCTCTCCTGGGGCCGAGGGGGAGCCTTCCCTGGAGGAGAAGACCCTCTCTCCGTAGTGTGTCAGAGGGACAGCCAGGTCAGCCCGCTGGCCCCTGGTGGGCGAAGGCTGGGAGTCAGCGCTTCCCATGGGCCATCCTGGCCCAGCCAGGCTGTCCCTGAGGGCCGGGTCATTGGAAACCAGGCTTGGTCCTCTGGCCCGTGTGGGAGCCGGGCTTCCTCACACCCCAAGACCGAGCACTGCGAGTGCCTGGCTGGGAGGAGAGCATCTGTAAGCAAAGGAGCCTGGAGGCGCATTCGCCTCTCCCTCAAAACCTCCAGGCCGTTGGCTCCACTGTGCGGCTCGAGCTCCCTTACCCTCACACCCCGGGCAGCGTTGGTGCATAGAGACACGGGCCTCCCAGCAAACAGCCAGGCCACAGAGCTGCAGAGCAGGGAGTACACTGAACTACCGCTGTCCCTTCCTCCAGTGCCCACAGGCAGAAAGCCTTTCTCGGGAGCACGCTGGGGAGGGGTGCTGGCAGCTAAGAGCATTACCTGCACTCAGCTTGGGGGACCCAGCGTTGGGGCCCATGTTCGGCCCAAGCTCTGGTAAAGGGTTCCTTGTGCAGGCCCTGGGCCACTCCTGCTTCTGCGAAAGAACGGGTGCTGCTCCTAGTCCCCCCGCAGCTTGGGAGACGGCCTGACAAACCAGGAGAGACAGGGTTGCCCCATTTTCCCTTGGCTGGGCCCGCCAGGACTTTCAATGCGCCCGAAGCGGTGTGTGCGCTGCCCACAGAGCCACCCGTTTGTCTGGATTTCAAAACACAGGACAAACTCACGGGCCGAGGGGAACTGGCCCCCCCGCTCCGGTGCCAGAGTGCAGTTAGAGGTGCGTCCACGTGGAATTATGAGTCGCAAACCTTCCCAAGCCCCCCATCTCTGAGTGAATGTCTGTGCTGGGCTGTGTCCTCCCTCGCGTTCGGCCCTCACAGTCCTGGGGCCTGTGACCTGGAAGTAGGTGCTGCTCCCTGGCTCCCCACTGGCTCCTGGGGGGCCTGGCTCGCACCTGGTCGTGCATGTTATCTAACCCTCCAGAGGCCCCTGTGAGACTGTGTTCGAGATTCTCCGAGAAACCAAGGAGGCCACTTGGAGAGGCGCCTGCAAGGGAGCCGGGTGGGAGCAGCTGGCTGGTGTGGTCACGGAGGCCCAGAGGTCTCTCGGCCCAAGTCCGGAGCTGAGACCCGGAGAGCCCAGCCCTGGAAGCTGGAAGCCGGAGGCCAGGAGGTAGGAGGAGCCGGAGGCGGAACTCAGTCCAAGTCTGAGGCCTCAGCACCAGGGGAGCCGACGGTGCAAGTTCCAGGAGCCCTGGCACCAGGGTGGAAAAGATGGATGTCCCCGCTCAGGAAGAGAACGAGTTCAACTTCCTCTGCCTATTTGCTGCCTGGGGGCCCCAGTGGATGGGAGGGTGTCCTCAGTGAGGGACCCTCTCTACTCAGTCAGCCCGCTACATGCTCATCCCTCCTCGGAGTGCCTTCACAGACCCCCCAAGTGAGTCTCACCAGCTGTACCCCTCTGAGCCGGTCAACACCATCACCCATCGCACCTGCCGGCCCGTGGCTCAGGCGGTTGGAGTGCTGTCCCACACACCAAATGGTTGCGGGTGTCTCTCTCTCTCTCTCTCTCTCCCTCTCCCTCTTCCTCTCCCTCTCTCTCTCTCTCTCTTTCTCCTCGGTGTGGATAAAAGCTGTCCATTGCAGAAATACATCACTTTCTCCAAGGCGTCTGTGTGGAAAGACTGGAGCAGGGTGGCCCCCGCCCTGGCCCCCGGCCTGAGTGCCCTGCCCTGGGACAGGCTTTGTGGGTTGGGCTTCACACACCGCTGGCCTTACCATAGCTGGGGGTGGGTAGGCCCCGAGATTCAGGGGGATTGCTTGTAACCCTTCTTTCTGGGAAATACTGAGCTTTTGACAAAAAGATTTCTCTTTTTAAAACATTGTAATTAAATTTATTAGGGCAGCATTGGTTAATAACATTCTAACAGTCTCAAGTGTCCATTTCTAAGATACATGATCTGGATCTTGCACGGACAGCCCAACACCCAAAGCCCAATCTTGTCCTATCACCACCTGTCTGACCCCTTTCCCTCTCCCACCTCCCTGCCCTCCCCTCTGGCCACACCACACTGCTGTCAGTGTCTAGGAGTTTTTGTTTTTTCTAGTTTGTTCATTTGCTGCCTTCAATTTCATATCCCACATGTGAGTGCAATCATACTGCCCCTAGCTTTTCCTGTCTCACTTATTTGGCTTAGCATGATAATCTCAAGATCCATCCATTTGTCTCAAGTCATAGTATTTCATCTTTTCTTAGGACTGGATAGTATTCCATTTGTATTTACCAGAAAAAAAATTTTTTTGAAAGACATATGTGCCCCTATGTTCACTGCGGCATTAGTCACGGTGGCCAAGACATGGAAACCACAAGTGTCCTGGGACAGGCGATTGGGAAAGGATGTGTGACAAGAACATTTCCTTCCGGGTCCAACAGCGCAGGCTGCAGAGCTGCCTTGGGAGCGAGGGTTCCTCATTTTGGTTTCAAGACTGAGCAGTGCAGTAGCCTCTCCCTCTGCCAGGACACCTTCTTGTGAAAGAACACTCCCCACCCCTAAGGAAGCACACACCCCCGCCCCGCCCCCGCCCCCATGACCCTGCCAATCAGGAGGGGAAGAGCCCTCACCTCCCCCTGCTCCCGAAGGTTACTGTTCTAACACATGCAAAGCGCTGAATGACAATGACTTCCCATCCCTTGAAAAAACATTGGCAGGAGAGATTCCACTATGTAAGCACAGTAACCAGTGGGCTTGGGGTTTCCTAAAGGAGTTTTATTAAAGGAGCATTGCTGCACTTTTTTTTTTTAACAGTTGGAATTTTTTCACCATAATGGGATCAGACCTTTAAACAGTTTCCCACCTCTTTTCCTTTGGGGATGTTTAATAAGCAAATTGTAAGCCTACCTCAGAGGGTGCAATGCGTGTGCTTTGCCACTCTTTCTTCTGGTCGCTACAGGGCTCAGCCACATGCGTGTGTCTGCAGCGAGTGAGGGCTCCACACCTTCGAGGAGACGCCCTCTTCCCTTTGCATCTCCCAGTGAAAAGGCGGGTCTTTGTTTTGTGACAGTTTGAGGCCTTGGGGAGCATGAGATACTGCGCAAAGGACATTTAATTCTCATCCTTACCCTCCCCTCCCCCACCCCAAGTGATTACAACCATATGTGACGTATGCACCATAATTGGTCCCATTTAATAGATGAGAAAACTGAGGTTTCGGGTGGTTAAATAACTTACCCTGGATTTCTCAGTTAACAGATCAATTCGAACTAGAAGCCAGGCCAGGCCGACTCCAGAGCATGTGGGCTCAATCACTAAGTTATTGTGGGGGAAGGTCAAGGGGGAGGGAGGGGGAGGAGATATATGTAGTACTTTAAACAATAAAGTAAAATTTTTAAAAAAATTAAATAAAAATAAAGAGCTATCACACTGGCCTAAGGCTGAGGAAAGCCTTCCAGGAGCTTACATGACCTGAGACTTTGCTGGTCAATTCCCCAGGGACCTAGGATCCTGCCGGTGGCTCTCCTCTTTGGCAGGAGAGGCCAGGTCTGCTGACAGTTTAGTTACTGCGCGTGGAGATTGCTGATGAGGGTTCTGGTTAATTAGTTGTGGAATTTTAAAAAACAAGCAGATATGCTGCGGAAATGCGTTTTACTTCCCACACCCTGGGGGAAGCTGTGCGTGCTCACCCGTCCTGGCTGAACATCAGCAGCTCTCCTGGCTCTGTCCCAGCAAGGTTCCTGCATCTACGCCAGCGAAGGCAGCAGCTCCCTGCTCCGTGTCACCATGGGCCCTCAGACGCCCACAGTGCACCAGCCGCCTGGGCGAGTCCATGCTTCATGCTGTGCCTTCAAGAAAAGCCTCCACGCAAGCAGGGTGCAGGGTGGGCTCACAGTCAAGTGTGCATGCAGCAGAGTTTATGCTCCTATTAGTATCTGCTAGTGACTGTGTTATTTCCCACAGGAACAACTGTAGACCCACTTTGCCCAACTGTCCTGTAGGGAGAATGAGAAGACACCAGAATAGCCTGGGGCAGCTTCCTGTTGCCATCCGAGCCCAGGCATGTGGCACACACACAGAGACTAATCAGCATGCGTGCATGGTACTCTCTGCCTACACGGGATTTTCTCTTCACTGCGTTAAGTGAATAATACTCTGTGGGGCAGCCTTTTACAATATGTGTAGCTTTTGTGTGCCCTAGGCCATGGAAAGTGTGTGCCCTGTGCCATGGAGAGTGTGTGCTCTGTGCCATGGAGAGCTTGTGCCCTGTGCCATGGAGAGCATGTGCCCTGTGCCATGGACAGTGTGTGCTCTGTGCCATGGAGAGTGTGTGCCCTGTGCCATGGAGATGTGTGCCCTGTGCCATGGAGAGTGTGTGCCCTGTGCCATGCAGATGTGTGCCCTGTGCCATGGAGATGTGTGCCCTGTGCCATGCAGATGTGTGCTCTGTGCCATGGAGAGCTTGTGCTCTGTGCCCTTAGCCATGGAGAGCATGTGCTCTGTGCCATGGAGAGTGTGTGCCCTGTGCCATAGAGAGTGTGTGACCTGCGCCATGGAGAGTGTGTGCCATGTGCCATGGAGAGTGTGTGCCATGTGCCATGGAGAGTGTGTGCCCTGTGCCATGGAGAGTGTGTGCTCTGTGCCATGGAGAGTGTGTGCCCTGTGCTATGGATAGTGTGAGATCTATGTCATGGAAAGCGTGTGCTCTGTGCCATGGAGAACGTGTGCTCTCTGCCCTGTGCCGTGGAGAGTGTGTGCTCTGTGCCATGGAGAGAGTGTGCCCTCTGCCATGGAGAGTGTGTGCCCTGTGCCATGGAGAGTGTGTGCTCTCTGCCATGTGCCATGGAGAGTGTGTGCTCTCTGCCCTGTGCCGTGGAGAGTGTGTGCTCTGTGCCATGGAGAGAGTGTGCCCTCTGCCATGGAGAGTGTGTGCCCTGTGCCATGGAGAGTGTGTGCTCTCTGCCATGTGCCATGGAGATTGTGTGCCCTCTGCCATGGATAGTGTGTACTCTGTGCCATGGAGAGTGTGTGCCCTGTGCCATGGAGATTGTGTGCTCTGTGCCATGGAGAATGTGTGCTCTCTGCCCTGTGCCATGGAGAGTGTGTGCTCTCTGCCATGTACCATGGAGAGTGTGTGCCCTGTGCCATAGATAGTGTGTGCCCTGTGCCATAGATAGTGTGTGCCCTGTGCCATGGAGAGTGTGTGCTCTGTGCCATGGAGAATGTGTGCTCTGTGTTGTGAGAGGCCAGAATGCTCCTATTGGATTTAATTGATGCTTTTTTCAAATGTAGTGAATGTGGACATTTTGACAAGTTTGTATCTTCTTTAAGGAATTATGCCTTTTCCTCAGTTTTCTATTACTGTGTTTTTGTGTTGTATGTGTTTTGTTTGTTTTTTTGGTGTGTGTGCGTGTGTGTGTGTGTGTGTGTGTGTGTGTTTTAATTTTGTTCCCTTAGTCATTCTTCTTTCCTTTTTATAATCTTTTTTTTAATTAATGTATTATATGTGTACATAGCTTACCATTGCCCCCCCCCACCTCCCATTTATGCCCTCCCTCCCCAGAGTTCTGTGTTCGTTGGTTGTACTTATATTCATGCATATCAGTCCTTCGGTTGTTCTCTTATCTCCCCCCAGGTCTCCTTTCCCACTCCGTTGTCATTTGGCAGTCTGCTTGTTTTATGGTGACTATTTCAGGACCACATGAATACAGTCCACTCCTCCTCTGGTTCACACCGCCCCTACCCCCGGGTCCCACTGCTTCCCCTGGGACACACAGCTCACCCCTGGCACATGGCCCCCTGGGACACACGGCTCACATGGCGCACACAGCCCCCTGGGACACATGGCTCTCCCGGGACACTCGGACCTCTTGGGGCACACGGCTCAGGGCCCCCTGGGACACACGGCTCACCCGGGACACCCGGCCTCCTTGAGGGACTCAGCTCACCCGGGCACAGCCGGGGCCGGGAACAGAAGGCGCCGTGCCATCTCCACACCAGCACGGAGGGTGTGCTGGGAAGGTTGTGGGTGGGCTGAGATGGCTGCGGGCAGAGAGACCGCCCTCAATGGTGTCTCCTTTGGTGCATAAGCGGAGCTGCTGTGGATGCCGAGGCTAAGTTCTGAAGCCACACTCTCCCTGAGCTGAGCGAGGGGCGGAGTGAGCTCTGTTTTCGGTGGATTCCTATTATTCACGGCAGCAGCAGGTGCAGCAGCGACAGTAGCTCCTGTGGCTCAATTTCCCCTGTAGTTTTAAAATCCACATGGCGGTAGTGGCAGAAGCTTCGGCCCGGCCATACGGCGGTAGAGGAAGGACTCGCTGGGGCCGCAAACAGAAGGCCCCGCGCCAGCTCCTCACCAGCACAGTGTGCACGGATGCTGGGCCGAGCTGGCTGCGGGCTGGGAGACACCAAGCCAGCTCCTCACCAGCATGGCAGGCAGGCTGGGACAGCTGCGGGCCGGGATGGTTGCGGGCAGGGAGGCCGTACTCAAAGGCTTCTCGTCCCGACAGGAGCCGAAGGCGCGGTGGTCAGCTCCCTGGCTCCCACAGCAGCCGGCAGGGCTGGCCCACTCCCTGGGCCCCGGGACAGAACGAGGTCTGGCTCCCCTCATTCCCGGCGGCAGCGGCTCTGGCAGGTCCGGTTTCACTGTAGTTTTAAACTCCACATGGCAGCAGCCGCGTCCTGCTTTGTGTCTAGTTGTAGCCTTCCCATTCCGCCAGCTTTCCTGTGGGTCTGGTGCGATCCCTTTCGATTTTAGCTGTTGTTTTTTTCCAAATTGTTGAGGAGGTGGCAGCTTAGGAGACTACCTAGGCAGCTATCTTGTTTCGGTCTCCTGCTGTGTTTTTCTTATTGATTTGTAAATCTCCACGTGTTAAGATATTGTATAGACTCTTGTATATGGAAAAGAGTCATGGGGTTTTTAACATTTTACTTTCCACGTGATTTTTTCTCTTACCAAACTCTTAAATGTTTCTGTGGTCACATGTGCATCTTTGCTCCGCCTTTGGGGTCTTGGTCATAAACCTCCCCATTCTCAAGAGTGCACACACGTGTCCTCACACTGAAGCTCCCCTCCACTGTGTTTTCAACACAGGGAGGAATCTTTAACCTGAACTGGCCGGGGCGAGGGTGTGACTGAGGAAGCCCGACTCCGTTTCTCCCAGCTGACTGCCCGGTAACGTCCACTGGTCCTGTTTCCCAGCCGGTGGAGACGCCACCTTTCTCATGGATGCTGTTGGGAACTGTGCTTCTCTGTGGTCTCAGATTCTGTCGTATTAATCCATCTGCCTCTTCCTGTTAGACCACTGCATCGCCCTTCCTACCCAGGATTCTTCCTTCTAACACAATCTTATCTTTAATGTATACATCTCAAAGAAACTTTATCATTATAATGTCAAATTCAATTTTTAATTCCTCTTGAGGTTGAATTGGAATTACATTTGATTTATAGATTAATTCGAGGAGAATGGGTCTTTCTTTCTAATATTATGCATTTTCCATCCCCCCATTTACTAAAGTTTTAATTGAACTGTCTATAAATTATAGAACAGTATTAAATATTAATTGTGTTAGCAGGCATCTTTGTCTGGGCTAGTTTTAATGAGACTCGCTGGGAGGTGACCCTCTCAGGTGCTGCGGTCAAACCAGTGGCTCCTGTGCTGGCTCCCGGCAGGCCCCTGGGCCCCGGGGTGGGTACTTGTGTGCCAAAACCCCTCCGTGAAGAGTGAGGCCAGCACCAGCCCTGCCCGGTGCCGGCTACTGCCACGGGGCTCCCATGTCTCTGAGGTCGCTGCTTCGTCAGCGCTGAATGTGGAATACTGAGCACCTTCTCGGAGTCTGTCTGTCTCCTCAGCCCATTTCTGTGCTGAAGGTTGATGCTGTATTAAATGTGATGAAGTGGGTTTCCGTGAGCCTGCAGTTTCTCTGTCCATGGCCGCGCTTCGGTAGTATTGCTCCTCATCTTGGAGGTCAGTTTCCTTTTTGAACCCGCCGGCCTGTGCCTGCAGGTGTCCTGCCCTGGCCGGCTGCAGCATTGCCACTCCTCCTGGCAGTCAGGAGCACTTGGCAGCTCTGCCCATCCAGCTGCCTGACAGAGGCCTCCGCCATTAGCTTTTGCCCACACCTCTCTCCCCTCGGGGTTCCTGGCCTGCAGCTCCAGAACTACAGGAACATTCCATGGCAGGAATCCCCTTCCTTTCATTAGTGTCACTCCTGCTCCCCGCAGCCCCTGAACCATCATTCCAAGTCCAACATGGTTCATGTGTCACCTCCCTTCTCCAAAACGCGCCTCCATGTGGTGCCTGCCCCACCCCCGCCTCCCCCGGCCTCCCCCTTCCTCCCTCCATCCCCAACCCGCTCTCACACTTCCTCTCGGCATTTTGACTGAACCCTTTTTGTCCTTCAGTGGAGGGCTGACCCAGTGGGAGTGCCGTGAGCAGCGCCCGCCCTCTCCTGGGAAGCCCTGCCTAAGCCAGCCCTGTCAATCCCCATGGCCCATTCAGGTCTCCCCTGCTTCTCCTCTGCTTCTCCTCTGCTTCTCCTCTGCTTCTCTGCTTCTCCTCCACTTCTCCTCTGCATCTCCTCTGCTTCTCCTCTGCTTCTCTGCTTCTCCTGTGCTTCTCCTCCACTTCTCCTCTGCTTCTCTAGGTGCAGAGCACAGCACTCAGAGTGTGGTCCTGTAAACACAGACATGACCACTTTTAGGTTTGAATGAGAAATTTTTGTTGATGGTGCTGGGCCTATTTCCAATAATTTTTAATATTAACACCATCAGCTCCACTGTTTCTACAGTTTTTTTGCTATTTTTTTCTTACTTTCCCTGTCTCTCTTGTTACATGAGCTGCATTTTCTTTGCTTTTTGTGTTCTAGTGTTCTGGAAGGCATGTGTCCTGCTTTCAGTTCTTAATGTTACGTTTCCTGGCAGAGGAAATGCGTCCCTTTTGGAAAAAATCTCCCGTCCCTCCCTTGTTTCTCTGCTGCCGACCGGTCTTTGCTAAGTCAGTATGGGAGTCTGGATTTAATTCATCAAATTATTGATATTTTCAACTTTATTGAGGTGTAAATTGTCAGTTTTTATCTCTTTTTTACAGGAAAGTCTTGATGTTAGAACTAAATGTATTCAGTACCAGACTCAGAACTTCCTCCGATCCCAGTCACCACCCTTTCACGCACCGCCCGCTCCCCTCTGAGCCCGCCGCCCCCTGTGGAGAGGAAGTGGCGTGTGTGTGTGTGTGTGTGTGTGTGTGTGTGTGTGTGTGTGCAAGCTGTGGCGTGTCCTGTAATGCTTTGCTTTTATCTTCGCAAACATGACAGTTAAGTGCTAAATATTGGAAGCCACAAATTTTTCTCCAAAACTGTGGACAATCTGCATTTTTTCCCTAACATTTAGTTATGTTATAAGCTCCTCATTTGGCATGTATTTGTAGAAAAAAATATTTTGTTTGCTTTATCCATCCTGGTAGCTCTATAATATTACAGAACTTCTGCATTTCATGCATAATATAAAATATTTGCCTGATGCATGTTAGTAGAGAAAGATGATGGGTGGACAGATGGATGGGCGGGTGGGTTCATGGATGTGGGTTTTATTTTGTTCAGACTACGCTGACTGGTTTATCTCTGAAATGTCTTTGTAATTAAATCTTTGCCAGTAGTTCGGTCCAGTTGGTCTCAGGTTTCTTCTCCAATGACACTGCCAACGGCATGTTACCCGTGGGCTCCGTCCTCCACGTCACCTTCTCTGCCAGCAGCTCCGTCTCGTAGGCTTTATGTGCAGAGCCCAAGATCAGGCTCAGGTGTTTCTGATGGGTGTTTTCTACATCACGAGTCTTCCCTTCACTGCTCGTGGGGCAGTTTGCTAGCGCACTTTCAGATTCTCTGCAGCAGCGTCTGACCGCATCCTGTGTCTGCTCACCCTGCTGTTTGTTCAGCCCGAGCTGCTGCTCATCGGCCCCTCTGCTGCTGTCCGAGCTCCCAGCTCTCCTTACCCACTCCCTTTCTCCCCTACCCCAGGTGTAAATGCATGTTTATTTGTCCATCGTGTCGTCTCCCAGGCGAGGGGCTCTATGAGGGCGAATGCTCGTCTCCTCTATTCAGAGACACGACTTCAGCCCTGGCATAGTGCTGGTAAGCAGTGGTTCTCAGGCATTGTTTGCTGGATGAATGCCTGTCCACGTTACTCTGGCATGGATTCCCTTTGGCTGAACCCACATTGTTTTGAGCCAGAGGTTCCCAAACTCTCGTCACCGAAGCATCGCCTTTTTACCACATTTGTGTGCCGGAGGCATCAGCATTTACTAGCCATTTGTCTTTAGAGCAGTTCACATGCTAAGCAACAAAATCTGCAAGTAAAGGGGATGTCCTAGTTCCCGTTTCTAAAATGCATTCGCATAAACATGTAACTGGGAAACGTGTAAATTTCATCCACGCTCACTGCGCCCCTCCGGCGCCTCGTGGCCGCACTGGGGACCTTTCTGAAGAGCCCCGAGAAGCCCAGGTCCCCAGGGTGAGGCTCTGATTCCTCCCGAGTCAGTGCCTTCGGGCCGCCCTGACGGGATGGCAGTGACAAGGACGGAAGACGGCACAGTCAGCAGGGAAGACACCCTTCCCCCTGATGGGGCGTGGAGACTACGGGGCAGAGCCTGGAATGAACAGATGTGCTTAGAGTTGTGGGGACTGACCCTTGGGTTTAAAGGGTGACGCTCGAGTGGTGACGTTTGAAGAGACTGAGGATGAGAGGGACCAGGCTGTGGGAAGAGCCGGGGGGAATTGTTCAGACAGAGAGATGGGCAAGGGCCTGAAGATAGAAAGGTCAGGGCTGGAGGACTCCAGAGTGGCCGCTCATCTTGCGGGAGTCCTGGATGCCTTCAGGGCTGGAATGCAGAGCTGGGCCGCCCCACATCACAGCCCCAACAGAAGCCCCACAGGAGCTGACTTGCACCCAGGTGTAGGTGCAGTGGGCCTTGGGCCTGAAGAAATATTGTTACTCAACAACCATGCATGCAGCTTTGGAGGCCTGGGCGGCGTGTGAGCAGCTGACTTCCCAGTGCTTTGCCAGCAGCGCTGCCCACTGCTCTCTGGCTCCCTGCATGACCAGCCACCCCTGCTGACCCTCTACACACATGGAGTTCAATGCATCCTGATGCACTTGCACCCGCAGGAGACACAATGGAAGGACTCCTGTCTGCTAATTCCTCCTAGGGAGGCGAAGCTGCACTTGTGTCACCTCCCACTAGGGGGCACTTACTCAGAGCTGCTGCGAGGGCTTGGATGGCAGGCAGGTGAGATAAACTGAGGAGGAATGTGAGGAGAGTAAATGGAGCCTTTGAGCTTTATTTCGAGAACTTTGGGGAGAAAATGAGGCATTTAGGGCTGTAGCAGGAAAGGGTGAAGGAAGGATGAATGGCTTTTTGAAAAATCAAAGAGACCTCAACTGCACAGCATTCTAACTGTTGTCAATGACACTATATTATACTACAGGCCTGATGCACAAAATTTGTGCACTCAGGGGGGTCCCTCAGCCTGGCCTGTGTCCTCTTGCAGTTGGACATCCTTAGCGCTGCCACAGAGGCAGGAAAGGCTCCCACCACCGCCGTTATGCTCTCCAGCCATGAGCCTGGCTTCTGCCTGAGCGGTGCTTCCCCTGTGGGAGCACACTGACCACCAGGGGGAAGCTCCTGCATTGAGTGTCGTCCCCTGGTGGTCAGTGCATGTCATAGTGACCGGTTGTTCTGCCATTGGGTCTATTTGCATATTAGCCTTTTATTCTATAGGATATTTGAAAGTTGCTAGGAGAGACCTTCAAAGTTCTGATCATAAGGAAAAAATGTAACTGTGGTGATGGATGTTACCTCCACCTATTGTAGTGAATATTTTGCAATATATTCAAATATCAAATCACACTACACACCTGAAACTAATGTTATATGTCAGCTCTTAATAAATAGGTAAATAAACTGAAAAGGAAAACTAAATTACTTTGAGAAAGAGGAACCAGGAGTGGCTGACATGGAGCTAACGGCTCGCACGGGACTCAGGTTGCCTGCTCAGACCGCAGGCAGCCGGTGAGTGGTGTGCGCACCCTCCACTCATGCCCTGAGGAAGCTGCTACGGAAGCTACAGGCCGGGAAGTGGAGAAGCTAGACTCCATCTGAGTTCAAACCATCCACAGCTCACTGCCCCAGCTGCTTCTCCCGGGCAGGCCCCTCCGGTGCGCCTGCGAAGGGGGCAGCATCTAGGACACAGGCCTGCGTTGCAAGCAGCCCAGCAGTGTCATGCTGTCCGTGTGAAGGGTGACCGAGAGGCCGCTAGGAGGAAGCGGGTGGCTTTCGTGTTGGGGAGGATGGGGAGTGATCCTGTTATCCCAGGAGCTGTCCTGGAGTCCCCCACCTCAGGCCCGGATAGCTCCCGATGGTGCCTGGGGAACTGAGGCCCAGTTGCCTGGAAATGAATCAGCAGCAAAACCCTGCCCCTCACGCAAGGCCGCCTCACCCCCCCCCCGCCCCGCCCCGCCCCACCCCGCCTCCTCCTGGAGCCCAGCTTGCTGAGAAAGGACCCGTGTTCTGGCCTCCCACATCCCGGCCTCCCACCCGCACCGCAGCCCCTGAGACGTGGTCCCTCCCCTCACTCCACACAACTGCTTCCACAGGCCTGTCTTCTTCCTGGTGTCAGTGGAGGCCTCTAAACGTGTTTTTTCATCAGCTCGTGTTTTTAAACTGTTAATACATGCTCATGGCGGGGGTGGGGGGTTCTAGTGAGTGCAGGAGGTGAAGGTGGGAATTCAGCTCCACTCCCCAGAGGTGAGCTCGGGGGCGTGTGCTGAGCGCCCTGAGCAGAGGTTTTGCAGTCCGCACTGGCATGTGTGTGTGTGTTTTGCAGGTAAATGGCACGCACGGAGCTCGCTGTTATGCAACTTGCTTTTTCACTAATTACTCCATCTGGGGTTCCTTTCTGAGCCAGTATCTGTAGGTCCTACTCGTTTTTTAACAGCAACAAAGTAATCTGTCTGGCCTCACTGTAGTTTATTTAGCCATAGGAACAGACATGCGGGTTATCGCTGGTCTCTTTCTGCTCCAAACATTGTTTCAGTAGTTAGGTTAAAGGCAGCTGCTGTAACCGATAGGGGGGACTTACAACCTGGTAGATAGAGCACCTGAACTAAACTGAAAAATAATCACATTATTTTCAATCTTAGAGCACCTGTACTTATGTGACTAGGGTTAAGTTTCTCATATGAGAATGGGGGTTAAGTTTTCCTTAAGTTTCCTTTCCAAGGCCTGCGCAAAGTGATGGAGGAGGTGACTCAGCTGTGAACCCAGCAAGCAGGACCAATAAGCAGGCTCAGACTGACCCACCAGGAGTCAAAACATCATCTCATCAACATCTTCTCATCGCCTGAGGACTAAAGACAATAGCCCCACCCCGGCCCAGCCCCTGTATTACCCTGTTCCCTCCACCTGCTGGGAGGCAGGTTTGATGCTTGAAGCGGCCTGTCTTCTCGGCTGGTGGCCTTCCCAATAAACGCCTGATGGGATTCAATCCGCCTTCGTTAGTGAACACAGGGACAGGCAGCCCGAGCCCTCGGGGGTCTCCCGGTAACATAACAAACAAACTCCGACCCCTAAGTATATTTCTTGCCCACCACAGTTCAGAGGTGTCTCCTGGTTGTTTGTGGTCTTCCGTACCCCTCTGCTTTTGGGACCTGCCCCCTTCCAGGGCCACAGAGTGCCCGGCATTCAGCTAGTGCCGATCTCCACCAGAGGCCGCAGAACCCTTACCACCTGCGATACCTGAAGGGGGCACTGACCTCCTTTCCCTTAGATTGTCAAGTAAAAACACGACAACAGCCTGCACAACAATAGCTGTCTGGTATAAATGAATCAAAATTATACCTATTTTTGGTCAGGTTGGCAAAAAATATATTGTGTGTATGCCAGAGAATTTGAGTAATTAGTTTACTATTCTATGTGCCATGAGGTGAAAAGGTTGGAAATTGCTGAGCTAGTGCACAGAAAAGATAGTGAAGAGGGCACACCTACTTTGTGAGCAACTTGGCCTGAAGGTAACAGGACTGTACTACCCACTGTCCATGGCACCAGCCAGCCCCATCACTCATCTGGATGAGGGGGTTGCTGGGAAATGTAGTCCTTGGCTGGGCAGCTGCCTTCTAGAAGCAGAGCTAGTACACCTGGCAGGAAAGAGCAGGAATCTTCTGTGGACACCTCCCCATCTCTGCCACAAAAGCTGCCTCACACAGTCTTTTTGTGCCTGCGTAGATAAATTCCCGGAAGTGGAACTGCTGGGTTAAAGGGTACGTGCATTTTACATTTGGGTAGATAACAGCGAATTTCCCTCCTCAAGACTGTGTTGAGTTATGCTGCTACCAATACTGAAGAGTAAGTTCCACACACTCTTGCCAGCAATGGCTGTTATAATGCAGGGTGTCCCCAACGTGTATACTCACTTTCACAGTTGAGAGCTCAATTTTGAAAATGAACTGTATTTCAATGAACACAGCCCTTATAATTATTCAATGCGTGTGTGTGCATTTTTGGGACACCCTATATTTCAAAATATATTTTCCATTATTATAAGTGAATAATATTATTCATGATTAATTTGCATTTCTTTTGTTTTAAGAGAGATGGAGTACCTTTCATATATTTCTTTCCACTCACAGCTCTTTTTCTATTAATCTTCTCAGCCTGTGTTCCTAGTCTACCGGCTGTTTCTCCTTTTCTTACTGATTTGCAAGGACTTTGAAAAAATATAATTGAAATTATCCTTTGTTTCTCAAATACTTTTCCAGCTAGTCATTTTCTTTTATTTTACTCACCACATTTTTCCATCCCAGAGACTCATGTTTGCTCTGTAATCTGTCTTTCTCCATGATTTTTGTCTCCTGCTCAGAAAGACTGTCCTTGACCCAAGGCTGAGTTCACATTCTCACGTTACCTTCTACTGCGACAGTCACACTCGAACCCAGGTTTTGCGACTTGCTGTGTTGCTTTGGGGTTGGCTGTCATCTGCCTGTCCCAGTTCCCAGAGCCCAAGTTGGGCCTGGGGACAGTGCCGGCGTCACTGCGTCCGTGTGAGCCTGAGCAAGGTGGCTCTCGGCAGAGCTGGGCACAGGTGTAGCTTGTTTATGCCCAGGGGCACCAGTGCCACGCCTCAGTCAGCGTGGGCTGCTACAACAAAACGCCGCAGACTGAGTGGCTCGTAAGATGAGTTTACTTCTCCCAGTCTGGAGGCTGGAGGTCCAAGACCAAAATGCCGGCCGATTCGGTTCCTCGCGAGACCGTCTTCCTGGTGTGCAGCGGTGCCTTCCTGCTGCGCCCGCACATGGCAGAGGGGAGAGCTCCTCGCTCCTCGCTCCTCGCTCCTCGCTCTCCTGTTCTCCTCCTAGAAGGGCACGAAGCCCATTCCCGAGGGCTCCACCCACATGGCTCCCCAAATGCCAATCCCTGTGCCAGGGCATCGGCGTGATGTGCGGGAACATGAGCCCTCGGCCTTGGCGACCAGGTGGTGGCTGCCGATGCTGTGCCGATGCTGTGCCGCTCTTTGAAGATATAGCCAGGATGATGTAATGTGCTGCAGATCGTTTCGGCTTCCGAAACGATCGCCAAATCAGGTTAAGAAACCTACCCACCACATTACTTAATAATGGTTACCCGGGTGAGGACCTAGTCTCTTAGCAACTTGGAGTGTCTAGCACGGATCCTTAGTGACAGCGCTCCGTACGTTAGGCCCAGTTACAGGGTTTCTTGTCGCAGAGCAGAGTGTGCCCTTTGACAGCACCCCAGCACCTCGGCCAGGGACTGCTCTCTAGCTCTGAGTGCCGCACAGGACTCCACGGTAAGTGAGCTCGTGTGGAGTGTGCCTTCCCGTGCTGGCTCCTCCATCGGTGACAGTGGGGTGACGTGTTCTCTGTCACTGAGCAGCAGAACTCGAACTCGGCTCTCAGATTCTAAGTCCTTGCTCACCCGGCCCTGAAGTGGCCACTCCCCTGCCTCCTCTGCGTGCCTCTGTCATGAGGAGGAGGCCTTTCTAGTCTCCGTCCGTCACCAGACCGGCTCAGGACGATCCCACCCCACCGCCCGCACAGGCGTGGGAGGAGGCAATGGGTGCCGGAGAGGGAACGGGCCAGCCGGGCCTCAGCAGCACAGGCAGGCGCGGGGCACTGTCTTCTCACCGTCACCCCCAGGGACGTGCCGGGGTCTGAACAAATGGGCTGGACATCGCAGGGAGGGGCTCTGCCCTCACACCTCCGCCAGCTCCCCTCACACGACAGGCTGGCAGCCTCGCCAGGAGGGGAGACCACACGACTGGGACCAGGCAGGCTGGGCGCGGTACCCGCCTTTTCCAGTTCTCTGGAAAAGCCAGCTTCCAGCACGGGACCTTGGCACCTGCCCGCACCCTGTGGGAGCTGGGCACAGCGCACCCCTACGCCAGAGGAGACCCCCACCCTGTGGGAGCTGGGCGCAGCTGCTGCTCACGTGGGGAAAGGGGCCCCGCCCTGTGGCTCACATGCCGTTTACTCGGAGAACAGAGGCTCCCCGGCTCTCCGTTCCACCCTCACAGGTGCGTGTCCGATGTGTACCTGCCAGGCACAAGCCAGGCCCTGTCAGCATGGGGAGGGGGACAGTCACGGCCCCCGCCTTCGGTGACCTCACACTCCGAGGACAGTAGATGAGGTAATGTGTAAAATGGGCGATTTCGCGTGGGCACCGTGCAACCGCAGGGTGACTCTCCCGGGAAGGGGTCAGTGAATAAGACGCAGTCAGGAAAGGCTTCCTGGTCGAGGTGATGATGAGCCAAGAGCTGAGAGAAGTTTTGCCTAACAGGCAACAAAGGGCTTCACACAAAGCACACACACAATAGGTCAAAGGCCTCTTAGCCTGAGGAGTGCAGCACTGGGGGGTTCGGAATTGTCCTGCGTGGCCAGAGCAGCGGCCACGGTCAGGAGAGCCAGGAAATCCCGGGCCTTTCCTGTGAGCAGGAAGGACTAGGGCTGTGCTCACTCCGGGGTCAGGTCAGAGTGGGAGGTGGGGCGGAGGAGGATAGAGGGGCTGCACCCGCCTCAGGTGTGGGGGAGCAGGTTGGTTTTCAGAACCAATTTCTTGCAATAAAGCCTTTTCCCTCCTCTCTGCTCCTAATTGTCCCTCTGACTGTGGTGGTTTTTGAGGAGGTTTTTGAGGAGGCAGCTGCCCAGGCCCAGCGAATGAGTCACTAAAGAGCCCCAGGCAGCTGGGTCTTCCTAACACACCTCCGCGGGGGGGTGGGGGAGGGCAGGGTTAGCAGAAAATGAGATCTTCCGGAGAATCCTTCCATCACGCCCAGGGGTGCCCGCCCCGCAGGCTCCTGGAGACCTGCCGCCCGGCCCAGGCCTCACACACACGCGGAGGGGTGGCCCTGGGAGCTGTCTCTGCCCCACTGGTGGTCAAAGCCATCGCTTCCGAGCTGACCAGGGCGTAGGGAGGGTGTTTTCCTCTGTCGGTGGGGCCGCCGGAAGCCTGTGACTTGTCCTCGGAAAGAAGGCCGGCTGCAGGCTCTGTGGCATGGGGACGGGCACACTCTCCCGGGGACACATCCACGTGCTGCTGCTTCTTTGTGCCAGACGAAGGTTTACCCTTGTGTTTTCCCTCCAGCAGGCATTTACTGCGGCCCTACTTAGTGCCCATTGTCTCCTGGGAGCTGAGAACACAGCTGTATCCTAGACAGACCAACTCTATTCTCCTGGAGTTATTCTCAGTCTATGGCCAGGGCAGGTCTGGGCAGAGAGAAACATACAAATGGAATTGGATAGACAGCAAAGAGTACCATCGTGTTACTGAGTGCACCTTACATGGCTGCGCTTCCCAAGCTTCTCTGGTCCTAAGAATCATAGCAGGGGAGTGGGTGTTAAAGATGGAGGGTCCGGGCCCGCCCCCCAAAGCCATTGAACCAGAATGTACAAGGAAGGGGCTGGGACTCGCTTTCTCTAGGGCAGGCTGGGTGGTCCTCGGACAGGGTTTCAAAGGCTGAGTGGCTGAAGGAGCTCTCGGTGTGCAGTCCAGGCTCTCAGCTCCGTGGCCCACGGGGACTGTCTGGGCTTTTAAAACTGCAGGTGCCAGTCCGCGTGTCCAGCCAAGATTCTGATTAATGAGTCTGGCGCGCCCTGGCACCTACATATCTCTGAAGCCCTTTAGGGAGCCCCCGTGGTCAGCCTGACTTGCCCACCACCTCCCCTCGCAGCCCCAGGCAGAGGGACCACAGCCCTGACCTGAACACCAGGGAGCCGTGGCCAAAGGGCCGTGTGCAGACAAGGCAGAAATGGCACAGGACCTGTTCTTGGACATCTCACTTGACCTTCTTATATTTGGAGCGTGGATTCCCCTCAGTCTGTGAGCCTGAGCACCGTGGCCACGGTGAAACCTGAGACAGGCACATGGAGCCCCTCCTTCCCCAGGACTCTCTGCTGAACCCTTCCTCTGCCCAAAGTCAGCAAACAGCTGGGCGCTGGAACCAACACCACCAGTTTCTGAGCCCTCAGGATGAACTCTCAGTGCCTTTGACACTAAAGGGTCTCTGATCAATTGGCTGAGCACCTATGGTATGCCAGGTATTATGCTAGGACAGTGGTTGGCAAACTCATTAGTCAGCAGAGCCAAATATCAACAGTAGAATGATTGAAATTTCTTTGAGAGCCAAATTTTTAAACTTAAACTTCTTCTAATGCCACTTCAAAATAGACTTGCCCAAGCCATGGTATTTTGTGGAAGAGCCATACTCAAGGGGCCAAAGAGGCGCATGTGGCTCGCGAGCCGCAGTTTGCTGACCACGGTGCTAGGAGGGCAAAAATGAATAGGAAACACGCCCAGTTACTGAGGATCTGTTGACATAAATGGGTGCATAGCTAATGGCTCCACATACTGGGATGGGGTCCTTGCAGCTGGAGGCACAGAGGGCCATGACACTAATGGAGGATGTAACTTCCAGGTTAGATTTGGAAAGGGGAGTCAAGGCTCACCCCAGTGAGGGAGACGAGAAAGATGATCTCGAGGCTTCGAGGATAAAAACAAAAACCTCAGCAAGCGCAAACCACATGAAAGAGCGAGACTTTGTGTTGAGCGTGGCATGGGCATTGGGTTGCCAAGAAATAGAAGAGATTAATTTTGGAGAGGTAGGCACTGGCCTTCAGACCAAGTCAGAGAACTCGGACTTGATTCAAAAGAAGAATTGATAGCTGACAAGGTTGGGTTTGCTTTAGAAAGATTTCCCTGCTGGACATGGAATACAGACGGGTTAAAAGGAAGGAGGGATGAAAGCATGGAGGTCAGAGAGAAAGCTCTCGTCGGAGGAGATGACAAGAGCCTGAGGGGGGAGGTAAAGCCTCTGAGAATGAGAGGTAGCTATGAGACAGAGTCAGTGACATAGGTTTCTCTGCTCTCTTAGTGGGCTTAGGGTGATGGCATCTGTAGAAACTGGCAAAGAAGAGAAGTGAGTGGGGGAGGAAGAAAGCAAGTTCGGTTGCTGAAGCAGGGAGCCAGTCCACAGGCATCCGGGCATTCCAGCCCAGAGCATGGGGAGGCTGGAGCTGCTGCTGCAGACACATGGTCGGCATCTCACAGGTGGTGGTGAGAGGCCTGGGAAGGAATGGCCTTCTCCACCAGGAAGGTCACACACAAGGCGAGGGGTGGGAACACGCCTGTGGGCAGGCCCAGAATGGCCTGAGCGTGTGGACAACTTGAAAAGGGAGCGATGGCTTCAACACATAACTGGATTAGACTGGTTTTTATTTCATTATAATCTCAACAATATCAATGGAGACTTTATTGTGTCATGGACCGTGGTAGCCCCTGGAGATGTAGGTGTAGGGAAGGTGCGCCCTGCCCTCATGGAGTTTACGTTCAGTGGGGTGAGCATAGCTCCCACCTAGAGGAAGCCAGGGTTAGTTAGGTCCTTGGGTTGCAAGCAACTATGACTAATATAAAATAGCAAATACCTTTTTGGAAGGAGGTGTCATAACTCATAGAATGTAGATGGAAGTGGAAGAACCAGGGCCAGAACTGAGATCACTGCAGGGATTTTCTAAGAGAAGCTGATGAGGAGGCTTTTCCAGGCCCCTATACCTGGTGGGAAGGTTCAGTCCAAACGTTTCAGTCTTGATGGCCCATTGTTAGTCTTTATAACACAACTAGAGGCCCAGTGCATGAAAATTAATGCACTGGAGGAGGGTCCCTCAGCCTTGCCTGTTCACTCTCTCACAGTCAGGGAGCCCTCAGGGATGGGAGGCAACCTGGTGATCAGGAGAAGGCAACACCCCATCACACCTCTGCTGCTGCCACTGCTGGCAGCACAAGCCTTGGATGGCCCTGGTTGCCTGGGCAGCCGACATCTGAGGCTTGCCTGCACCTCAGGCCGGCCCTAGGCAGCTGGGGATGGATCCAGCTGCACCATATGCCTGCCCCTCCCCTCTCCACAGGGCTGAAAGGACTGGGGGACTCTGGCAGGGCTGAGGGGACTGGGCGCCACCATCTTTGTGTTGGTGTAACGATCAATTTGCATATCCCCTCTTTATTAGACAGGATTGGCACTGATTGGCCTAACTTCATTCATACACCCACCTCTTGGCCCATCAAGATTTTATCCAAAGCAAGAGTGGTGGTTCCTCAAATAAAAATCAGGGGGCTCATATCAGATGTAGAAAAATCATTCCTGAGCAGGTTAAAATAACAGGTGGGAGGTAAGTCCAAAGGAGGAGTGTCAGACGATTACAGTAATTTTTGCAAAGCTACATAGAGAATAAAGGAGGCTAAAGCTTAAGAAGGTTATAGGGTGAGAGAAAAATTCAGCTGTGTGTTAGCAGCTGGAAGCAAGTAAGCGAAATTTAAATAATGACTTGAAGAGGGAAAATGAGCCTTAAGGAAAAGTGTACGGCCCGGCCCACATGTGTGAGCAGAGAACCGGCCTCCCACAGGCTCGGTGCTCTGTGCCAGTGCCACGCAGATGTACCATGGAGGGTACTAATGCCCGTTAGTCTCATAAACTCGGGAATGCTGTCCCCACTTCCTCTCCGCAGTCTTTAGTGTTTTCAAGGGAAATCTGTTTCATGGCTTGTCAAGTCAACTTATTTGTGTTTGGGGGATTGCCTTTATATCAATACCCACATGGAGTTTGATGTCCTTAAGTTTAAATGTACTCTCACATTCATGTAAGTCTGCCTACTTTTATCATAAAGGCCAACATGTAATTACAATGTATTCCAGGGTCATAATCTGACATTGCCAGATATATAAGAAAAGCTGGCCAGAAGATTCTATTCAAGTGTATGTGATTGTTAGCTAATAATGATAGCTGATTAAAAAGTGGCCTTCTCTGTGTTCATAAGCACTATGGAGACTTCCAACTCATATGGGTTCATTATGAACACCGGGCCTGGAAGCAAAATAGCCTATCTGATGCACAGTGACTGAAAGCTCAGGGGCTGACAGGCAGGCCTGCAGGGAAGGCAGCAGCAGGAGAGATCTGAGAGTGCAGGTGGACAGGGAGCTCCTGCCTGCCTCTTCCCCAGAAACCAGGGGAGGGTGCAGGGTCGGTGTGGGCAATAGTTGCAGGACAGAGGAAAGAAAAGTTGAAGGTATGACGGATTGTGTCTTCCTCGTGCACTGGGAGACTGGTTGTGTGTTAAGGGTGGGTGCTTGTGGTGAGAATTCAGAACACCTACTCTGAAGAACAATAAGGAACTGTAAAAACAAATATGCCAAATGATGAGCAGTGGTGAGGCTCAAATGAAGATATAATTAGTCACCATAGGAAGGATCCAGTTTTCTCTCCTGCTGTTGGGCAACCCAGAGACAGAATTAGAAATGATGAAAGGTTGGGAGGATGCATTATTAGGGACTGGAAGAGCAAGAAGTACAGGAAATTGAGGAGGAGGAAGAAGAGGAGGAGGAGGAGGAGAAACTGAAATGATTGTTCATTGGGTCCAGAGAAGGTATGCAAGAAAGTGAAATCAAGAAGATCGTAGATGAATTTGAAGGTCGGGTATAATGTGTTGATACTGTGGTAAATGCATAAAGAAATAAAGTGGCAGTCCATTCATTTCCTTGACATTTCTTGGTGAGTAGCTATATCATTCCATGGTCTGCCTTTGTCTTCACACTGCCTTCTCTATGTGTCTCTTCTCCCACTTCTGTTGTCTTAGAAGCATATTCCTCTCAGGACTTTGGGCTCATCCTAATCCAGGATGTCCTCATCTCCAGACCCTCACCTTACATCTGCAAAGACTTTTCCAAATAAGGTCTTCATAGGTTCTGAGCAGATACCTCTTTCATAGGGTCACCATTCAACCCACTACATCATCCTAGAGTGGAATTTCACGGTGAACCACATCAGAATTAGGGCAATTCCATGACAGGATCCAAGGAATGGCCAGAATGAGAATTGCTAAAGGAGAATAGAAGGAGACAGTTAGTCCGAGGGCTCTGAAGCCAGGTCATTGAGTGGGGATGCTGATGGGGTCTGGGATGAAGAAGACTAGGAACCAGGAGTCTATGTTCCAGAGGAATGTGAAGACGAATGCTTTGGGGGTTGGTCAGTCACAGCGTCAGGAGTGAGAACCCTCTATTGGAACCATCTGAAGAGCTTTAAAAATATCAGCCCGGATAGCTTTAAGCAGCCGGTCCCGGATGGGCCCAGACACCGTATGTTTTTAACCCCTTGAAGTCTAATGTGCAGCCAGCATTAGAAAAACGAGCTTAAGGTAACACATGACGTCCAGACAGAAGTCACAACGCCGAGCCAGAGGGTCCCCTCCATCAGGTCTGAAAGAGACACAGCTGGGGAGGAGGTCCATCACCATCTCCGGAACCCCCAGGCAGAGCCAGGAGAGCAAAGCCAGGCAGCGAGAGGTGCAGCTGCCTCAGGCTCCTGCCCCGGAGGGAGGGCGGCAGGAAAAGAACGCTTTCTTTCCTCTTTTCAAACCAAAAGTGCTGAGACTTTGCTTTGTTCCCAGTCAATTTGGTGATGAGGGATACTTATTTATTTACTGATTTATTTCAATTACAGTTGATGCTCAATATTATTTTATAATAGTTTCAGTTGTGCAGCGTAGTGGTTAGAATTCATTTCTAAAATACTTGCTCTTCCTACAAAACCAGCCTTTTCCCCCAAACAGATTTTTTAACGTATTTGGAGAGATCTCTTTTGCCAGAACAATATTCAGTGCCTTCCTCTGTATATTTTTTTTTGGGGGGGGAGAGTAGAAGAGAGAGGGAAAGACAGAGAGAAACAGCGATGTGAGAGAGACAGGATTAGTTGCCTCCTGCACGAGCTGACCAGGGCCCAGCAGGGGAGGAGCTTACAGCCCTGGGACGTGCCCTTGCCTGGAATAGAACCCAAAACTGTTGCTCTATCCACTGAGCCAAACCGGCTAGGGCTCCTCTGTAACTTTTGAATATGTAATAACCATGTTAACAGTTTTAAACAGTTTACAATGTTATACAATAAAAAGTCACTCTCTTTCATCCCTAACTGCTCCCTGGCTCTCCCCAGAATCCCCTGCATTTGTCAGTTTCCCCAGAAGCTGCCTCGCCTGTTTTCATGTAATGCTGCATCCTGGAAGTCACGCTATATTGGTGCACATAGCTCTGCCCACTCTGTTAACTGGCTATTCCAGCATTTATTAACTGATGCTGACAGACGCTCCCTGTCTGGAAGCAAACTGGTTAAAGACTAAAAAAAACCAAGTGGAAAAGCAGATTCCTCACCAGGTGAGAACAGGTGGGCCTCAGAGGCACAGGGGAGAGAGGCGCCCCCTAGGGAACTGGGAGCAGGGAGCTGCCCTGCACCCGCCCAACCCCGCAGCCTGTCTGACCCGCTGCTCTGCCCCCAGGAGCCTCATGCCCCGGACGCTGGAGAGCCAGATCACGCTGGAGAAGACACCCAGCTACTTCGTCACGCAAGAGGCGCCGCGGCGCATCTTCAACATGTCGCGGGACACCAAGCTGATCGTGGTGGTGCGGAACCCGGTGACCCGCGCCATCTCCGACTACACCCAGACGCTGTCCAAAAAGCCCGACATCCCCACCTTCGAGGGCCTGTCCTTCCGGAACCGCACGCTGGGCCTGGTGGACGTGTCCTGGAACGCCATCCGCATCGGCCTGTACGCGCTGCACCTGGAGGGCTGGCTGCGCTACTTCCCCCGCGCGCAGATCCACTTCGTGAGCGGCGAGCGGCTCATCACCGACCCCGCGGGCGAGATGGGGCGGGTGCAGGACTTCCTGGGCATCCGCCGGTTCCTCACCGACAAGCACTTCTACTTCAACAAGACCAAGGGCTTCCCCTGCCTGAGGAGGACAGAGGCCAGCCTCCTGCCCCGGTGTCTGGGCAAGTCCAAGGGCAGGGCTCACGTGCAGATCGACCCGGAGGTCATAGACCAGCTGCGGGAGTTCTACAGACCTCACAACATCAAGTTCTATGAGACCGTGGGCCAGGACTTCAGGTGGGAGTAGGCCTCCCACGGGCCAGGTCTCCATGGGCCTCTGCCTCGGGTTTGTGCTTAGGGCCTGGGGCCCCCGCCCCCCGCAGCACCGGGCTCCAGCGCCTTCCCCGGCTGGGGCTCCGTCAGCCTGGGACCAGGGAGCCCAGCCCTGGAGAAGAGTCGGGGGCCCCACCGCTAGCTCTGCCCCGTCTGCCCAGGCAGCGCCCACCCTCCTCTGGCACTTCCGGCCAGTTCCGAAGCACTTGGCTCCGGCCCCCCGCAGGCCGCCCCGGGGAGCTGCTTTGGGAGGCGCGGGTCTCCCTGCTGTGTGCGCTGTGCCCCGCGGTGAGGGCTCTGTTGCTGTGAGCAAGGCGGTCTGTTCCTGTCGCTGTCCCCCTCAGAGTGAGCTTGCTACTTTCGAGTGTCATGTACCTCCTTGTGAGATTTCCTCTCCCCGGCTGGTGGCATGGGACACCATCCTCGTCCTCCTGCCCTCAGCAGCTCAGCGAGAGCCACAGCGCAGACCCGGCCCCCCGCCCCTGCGAGGAGATGGGCCCTCTGATGAGGGGATAAACCGGAGCTTCAGAAGGCGGTGGCCTCAGCCCTGCCTGAAGGCGGCAGTCTTTGAAGAACGCTTGGTGACCTTCCTGCTCCCTGTGGACAAAAGCACATAATTCTGCTGTTACGGGTACTTGCCTCACACGAGCTTTCATGTTCAGCATGCAACAGAACATGCTTGTCCATGTGGAATAAATATGGCTCCCTCATGTCCTGAGCACTGGCTCTTCTCTGTGAGGTGGCAAGAGCACTCCTTCATTCAGGGCCTCCAGGCGGGGGGGCGGGGGGGAGCCTGGTCCGGGGGGGCTGGGGGGGGGGGTTGCAGGGTCCTAGCGAGGTGAGGAGCTGGAGAGGAAGCCCTTGCTGGGAGCTGGGGCAGAACTGCACCCAGGGCGTGGGCCATGTTGCTGAAGCAGAAGCCTGGCTGTATCACTGCTGAGCCCTTATATCCCGGGGTCCCAATGGCCAAGAGGACATCAGATACGCATTTGCTGGGCCAGCAGGATATTGTGGAATAATCTCTAACATTTAAAAATTGGGAGAGTTCGTATAAAAATAAGGTGTTGGATTTATTTTTGATTGAAGCTTGCTGCACAGAGTCTGCAGGCCAGCTCAGCAGCGAAGAGCTGTTCTGGCCTTCCAGGTCCCACCTGGCCCTCCCCATGGATTTAACCCTCTCCAGGTCCCCCGGCACGGGTGTCAGCCCAGCTGTGGGTGACCTCAGAGTGAAGTTCAAGTGGCACCAAGGTAAACCAGGTGACAGTTTCTGGGTCATCTCCTGCTTCTCCTCCCTCACCTCTGCTCCACCGCAGACCTCTGGGCCTTTTCCTGGCTCTTTCGTGTCTTTGGCTTGACTGTGCCCCACCCCATGTCTCCAGATAATGGAAACGCCCTGCCCTTATAAAACTGCACTCGTGTCCCTTGCTGGGCATTTGTGGGACGTTCCCCGACCACGCTGAGTTCTCTGCCCGCTCTTCAGTGTGCACTTGGAAGCTTGTACGAATCTCAGCCCCAGCTTCTATCAGCATCTCAGCCACAGCTTCTATCAGATGACATCATCACTGTTTGGTCACATGACTGTCTACAGGGTAAAGCTGGTAGCCAGCTAAGACACAGTAGGCACACAGCACATGTTGGATGGATGAATGTGTGAGCAGGTGGTGGGTGTGGGGGGCCTGGAGGCATGGACTGGAGTGTCCCAAGGACCTGTACTTGGGACACTTCCCAGCTAGCTCCACAGTGCCCCGGAGGCCAGGAAAGTGCTGGACTCCAGGGCCACTTTGCTTTGTCTGTTCCATCGGCATCATGCAAGTTCCCCGGAAATGAGAGGCTGGCTTAAAAGGCTGTAGGAGACAAAAAAACATCAGTTCTGTGTCTTGGCCCCTCTTCCTACCTCAGGCATATCACAGGAGGCAAATAACTGTGGCCAGGTACCCAGAAGCCAGTCCTGGAAGTCTGGCCCCCTCTGTGCACTCCTGCAGGCCTGGCAAAGGGACAGGGAGACCCGTGCGAGCTGTGGCCTCCCTGGAGCTGGGGCCCTGAACCTCAGTGGCCTGAAGGATGGGTTGTACGTGGACATTAATGAGATGCCGTTACATTCCTCCTTCAAAGGTATTGGTGTCCTGTGGTCCTGTTCACCTGGGAATCAAAGCTGTATCCAAAGGAAGACAGAGTGACATGGGGACAAAGAAAACCCCAAAAAAAGAGTTGGGGAGATTTGCTTGTTTATCCTGACTGGGGAGAATACAGTCCGATGGATGAAAATTCTGTGTTTTGTGTGCGCACAGGCAGCCATTCTTTGCATTGCAAGCATTCCCAGACTAAGCAGCCCCTACGTGAATGAGTAGTCAGAGTCTCCTGTAATCAGCATAGGGGTCGTTGCATGCCAATGAAAGATGCTCCAGTACCTCGGAAATCCTAGTTTAAATTGATGATACCTGTGTACATGAATCTGCTCAGCAAACTCTGATTCTTATTCCAGTACAAATGTACCCTTTCGCCCAGGCCTTCCCAGGGAAAGCTTGCACAAGTTCCAAATATTCCTGTGTCGGTGCGTGCGTGCGTGTGTTTGTGTGCGCAGTGAGAAGTGTGTTTCTCTCTCACTACCAGTCCAGGGAACCTGGTGTTCCACAGTAGGAGCGATTCTGGCTCACTTCCTCCCGGTGCTCAGCACCCCACCTTGCACTCACAGGAGGAAGCGCAGAAATGGACGCAGACCACCCAAAGGAGCACAAGAGCCTGCGGACTCAGAGCTGTGAGAGCCAGGAGTCCGTGTGACCTCTCGTGTGTCCTGAGGGAGGTGTGGGGGGACAGCTGGCAGTGGCTCATTAGAGGCAGGTCATCCATGTGCTTTTGTCAGGCACATGTGACCTCCTCGGGTTGGTCCTGAGCTGGAGGCAGAGACATAAAAACTGGAATGCTGGCGTCATGGGCCACACCCTGACCATTCGGGCTGCTCCTGTTGTCAGATTTGATCTCACTGTTGTCCATGCCAGCACCCGGTCTCTTGAGAGCAAGTGGGCTTGGGCAGAGCCAGCCTCTTCCATCCGAGCTTGCAGCAGCCTCTCTTCTCAGGCTTCTTTTGCTGCGAATGCGCCTCCTAGGGTGGGCAGGCTGTGGGGTCACTTTGGCTCATGTTCCCTGGGGTAGAACGCAGTTACCTGGTTGGATTAGTTGCAAGGGAAGCTGGGATGCATGACCACATTAGTTCTCGTCCCTGCTCCCGGACCAGTGAGGGGAAGAGCCACCTCCTGCTTCCTCTATATGTGACAAGCCGAAACCACGCAGACGGGCACTGGGAAGGGAGCTGGAACTTCCCTGGAGGACGTGGCGGGAGCCAGGCCTGACTATGGGTAGGAGCTTCTTTTCAGGGGAAGCGTGGCATGTGCCAGTCTGAAATGCCCTGGGGCATTGTTTCGCTAGGTGAGGTCAATTGGGAGCAAGGATTAAGGGCTACATTCTGGTCTGGACCCATCCACACCACACCCAGTTTTACCCCAAATTCAGAGGGGACCTCACATCTGCCTACCTGGTACTACGGACAGAAATGGAGACTCACTCACTCTCCAGGGTAAGGTGAGCCACAGTCAGCATAGAGGCCCCAAGAGTCTCTCTCACCCCACATGGCAGCTCGTAGCCCGGAGATCCAAGAAACCAAATCAGTGGGTGAGCAGGTGCCCGTGGCTCCTCACACTGTGACAGTGAGCCTGGCTCTTGCTGCACTTGGCTTCCTGACAAATAAGGAGAATATATTGCTTTTATCATTTTTTTAAAAAAGAAAACATATATACCTCCACTCCCAAAACAAACTTAGAACAAATTTTATTCCATTTTTCTAGTGAAAAATAAAATATGAATGTGCCATTTAGGGACTGTACCCCTAACTGCTTTTTACTGATAATAGTGCCTTAAACAAACTAGGGGTTTATTGTCTCAAATGAAAGTGGTCAGTTAAAGCAGCGCTGAGCGGGGACAGCACAGGCCATTCAATGGTCGCCATTGTCATACTGTCAGGAATCAGCCCCTTTTGTCTTTCTGGCTGTCATCCTCAGTCCCGGGCTCTCGTCCTCATGGCCTGTGATAGATGCTGCTGCTTCAGCTGCCACATGTTTCCATAAGAAAAAAAAGAGGGAAAGACAGAAGATAGGAAAATATTCCTCTTGACTAAGTCAGCTCTTTTGAGGAGAATTTCCACAAATTCTACCCAGTCCTTTAGCTTCCATTTCATTGGCCACCTCTACCTGAAGGGGAAGCCGGCAATAGTCTCTTAGCTGGACCCACTGTCTCCCTGGCAACCCAGACCCCGATGCTGAGGAGGAAGGAGAGAGTGGACGTTGGGAAGACAATTAACGGTCTCTGTTACAACGAAGCTCCAACAGTTTGAAAAAGCTGCCTCTTAGATTACCAACACCTCACACTTGGTCTGATACGGCTCTGATACCTCCCACCGGGAGCCCCCAGCTTGTCTCCCACCCCTTCCACTTGGCTTCACAACAGATGCCCTGCGTCAGTCTCTCCCTGCGCACGTGTGGGTGTGGGCAATGCCCCTGCCCCAGTGGGACGGGCCTGAGCGGAGTCCTGAAAGCTCTCTCCAGAGGCTGCACAGCCAGCTCTCAGGAGTCGGGGAGCCGGCTCCGCACACCCTACGTCACCTCCCACCTCCCTGCTCCCTGAGCTGCACGTCAGAGGCCTGGGGCCGGAAGGGACCTACTCAGGCCCTGGGACCCTGAGCTGCGCACACCTCCACAGGAGTCAGACTCATCTCACCTGCTGACATGCAGGGTTGTGCTCTGAGCGTTTAATTTACCTAAAACCAATTCTATTCTGTTAGAGAGAGGAGGGAGGTTACCCAAACCACGTGAGCAGTTTCATCTGACACCTTGCCCCCGGAACATAGTCCCCATGACAAAGCACCACAGACCTTCGTCCCCTCCATCCCTGCTGCTCATTGCAGTGCGAGCATTTTGCTTCAAAGATTGTGATCCTGTTGATTATCTTTTATTGTACACTCTCCACGGCCTCTAAGTGCAAGCCACCTCCTTCCTCGGGGCCCAGCCCTAAGTAAACACACGGCAGGTGAAGGGGCGCATTGGATCCAGATTTCTCAGGCAATTCTGCCTTGCTCAGGAGCCTATTGACTTACACCCCGGTCTCTGAGTGGCATCCATCATATGACTTCTGCATGCCCTCCCCCCACTCAGAATGCAGCAGAAAGGACCAGACTACGAGTTGAAAGTGGCAAGAGAGAGGAAGGGGAGGGTTAAGGGCTTCCAGCAGCCTCTTAATTCCTGAGTCCTCCTTGGCCTGCGTGCTTCCATGGGCCCTGGCCAAAGCCCCGTCCCTCAGAGCTCTCTAGAAATTTATGTGTGTGACTGGCTTTTCCTTTACTCCCTGTGGAGCCTGTGTGGCTGACATGTGTCTGGCCACATCTGGCCAGAACATAATTAACCGCATGTGACTAGACCACCTGACTTTGGCTTTGTGGGAATAGCCGACCCAGACCCTCAGTATGGAACTTGTCTGAAGAATATCAATCTGATGGACACATACCCGTCCTGCAGTGGGGCTGGCATCTTGCCCCCTGCTGCTGGGTCTGCAGCCCTGTTCTTGGGCCTCATAGAAGGGGCTCTGTTCCTCTCTAGGCCTGGAGCAAAGGATGCATTTGTAGCTTTTCAGCCCCAGCTGCTCCTCGCCTCTGGCCTTGGACTCCGCAGTTCTGTCTCCCAGACGAATCCAGTGTTCATGAGGTCAGTGCTAGATTCCTCAGAGTGGCTTTAAAGGCATATCGTGCCACCATCAGAGTCCAGCACCCTCCGTGCAGAGGCTAGGGGTGGGGGGCAGTAGCCATGGGCAGAGGCAGAGTGAGGGGTCTCTGGGTGACACAGCCACAGTGATAAACTGGCAGAGGCAAAGTATTCAGGACACAAAAGTACTGACACAGGACTCCAGTCTTCCTCCTGATTTCTGGTAATCATTACATGACTTTACATCACTTGTTCTTGGTAATAATTAGAATTTTTATTCCCATTTTGCAGAGGGAAGAAATTGAAACCCAGAAATTTTCATAAAATTCACTTGTCAAATGTAACAATGCCGGGACTCAAATCTATAACTTCTAACTCCAAATTCCTTGTATTCATAAGGAAGAGACTAAAACTTAAGTTCTTTCAGGAAGAATTTTACATCAATGAAGGTTGTTAGGCCTGGAAATGAAGACCAGATATGCATGTCTTTTAGTCCTAGATATTAATATCTGAGAAATGGAGATGATAAGAAGAAATTGAGCATAAACCCTGTTGTTTTGATTGTGGCGAAGAGAGGGTTGAGGATTTGACCCTAGCATATCTCAGAAATCACAGACATGAGGAGAGCAGATCAACATAAAACTCCAGACTGAAGTTAAATCTCCAAGATGGAGACAGATGTTGTCAAGAAATGTATGTGACAAGGGTTTCCAGGTCACTGAGTCCAGACACAGCTCTGAGTCTCTCAAGAGGCAGGTGAGGAGGAGAGTGAGTGAGTAGTGTGCCTTGTGGAACCCGCAGATGAGAGCCAGAGGGAGAACCAGTTTCTGAGGAGGCTCTTTCCTAAGACCTGATGGCCCACATGATGCATCCTTGATCATCATGTTCCCAGGAAAGCCTGGGGTCGTGTGTGAACTAATCTGACAGCTCTCTGCCATGCTGGCTCCCAGTTCCCTGGCCCTGTCCCAGCACGTGAGGGCAGCTGAGCTTTCTGGTCATTGGTTGGGAAGGGTGGAGTCACCATGCAGCCACAGTCACTTTACATCTCACCTAAAATGAACTTCCAACCTGTGCACGGTGAACTCACATAGCACAGAACAAGGACTGCATTCGTGTTCCATTTCTCCCCCTTCTCTGTCACCAAGTCCAACAAGCAACCTACATCAACATCCTAAATGAGTGCTGAGTCTGCTCCCCAGTAGACCTCCATGGATCAAGGTAATGTAGAAACTATTCTTTAAAACAGAACCTTTGTAAAGATTCAAATATAAGATACTCTCTTTTCTGGGGGGCTCTTTCTTGGGCAGTGGCTGAGGGGAGGGCTGTCAGACCTTATAAATGCATATTTGGAGACAACATTTCAATTTTGATCCCAAGTGCACAGCCATTAACCTTTTGGAAAAACTTGGCAGCAAAATGGGCCCCAGGTCACCAAGTGAATGAACCTTTTGAGTAGGATAACTTAATGTTTCCCATTTGGAGAGTAAGGTTTTTCCCCAAAATGCAGGATTTCTTTTTGGCATAATTCATATTTGGCTAATTCACATTTGGCTAATTCTACCTGCACCATTTAGTCAGCAGGTTTGCTGCTTCATGTTGTCTCCTGGAACCTGTGACAATAACCTTGACATCAAATGGATAAGAGAACACTGGTCTACCCATCTGCTGTGGCAAAAGAACACGTTTCCACTTCATCTAGGAACAGCATCAAATTGTTGAAAAGCACAGTCTCATGTTATGCCATTTTAAAAAAATAAAACTTTCTTTTCTACCCACTCTGACTCTTGCAGGGAATCTAGAAAAATGAGAAGGAGAGAGAGGGAATTAAAAGCCTTGGATCAATATGATTAAGATCATATGACTAGAGCCATGAATGATTTATATATATGAAATCCAAGCAATAAAATATTCAGGGTCTTGGGTTATTCCCTCTAACCTCTCTATTGAGTGAAATAGAGTCAAGCCATGATCAATGGTCAGATAAGTGAACCTAAGCTGCTGTCCTCATGGAGAGCATGAGAACGAGAGACCCTAATGTTTGTGAAGGTTAAATGTGGCATCGAGATTTCAGGGACTATTCACTGGACCAGTGTTGCCCAAACTATAGACCTTTGAGCATCATCTTTACAATTTTGGTCATATCCACATTCCACCTGTGCTATTATTATCTTACTCTTTTCATCAACCCCTTCCTATTTATTTTGAATGGAAACCTTATGTTTGTGCTAGAAGCCCAGTGCATAAATTAGTGCCTGGGTGGGGTCCCTCGGCCTAGCTAGCGATCAAGGCTGATGGGGGCCGTCTCACCCAGTCCCTATCAGGGCTGATCAGGCCAACCAACTAGGGGGACGGACCACAGGAGGTTGGCTGTGGGAGCACACTGACCATCAGGGGACAGTTCTTGCATTGAGCATCTGCCCCCTGGTGGTCATTGTGTGTCATAGCAACTGGTCATTTAGGCTTTTATATGTCTAGATCAGGGGTGGGCAAACTTTTTGACTCGAGGGCCACAATGGGTTCTTAAACTGGACCAGAGGGCCAGAACAAAAGCAACCTGACCATGCTGGCACTCTCATCTTGGGATGCTGGTAAAGGAGCAGAGGGAGAGCAAGAGAACCCTCTGCTCTTTCGGCTCCTAGGGCCAAATATAACAGCTGAACGGACCGTAGTTTGCCCAAGGCTGGTCTAGATTATACATGGATAACCAGTCTCACTAACCCTAATTAATTAAAATACAGAAACCTAACTATTCCTATGAGGGGCTGTCTTTGCCCCATTCCTTCAGTTTCCAAGAGAAGGGGTTTTCACAAACAATCCAAGATTCTTGTCTACCATCTCTCCTCTTCCTAGAGTGGCAAGAATTTATCTGGTTGGTGAGTGCAGTCTTTGGTCCACATTTTGGCTGAAAGCTTATTAATCAAAATTAGCTCCTGATTGGCTGGAGCTAATTTATCAAAAATCCTAGTTCTTGCTTCTTTCTGTTCCCCTCTCCACCCAGACTGGTGTCTGGCAGTGATGTAGGTAAAAGGGTTTGTTCCTCAGACTCACATATTCCCTCAGGTGGGCTGTCCACAGTGCTAAGGATGGAATGAGGTGGGGAGGGCATCAGTAGGGCCCCTTGACACAAACAAAGCCAGGCCTCATCCTAGACTTTATCATAATAAGAAGGCCAGTGCAATCTTCCATCTTCCTATACTTTTGACTTTTACTCAGTTGGTTCAGAATTCAGAGGGAAAGAATAATAGTACTTTATTGGGTCCTTCAAATCCTAACAAATATGAAAAAAATTTATCATCAATATGTTACCTAAAATCCTCTCAGTACCAACAATGAGACATTCCTTCCATTTTGAAATATATATATATATATATATATATATATATATATATATATATATATATATCCAATATGCAAATTGTGCCCTCAGGAGTTCACCTGGGAGACCAGGAGTTTGACCTCTCACTGTGTTGTGCACTGACCACCAGGAGGTGGCACAGAGAGAAGAAAGACAGCTGGCAGCCAGCAGCTGGGGAAGGGAGGCTCTGGCCGGCAGCCAGAAGGCCTTGATTGGCCCTGATCGCTGACCAGCCCTAGGGACCCTACCTGTGCACAAATTTCATGCACTGGGCCTCTAGTATTGGATAATGACTTGGGAAGTTGTAGAACTTTATCTTTTTTTCTAGCTAAAATAGAGTATATTTTGAGTTTACCTGATGGATTCTATAAAAAGAGTTACTCATAATATTTTGTGATATTGGGGCAGTAAAAACTGAGATCAAAATCTAAAACAATCCAGGGACCAAATGTTGTCTTCAGGAGCAGCATGATATGCAGATTTCAAAACCAGGACAGCGGGGCATCCACAATGGCAGCAGATGGGAGTCACACTCGCCTCCTCCCAGATCCAAGGGAACTAGAACTGAATTATAGAACAATCATCCTGAATAACCAACTGAAGACAAGCTGAACAGAAATCTTATTATCAAGGATTTACAGAAGAAGCCACATTGAAACTGTTAGGAAGGGCAGGGAGTGAAAAGGGCTGGCCCACATCCCTGGGGTGGCTGAGGATCCAGAGGGATCTCTCAGCTGCAAAGGTTCCCCCTGAGGAGGGTGAAGGTTCCCAACCCTTGTGCACCCCGGACTGTGTCGAGCCACGCAGAGGCACCTCTGCAGCCAGTGCCTGATGACAGAGCATTGAGAGGAGAGGAAGGGCCCTGGAAGCTTTGGGAGAAAACTGCTTTGCCAGCAGGAATGCCTCCGGTGCAAGGCTGACTCCCCTGGAAAAGCTCCCTACTCACCACAGGTAACCAACACTCAGCAATCCAGATGAAGAAAACTACAAAAGTGTTCCCATGACAAAGAGCTTGAACCAAAGACCCACAGGATCTCTGACATATTTTGTTAAACCTGGGATGGACAAGAAGTACCCCTCTGTGAAGATGCCCAAGGAGAAAGAAATGATGGGGGGAGAGGGCACTGAGAAGATTCAGAAATTTAAAGGAAGGTTGTGAGAGAGGGTCCTTCTTATACTTAAGGCAAGAAAAGCGAAAAAGTATTTGGTAATAATTCCTATTTCATGTTTTCTTGAGATTTGAAAACACATTACCTTTTATTTAAAAAAAACAAACAAATGGGGGGGGGGGCAAAACAAGATGGCGGCGTAGGTAGTCTCCTAAGCTGCCACCTCATCAACAATTTGGGAAAAAACAATAGCTAAAATCGAAAGGGATCGCACCAGACCCACAGGAAAGCTGGCGAAGTGGAAAGGCTACAACTAGACACAAAGCAGGGCGCCGCTGCTGCCATGTGGAGTTTAAAACTATGGCGAAACCGGACCTGCCGGAGCCGCTGCCACCAGGAATGAGAGATGCCAGACCTCGCTCCGTCCCGGGCCCAGGGAGTGGGCCAGTCCGGCCGGCCACCATGGGAGCCAGGGAGCTGATGCAGGGCCTCTGCCGCGCCTTCGGCTCCTGCCAGGACGAGAAGCCTTTGAGCACGGCCTCCCCGAACGCAACCATCCCAGCCTGCAGCTGTCCCAGCCCACCCGCCATGCTGGTGAGGAGATGGCTCAGCATCTCCCCACCCTCAGCCAGCTCGGCCCAGCCTCCGCACACCCCGTGCTGGTGAGGAGCTGGCGCGGCGCTTTCCATTCATGGCCCTACCTCGGCCACTGCATGGCTGGGCCAAAGCTTCTGCCACTACCGCCATGTGGATTTTAAAATTACAGGGGAAATTGAGCCACAGGAGCTACCATCGCTGCCGCACCCGCCGCCGCACCCGCCGCTGCAGAGAATAATGGAAATCCACCAAAAACAGAGCTCACTCCGCCCCGAGCTCAGGGAGAGTGCAGCTTCAGAACTTAGCCTCTGTGTCCACAGCAGCTCCACTTCCGCACCAAAGGAAACACCATTGAGGGCGGTCTTTCCACCCGCAGCCATCTCAGCCCACCCACAACCTTCCCAGCACACCCTCCGTGCTGATGTGGAGATGGCACGGCGCCTTCCGTTCCCAGCCCCGGCGAGTCCTTCCTCCGCCGCAGCATGGCCGGGCCGAAGCTTCCGCCACTGCCGCCTTGTGAACTTTAAAACTACAGTGGAAATTGAACCACAGGAGCAACCGCCGCTGCCACCACCGCCGCCGTGAATAAGGGAAATCCACCAAGAACAGAGCTCACTCCGCCCCGGACTCAGGGAGTGGGTGGCCTCAGAACTTAGCCTCTGCCTCCGCAGCTGCTCTGCTTCCGCACCGAACGAGACACCTTTGAGGGCGGTCTCCCCACCTGAAGCCATCTCAGCCCGCCTGTAGCCGTCCCAGCCTGCCCACCATGCTAGCGAGGAGCTAGCGCGGCGCCTCCAATTTGAGACCCCAGTGTCCCAGAGGGGCCGTGTGCCCTGGGTGAGCCATGTGTCCCAGGGGGCCATGTGCCCCAGGTAAGCTTGTGTCCCAAGGGAAGCAGTGGGACCTGGGGGGAGGGGTGGTATGAACCAGCGGAGGAGCGGATTCTATTCGTGTGGTCCTGAGATAGTCACCATAAAACAAGCAGACTGCCAAATGAGGAGCGGATTCTATATATGTGGTCCTGAGATAGTCACCATAAAACAAGCAGATTGTCAAATGACAGGGGGGAGGGGAAGGAGACCTGGGGGGAGATAAGAGAACAACCGAAGGACTGGTATGCATGCATATAAGTACAACCAACGAACACAGAACTCTGGGGAGGGAGGGCATGAATGGGAGGTGGGCGGGGGGGGGGGGTGCAATGGTAAGCTATGTACACATATAATACCTTAATTTTAAAAATTGGGGGAAAAATAAATATATACACTATAAAATTTTTAAAAAAATTTTTTAAACAGATATTAAGAAATGCTATCTTTAGCCAAAAGGCTCCAGGGTGGTTAATGGGACAGGCTTGGGTTTAGACCACCCAGCTCAGATCTGACTGTGCTTTTGTGAGTGGTGTGAGCTGGACCTCTCTGCCAGCTTCTTATCCGTGTGGAGGGCTGGTAATGGCAGGTTCTAGCTCAACATTCTCGAGAAGATGACTGAGATGATAGATACAAAGCAGTCACTAATTGACGTATTCTTTTGGCGTGTTAAAAAAGGAAAAAACTTAACAAATTTTAAAATGAAATGCACAGCTTCTGGCTTCCTGGAAGTGAATTGAGCCTACTTGTTTACCTCTATTCTCTCTCCAAATACCACTGAGATGATGAAAAGCAAAACCCTTTGTAACACGGAAGAGAGAGAAAGCTAGGACCAATAGATGCGGGACTCTGGGGAACTCCTGGGAGATGAGACATGGATACAGACAGAAAACTGCAAGGAGCTGAGCATGTGGCTTTGTAGTGGGGTGGAGGCAAGGAGACCTTAGCAGCTGGCTCTCCCCTCCCAGTGCTGCTGGTGGAGGAATAGAGAGTGGACGCTGCTGACTCAGGGACTGATCAAGGATGGAATAAGCTCTTCAAAACTTTTCAAAAGTTTCTTTGGGTCCATGTTGTGTGTTGGTTTTTTCTTCAGAAGTTAGGAGCAGTTGGCAGGATTTACACAGCACGTGCGTGCGTGCACGTGTGTGTGTGTGTGTGTGTGTGTGTGTGTGTGTGTGTGTGTATGTGTGTTTTCCAGGTCCTCGGGCACAACAGCCTTGTAGTTCCTGTCTGTGGAGGGTGACCAGATGGACATGTGTGGAGCCCTCCCTCCACCAATACAAAGGCAGCTGGCAGGACAGGGAGTTCTGAACCCTCTGAACTACCCTCATTCCTCCAGGGTGCACACACCTTCTCTGGAGCAGGGGGCTCGGAGAGACACTGCTGCTTGTTAGAGCTTTCTGTCATCCTCAGCATCAGCTGCTCAGCCAGAAGCCTACTCCAGAGAAGCAGTGACAATTTACAGCTGCCGTTAACGGGCTGTTTTATAGGGAGCCACAATTATAATTGGATGTCAAGTGTTGTGCATCTCAGTAGATGAAAGGCACCAACCACTGGAGCCCGGTGTTTAATGTTTTAATTGGATGATTAAATTTCCCATCTCCTCGCTTCTCTAGCTTCTCAGTGTGGCTTCCAGCTGTGGCCCCATCTCTGCCAGTACTATCTTCTCTCGCCCAGAATCTAGGCATTTGCTTCTGTAAACCTATAACTCTTTATTGAGCATGGGTAGACAGCCACCCACTGGCCTGGATACTGGAGAAATAGGGTAGCTACCAACTTTTATGATAAAGAACCTCCTCCCACACACACCCCAAAAAAATCCAGCTATGAAAGCATCCCAGGTCCCTAGGTTTGCTCAGCTCACTTTGCACAAACTGAACCCCATAGCATTTGGCCTGACAAACCCAGTCTGTTCAGAAGGTTACCACAGGGAGTACCTGGCTTCTTCAACCCGCTGGCTACAGGCTCTTGGCAAGGACTATTTTAGCAATTTACAGTCAGAATCTATCCTTGGAGTTCTCCTGCTCCAGATTCTTGGGCATAAATTAATATAGGAGTCACCAATAGTAAGTGTCAGGGAAGTGATATAGTTGATTGGGGAGGTGGAAAATAGATTGAGGTGCATGCCAAGCATGCCTTTATATGTCCACTCATGAGTGAAAGAGAAAGTATGTCCTCTTCTAATGAAAGTGAGAAAGACCTCCTAGGAGATGCAATGTTAGGAGCTGGCTGAGCAAGAGAAGGAAAGGACAATCGAAGAGGGATATCTCAAAGGTGGTTGTCCTGAGCCCACCTCCTTATCATCTCGGATCTCAGCTCAGCCAAGATCCTAGTGTCAAAGCCAAGTGTGGAACCTAATGGAGACAGGAGAACTCAGTGAGGCAAGGAGCCAACAACTCACAAGGAACTCAGACAAGCCCAAGTCTAATTTAAGTCTAACCCTGGAGCTTTCTCCATAACCCATTCTAGAACACGAACAAATCCAGAACTCTGGAATAGTAGCTCTGAATTCAATCTTGCCTAAAATCCACAACCAGGGCTCAAGTCCCAAGCCCATGTCAAGATAAGGAATGAGGTGGGAGTCAAAGGCATCAACCTATTGGGAACCATCAACCAAAATTATTCATTATTTAAATCCAGAACCCTCTGACCCTGTATTTCTCTACTACAAGGAAACTAAACTCTGGATAGACTTGTCTGATAACAGCCCCAAACACTTTATTTAACACTAGAGGCCCAATGCACAAAGAATGAGCCTTCCTTTCCCTTGGCTGCTGCCACCGCCTTCACTCCAATAAGAGCCACCTTTTGACTCCAGCCCAGAGCCACCTTTCCACCTTCCCATGCTGCCCAGAGGCCCAGAGCACCTGGGGCAGTGTGTTCTTCCCTGCCCCTGGCCACTCAGTGCCTGCATATGCAAATTAACCCACCATCTTTGTTGAGTTAATTTGCATACTTGTTCCTGATTGGCTGGTGGGTGTCAAAAAGGTACAGTTGATTTGCATCTTTCTCTTTTGTTAGTGTAGATGGTCTTCCCATTCTCTGAGAAAAGAGACTGTCTTCCACTCAACTAGGAAACCCCAAGGTTGACACAGATCCCAGCATAATGAGTGCTCACTTCGTGACTAGACAGGAAACACGAGTCAAGTTAGAATAAGGTGATCTTTGGAGTCTATCAGACCTGGATGAGGATCCCTGCTCTACCCTTTTTTAGCTGTGTGACCTTGAGCACAACTCTCCCCTCGCATCACCTCAGCTGTGGAATGGTGTCCATAGAACACTGAACCTCAGCTACCTGGCACAGAATGTTGCTTTCCTTTTTCTTTCTCTGAGGGCAACATCTCTGAGGATGGTATTAGATAATACCTGTGTTTTCTATCCATCTCTGAGTGCAGAATCCTCAGAGAGTTTCAGATTCATGGAGTCCATGTGGCCAGCCTACTGCCCAATATCTTATAGCGCATGTTTGCAGAGCTTTCTGTATCAGTTATCTATTTCCACAACAGAACTGTGTGACAGACAAGTATAGAACATCAAGGTTGTATAACAATAAACAGTGATTGTTGCTCATCAGCCCTGGATTGGCTGAGCTGTTCTGCTGATCTGGGCCATCTTGTGCATCTGCAGTCAGCTGGGTCATCAGCTCTGCTCCAGGGGGTTTTCATGCTCCAGCCGGCCAACCTGGGCTACTTCCCATGGCAGTGACAGGTTTAAAGGGGTGAATAGAAACCTACAACAGCCTGTGAGGTATGGGCTCAGACCAGACACACCACCTCAGTTCCCCACACCAACCTGGGACACCCCAGAGTTCAAAGCCAAGTAAAAAACCATAGGGCACCAGAAGGTGGTCTTTCACCATTTCCCCAGAAAACGTTTCTCTAGGCAGCTCTGCCAGTGGTAGAAAAGGAAGTCAATATGGATAAGCAACTGCAGGACTCATTCACCATCCACTTTTTACTGAAGTCTGTGGGAAAGCCCACGGTACATGCCATGCTGCGTTCACTCAAGGTAGTTCTTGTACATGACATGTGTGTTTTCCCCTCTGCCCTCCTCTGCTATCTCCCTTCCCCCAATGCAGTTCCAATAGCCACACACAGCTTCTCTTCTAGTTACTGTTCATTCCATTTGCATTTTCTCATTATGTTTTCCTAAAGTGACAGTCCTATTACTCAGGCCATCAGACACAGTGCCTGTGCAGGTTCAGTGCTTACTGATATCTAAATCCCCCTTGGTTAAAATCCACTCTTGGGGTTGAAGGACAAAAATCATCCCACAATTCTACATGCCTTAGTTCCTCGCTTTGTCTTTCTCCAACTAAGCCTTAGCTGACCTTCATAGCTCCTCCTGAATGTACTCCCATAATTCACTTTCCTTCTCTTCAGCAGCCACAATATCTATCTCCTTCTCTAGGCGAATGCCCCTCTGATCAATACTGCCGACTCAAGACCTACCTCGTGGGGCTGGGGAGAGATAAAATGGATGATGCATTTCTGTTCTTAGTATGATGCTCAATACATTGCAAGTAACTCAATAAAGATTAACAACCAGCCGGAACCGGTTTGGCTCAGTGGTAGAGTGTCGGTCTGCAGACTGAAAGGTCCCAGGTTCGATTCTGGTCAAGGGCATGTACATTGGTTGCGGGCACATCCCCGGTGGGGGGTGTGCAAGAGGCAGCTGGTCGATGTTTCTCTCTCATCAACGTTTCTAGCTCTCTATCTCTCTCCCTTCCTCTCTGTAAAATATCAATAAAATATATTTTTTTTTAAAGATTAACAACCAGTCCTGCTATTAGTATTAATGTTGGTGTCAGAATTAGTCTATCACCAGCTCCAGTAGAAGTCACTGCAGTCTTCATATTAGTTATTCCCACATCGTACGTCCTCTCTTCAAGGCAAGAAGTGTCCTCCCACTCCAAGTCTTCTAGTGCCCCCTTCTCGGGATTTGCCCCTCACCTCAGCAGGCTTCTACCCCAGCAGCTCAGGGAATAGTCTCAGTTGGCAAAGAAGCATCTATGCCAAGTCCGGGGAGGAGGAAAGAAGCATTTTCTGTGCTCACTCCTGAGCCAGGCAGCAGCCGGTGCCATGGGGAGTGGGTGGTCCTGGAGAGGCACTGAGGGGCCTCCTTTCAGAACTGAGAGGAGGAAACCAGCAGCTGCCATGAAGTGAATATGATCTCACGCTCTGCTGGAATGGCTGGAATGGAGAAGGTCGATGGTGGAAAGGAGAGCATTTGAACCGCAGTGTTCTTTGCACATCCTGCTCACACCTAGTTTTCACAAGACATTGTTTACACAAAGGAAGGTGTGGCAGTGCTTATGGTGCTGTTAGGCTTGGGTTACTCCTGAGCTGTGAGCCTGGAAGCTAAGGCAAAGCCACTTCTCTGGAGCTCCTCAAATACATCCTGGGACCAAGGACAGGCTCTGGCCACCCCCTGGTCAACCAGAAGCACAGCCATCGCACCCTCAATCGTCTCTCTTTGTTTCTTGATGAGTCTGGCTACAGGTTCATCGATCTTGTTAATCTTTTCTAAGAACTGGCTCTTGGTGTCATTGATCTTTTGTATTTATTTTTAGTCTCTATGTTATTTATTTCTATTCTGATCTTTATTATTTCCTTCCTTCTACTTACTCAGAGCTTTTCTTGATGTTCTCTTTCTAATTCTTTAAGTTGTAAGATTAAATAGTATATTAATAATTTTTTGTTTCCTTTTTGAGGTGGGCCTGTAGTGCTATTATGAACTTCCCTCTCAGGACTGCTTTTTCTATGTCCTTTGCTATGACTTTGGGTTGTTGTGTTTTCATTTTCATTTGTTTCCAGGAAGTTTTGCTTTCTTCCTTGATCTCATTGGTAGCCCTTCATTGTTTAATAACATGATATTTAGCTTCTATGTATTTGAATGTTTTTGGGTGTTTTTACTGTAGTTGATGTCTAATTTCATACCATTGTGATCTGAGAAGATGCTTTATATGATTTCCATCTCCTTGAACTTGTAGAGACTTGTTTTGTGTCCTAACATGTGGTCTATCTTTGAGCATGGCCTACGTGCACTTGAGAAGAATCTGTATTCTGCAGCTTTGGGGTGAAATGTTTGGAAATGTAAATTATATACATCTCCATCTGATCTGGTGTGTTATTTAGTCACTGTTTCCTTATTAATGTTTTTGTCTGGAAGATCTATCTAGTGAAGTCAGTAGGGTGTCCCCTGCTATGATTGTATTGCTATTGATCTCTCCCTTAAAGTCCTTCAGAAGTTTATTTTTTTGTATATATATTTAGGTACTCCTATATTGGATACATGTATGTTTACCAGGGTTATATTCTCTTATTGGAATGGTTCTGTTAATATTGCTAGTAGTGAAGTTAGTAGTGAAGTTTATTGTCTCTTGTTATGGACTTCATTTTGAAGTCCATTTTGTCAGATATAAATATTGCTATCCCAATTTGTTTGTTTGTTTTTTTCATTTCCATTTGCATGGAAAATTTTTTCCATCCCGTCACTCTCATGCTATGTGAATCTTTAGTTCTGAGGTGGATATTTTGTACACAGCATATGTTTGGGGCATGTTTTCTTATTCATTCAGCTACCCTGTGTTTTGATTGGTGAGCTTAATCCATTTACATTTAAGGTTGTTATTGATAAGTACTTATTCACTGCCATTTTAATTCTTTATACTATGTTTCACTCTATTTCTTATTATTATAACAGTCCCTTTAACATTTCTTATAGTGCTGGTTTGGTAGTGAATAACTCATTTAGCGCCCCCCCCCCTTTTTTTTTGTCTTGGACAAAAAGCTCTTTATTTCACCATCTACTTTGAATGATAGCCTTGCTGGATAAAATTATCTTTATTTCAGATCCTTCCTTTTCATTACCTTGAATACTTCATTCATTCCCTTCTTGCTTGTAAAGTTTCTTAAGAGAGCTCCTTTGTAGGTAACAACTTGCTTTTCTCATGCTGCATCTCCCTGATAATTAGTGACTTTCAGCATGTTTTCATATGCCTCTTGGCTTTCCTTCTTTCTTCTTTTGAAAAGATTCTATTTAGGTCCATTGCCCATTTTTTAATTGGATCATTTATCTTCCTTTTATTAAGTTGTATAAGCTGTGTGTAGATATTGGAGATTGACCCTTTATCAGTGATAACATTTGCAAATATGTTCTCCCATACAGTGGGCTTTCTTGTTGTTTTGTTGATGGTTTCTTTTGCTGTAAAAAGAGCTTTTTATTTTGATGTAGTCCCATTTGTTTATTTTCTCTTTAGCTTCCATTGTCCTAGGGTTAGTATCAGTGAAGAAACTCTTTTGGCATATGTCTGAGAGTTTGCTGCGTGTGGATGCCTCTAGTATTTTTATGGTTTCCCGTCTTATATTTAAGTCCTGTATCCATCTTGAGTTTATTTTTGTGTATGGTGTAAGTTGGTGATCTAGTTTCATTCTTTTGCATGTATCTGTCCAAATTTCCCAACACCTTTTATTGAAGAGACTATCTTGACTCCATTGTAAGTTCGTGCCTCCTTTGTCAAATATTAATTGAGCATAGTGATTTGGGTTGATATCTGGATTCTCTATTCTATTCCATTGATCTATGTCTGTTCTTGTGCCAGTACCAGGCTGTTTTGAGAACAGTGGCTTTGTCATACAGCTTGAAATCTGGTATTGAGATCCCATCTACTTTGTTCTTCTTTCTCAGGATTGCTGTGGCTATTCAGGGTCTTTTTTTGTTCCAGATGAATTTTTGGAGAGTTTTTTCTAGGTCAGTGAAATATGGCATTGGTATTTTAATGAGGAGTGCATTGAACTTATAAATTGCTTTGGGAAGTATGGACATTTTGATGATGTTGATTCTACCAATCCATGAACATGGTATGTTCTTCCATCTGTTTACACCTTCCTATATCACTTTCTTTAGTGTCATGTAGTTTTCCACGTATACGTCTTTAACCTCCTTAGTTAAGTTTATTCCTATGCATCATAATTTTTTTGGTGCAATGATAAATGGGATTGCTATTTTAGTCTCTGTTTCTGTAGGTTCACTGTGGTGTATAGAAATGCCATAGATTTCTTGGCATTAATTTTGTATCCTGCTACACTGCCAAATTCATTTATTAAGTCTATTAGATTTTGATGGAGTCTTTTGGGGTTTTTATGTACAATATCATATCATCTGCAAATAAGGACAACTTTACTTCATCTTTCCCAATTTAGATGCCTTTTATTTCTTCTTTTTGTCTAATTGCAATGGCTAGTACTTCCAGTACTATGTCAAACAGAAGTGGTGAGAGTGGGCATCCTCTCTTATTCCTGTTCTTAGAGGGAATGGTTTTAGTTTTTGCAAATTGAGTATGATATTTGCTGTGGGTTTATCATATATAGCTTTTATTCTGTTGAGATATGATCCTTGTACTCCCACCTTGTTGAGAGTTTTTATCACAGGAAAGGGTGTTGATTTTATCAAATGCTTTTTCTGCATCAATTGATATGAATATATGATTTTTATCTCTCAATTTGTTTATGTGACATATCACATTTATTGATTTGCCAATACTGTACCATCCTTGCATTCCCGGAATAAATCCTACTTGGTCATGGTGTATGATCTTTCTGATGTGCTGCTGGAGCTGATTTGCTAGAATTTTGTTGAGGATTTTGGCATCTATGTTCATGAGGGATATTGGCCTATAATTCTCTTTCATTGTGTTATCTTTATCTGGTTTTGGTATTAGGGTGATGTTGGCTTCATGGAAGGAGTTTGGAAGTGTTCCTTCCTCTTGAATTTTTTGGAATAGTCTGAGGAGGATAGGTTTTAGTTCTTCCTTGAATGTTTGGTAAAACTCTCCTGTGAAGTCATCTGGCCCCGGACTTTTGTTTGCTGGAAGGTTTTTGATGACTGCTTCAATTTCTTCCAAAGTCACTGGTCTATTGAGATTTTTAGATTCTTCCTGATTGAGTTTTGGAAGGTTATATTTTTCTAGGAATATGTCCATTTCCTCCAGGTTGTCCAGTTTGTTGGAATAGAGTTGTTCATAGTATTTTGTAACAATCCTTTGTACTTTGGTGGGGTCTGTTATTTCACCTCTTTCGTTTCTGATTTTGTTTATTTGGGTCCTCTCTCTTTGTTTCTTGGTTAGCCTGGCTAGAGGTTCATCAATTTGTTTATCCTTTCAAAGAACCAGCTCTTGGTTTTGTGGATCTTATGTATTGTTTCTTTGGTCTCTATGTCATTTATCTCCCCTCTGATTTTTATTATTTCCTTCCTTCTGCTTACACCGGGCTTTTATTGTTGCTCTTTTTCTAACTCTTTAAGTTGTAGAGTTAGATAATTTGTTACCATTTTTTCTTGTTTTTTGCAGTAGGCAGTAGAGATATGAACTTCCCTCTCAAAACTGCTTTTGCTGTGTCCCATAGATTTGAGATTGTTGTGTTTTCATTGTCATTTGTTGACAGGATGTTTTTAATTTCTTCCTTGATTTCTCTGGTAACCCAGTCCTTGTTTAAAAGCATGCCGTTCAGTCTCCATGTGTTTGATTTCTTTGGATTATTGTTATTGTAGTTGATTTCCAGTTTTATGCCACTATAATCTGAGAAGATGCTTGATATGATTTCTATCTTCTTGATTTTGAAGAGACTTCCTATGTCCCAACATATAGTCTATCTTTAAAAATGACCCATGTGCACTTGAGAAGAATGTATATTCTGTGGCTTTGGGGTGGAATGTTCTGAAGATGTCAATTAATTCCATCTGGTCTAGTGAGTCATTTAGGATTGATATTTCTTTGCTGATGTTTTTGTTTAGATGATTTCTCCAGAGGTGATAGTGGGGTATTAAGATCTACTATGATTGTATTGCTATTAATTGCTCCCTTAATGTCCTCCAGCAGTTTTTTTATGTATTTGAGTGCTTCCGTATTGGGTGCATATATGTTTATCAGGGTTATTTCTTCTTGTTAGATTGCTCCCTTTAGTATTATGAAGTGGCCTTCATTATCTTGTGCTATGTCCTTCACTTTGAGATCTAATTTGTCAGATATAAGTATTGCTACCCCAGCTTTTTTTTCATTTCTATTCACCTGGAAAACCTTTTTCCATCCCTTCACCTTCATTCTGTGTGAGTCTTTTTTTCTGAAGTGAGTTTCTAGTAGACAACAGATATATGGATCTTGTATTCTTATCTAATCCGTTACCCTATATCTTTTGATTGGGGCATTTAATCTATTTACATTTAAAGTTATTATTGATAAGGTACTTATTTGTCACCATTTTTATTGTATACCCCTGTGTTCCTTCTTCGTTTCCTATTTCTTTCTTATTTTTACAGCAGACCCTTTAGCATTTCTTGCATTGCTGGTTTGGTGGTGACAAATTCCCTTAGACTTTTTTTGTCTGTGAAGCTCCTGATTACAGCTTCAATTTTGATTGATAACCTTGCTGGGTACAGTATTCTTGGATTTAGACCCTTCCTTTGCATGACTTTGTATATTTCATTCCATTCCCTTCGGCCTGATGAGTTTCTGTTGAGAAATCAGTTGCTAGTCTGATGGGGGATCCTTTATATGTAACTTTCTGTCGCTCTCTGGCTGCTTTTAAGATTCTTACTTTGGAGACCGAAACAAGATGGCGGTCTAGGTAGTCTCCTAAGCTGCCACCTCCTCAACAATTTGGAAAAAAACAACAGCTAAAATCGAAAGGGATCGCACCAGACCCACAGGAAAGCTGGCGAAATGGGAAGGCTACAACTAGACACAAAGCAGGGCGCCGCTGCTGCCATGTGGAGTTTAAAACTACGGTGAAAGCAGACCTGCAGGATCTGCTGCCACTGAGAATGAGGGAAGCCAGACCTCACTCCGCCCTGAGGCCCAGGGAGTGGGCCAGCCCTGCCGGCCACTGTGGGAGTCAGGGAGCTAATGTGGGACCTCCGCCAGGCCTTTGGCTCCTGCCCGGACGAGAAGCCTGTGAGCACGACCTCCCTGCCCGCAACCATCCCGGCCTGCAGCTGTCCCAGCCTGCTCACCGTGCTGGTGAGGAGTGGGCGCAGCTTCTCCCCACCCGCAGCCAGCTTGGCCCAGCCTCCGCACACGCCGTGCTGATGAGGAGCTGGTGCGGTGCCCTCCGTTCACAGCCATGGCGAGTCCTTCATCCACTGGCCCATGGCTGGGCCGAAGCTTCCTTCACTGCTGCCATGTGAACTTTAAAACTACGGTGGAAATTGAACCACAGGAGCGACAGTCACTGCCGCACCCACCACCGTCGCCGTGAATAAAGGAAATCCACCGAGAACAGAGCTCACTATGCCCCTGGCTCAGGGAGTGGGCAGCCTCAGAACTTAGCCTCCATGTCTGCAGCTGCTCCGCTTCCGCACCGAATGAGACACCTTTGAGGGCAGTCTCCCCACCTGCAGCCATCTCAGCCCATCTGCAGCCATCCCAGCCTGCCTGCCATGCTAGCGAGGAGCTAGCACGGCACCTGCAATTCGTGACCCCAGCGTCCCAGAGGGGCCATGTGTCCCGGGTGAGCCATGTGTCCCAGGGGGCCATGTGCCCCGGGTGAGCCGTGTGTCCCAGGGGGCTGTGTGCCCCGGGTGAGCCGTGTGTCCCAGGGGAAGCAGTGGGACCCAGTTGTAGAGGCAGTGTGAACCAGAGGAGGAGGGGACTCTATTCATGTGGTCCTGAGATAGTCACCAGAAAATAAGCAGACTGCCAAATGAGGAGCGGATTCTATTCATGTGATTCTGAGATAGTCACCACAAAACAAGCAGATTGTCAAATGACAGCGGGGAGGGGAAGGAGACCTGGGGGGAGATAAGAGAACAACCAAAGGACTGGTATGCATGAATATAAGTACAACCAACGAACACAGAACTCTGGGGAGGGAGAGCATAAATGGGAGGGGGGGCAATGGTAAGCTATGTACACATATAATACCTTAATAAAATATTTTTTTAAAAAAGATATCTAGGGAGATTGCAACAAGATGGCGGGAGAGGTAACTGCCTAACTGCAGTAGCACTCAACAATTTCAAAAAATACAACTAAACTATAAAGTGGACACTATCCAGAGCTACAGGAAAGTTGAGTGACTGGAAATTTTACAACTAGAAGGAAAGAGAAAACCTGAAGGACAATCAGTGGAGCTGTAAAAGCCTAAGGTATGGAGACACGGAGCGCGAGGGGAGAGGACAGAGCCAGAGAGGAGGGGGCGGCTGAGAGCCTGGCTGGCGTTCCCTAGCGGGAAGGAGATAAAAGCTCCGCACTGTGCTGAACCCCAACTCCGACTGCACTGAACCCCAGTTCTGGGTGAGACCCTGGGGTCCCAGGCTCATACAGAGGGAATCTGGGCTGTAAGGCGTAAGTTCAGGGAGCAGCGAAGGGCAGAGCCCTGGAGTCGTGCACATTGGGCGCAGAGGACAGACTGTTCACTGAGCTGCTGAATTGCCCTAGCGGGAAGGAATCGAAAGCTCAGGACTGTGCTGAGCCTCAGTTCTGACTGCACTGAACCCCAGTCCTGGGCAAGACCCTCAGGCCCCAGCCTCATACAGGGGGAATCTGGGCTGTAAGACAGAAGATCAGGGGAGCAGTGAAAGGCAGAACCCTGGAGTTGCACACATTGCGTGCACAGAGGACAGACTGTTGATTGGGCCGTGAGATTGCCCTAGCGGGAAGGAGACATAAGCTCCGGACTGTTCTTAACCCCACTTCCAACTGCTCTGAACCCCAGTTGTGGGCTTGTTGGGGGAGAGACTACACTGTCTGGTAGCGGGTGAAGCTCTAGGGTGCCTTTCTCTCAGAGGTGCTTGCAGCGAATACCAAAGGACACTGAGGTACACTGAGACTCAGGAACCTCAGAGGGTGGGGCTAACCAGAAGCCAAGGCTGTAGGCTCCACCCTGAAACTCTGCCCCATCCAAGCTGAACTCAGAGGCTTTTGCAGGTTTCCAAGTCTAGTGGAATAAGGTTGTCTCCTGGCATAGACACAGCTGATCCTCCCAACCTACCAACTCAGGGAAGCAGCGAAAATGTCAAAATGAGGAAACCTATCACAAACGAAAGAAATGGAGGAGAAAAAGCGACTGGATATAGAGTTCAAAACCACACTTATAAAGTTGTTCAACAATCTCTTAGAAAAGGCCGTTAAAATAAATGAGACCTATGAGGATATGAAAAGGGATCAACAAGAAATAATAAAGGTTCAACAAGAAATAATAAAGGGTCAACTAGAAATAAAGAATACATTCTCTGAAATAAAAAATATTATACAGAGTCCTAAAAACAGATTGGAAGATTGCAAGAATCAAGTCCAAGATTTGGAACACAAAGAGCCAGAGGACACTCCTCCACAGAAGCAAGAAGACAAGAGAATCCAGAAAGTTGAAGATGGTGTAAGAAACCTCTGGGACAACTTCAAGCGAACCAACATCAGAATTATGGGCATCCCAGAAGATGACAGAGAGCAAGATACCGAAAACATATTGAAAGAAATAGTGACAGAAAACTTCCCCCACCTGGTGAAAGAAATAGACTTACATGTCCAGGAAGCACACAGAACCCCAAACAAAAGAAATCCAAAGAGAACCACACCAAGACACATCATAATTAAAATTCCAAGAGCTAAAGACAAAGAGAGAATATTAAAAGCAGCAAGACAAAAGCAGGTAGTTACCTATAAAGGAACACCCATACGACTGTCAGCTGACTTCTCAACAGAAACCATGCAGGCCAGACGGGAATGGCAAGAAATATTCAAGGTGATGAATAACAAGAACCTACAGCCAAAAATACCCTACCCAGCAAAGCTATCACTCAGAATCGAATGCCAGATAAAGAGCTTCACAAATAAATTTAACTCTAAAGGAGTTCATCACTGCCAAGCCAGAATTATATGAATTGCTAAAAGGGGTTCTTTAGGAAAAGGAAGAAAATAAAGATATAAATTATGAACAAACACGTAACTATCAACAAGTGAGTCTAAAAACCAAGGGAAGTAAAAATCATGATGAAAAATATTAACTGGTGAATATAATAGAATCAGAGGTATGGAAGGGGAGTGGACTGATGATTCTAGGGGACATGGGGAGTGGGGCGTGGCAGGAAGAGACTGAACATAAACTGCACCTATGGATGAGGACCATGGGGGATGGGGAAAGGGCAGAGAGTTGAATGGAAACTTGGTGGAGGGGAGCAATGGGGGGGGAGAATGAGGAATATTTGTAATAATATGAACAATAAAGATTTATTTTTTTAAAAAAATCTCAATAAAAAGATATCTAGGAATAAACTTAACTAAGGAGGTAAAAGTCCAGTACTTGGAAAACTATAGGATATTGTAAAAAATAGAGAGAAAGACATAAACTGTAGGGAGTGGCTATAGGGTTAAGCCTAGGACTGACCTGTGGCAAAGCCACAAACAAATCCCATCTTAGAGGGCTCAGCCCTCTTAGCATAATTAAGTTTGACCTTATGACACTCCCTAGATCCTTCCTGGATAAGCAAATGGACTGTGGGAGGTGCAGAAAGTGCTGCAAAAACAAGTGAATCTCACAAGAACATTGGAATGGTGACCATTTTCTTGTTTACCTCTGGCTATAAAATAAAGCATCAGCTTACCCTCTGTGGTCTTTCTCAGGCACAGGAAAAAAAAAGATTCTTACTTTGTCGTTGGTGTTTACCAATTTAATTATAATGTGCCTTGGCATTGGTCCTTTGGGGTTCATTTTGCTTGGGAATCTGTGAGCATCTTGGATTTGTGTGGGGTTTTTTCTTCTCTATCTCGGGAAAGTTTTCTGTCATTATTTCTTGAAATACATTTTCCATGTCTTTCTCAGTTTCCTTTCCTTCTAGAACCCCTATTATTCTAATATTGTTTTGTTGTGTATTGTCCCAAAGTTCCCTTAGGCTCTCCTGCTTTTTAATTTTTTTTCCAGAAGCTGCTCTAATTGGTTATTTTTTTCCATCTTGTCTTCTAGCTCACTGATGAGGACCTCTGCTTTTTCTAGTCTACTCTTGATGCTTTCTATTGAGTTCTTTACAGTAGAGATGTCATTTTTTTAAATTTCTTCTTGGTTCTTCTTCATTTCCCCTTAGTTTTTACTCATATTGTCAATTTTGTCTTCCATTCTTTTTAGCCATTATGATCATTACTCTGAATTCTTGCTCTGGTAGGTTGTTGCCTCTAACTCACTTACTTCCATTTCTGGTGATGCCCACTTTTTTTTCATATGCGGACTATTTCTTTGTCTTCCCATGATATCTCTTTTCAGGATGTCTGGTTATATAGTTCTCTTTATCCTGCGTTGATTTAAAGGCACAAAATACAACACACAAGGCACTGAACAGAAATGTGTTTGCAATATTAATAACCTCCAATAAAGGTGACCACTAGGGAAAGGCAAATTAGGGGATAGGAGAGAAAGAAGAAGAAGAAAAAGAGAATAGGGAGAAAAAGAAAAAGAATGGAAAAAAAGAAAGAAAAAAAGGAGTATCAAAATGAAATTGGGAAACAGGAGAAAGAGAGAGAGAGAGAGAGAGAGAGAGAGAGAGAGAGAGAGAGAGAGAGAGAGAGAGAAGAAAGAGACTAAGAGAGAAGAGGGGAACAAACTATATATGTGGGGAGAAAATTTCAATAGAACAACCACTAACCCCAGCAAATGCTAGCAACAGTGCCTGGAGATTAATACAAACAACAGCACCCACTAATATCCAGCAAAGGAAGGGAAAACAGAAGTGAAAAACAAAAACAAAGCAAATAAAAAATACCAAGCAATAGCAACAACAATAGAATAAGCAAAATAATCTCACTAAAAAGCATAAAAATACAATATAGTCAACATTCATGCAAACAGCATCAAAAGGACAGGGAGGAAAACAATTTTTTTTTTGCTAGTTAATACAGCTAAGAGAGGGGTGTGTATGCACTTGGCACAAGGGACTGGAAATTAGATATATAAATAGGGTAAAAATTTTAGCAGTGGGTAGACAGAAAGAGTAGGGAAAATCTAAAGCAGGAAAGGGTTAAGATAAACAGGACAGCAAAAGGGGAAAGGTTAGGAAGAGAGTGATGGTGTGAATGTCGTGTTGAGATTGGGTTAAAAAATGCTAAAGGAGAAATGAAAATAGAATGAAGAACACTAATTTCAATGTAAAATAAAGAGAAAATTAAATGGCACCTAAAAAAAGAAAAGAAAGAAAGAAAAAGGAAACAAAAAAAGTTAAAATAGCAGTAGTAATAATGCTGATTGAACCTAAAAATGTAATAATTAAAAAGGTAAAAATCAATTGAGGAAAAAAGAAAAAAAATCGTTTCTTAAGTAAAAGATGCAAAAAATAAAATAAAAAATAAAAAATTAGCATAAACAGTATGCAGTAGTGAAGGCCATTCACTTCCTCTGTTATTCTGTTTGGCACACCTGTTTCTCAGTCCAGACAATATTGCAATTCCCTGCATTCTGCTGCACCTCGGTGTTGTAAGCTAGTCCTTAATTTTAAGTTGGCAATTTCTTACTTTGTTTTTGATTAAATAAAACTAATAATAAACACAGTTTGTACTTCAGCCCCTAGGTGGCAGTGTTTCTGGATTGACGTCGCAGTCTTTTTGGTTGCTCTAGCCTTCTTTCTCTATGGCAGTCAATACCGGTTTGTGGAAGTGGGCTGCCTTGGAGCTGGTTCCCTAATGGTCTCTCCCAGCTCTGCTTCCCAGCTTCCAGAAAAGCAGTTTCCCCCTGCCGTCTCTCAGGGCCAGCTAATCTGGGTGGTCTCTCCTTTGTAATCAGAAGCAAAGGGTTGCAGGGGAACAAGGTCGGGTGTGCGAAAGACCAGTCTTCACACACTTACAAACAGACTGCATATCTTTCAAACTCCTAAGTTCTCCCTCCGTGTCAGATCAGACTGGGTTGCTCCCTAGAGAACCACACTATTAGCAACTTTGAGGACCCCCATCCATTCTCACGGATCACACCAGACCCAACAGCGGGGGGCTTTTTTGGACACAGATTTCCACATTCCTCCGGGTCTCGCAGCGCGTGTGCTTCGCTGCAGAGGCTGCAGCTTCTGCTGCCACAGCCTCTGCAGCTGCTGCCTCTGCTGCCGGACTCAGACACCCCACGTTGTCCCTGGCAAAATCCAACCTTTCTGTGGAATCCGCGTGTCCACACCAACCAGGGCCCCACAGTTGGGTGGTCTCCACAGTTGTGGTTTTTTCAGGTCTCAGATAAGATCCTCAGTCATAGTTTTGATGTGGGTGTGAGAGGCAGCAAGTCCAGGTGTTTACCTATGCCGCCATCTTCCCAAACCTCCAGTCCTGTTTTCTAATTGTTTTATCTTTTTGGTTCCTGATTGAGTAATTTTTTTCTGCCCTATCTTCTAATTTGTTGATCCTATCCTCAGCCTCCTCTAATCTGCTTTTCATTCTTTCCGATGTATTCGTTATTGCTGCTATGTCATTCTTCATTTCTGACTGGTCATTTTTCATAGTTTCTATATATTTTCTCATGCTGTTGAGCATCCTTGTCTGAGATTTCTTATCTGATAAATTTTTATCTCCATTTCATTTAGCTCTTCTTTCATTTGGGGCTTGTTTTTTATCTCCTCATTTTTGCTGTCTGTTTGGGTTTGTTTCTGTGTATTATGGTTGATCTACTATGACTTCCAGTCTTTTTAGAGGACCTCTGATGCAGGACAACATTAGATGCTATTTATGACTAGCCCTGGTACCCTGTTTGGAGCTATTAGCAATCTGCAGCTATGGCTCACTCTGCTGAGGCATTTGGACAGAACCAAGATGAGCACCAAGATCTGCTTTTCCTAGCCTGGGGTCCAAAGGCAGATCAGGCAAAGACTCAAAGCACCTGGAGATCTGCCTCTACAGACAAGCTGATTATTATTCTCTGTCTCTTAATGAGACTTATGCTGAATCCCATAACAAGACATAAACTCCACAGGGTGGGATGAGAGGCTTTCCAACACTGTGAGCCAATTGCTTCCCCATCCCCACCCCACCCCCAACCCTGGCAAAAGCTGTCTGATGGGTAAGGTCTGCCTAAGAAAGTCCTTGGAACTATGGGAGAATGCCTTAACACAGGAATTCTGGTGACTGTTCTCTGAGTTCTATCCCAAGAACCTCCTACCTGGATTCTCCTCACACAGCTCTAGTCCACTCTGCTGGAGCTCAAGGTGAGTGTCTGCACTAAATTTTGTGTGTTGGTCCTTTAAGAGGGTGCCTGCATTTATAGCCATCTCTTCCTAGGGGCCAGCAACCCTGCTGCTTTTCACAACCGATGTTATGTGACACCTTTCTCAGTTCTGGTGCTCTGGGTGGAGAGCCTCGCTTGGGATTTAGACCCCAAAGTTCTTAATGGAAACCCCCACATCTGATATATCCCTCCAGAATTTCAGCTGCTGCTCATGGGAGCTCGGCCAGCCCTCTTGCACCTCCACACTAGCAGTCTCTATGCAGTCTCCACTTTCCATCCTTTGTTTTCAGGGTTCTCTCCAGCCAGTCTTATGTTGATTACTCGGGATGGATTTTAGTTGTAATTCCAGTTTGGTCTTGATAGAGTGTCACTGAAACTTCTACTTATTTCACTACTATCTTGGAATCCTCTCTCACTCAGTTCTTAGCCCACCAAAAATAAATATAGAGTGGATATGAATTTCTTTTCAAAAGTTAAGAATGGTCAGATCTCAGCTCACACTTCAGACTTCCCTAAAATCTTTCAAACAAGCAGCATCTGGCCTTGGCATCCCCTATACCTCTTGTTAAGTGTTCCCAGACTGAATACTAGTGGCAGAGGCCTTGGTTAACAGCTTGGCCCCTCCAGGGCACCCCCAAGCCCAGCATAAGTAGCAAGAAGCTACTTATTCATCTTTATGGATTGCTCTGTAGATCAATCCAAGTGGCCCTGAGCAGAACACAGGCTGTGGCTCACCTTGCCCTCACCTTGCTCGCCAGGGGACCAGAGCCAAGACACTCAGTGGACAGGTTCAGACCACATCTAAACAATACCTAACCACCTCCACAGTGACACACATAAGGCACAGACTCAGTAGGCACCAGAGCTCCCTGAAGTAAGTCCTGCTCTATAGTAGTAAGTCCCTACACAGCTGATTCTTCATGGTTGTCAGTGTTCTCAGCTAGCCCTTGCAGTCAATCAGGTTGGGGATAAATCCCTCCCATTAACATGCCATGTTTCAAGTACAACATAAGGGTGTACACAGTCCACATGGGGTGAGGGGTACAAACGGAGTGCCCAGCTTGGGTGATAGGGGAGGCTGTGCCACTGGACCCTACAGACCACCTAGTACATTAGGCCGCTCTACCAAGTCCAGGGGACATAGCAACTCTTCCTAAAACATAGAGGAGAAAAACACAGGAAGTCTGCCAAAGTGAGGAGACAAAGAAACGTCCAAATGAAGAAAAGAAAAAAAAAAAAAGAACAAACCTCTAGTAAATAAACTAAACAAAATGGAGATAAGCAAACTACTAGAGGCAGAGTTTAAACACACACACACACACACACACACACACACACACAACTATTTATAAGGATGCTCAATGAACTTAGGGGAAGAGTAATTGAAGTTAGAGAGAACTTACACAGCATAAAAAGGACATGAAAACAAAACCATAAAAAGAACCTGTCAGAAATGAAGAATATACTAACTGAAACTAATAATGTATAGCTAATCAATAGTATAGTAGATAAAACAGAGAAATGAATCAGTAATTTGAAGTATAAAGAAGCAGAAAATACCCAATCAGAAAAGCAAAAAAAAAAAAAAAAAAAAAAAAAAAGAATCCAAAAGAATAAAGACAGTGTAAGGAGCCTCTGGGACAACTTCAAGTGTACCAATATCTGCATTATGAGAGTGCTAGAAGAAGAGAGAGCAAGAAATTGAAAAACTATTTGAAAAAAATAATGACAGGAAACTTCCCTAACCTGGTGAGAAAAACAAGACATATAAGACCAGGAAGCACAGAGACCCAAACAAAATGACCCCAAAGAGGCCCACATCAAAACACATTGTAATTAAAATGCCAAATGTTAAGACAAAGAGTGGATCTTAAAAGCAGCAAGAGAAAAGCAGCTAGTTACGTATAAGGGAGTTCCCATGAGACTGTCATCTGATTTTTCAACAGAAACTTTGCAGGACAGAGACATTAGCAATAAATATTCAAAGTGGTGAATAGCAAGAGTCTACAATCAAGATTACACTACCCAGCAATGCTACATTTAGAATCAAAGGACAGCTAAAAACTTCCTAGACAAGAAAAAGCTAAAAGAGCCCATCACCACCAAATCAGTATTACATGAAATGTTACGGTGTCTTCTTTAAGAAGAGGGTGGGGTGGGGGAGATAAAAATATGAAAAACAAAATGGCAATAAATACATATTTATCAACAATTGAATCTAAACAAAAAAGAAGTAGAACAGAAAGAGACTAATAGATACATAGAACATTATGATGGTTGCCAGATGGGACGGGGTTTGGGAAGATAAAGGTGAAGGGATTAAGAAGTACAAATTGGTTGTTACTGTAATTGAAAAATATATAAATTATTTAACTTTTTTAAAAGGTCCATCTCTTTATTTTCCATAAGCAATCTAATTTTCCTTTCTGAGCCTCCTGGTGCTAGCAGGAACCTCCACCTTGGTGACTCAAGGCCTCCTGCCACTCAACCCAAGCCACAGTGTGAAGGGTCTTGCACAACCAAGGCCTGGGGTCCAGGAGCTTCAGTAATTAGTTTCCCCTGAGAGTTCTGCCTTCCCACCTGGGTACTGTCTTCAGCTCTGAGTTTCCTCTGCTGCTTCCACCTCTGTGCACCACGGGGCTACAGGGCTATGCAGCCAGGCTGGGAACATCATCCCTACAGTCTGTCTGTGGGCACACCATGTACCCTTTTCCCCCTGGGTGCTTCTGTGTTCCCACTGTTCTGGGGACCCACTCGCCCAGCCATGGGCAAACTACGGCCCGTTCAGCTATTCTATCCAGCCCGTGGAGCCGAAAGAGCGGAGGGTTCTCTTGCTCTCCCCTCCACTCCTTCACCAGCGGCCCAAGATGAGAGTGCCAGCATGGTCAGGTTGCTTTTGTTCCGGCCCTCTGGTCCAGTTTAAGAACCCATTGTGGCCCTGGAGTCAAAAAGTTTGCCCACCCCTGCATTAGCTTCTGTCCTCCCCAACCCTGGGGGCATGTCTTTTTCTGAATTTGAGAGAGGCACCTTCCTCTCCTTCCTGAGTCTTCCAACCCCCTCTGCTCCTCTCACAAATCTACCCTCAATATCTTTGGGTTTTTAGTAACAAGAGAAATCTCAGGGAATAGGTCTCTGTCTTCATCCCTGACAATTCCTCCCCTGAGGCAATCCAACCTGCCATCTGCCTACCTGGGAGGGGAAAAAAAGGAGAAAGTACAAATTAACATTTCATAATACTATCCGAAGACTAGCCTTTAAGAAAGTCTGCCTACATGTTAAACCCACACAGATGGCCTGACTTTCAGGAGCACACATACACACTCAGAGTTGATGGTCTGTTGAACCAGACCTTGAAGATACTCACTTGCCTACCTGCTTCTTCTTTTTTTTTTTATTAAGGTATTATATGTATACATAGTTTACTATTGCCCCCCCCACCTCCTATTCATGCCCTCCCTCCCCAGAGTTCTGTGTTCGTTGGTTGTACTTATATTCATGCATACCAGTCCTTCAGTTGTTCTCTTATCTCCCCCCAGGTCTCCTTCCCCTCCCCACTGTCATTTAACAATCTGCTTGTTTTATGGTGACTATCTCAGGACCACACGAATAGTCCACTCCTCCTCTGGTTCTCACCGCCCCTTCCCCTGGGTCCCACTGCTTCCCCTGGGACACACTGCTCACCCGGCCTACCTGCTTCTTGCTGGATCAGCCATCCATGCTAGAGTGGGTGAAGGAGGAGAAAGGTGGAAGAGTTTTCGGAAGGGCAGGATAGGGCTGGGCAGGATCCCTCATGGGCTGACCTGATCCTGTAGTTCCCACAAAATTCTCTCTTGAATTTCAGCAACCCTCTGAAGGATAAAATCATCATCCTGTGGGTGCCCATGATGTAACAATGTGAACTCATAGTCAATCTTGCCATCCATTCAGTCATTCCACAAAGTCAGTGGTTGCCTGCTCTGCACCACAGCCTGGGAGAGCTCCAAGTATCCATTCATTCACTGATCACTATGCTTCACTGATCTTCTCAAATGCTTGTTCTGTGCCAGGCACTGTTCTGGGCTCTAGAGACACAAGAGCAGAGGGGAGATAGCCAAGAGAGCTATAACGTGGAAATAACACATTATAGGGAAAGACATAAAGATAAACAAGTAAGCAAATAAATTGATGACAGAAAATGTAATACAGCAGGGTGATGGAGAATGATGGGGTCTCTGTTTTACATAGGCTGACCCCTAATGAGGCGACCTTGAGTGGAGATGAGAATGACAAGATGACGGGAAGAACAGCGTGCACATAGAGGGAGAATCAGTAGGGTAGTGCTGGGTGTGCAAGTGTGGCCGAGCATGAGTCACAAGGACAAGAGGGCTGGAGCTAAAGTCAAAAGACAGGAAAGCGGAGACTGAAACAAGATGGCGGCCTAGGTAGTCTCCTAAGCTGCCACCTCATCAACAATTTGGAAAAAAACAACAGCTAAAATCGACCCACAGGAAAGCTGGCAGAATGGGAAGGCTACAACTAGACACAAAGCAAGGTGCCGCTGCTGCCAGGTGAAATTTAAAACTACGGTGGAACCGGACCCGCCAGAGCCACTGCCACCGGGAATGAGGGAAGCCAGACCTCGCTCTGCCCCAGGCCCAGGGAGTGGGCCATCCCAGCCAGCCCGCCATGGGAACGAGGGAGCTGATGCCGGGCCTCTGCCGTGCCTTCGGCTCCTGCCTGGACGAGAAGCCTTTGAGCGTGATCTCCCCGCCTGCAACTATCTCAGCCCACAGCCATCCCAGCCTGCCCGCCATGCTGGTGAGGAGCTGGCACAGCGCCTTCCGTTCGAGGCCTCTGTGAGTCCTTCCTCTGCCACCGCATGGCCAGGCCGAAGCTTCCGCCACTGCCGCCATGTGGATTTTAAAACTATAGTGGAGGAGAACATCCAAGATGGCGGCCTAGGCAGTCTCCTAAGCTGCCGCCTCATCAACAATTTAATTAAAAAAACAACTAAAATCAAAAAGGACTTCACCAAAACGTCAGGAAAGCTGGCGGAGTGGAATAGCTACAACTAGAAAGAAAGAGAGAGGCTCACGGATCGGACTGGGAGCCGAAAAGCACTGAGGTAGGGAGACGCTCACGCACGCGGCAGCCGAATACCTGCCTGGCGGTGGGAGGGGAGGAATCCCCGATTGCACGGAACCCTTTCCGACTGTACTGAACGCCAGCCCCGGCTGAAATTCCGTGGTCCCAGGCTCATACGGGTGGAGTCTGGACTGCAGAGAAAGGCACCCAGAGACTCAGAGACTCAGAGACCGGGGACCGGGAGTTGCAGTCGCAGCCGGCAGGGTCTACAGACTCGCGCACGTGAGCAAGTACGCGCTGAGGTCTGACCGCGGCCTCTCCGGAGCGGAAGGAGTCAGAAGCTCCAGGTCTGACCGCGGAGGCTGCCGCTGCCTCTCTGTACAAGGTGGCAGCCTCTCTGTAGCGGAAGGAGTCAGAAGCTCCAGTCTGACCACGGAGGCTGCCGCTGCCTCTATGTACAAGATGGCGGCCTCTCTGTAGCGGAAGGAGTCAGAAGCTCCAGACTACAGAGACCAGCCCAAGTCCGGGTGAGCCCCTGCGGCACCCACGCTCTTGCTTGGGGAACCTGGGCCGGTCAGGCGGAAACTCAGGCGAGTGCACAAGGGCAGGGCAGAAGCCAAGACTGTCAGTTCAGCCCTGAGACTCCGCCCCATCCAAGCTGAGCAGAGGCTTCTGCAGTTTTTCAAGTCTGATCCTATAAGACTGTCTCCAATACAGAAGTTATCCCAGAGTAGACACAGCTGATACCCACATCCAATTGGCCTGAAGGTCAATTCACAACAATAGAGACTTAGCTACAACAAAGCTGTGCACGCAGTCCACAAAGGGGATCACCAAGAGTGTCTACCTCAGGTAACTGAGGAGGTTGATCCACTGTGCTATATAGGACACCAAACACACAAAGCCATCCTACCAACTCTGAAAAATAGTGATAATGCCGAGACAAGGAAACAGATCTCAAACAAAAGAGATGGAGGATATAGAGTTCAGAACTACGGTTCTAAGGTTATGCAACAATATCCTAGAAAAGCTCGATAAACTCCATGAGACCCAACTAAAAAGTATAGATAAACTGACTAAATTGGAAAATATTATGCAGAGATCCAACAGCAGAATGGAAGAACACAAGAATCAGATCAAAGAGCCAAAAGACACTCCACTGGAGAAGGAAGAAGAAAAGAGGATCCAGAAAGTTGAAGATAGTGTAAGGAGCCTCTGGGACAACTGCAAGCGCACCAACATCAGAATTATGGGGGTGCCAGAAGAAGAGGGAGTGCAAAATACTGAAAACATATTTGAAGAAATAATATCAGAAAACTTCCCTCACCTGGTGAAAGAAATAGACTTAAAAGTACAGGAAGCCTACAGAACCCCAAACAAGAGGAATCCAAAGAAAAATTCTTCTCGACACATCATCATCAATATGCCAAGGGTAAAAGACAAAAAGAGGATCTTACAAGCAGCAAGAGAAAAGCAGTTGGTTACCTATAAGGGAGCACCCATACGACTATCAGCTGATTTCTCAACAGAAACCATGCAGGCCAGAAGGGAGTGGCAAGAAATATTCAAAGTGATGAATAGGGAGAACCTACAACCAAGATTACTGTATCCAGCAAAGTTATCATTCAGAATTGAAGGGCAGATAAAGAGCTTCACAGATAAGAAAAAGCTAAAGGAGTTCATCACCACCAAACCAGTATTATATGAAATGCTGAAAGGCATTACTTAAGAAGAGGAAGAAGGTCAAGTGAATTAAAAATCTCAGGAATAGAATAAACTGGTGAATATAATAGAATTAGGGGCAAAGAAAGGGAGTGGATAGATAATTATCAGGGTGAAGGGGTGTGGGGTGCAGAGACTGGATTAAAATTGTATAACCTATGGATGAGGACAATGATGGGGGAGGGGGTAAGGGCAGAGGGTGGGGTGGGAATCGGGTGGAAGGGAGCTATGGGGGAGAAAAAGGAGAAACAATTGTAATAATCTGAGCAATAAAGATTTATTAAAAAAAAAAAAAAAAAAAAAATAAAACTATAGTGGAAATTGAACCACAGGAGCGACTGTCACTGCCGCACCCACCGCCACACCCGCCACTGCCGCGCGAATAAGGGAAATCCACCAAGAACAGAGCTCACTCTGCCCCGGGCTCAGGGAGTGGACGGCCTCAGAATGTAGCCTCCATGTCCGCAGCTGCTCCGCTTCCGCCCCGAACAAGACACCTTTGAGCGCGGTCTCCCCACCCGGAGCCATCTCAGCCCACCTGCAGCCGTCCCAGTCCACCCGCCGTGCTGGTGTGGAGATGGCGCGGCGCCTTCCACCTTCCATTCGTGGCCCCGGTGAGCCCTTCACCCGTCAGGCCCACCGCTGCAGGGCTGAGCTGGAGCCTCTGCTGGGACCCCAAGGAGGGGCACCGCTGCCACCATGTAGATTTTAAAAATACAGTGGAAATTGAGCCACAAAAGCCACTGCCTCCGCCGCACCCACCGCCTCTGCCGCGACTGAGGGAAGCCCACCGAGAACAGAGCTCACTCCTCACTCCACCCCCGGCCCAGGGAGTGGGCGGCTTCAGAGCTTGGCCTCTGCGTCAGCAGCCATTCCCCTGAGACTCCTTGGAGCACAGTCTCCCTGCCCGCAGCTGTCCCAGCCCTCCTGCCATGCTAGTGAGGAGCTGACGCGGCGCCTCCAGTTTGCGACCCCAGCGCCCCAAAGGGGCCGTGTGCCCCGGTGAGCCGTGTGTCCCAAGGGGCCATGTGCCCCTGGTGAGCCATGTGCCCCAAGGGGGACGGGTGTCCCGGGAGAGCCGTGTTCCCCAGGTGAGCCGTGTGTCCCAGGTGAGCCGTGTGTCCCAGGCAGCCGTGTGCCTTGGGTGAGCCATGTGTCCCAGGGGACCGTGTGCCCTGGGTGGGCCCTGTGTCCCAGAGGGCCGTATGCCCCAGGTGAGCCCTGTGTCCCAGGGGACCGTGTGTCCCGGGAGAGCCGTATGCCCTGGGGAAGCAGTGGGACCCGGGGGGAGGGGTGGTGTAAACCAGAGGAGGAGCGGATTCAATTCGTGTGGTCCTGAGATAGTCACCATAAAACAAGCAGATTGTCAAATGACAGCGGGGAGGGGAAGGAGACCTGGGGGGAGATAAGAGAACAACTGAAGGACTGGTATGCATGAATATAAGTACAACCAACGAACACAGAACTCTGGGGAGGGAGGGCATGAATGGGAGGTGGGGTAAGGGGCAATGGTAAACTATGTACACATATAATACCTTAATAAATTAAAAAAAAAAAAAGACAGGAAAGGGCCAGACCTATGGAGCCACTAGTGATAGCAGGAATTCTAACTATGTTCCAAGTGCCATGAGGAGCCATTGGAGAGTTTTAATCAGGCAAGCACGTGAGTCATATCAAAATGATCTTTCAGGCTCAAGTGTGCAGAATGGATCATTCTAGAAAGATGAATATTCATGCTCCCTAGTTGCCTGCTTGGTATGCCTGCTTGGGATGGAAGTGTTGATAAATGGAATCCTCATCCAACATCCATTGACACTAGCCTGTGATGGGATGCTTACTTCCAAGATGGTCCATTTTTACTACCAGTTTGATTTCCCTAGTAACAGATGTTCTTTGAACAAAATGAGTTCATATGTATCTTGCTTGAACTTATTTTCCTTTAATGCAAAAAGCATTCGGAAATCAGAAAAGTGAGATCATTATAAGAGCCAGAGATTGTTCTCTGTACAATGCCTTCCATTTTATCTCATTTTTGCTTCATCTACTAGATGCTCCTGGTGGAAGGTAGTCCTTTTGAGGAAAGGTGCGTTGAGCCCCCCACGTGAGTTATGACAGGGTGTATTTGTAAGGATGGGCCAGCCGCTGTAATAAACACACCAGCCTCCTAGTGCTTAACAACAAAACTCGATATTTTGTTTGTGTCATATAGTCGGTGGCAGAATAGATCTTGGCCAATCCTTCACCTGGAAGTGCAGACTTTTGCCCTTCCCTCAAAGCTGGGTTGGCCAATGGAGTTTGGAAGAAGTGACACTATGCCAGGTCTAGGCCTGGCCTTTAAGAGGTGGGTGCGCAGCCTGCCATGATATCGGAAGTCAGGCTTCCCTGAAGCTTCCATGCTATGAGGAAGTCCAAGCTAGCCATGAGGAGAGGTCACAGGAAAAGAGAGAAAGGGGGGGGGGAGAGTTAGGGTTACTGACCAGCATCCAGCCAACATGTGAATGAAGACTCACGTTGAACATTCCAGTCCCCTGCCTTACATTCTGTGCCTCCCTCACCTCAGCTTCCAATGAGCAGCCCAGCACCATCCCTCTTGGCCATCACCTTGATGAGATGACCCCCTCTTCTGTGAGTAGGCCTCTGGACAGCATGGACTTCATGGACACCACTTGGGCCTTTTTACCTTTCTTACAATGATACTCCAACAGGTCCAACAATACACAAAAAAATCATAAGCTATGATCAAGTGGGATTTATTCCAGGGATGTAAGGCTGGTGCAATATTCACAAATCAATTAATGTGATAATCACATAAACAAAAAGAAAGATAAAAATCACATGATCATATCAATTAATGCAGAAAAAGCATTTTATAAAATCCAGCACCCATTTATGATAAAAACTCTCAGCAAAGTGGGAATAGAGAGATCATACCTCAACATAACAAAGGCAATATATGATAAACCTATAGCCATCATCATATTCAATGGGCAAAAACTAAAAGTGTTGCCCTGAAGATCAGGAACAAGATAGGAATGTCTGCTCTCACCACTGTTATTCAACATAGCAATGTTACTATTGCAACCACAAAAATAAGGTACCTAGGAATAAATTTAACCAAAGAGGTAAAAGACCTGTACTTGAAAAATTACAAAATACTGAAGGAAAAAACTGAGGAAGATACAAATACTGTGTTCGTGAATAGGAAAAATTAACATCATTAAAATGTCCATACTACCCAAAGCAATCTACATATTTAATGCAATTTCTACTAAAATACCAATGGTAGCCAAAGCCGGTTTGGCTCAGTGGTAGAGCGTCGGTCTGCGGACTAAAAGGTCCCGGGTTCAATTCCGGTCAAGGGCATGTACATTGGTTTTGGGCACATCCCCGGTAGGGGGTGTGCAAGAGGCAGCTGGTCGATGTTTCTCTCTCATCGACGTTTCTAGCTCTCTATCTCTCTCCCTTTCTCTCTGTAAAATATCAATAAAATATATTTTAAAAAATAATAAAATAAAATACCAATGGTATACCTCAAAGATACAGAACAAATACTCCACAAAGAATTTATATGGAACCATAAAAGACCTGAATAACTTCAGCAATCTTGAGAAAGAAAAACCAAGTTGAAGGTATCACACTACCTGATATAAAACTATACTACAAGGCCATGGTAAGCAAAACAGTATAGTGCCCTGGCTGGTGTTAGAGCATCAGCCCACACACTGAAGGTTCATGGCTTTGATTTCTGGTCAATGGAATGTGCCTGGTTGCAAGTTCAATTCGTGGCCCCAGTTGGGGCCTGTTCAGGAGGAAAACAATCAATGTGTATCTCTCACACTGGTGTTTCTCTCTCTTTCCCTGCCCCATTCCACTCTCTATAAAAAAAATCAATGGAAAAATATCTTGAGGGTAGGAGTAACAAACACACACACACACACACACACACACACACACACACCAAAAAAAAACCAAACCAAAAAAAAAAACAGCCTGGTACTGGCACAAGAATAGGCATATAGATCAACAAAACAGAATAGAGAGCACAGAAATAAACCCACAACTTTATGGTCAATTAATATTTGACAAAGGAGGCATTGATATACAATGGGATAAAGACAATCTAGTCAAGAAATAGTGTTGGGAAAATTGGACAGAAGTATGCAACAATATGAAATTAGACAACCAATTTACACTATAACAAGAATAAACTAAAAATGGAAAAAAGACTTAAATGCAAGTTGTGAAACCTTAGAAATTCTAGAAGAAAATATGGGCAGTAAAATCTCAGATATTTCTCTTAGCATTATGTGTACTGATACATCTCCTGGGGCAAAGGGAATAAATAAGCAAATGGGACTACATCAAACTATAAAGCTCTGCACAGCAAAAGAAACCATAAATAAAACGAAAAAGGAACTCACTGAATGGGAGACGTATTTTTCCAATGATGCATCTGATAAGAGTTAATTTTCAAAATATATAAAGAATTTATATAACTCAACACCAAGAAGACAAATAACCCATCCTGTCCAGTGTGACTAACTTGGTTTGGCATCAAAAGGTTGCCAGTTCAATTCCTGGTCAACTCACATGCCCAGGTTGTGGGCTGGATCCCCAATTCGGGCGGAGGAGGATGCAGAAGGTAGCTGAACAGTGTTTTACTCTCACATTGATGTTTGCCAATCTGCCCACCTCTCCCTTGCTCTCTCTCTAAAATATAATAATAATAATAATAATAATAATAATAATTTTTAAAAAGAAGACAGACAACCCATTTTAAAAATAGACAAGGGACTTGAGTAGACGCTTCTCCAAAGAGGACAGACGGCCAATAGACATATGAAAAAAATACTCATTACTGATCATCAGAGAGATGCAGATTAAAACCAAAATGAGATATCACCTCATGCCTGTCAGAATTTATCATCAATAAATCAACAAATGACAAGTACTGGTGAGGATGTGGAGATAAGGGAACCTTGTGCACTGCTGGTGGGAATGCAGACTGGTGCAGCCTTTATGGAAAACAGTATGGAGTTTCCTCAAAAAATTAAATATGGCCAAAACCAGTTTGGCTCAGTGGATAGAGCGTCGGCCTGTGGACTGAAAGGTCCCGGGTTCAATTCCGGTCAAGGGCATGTACCTTGGTTGCGGGCACATCCCCAGTGAGGGGTGTGCAAGAGGCAGCTGATCGATGATTCTCTCTCATCGATGTTTCTGGCTCTTTGTCCCTCTCTCTTCCTCTCTGTAAAAAATCAATAAAATATATTTTTAAAATGTTAAATATGGAACTGCCATTTGATCCTACCTCTGGGAATATATCTTAAGAAACCTGAAACACTAATTTGGAAGAATATATGCACCCTTATGTTCATTGCAGCATTATTTTCAATAGCCAAGATCTGGAAACAGCCTAAGTACCCATCAGTAGGTGAGTGTATACAAAAGCTGTGGTACATTTACACAATGGAATACTACTCAGCCATAAAAAAGAAAAGGAAAAAGAAAGAAAGAAAGAAATCTTACCTTTTGTGACAGCATGGATAGTCTTGAGATTATTATGCTAAGTTAAGTAAACCAGTCAGAGAAAGACAAATATCATAGGACCTCATTTATATGTGGAATATAAAAAACAAAATAGAAATGGAGGCATGGATAAATAGAACAGACAGACAGCTGTCAGAGGGAAGGGGGTTAGGGGGCTGGATGAAAGAAGGAGAAGGGCGGAGGACTGAGAAGGTGGGGCAGTTCTGTACCGTGCTGCCTTCCACTGGTTAAGACCTCCAAGAGCAAAGGCCTACCGAGGTGAGGATGCCCCTACTGTCACCTGTAGAGGGGCAGCACTGAGCTGGCCAATATTTGTGGTGCTGCTTGTCCTGGCTCAGGGGAAGCGTTCCACTAAGTCTGAAAGACTAAGACATCGCGGGGACTCTCCGCCACCGCCCACGACAGGCTTGGCCCTGCCTTAGCGCACGCCAGCGGGACTCTCCGCCACCGCCCGCGACCAGCTCGGCCCTGCCTTTGCGCCACACCCACGGATCCCGCGGCCTCCACCACTGCCACCGCCCGCGGCCTGCTCTGCCAGGCCTTCGCGAGCGCTGTGCTGGCGCTGCGCCTTCCGTTGGCAGACCCGGAGAATCCTCTCTCCGCTGCCGCATGGCCAGGCCAAAGCATCAGACACTACCACCATGCGGATTTTAAAACTACAGGGGAAATTGAGGCACAGGAGCTACCATCGCTGCCGCACCCACCGCCGCCCCCAAGAATGGGAATCCACCGAAATCAGAGCTCACTACGCCCCGGGCTCACAGAGAGTGTGGCTTCAGAAATTACCCTCTGCATCCACAGCAGCTCCACATCTGCACCAAAGAGGACACCATTGAGGGCGGACTCTCCCCATGCAGCCATCACAGCCTGCCCACAATCCTCCCAGCACACCCACCATGCTGGGAGGGAGATGGAGCGCGCTGCTGAGGAAATGGCACAGTGCCTTCCATTAGCCGCCCAGGCGAGCCCTTCCTCCAATGCCGAATGGCCGAGCCAAAGCTCTCGCCACCACTGCCATGTGAATTTTAAAACTTTAAAACAATTACATTGGTAATTGAACCACAGGAGCGACCGTCACTGCTGCACCTGGCACCGCCACCCGCCACTGCCGCCGCGAATAAAGGAAATCCACCGAGAACAGAGCTCACCACGCCTTGGGCTCAGGGAGTGGGCGACCTCAGAACTTAGCCTCCATGTCTGCAGCTGCTCCGCTCCCACACCGAACGAGACACCTTTGAAGGTGGTCCCCCCGCCTGCAACCATCTCAGCCCAACTACAGCTGTCCCAGCCTGCCCACCATGCTAGCAAGGAGCTAGCGCGGCACCTCCAATATGCAACCCCAACACCCTAGAGGGGCCGTGTGCCCCGGGTGAGCCGAGTGTCCCAGGGGGCCGTGTGCCCCGGGTGAGCCGTGTGTCCCAGGGAGCCGTGTGCCCCGGGTGAGCCGAGTGTCCCAGGGAGCCGTGTGCCCCGAGTGAGCCGAGTGTCCCAGGGGCCGTGTGCCCCGGGTGAGCCGTGGGTCCCAGGGGGCCATGTGCCCCGAGTGAGCCGAGTGTCCCAGGGGGCCATGTGCCCCGGGCGAGCCGTGTGTCCCAGGGGAAGCAGTGGGACCCAGGGGAAGGAGTGGTGAAAACCAGAGGAGGAGCGGACTCTATTCATATGGTCCTGAGATAGTCACCATAAAACAAGCAGACTGCCAAATGAGGAGCGGATTCTATTCATGGGGTCCTGAGATGGTCACCATAAAACAAGCAGATTGTCAAATGACAGCGGGGAGGGGAAGGAGACCTGGGGGGAGATGGGATAACAACCTAGGGACTGGTATGCATGATCATAATTACAACCAATGAACATAGAACTCTGGGGAGGGAGGGCATAAATGGGATGTGGGGGGGGGGGGAGCAATGGTAAGCTATGTACACAGATAATACCTTAATAAAATAAAATAAAATAAAATAAAATAAAATAAAATAAAATAAAATAAAGAAAGAAGGAGAAGGGATATTATATGTGTATATGTGTGTGAATATGTGAATATGTGTGTATGTGTGTGTGTGTGTGTGTGTGTCCTACATAATAAAAACATAATATGCAAATTAATCATCACTCCACTACACCTACAAGTCATGCCCACCAGCCCATCAGAGCGAATATGCAAATAAACCCAACCAAGAGGGCTATAGCCACAGATAGCAAGAGGGAGGCTTGGGTTTCCCAGGCAATGAAAGAAGCCAAGCTTTCCGCCTGCCCTAGCCAGCCTAGGCCTCCACTCAAGGTTACAAAGTTTTGATTGTAGAAGATAAATAAATCCCAGATACCAAGGCCTCCACTTGGGTCACCAGGGGTGGTGTCTGGCCTGCAAACCACCACAGGCCCCTTGCCCAGGCTGCCCCACACCCTAAGGGAACCCCCAACCTGATCCGGGACACCCTTCAGGGCAAACCAGCTGGTCCCCACCCATTCACCAGGCCTCTATCCTATCTAATAAAAGACTAATATGCAGGTTGACCATCATTCCAACATACAAGATGGCTGCCCCCATGTGGTTAAAGATTCTGCCCTGAGACCCGGTCGGCGGGCTGGCAGCTGCCCTGGCCCACATCTGCGCCCCTCACTGAACCTGCAGGATGTGCCCGAGCTTGTGGACATGAAGAAGAAGGGCGATGGCATCCTGGACAGTCCGGACTCGGGGCTGCCCCAGCCCCAACCCCAGCCACTAGGGGCTCTCAGCAGCAGGGGGAGGTGGCGGCCTCGGGGAGCATGCACCAGCACTGCGAGTGCTGGAGCCCAACACAGCAGTGACCCCCGTGGTCCCGAATCTGGCCTCGCTCCCCACCCCTCTGGCCTCAGCCTGTGCACCAAGACTCTGCCCTCTGTTCTTTGGCAAGGGAGTGGAGTTTCATCCTTTACCACTGACAGAAGTAAGGTACAGGTCCTTGGTCAAGTACGGCTTGAACCGGCACTTCATGGGCAACATCCGCCTGCCCCTGGGCCTGGCCGTGGTCTCCTGCAGCCAGACGGTCACCTGCATGCCCGACTGCACGTGGCACAGCTACAAAGCCGAGCTGCACTCGGAGCTCGCTTCCTCAACACCATCATCGTCTACCCCGAGAGCCCCAACACCATCTACACCACCACCCTGGATTACAACTGCCGCAAGACCCTGAGGAGGTTTCTGTCCAGCATGGAGCTCGAGGTCACGGAGCTCCTGGCCAGCAGGGAGTGCCTCTCAGATGAGTGCTAACTCGACAGGCTGGTAGGCCCGGCCAGCTCCCAGCTCCTCTGCAGCCCTGGTCCCTGGGCCCGCTGCCCTCCAGCCTCCCACATGTCCCTGGGCATCTGACCTAGAGACACCTCTACACCCAGCCTGGGGAAGGGAAACATCATGGCATCGTAGAGTAATCAAGGGGATTTGGTTTCTTAGATGCTTTGTTTGGAAAAGGGGTGTCTTTCTAGTTTGCTGCTGCACACTTTCTCCCAGAGTCTCAATCTGATGAGAAAATAGAGACTAGAGCAATCAATGGGAGAAGGGCCCCGGTTTGAAAGGGGGGGAGGGCCTCTCCGGTGGACTGTCTGTCTGAGGAAGAGGAGGAGGAGGAGGAGGAGGTCCTGGGATGGAAGCTGTGGCCAGCCTGGCCCTCGCTGCGCCCAGTGGCGCTCCCGCCGAAGCTGGGATGCTCATGTGGGTCCAGTCTGAGCGTGCCGTTCTGTATTCTATTTCCATCCCACTTCCACTTCCTGTTAACCGAAAAGTTTGGAATTCGAGCAGTTTTTTTCGTTACATCAAAAAGCCCAGACAATAGAATGAGATTTTTTTTTTTTTTTAAGAGAGGGAGGGTTCGTCCTGTTTTCACCTCCTCCATTGGACCAGGCGGACGGTGGCCGAGTCTGGAGGCAGGGGCCTCGCCCCAGTCCCTCTAGTCACTCCTGAGCCCAGGCCCTGGCAGAGCGCCTCACACCCGGGCACCTGGCAGCATCGCCACAGGCCTTTGTGTTTGGGGCTCCCAAACGCTTCCCTGTTTTTTGTCGAGGCAACACATCGCAGAGAGAAGCGACTTTTTAAAAGAGCGCTCAGGAGAAATGCTTTTGGGGACTCCATGAGGGGGCTGCCGTGCGGTTCCAACCCCTTAAGCGTTCATTTTAGAGTAAGAGGCTCCCGGCCCTCAGTGTGAACCAAAGAAACTTGGTGCATTCCGCTGAGCTGGCCTCAGGGGCAGGGGCGGTGGCCAGGCCAGGAGGGGCAGGGGGCCAGGCTGCCTCTGCCTTCACCCCTGCCCGCCCTGCCTCACCCAACCCTCCCTTCTTCCTACCAATCCCCGACGCTTCTGAGGGAAGAAAGTGGCAGATGGCTATTTCTCTTCCGATTCGGGAAAGAACAAGCTGAGAATATTTCCTCTGAATACATCCAAATTGTCCAGGGCCTGAGTGTTACGGGGTTTTGTCAGCTTGGGCTCCCACCGTTTCTGCTGATGGCTTTGTTCATGGGCCCTAAAAGCGGGATTGACAGCTGTGTGGGAACCTGGAGCCACAGCAGGGACATCTGACCTGAGGAGAGCAGGTGTGAGCAGGTGAGAGGCTGAGAGGCTGAGCGCACCCGTTGGAAGGCATTGGAGGACGATGGAGCCAGATTGTTTGGTGTCCCATCAGAGGGCCCTCTGGGGCCCCACAGTCTCCTTAGTCACGCAGAGCAACAAATGCTCCCTGTGTTTGGAAAAGCAAATTACATGGCATTTATGATAAACATGAATTTTTCTCTCCAATTCCATGGTCTTTATCATGTAGGACACACGGTAAATGTGATTTTTAAATGATGTCGAGAGAATTCCCAAGGCTTTGCTCCTCCCCGTGGGGACAGACACCTTGAAGGAGCTCAGAGCAGCCTGTCTGGAGGGACAGGGGCTGGAGAGCAGGGCCTGGGCACAGCCACTTTCTGAGATGTCTGCGAAGGGTCTGTTCAGGAGGATCAGGTTAAGTTCATGCAGGTCACTGGGCAGGGAGGGAACCTGAATGCTATCAGGAAAGTAAGTAGGAGTGAGCGGCTGTGAATGGGTAATGCTCATGGAAAGGCAGGTTTTAGTTTAAGTTATTCCCCAGGGAACCAACCTGAGTTCGTCCCAAGCCTTTTCCTTCAAACCTGCTTGGCTGAACGTCGCAGAAAAGCAATCTCGTGAAGACACAGAGGGACACCTGGGGCCGATAGGTGACACCGGTGGCTGGTAGATTCCTGCAGGTTTGCAAGGCGGAAGCAACGCTTTTTAAAACTCACTCATCGAGACCAGACATTCCTGAGTGCACCCAAGAGACTCCGTTTTCTTATGAATTCACATCTTGAGCGGTGGCTTTCATGTAAGAAGGGTGACGGGTGTCCTCAAAAAGACGTCGTTTTCTTTTCAAATCCGGACCTTTTAAGAAAGAATGATGACCTGGTCAGTGGACACTTTTCCTGTTTCTCACCTTAGGAAACCCAGGATAGCATTTGGCAAAAACTATTTTTTAGATTTCTCTTCAACCTCTGTCCTCTCTCCATTTTGCTTTGTGACTTCTTCATTTAACAATAAATTATCTTTTTAAAAAAAAAAAAAAGAAAAAAAGATCCTGCCCCCATGTGGACACAAGATGGCCAGCAGGGGAGGGCAGTTGGGAGGCACCAGGCCTGCAAGGAAGGGCAGTTGGAGGCGATCAAGCCTGCAGGGGAAGGGCAGTTAGGGGTGACCAGGCCAGCAGAGGAAGTTGGGGGCAAACAGGCTGGCAGGGGAGCAGTTAGTCCAATCCCTTTCTATGTCCTTTATTCTATTATATTCACCAGTCCATTTTGTTCTTCAGATTTTTTTTTCTCTTGATTTTTAGATTCACTTGTTGGTATGTATGTATTTGAAGCCTTTTTGTTGTTCAGAATTTTTTTACCTTTACCTTTTTCTTCTTCCTCCTCTTCTTAAAGAATACCCTTCAATATTTCATGTAATTCTGGTTTGGTGTTGATGAACTCCTTTAACTTTTTCTTGTCTGTGAAGTTCTTTATCTGACCTTCAATTCTGAATGATAGCTTTGCTGGGTAGAGTAATCTTGGTTGTAGGTTCTTCTTGTTCATCATTTTGAATATTTCTTGACACTCCCTTCTGGCCTGCATAGTTTCTGTTAAGAAATCAGCTGACAGTCAAATGGGTGCTCCCTTGTGGGTAACTAGTTGTTTTTCTCTTGCTGCTTGTAAGATTTTCTCTTTGTCTTTTGCTCTTGGCATTTTAATTATGATGTGTCTTGGTGTGTTCCTCTTTGGATTCCTCCTGTTTGGGGTCCTGTGCACTTCCTGAACTTGTAGGTCTATTTCTTTCACCAGGTAGGGAAAGTTTTCTCTCATTATTTTTTTCATTAAGCCTTCAATATTCTGCTCTCTCTTTTCTTCTGGCACCCCAAAAATCCGGATGTTGGTACACTTTAAGCCATCCCGGAGGCTCCTTATACTATCCTCACACTTTTGGGTTCTTCTTTATTTTTGCCTCTCTGGTTGGGTGATTTTTGCTTTCTTATATTCCAGATCTTTGGTTTGATTATTGGGGTATGTTGATCTATAGTTGAGTTTCTGTATATTCTTTATTTCAGACTTTGTATGCTTAATTTCTGGCTGGTCCTTTTCCTTTTTTTTTTTTTTTTTGTATTCTCTTTAAGGTCCTTGAAGGTCTCACCAAGCTTCTTGGAGGTCTCATCAAGTTTCTCAAAGGTTTTTAGAAGATTCTTGAGTAATCTTATAAATATGATTCTGAACTGTGTGTTGTCCAGTAGTTTACGCTCCTCCATCTCTCCCATTCGTGTCATGCTTCTGTGTTTCCTCATTTTGGCTACCTTCCTGTGTTGATGGAGTGGCTTTGTATGGTCAGTGACCTATAGGGGTCAGTAGCTCAGCTTCCCCAATCACCTGAGGTGGTAGCTTTTGCTATATATCTTTGTGGGCTTAGTGCAAAGTCTTGGTGTAATTAAGCCTTGATTGCTGTTGGTCCACTGGGAGGAATTGACCTCCAAGCCAATTGCCTGTGAGGATCCGCTGTGTCTATAAAGGAAGGATTGCAGTGCTGGAGACACACCTTGTTTCAGTGTAGCTTTGGTGCTCACTGAGACCATCTCCCAAATTATTTATGGGTGTGAGGGATTGAAATTGAGCACTAGAACTCTGGTTTCTGGGTCTCAATGAGGTGCAGTTTCAGCTACTGTCTGAGGCCAGTACTGTCACAGAAGCTACAGTGAACCACAGTCCTGTCCTCCTTGGATCTGTTTGCCCCAGGTTGCAATTTTGCTAAACTGCTACAGAGAGGGCCATTCATATGCAAAGTCCGCTGCTTGGAGCTTGGATGTGTTGTGAGGGGCGGAGTCTCAGGGTGGAGTCTCAGGGCATCACTAGCTTGGAGCGTAGCCAACAGCAATGGCTGCGGGTCTGCCGCCTCTCCAATGTCAATCCCGCTTCTCCCCACGTCTCACACCACAGAACTGCAAACAACCTCAACTCTGCAAGCAAGCCAGCCTCACTTTCTGGCCTGATGGCAGAGAGTCTAGCCTCTCCCCAGAAACTAAATTTCAGAGAGATTGGGCACTTGTCTCTCTTCGGGTTGAAGAAACCAACGCCCTCTGCCAGCCTGGATCCTCGCCCTCCCTATCTCAGGTTTTCAGTACTTGTGCCCTGGATTCTTCTCTTTCTCTTTCAGTCTAGATCAGTATTTCCCAAACTTTTGACATATGTGTACCCCTTCTATAATTTTCATAACACTGAGTACCCCTCATCAAAAAAAATGGATGTATTTTAATAACAATCAAAATATTTTTATTTTTTATTTTTTTGGTACATACACAAAATAATAATAAATAAAAAATAAAATTATTTATAATAAAATATAAATAATATATTTTTCATAATATAATATTCATAATAAAATCAAAATAAAAGTTATATTATAAATAACATTTATTTGCACGCCAGACCATCTCACAACTCACAAGACTAGGGGTATGAGTACCACACTTTTGGAAACACTGGTCTAGATGTAGGACTTCCTCTCAGCCAGCTTTCGTTTGGTTTTTGGGCGATAGATGTTTGTTTTATAGGTTGTTGTTTTTTTAACTTGTGCCCGGCAGCTGTTTAGGAGTGTTTACCTACGCTGCCATCTTCGTTCCAAAATCCATTTCTAAAGGGCCACTTTGTGAGTCACAGCACTGCTTTCACGGGGGGGGGGGGGGGGGGGGGGGGGTAAGCAGTGGAAGCCAAGAGCCCACCAGCCCTGGAGCCCCCTTTCCAGTCCCCAGTCAGGCTTCAAACCCCAGAACCTCTACTCCTGCCTCACCTTCCCAGACGTTTCAGGAGCCAGCTGCTCTGCAGACGTGAGCAAGATGCCTCCATCGTCTCTTTAAGCCTGTTCACAGAGACCACCTGCAACTCATCCTGATCCAGGGCAGCTGGTGCCCTGCCCTGTGCAGCTCCTTAGCGGCTTCCCTGTAGCCTCGGGGCGGGGGGCAGCTTCGATGATCTTCACGCCATTTCTCGGGCTGAGGGGCAGCTAAGGAAGCGACTTCCTCAAATGAATGTGAAAGCTAGTAAGCGGCAAAGCCATGTTGAGGTAGCATGAGAATACGCACATGCGGACAGGCTTTGCATCGGGAGGTGAAGGCCAGTGCAGGCTGCCCCCAGCTCGGCTGCTTCCTTCCCAGGTCTGGCGACCACTCCAGCTTTCCCGCTCCTGGCCGCTGGGTCAGCCACCGCCACCTGCAGGCAGATTTGGTCACTGCTTCTTTTGGGCCCCTGACTTCATCCATTCATTCATTCATTCGCTCACTCATGTGGTGCCTACTGCACAGACACGATGACATCTGGTCTGTGCCAGGAGCAGGGAACTGGGCTGGGCACAGGCACCCTCAGTCCATGGAGGAGACAGACCTTCCCGGGGCAGAACAGGGAGGCAGCGGGAGGGGGGCTGCGGGTCTGAGGGTGAGGAGAAGGTCCTCCTGTTCCAGGGGAGGGATGGGGGCGGGAGACTCAGACAGCGGGAGCTCAGGCACAGCCAGGGGGCTGGCGCCGTGGACAGCCTTGGCTTCCGTGCTTTCCTCCCCCGCCCCCTGCAATCTTTGAGATGGACAAGGGATGGTCACTGCCTCGGGTGGAGCGGTCAGCTTCCCGGCCCTCTAAAGCTGTGTGGCCTCTCCCGGGCGGCACCTGGGGCGAGGGCCTGGTGAGACGCAGCAGGGTGCTCGCTCAGCCCCCCTCCAGCAAAGCGCCGGTGAGAAGCCTCCAGGGACTCAGTGTCGGCGGACCCCGCCCAATTGTCCTGAGCACAGCAAATAATGATGCTTCTCACAGTAGAAATCGTTTGCATTCTTCGTCGTTTTCAGAGGAGTGGGAAGCGGGTGTTTGTGCCCAGCGCCAGCCATGGGTCTCGCTGAGCCCTGGGCAGGACCAGCAAGAAGGTTCAGGCCCAGCTGCCCTGTCTGCCAAGCTTCCAGCTGCGGTGTCAGCGTCCCCTCCTTTCCGCCTCCCTATGAGCTGCTCACCCCGCCTCTCCCTGGGAGTTTGGGGGAACGCCTCGCTGCACCCAGCGCTGCCTCCGGAGAAGCGCCCACCTCTCCGGTGAGTCTGACAGCTGGGCCGAGCTCCACCATTGTCCCCCTCTGGAGCTGTCAATACTTCCCAGGCCCCTCTGCCAGTAAGCACACCTAGTGAGCCCAATGCACAGCGGCCCTTCCCCAGCGCTACCGCCTTCTCTTCTCCATGGCGACACTGTTCTTCAAAAAGCACCTTCTGCTCACCGACCCTGCGTCCTCACTCTGGGGCGTGGGCTAAGCCCAGCAAGGAGACCGCCCTATGCACTTGCCGCCGCCAGCTTGTGTCCCTGCGTGTGCCTGAGCCATTCATTTCTCACGTAGCCATGAGACTGGGATCATCTGCTTTTCACAGGGGCCTCCGCGGAGGGGGAAGGCTCGCGCTCCGCCGGGAGCCCTCCAGCAGACGGCCCTTCCCACTGCCCCAGAGGAGGAGGAGATCCGTAAACAGTTGTGAGATGAATGTTCAAACACTTCAATGACTTGTGCCCGCTTGTCTAGAAATCTTTTCTGCAGATTTTTATAATTTACTAGTAAATATGTCTGGTAGTAATGTATCAGTGTGTCTCACAATCCCAGAATACCTTTATGAATTAGGTATCTTGAAAAATAAGAGAGTGGAATTCAATACAATTCTGAACCTCCTCCTTCCTATCAAAACGCCAGTGCTTTCTTAGACAGGAGAGGACTCGGGCTACATACTAATTTGGTTGGGCTCAGGAAGTATACTCAGGCACCCACAGTGCAAACAAAAAATCAAGACACAAATAATCAAAAGAAATGAGTTTGGTAAATTCTGTACAATATGCTGCAGGTCTGAAAATATTTATTGGGAGAAACATACATATTAAAGAAAGGATATTCAGCAGAAAGGAGAGAAAAAAGACACAAGAATTAAAGTGGTACACATTTAGAAAATGTTTCAAAAAATTAAATGAAGAAAAAACTCCCTCAGGCAAATAGAAGAAAATACCCTGGTGGTTGTGTATGGGCACGGCAGCTGGGTGAGCTGCACCAGACAGTCAGCTGGTATCATCAGCAGGGTCAGCTTTCATGATGGTAATGACCTTCACAGCTCAGGCTTAACGTGCAAAGGTTCCTTTTCACTCACCCTGCACTCCAGCACAGGATGCGTGAGGCTCTCACCACAGTGCCTTCACACCAGTGTCCTGAGTGCTCTATCTAGTCTCTCCTATAGGTCACTCAATGTCCTGACCCCTATATAATATCAGGGGTGCCCATCGAGGCCAAGACCCCAGGGCTCACTTGACCCTCTAGGTTCTTGAGACCAAGTAACAGTGAGCCGACGCCACAGGTTGTGCTGTGAACTTAGCAGAGTCAGCCCAAACTCAGACATATCAGTGCGCACGTACACACACACACACACGTACACACACACACATACACACATGCTACTATTGGGGATTGACTAGCTAAAAGCCCAAGAGTCTCCACTGTCCTCCGGGCCAGGCCATTAGCAGAGTGGTGATTGTAAGGTTCTCCCTCCTCCCAACTGATGGGCGGAGCTAACACATTACTGGCACCTATCCCAGAGACATCTCCAAGACATTGAACCATTAATCAGCATGTGCCAAAGTGTCTTGGAACCCACCCCTTTCAACCCTCTTCTGTTACAGTCCTTAAGAAGACCTCCATGTCCAGGAGGCAGCCCGGCTGGGTCCCCTGCCCCCTCCCCACTCCTTCAATTCTGGTTTCTCTACGTCCGTAATGAGTCCTGCTCATTACTGGGGAATAAACTTTACTGTAAAATTCATTGGTGGTCAGTTTCCTGCTTCCCTTCAAACCTTACAGTGATTACTGGTCAGTTGGAATATCCCAGAAACCTCGGCATCCAGGGTCCATGTCTTGCAAGGACGACTGCTGACCCAGCTGGGGACAGCACGGCTGGGATAATGGATGGCCACCAAGCCAGGCCCCTGAGCAGTCGGTGTGGCTCACGTGCAGGTGGGCGAGTAGCAAGTGTCACTCCTACCCTCCTCTCGGAGAGTCTCCTTTCAGCTGCACGTGGTAGAGTAGCTGGTGGTCTCCAAGCTCCGCACTCAAGGTCCACACCAGAACATGTGGCCATGTCCTCGGAGATGCGCAGCCATCAGTATCGCCTGACCCTGTGAGTTGCTCCCTTTTGCTGGGAGCCCCAGACGTGGTTGCCAGCCCAGACTTGTGTGTGTTCAGATCACCGGACTCAAACACAAGTCGGACTTGGTCATGCTAGCTGCTCTCCACAGCCAGGACCTGCCAGAACCTGCCGGCAACGAACAGTACCTGATTGAGGGGATGAGGCTAAGAAAAAAGACAGACAAGAAACAGACGTGCATCAGGAGGGCTCAGACCCGAGGTCTGCAGCCACGAATTTTATTTTTCCAACCTTTAAATATAATTCTGAAGGAGGAAATATTTATTTCAGGCAATCACGCAGGTGGCTGTTTATTTCAGGCAATTATGCAAGTGACCGTTTCTCCTAACATGATGAATTCCTGGACAGATAAGTTCCTTCAGCACCTGACCTATCACAACCACCTGGCCTTTACAACCACCTATCTTCCTCTTATCTTGCAGCTCCTAAAGCAAAGACATCTGCAGATAGCAGCATTCCTAGGGGTAATAATTTTCCACTTAGGTGGAAAGGGGGGCACATGAGAGCTGTGTCCTACACCCATGCCTGCATTCAGGCATATAGGACCCCTGCATTCAGGGCAGCTCCCTACAAGGACCTGCTGATGCACAGCCTCTGTGTGGAGCATTGCTGAGACAGAGCAATGACACCGGACAACCAAGGGGTCCAGGCTGCCTGTCATACTTGAGCCAATGAAGCAGGGACAGGGTTGAGTCATATGAGCGTTCATTCTGATCCTGCCTGCAGTACAGGAGAGCAGCAGGTCATCCACAGACATCTGCTCTGCCCCCACCAGAAGACGGCTGCTTATGTTGGGTAGACAGACAAGACTGTGTGGGGCAGTAGGAATTATAGGCAGGGGAAGTGGGCATGGGATAATCATTCCAGGCTTAAGTCACGCAGGCTGGGGGCGTCACAGAGACGGGCACCCCGGGATCAGATTACAGGTAATAGGGGTGGGGGTGTGAAGAGCAGGTGCCTCCAGGACTAGGCACCATGAGGTTTAAATCTTTCCAAAGTGACAGGCAGTTCTGGGAAGGAGGACGGACTGCATTCCAATGTGAGCCCCATGTCCCAGAGCGCATGATCCCAGCAAGGTGAGCGTGTGCTTTCTCTAATCAGTACAGAACCTCCACGGTTCACAGAGCAGGACTGATATTTCCTATAATTGTAGTTAATGTCTAATATTCCACTTCCGCCTCTAACAGGAACACATGTGCTGGCAGCAAGGGTTCTGCTGAGAAGCGGTGCATGTCACCTTGGCTCAGGTTTGATTGATGGGAGCAAATCCCTCTGCACTGCCTGAGGTCCCCAGGGCAGCAATGTCTCACTCTCCAAAAGGAGGGCGTCACAGAACAACGGTCCCTCAGGCACACTGGGTCTAGATAAATGGTCCGCTTGCCCTCCTTCCTCCCAACCTGTACACACCTTCTTTCCTTTAGGCCGCAGGGTGTTGTGTAACGTGTGTGACACTCCTGAGGGGCTGGTCCACTGGGCTCCGCATGGTCCCCGCAGCAACCTTGATGTCTGGGAAGAAGGAGCACTTGGAGCAACACTGGTTTCACCTCAGGGGGGAATGTTGTGTCTGGACCGTCTCACACTACAGGGCCTTTCCTCACTCCTTACACAAGATGCATGCAGCCCAAACCCCTCACACGCCAGCCGCTCAAGCAATACAGAAGTGTTTTCTCTTGCAATAACAAGAAGCCTTGAGACAGGGGTCCAGGACTGCTCTGATAACTCCGTGCTTATCGGGGACCCAGACCCTTCTATCCTGATGTCCCCCTGTCCTTAGTCCGCCCCTATGCAGAGGTGGCTGCCTGTGCATAGCCATTGTGGCCATACACTAATGCAGAAGGACAAGAGGGAAGAGGACATTCCCCTGTCCTGGGAACTACACGTTTCCCCTGCTATCTCAATGGCCATGCTTCCCTGTAGGAGAGAATGGAAGGTGGTCTTTCATTCCAAATGGCAGTGAGCCCCAAGGATACCAGGAGTGGAAAGGGCCTCTGGCAGTCTCTGCCACACAGCTCTTGCCTTTCTGCTGCATTCCTCAGTGTTGGCATCTCTACCTTCTCCTACTCCCCACCATTGCCCATGGGTGCTGCCCTCACCTGCTGGTAGGCCTTCAGGCCACGACTTCTGGCTCCTGGGAACTGGCTTCTTTCCTCCTCCTTCACCTCCAGATCATCTCCCTGCTTCCTGCTCTCCTTACTCAGAGGTGATATTGAGCCACATCCAGCAAAAGATGTGATTTGCTTGGCTCATCAAGGGTTGCTCTTATGGTTTTTAAATTAATGCATTTCTAACATTTACATCAAGCTAAAAGGCTTCTGCACAACAAAAGAAATGATCAAACAGTGTGAAAAGGCAACCTACAGAGTGGAGGAAATGTTTGCAAACCACATATCAGATAAGGGGTTAATATCCCAAATGTCTAAGGATCTCCTACAACTCATTCGCAAAAAGATTAAAAATTGGCAGGTGATCTGAACAGACATTTTTCTAAAGAAGACATACATCTAGCCAGCGTGTACATGAAAAAGTGCTCAACATCACTCATCATCAGAGAAAAGCAAATAGAAACCACAATAAATATCACCTCACAGCTGTTCTAGTGGCTAGCTTCAAAAGAGGATCAGGCATGCTGATGACGATGTGGAGAAAAAGGACCCTCAAGCACTGAGAGCAGAAATGTAAATTGGTGTAGCCACAATGGCAAATAGTACGGAGGTCCCTCAAACATCTGATATAGAACTATCATATGACCAGCAATCCCCCTTCTGGAATATATCCTAAGGAAATGAAGTCACCATCTGGACGGGATACCTGTGCCTCTATGTTCACTCATAATAGCCAAGACTAGGAAATAAGTTAAATATCTGTCCACAGATGAATGACTTTAAAGAATGTGGTATATATGCACAGTGGAATATTATTCGGCCATAGAAAGGAAGAAAATCCTACCATTTGCAACAACATTGTTGTTGGATCTTGAGGGCATTGTGCCAAGTGAAATAAGTCGAAGACAAATATTGCATGATATCACTGAAATCTGAAACATACAAACCTACAGAAGCAGAGAGCAAAATGTGGGGGTGAGCCGGGCTAGCCTGAAATAAAAAGACTCTTTTGCTATTGCATAGGACTTGGCTCCCTGTTGGTCTTTGGGCATCACAAAATCTGGGCATAATAGTGCCAGCTCTCTACACGTCAATGCTGCATTCCCAGCATCTGTACCCCTCCTGCTCCCAGAGCCGTTTCCATGTGGCCTAGATTCTGCTGGGTTCCACGCGGTGGGTCTCAGGGGAGTTATTTACTCTCCACACTAACTCATCTGGGTGTTTGTTTGTTTGTTTGTTTTTATTTGAGTGAGAGAGAAACATCCATGTGAGAGAGAAACAGCAATCAGCTGCTTCCAGCATGTGCCCGGCCAACTGGGACTGAGCCCACAAACTGGGAATGTGCCCCAACTGGGAATGGAACCTGCACCTTGGAGTGCCAGGACAACGCTCCGACCAACCACGCCACACTAACAAAGGGCATTAGAAGGCACCATAACATCACAAACCCTAAGGGGGAGTGGGGGGTGTGGAGAGGGACAGGTGGTCCACTGAGAACACAACATCACTTCTATTCTCCCCGAATGTGTAATAAAACATTTTAATTTAATCATGAGAGAACATCAGATGGAGAGACAGAGTGACTGACCAATGCTCATCAAAAGTGTCAAGATTATGGAAGACAGGGGCCTGGACGAAATTACAGGCACAGCCACTAAACACGGTGGGTCCTGGGGCAGGCAAAAGGCCTCAGGGACACGTTGTGGGATAGTGGGGTCTGTGGTTTCTTAGCAGAACTGTCCCAGGGCTAACTTCCTGGTTTTAAAAATGGGACTATGGTTATGTGAGGTGCTAACATCAGAGGAAGTTGATGAAGGGATACAGGACTCCCTACACCGTTTCCCAACTTTTCTGTGAGTCTAATTTTATTTTAAAATGAGAAGTAAAAAAAAAAAAAAAAAAAAAAAAATGACATTATAACCTCTCTCTCACAAGATTTGGGTATCTCTCTTTTCCCAAAAATGACGTTATAAAAATATTCATCTCATGGGGCATGGTGTAGTCAAAAGAGGTAACATGGTCCAGAATGTGCAGCTGTTTTCGTCCTGTCCAACACAGTGGCTGCCTCCTGCAGCTCAAAGTAAGGGCTTAACTATGGCTTCATGAGAGAAAAAGAAAACTAACTTTCTTTAAGTCACACAGTGCGTTCCCAAGATACCCTATGAAAAGGGTGCTGTGTCCTTGCCTGACAAATGGAAAGGGCTTCTGTTTTACACCCGTGAGCACCACCTGCTGCTCTCGCCCAAGGCGCTTCCAGAGGGACTCCCCACTCCCCCAACACCCACCCACCCACCCACCCGCTTCCAGCCTCCTGACCTGTGCTGTCCCAGCCAGGGCTACCTCTGCGGGTTTCTGCTCCCACACTTCGATTTCATTAGCCAGTCTAATGGGACTAGCCCTGCGTGTCAATGAATCAGGCTTCTCCCAGCTCTGAGCCTGTTCACTGCCTCTCCCTGAGAGAGAACAACCCTCAGCCCTCACTCCTAGGGCAGTGAGCCCTGCCTACAAGTTTTCCCAGCTGCCCAGTCTAAAATATGGTAGAAGTCATATTTTGATAAAGCCTGATGTTTGAATTCTAACTCTGCTAAGTCTGATTAAAACACGGGGTACTTACCTCAGCTTCCAGGTGGAGACCTGGAGGCTAAAGCAATTATCCCGTGCCTGAGACCAGAACCAGGAAATTGATTCCCACTGACTCAGTAGTTCAGGGATAGAAATTGTAGATAACCTTCAGAGACTAACCGCTGAGCTCTGCTTTTGTTTTGTGTATGGGCTATCCTCAGCTTTTGTTTTGTGTATGGGCTATCACAAGATAGGGCCATATTCCAATGTCCAGGCTGGTTGTGACTGGGAACCAACCCTGAGGGCTGTCCCCAGTCTTTAGAATTTAGCCTTTAAAATTCAAACGAAGGAAAATTTCTGTGGTTTGAGCCTTTAAAAAGACTTGCCTACCCCTAGAACAGTGCAGTCATATAGAGTCTACCTGCGTACATGTAGTGCTCTTGCAGCTTTCCTGGCCAGTTTTTTTTTTCCCTTTGTTTTTTTATTTCAATAAACCTTTGCCTGCTTTTTAAGTTCATCATCAGCCACCAGCGTCTTATTTTGAACCCAGGTTTTGACCGCACAACACAGTCCCCGGGCGCTGTGCACTCATTTATGTCTTGGGGGGGGGGGGGGGGCTGTGGGAGTGGGTGGTGACATGGCACCTCTGGGACAAATCCTGTGAATTTTCAAAACGGGCTAGAGATCTGGATTTTACATAAAATCACCCAGTTTTTAAATGCTGGCAACCAATTCAATGTCTAAACAAATGGGCTTCACCTGGGCTGTGGGGTGTCTGGGGCCTGGAAGAATTTCAGGTCATCCCAGGCCTTCCTCTCTTGAACAGGCCGCTCCTCCCACTGCCCTGCCTCCTCCATGGCGGCAGGGAGCCCTCCCATGTCCAGGTCCGGGCGGTGAAGGGGGACAGTCATCGAAGACTCCATCTTCCCCTGCCTCTGAGGAGACGGGGGAGGACCGGCAGGTCATCCTTCCACATCTGGTTCACCGGCAATTTCTTCCAACTGATGCCAAATTTTTGGACTGGAACCCGGGTTCTTTGTCCACGGGAATAGAATCCACAGACAGAAGGTGGTACAGCAAAGGTAGAGATTTATTGAAGAACAAGTACAGACACCCACGTGGGAAGGGGGAAGAGTCCCACAGAACTGACTCCCACATAGGGAAGGGGAAGAGTTCCACTGGGTTCCTACCCATGGGATATAAGAACTCACCAACTGGAACACATGGCTATTCCCTGTCTTTCATCAGTAAGTAGTTGGAAAGGCTTAGAGATGTCTGGTGGGGCGGGGCACGGGGACAGGGAGTGTTCCAGTTTTACGCAACCAAGGCTCGGAACATGCAGGTCAGTCAGGTAACTAGCTTAGTCTGAGTTCTACAAGCTAAAACTCCTAAGCCCCCAACTTGTTTTCCTTGGTCGGACCCACACAGAGAGACAAATAGAGATAGAAATGAGATTGGAGTGAGACACAATTTATTACCTTGCTCGGTGGCTTCTGGGCTCAGCAACGGATGCGTCACAGACCGTGAAGTGAAGATGAGACAGACGAAGAGACGTGGTCCGGTTGGAGGTGTGTGATCACCGAAGTGAAGCTCTCAAGTCTCAGTTTATATAGCCCTTATGTTCAGGGCTGGCCTGTCCATATTCCAGGGTGTAGTGGACCTTCTGTCCTTATCTGTAGTTCGCAGTATGTTCAGGGCTGGCCTGTCCATATTCCAGGGTGTAGTGGACCTTCTGTCCTTATCTGTAGTTCGCAGCCAGCGGCGCTCCCAGGTCTTCAGTCTGTGTGCAGTCCGTGCTTCGCCCTGTCACCACTGGAGCTTACATGCTAGGGTATCAGATGGAGTACAGGCCTTCACTCCATTTTGTAATGCTTTCACACAATTTCACACATAATTATAACTTATATTTAACTTCTATATACTTATATGAGATCTATATTACACCAAATCTAAACCTTATCTTAATATTATATCAGGGAGGGACGGGGAGACCAGAGGGGTGTCCCAGAGTTAGAAAAAGCTTGGCGAATAAGGGAGGGTAAAGAGACCTGGTATAAGGACTTAGCTAGGAGAGAAAAATTTGGGATCCAATGATGGAGAAATCCTACCGGTGGAGGCCAACTGTCTGCCTTTGAGACGCATAGTGCTGGGTTCTAACAAGCATTCTTAGAGGTCTCTGCCAAACAGGGTAAGGCCTGGCCAAACAGATGACTTTCTCTGAACCCCTGGGGCAGGATTGTCCAGGTGAGTGGGAGAGAGATCTGGAGCTGAAAGATAACTGAGACCTAGATGTTATTTTTAGGGGGAAAAGAGTAGGGATCTTAATTGCCTCACTAGTGATATGAAAGGGGAGAATAGGTTACCATTGGAAGTAGGTTCTTTTTCCAGTTTTGCCCCTTACTGGGCATACACATGCTTCTTGTAGTTCCTGAGACAGGGTTTCAAAGTAGGTAGAGCAGTGGTTAAGCTCCATATGGCAGTTCCAATTCCTGCTGTGATGTCAAGGGTTAGAAGCAGAGGGATAATCTGGACTCCTCTTTATGTCAGATAAAATGGATATGGGTACAGGTAAAGACTGATTATTGAGGCTGTATCTACATTGGGTGAGAGATTGATGAGAGTACAGGTTCCTGTCCAGCTGATGGGGAGACAGATGTATGAGTTTTCCCCACAGAGGAAGAAAAATCCCTGATCAGGGAGATAAGCTGACGGGTGTAAGGAGAAGAGGCGGACTAAAGGGTCTGAGATTCCTTTTTCTAGTTCCGCACTCCAAGCTGAGAGAGTAGTCACCATGGCGCTAAGAGGTGACAGATGAGTGACTGAGACTGTTGCAGTGAAAGTGGGAGGGAAAAGGGGAAGGAAAGGAGTGGTGGAAGCCAGGGACCTGGAGGGTTGGATAAGAGGTTAGAGACTGTGAATATTCTGGTTTAGCTTAAGAAGTGTCCAGCAATCTTATCCTGCCAGGCTTGGAGACTGAAGCCTCACTTTCTTGCTTAGAAAAGGGGTAGGGGTGGGGGAGGGAGTAGGCTCCACAGCCATTCCCAGGCTAGCTAGGCCTCTAGCAGCTTGAGTTAATTTCTATTTATACACCGAAATCAAAGGAGGGACATAGGTGGGTTACATGAAATTTATTGGTGATGGAGTAAGGAGGCGGGAGAAAGCAAAGTGGTGGGAAACCCCTGGGATTGGATAAAAAGTAAAATGATGGATGCATACTTAGGTGAGTGCAGGAACAATTAACATTATAACGAAGGAATTTGAGGCATCTGTCCTGGTGCCCACTACATTTGGTTGTGCCTCAGGGGCTCCAGAAAAAGGGAAGTCACAAGTCACATATCTCATAGATATGTTATCTTAGAAGCAGGAAGGCAGAAGGACTCAGTAAAGAAGATCTTAAGTTTATCTTTGTCAGGTGAGATATTGGCCTAGAACGTGACTAACCACTATAACCTGTTTGTAGTTAGTTATTTAATTTTCAAACCATTTTTGTGGTTATTTTAGGTCTCTGAGTTTGCAAGACAGCCACGCAGGCCTCCCCTGAGCTTATCAGGTTAGCATGTGGTTCTTTTCCTTCAAACATCCCCCTTTTTGTCACAAATCAATCCAAAGGATGCATTGATGACCAATCTTTTAGTTGGTTAATGGAATCCCACGGTGCTAGAAAGGCCCATTCCTAGGATGTCTCAGTGTCAGCATGTCTTGCTGAACAGGTGGACCACTGAGGATGGGCAAGACCATAACCTTAGATGGCAGTTAAGGTCAAATTATATATATTTTAGAAAGGCAGGTAAATAGAAGGCAGTCAGATCCTATATGTCCTTATTAAAAAGTATTATGGATCATTTCTAATTTTTGAGCCACCATTATCCAAGTCTTTTTGCTGTTTGTCTTACGTTTTGCCTTTCTGCATCTGATATAACATTTACATATCATGGACAAAAGTAACAATAGCAAACCAATAACAGTAATTAGGAACAGAAGGTGTCTAATACTAGACAAGGAAAAGTCTAAGGGGAACAAGCATCCCAGCCAACCGAAAAACCCTTTACATGTATTATCATAATTTTTTACTAAGCTAATTATATGTTTTCCTCCTTCATCCTGGGTCATTTGTACTTTATCATATGTGTGGCCAGATGAATTAAGACTCTTTACTATTTCATTATCTAGAAGCTCTAATTTTCTTCTGGCCGGTTAGTCCCCATAAAACAGGCTTCATGGGGAGGAGTTCAGTTTCCCAGTACATTAGTTTTTCAGTATCAATATTATCACAGATTTTATGAACATCAGGCAAAGTCTTTATGCCTATAATTTCAGTATTACACCTTATTCTAGTATTATTTAATGTAAACTTGGTGATATTACAGTAAAAATTGTTTTTAACCCTTCCCAGCAAAAATGCCCCTTTCCCATATACCATATGTTGTTATTCATGGGGGTAAATACAATAGGCCAGTACTAAGTGAATTCAGTATTCCATATGGATTGGGAGCAAAACTATTCACCTTTCTAACTTTCATAATCAGACGTGAGATGGATTCCCATTGTTTATTATTTCTAAATATGGCACATCTATTTCCCACTGGAAGTATTCTAGTATTATTGAGGATGGTCCTTACATCTGCCAGTTGAACTACTGGGAATTTTAAGCTTAGGATTTAACTGGCACCTGGGCCTTTAAAAAACACAATGTCATAGAACACATTTTTCATTTAAAATTTTCCAAATTCCTGGGGAACCATATGAGTCCTGCAAGTGTCTGGCCTGGGCTTCTGCAGCCATAATAGTTGGTCATTGTTTCATAACCACTTCATATTCCATTTGCACTGCATAGACAACAGGCCCAGTTGAGTTAGGGCATAGGCACGTTCCCAGTGTTGGGTTTGTGCATGAATTTTTAATAGTCTGTCAAGTCTGTTGTATCCATGAAACTAAGGCTTTATTGTCTTTCCATGCTGCTTCCCACCCTTTTCCGTCTTCCTGAAACAGCATTCCCTCTATATGACCTATTTGAGATAAAAAATCCTTTTTCTAATGAATGACGTTCTTCATTAGCTACAAGTTCAGCTTGTCCCAGAATACCAAGGCCAGCCCCTACTCCTCCACGTGTCCCCTTTTTCTTCTTTTAGGGGGCCAATGTTGTTGGATCCACCAGGAATGTTGTTGCCATTGGGTAGCTATGGCTTGGGAGAAGCTAGGGTATACTGAGTGGACCCAAAAATGTTGAGTTTCCCATGCCATAGTTAAATGGGTAGAGAGTTTGAGTATTCCATAGGGCTTCTCAAAAGCGTCCAGGACACAAAAATGGTGGAGTAGTTACAGACATATCTATCCATATTTACCCCCTGAGTGATGTCAATTTCTGAAATGGGGACCCATTGATTTCTTTCTTGTTTCACAGACATCCAGCCATAAGAGCATGGCTGGTGAGTCTGAGCTATGAGAGATAGGACAGGCTGCTCAAGCCTTTTGCCATCACATCCAGGTGTTTTTCTTAGCTATTCATCATCTGTCTGTATAACCATACAATATTCATCTAGATTAGATCCAAATACAATTCTACCAGTGGAATTACCAGGGAGATATTCATGGAGGTATTTGCCTAAGGTGGGTCCTTTATAATAGAGCCAGAAAACAACAATCAACCAAAGCTTATATTAATAGTAGAAGACCAATGTGTGGCTAACAAAGCATTAATTTCACTATCATATCTGATAACCAGATCATTGTGTAGTAAGTAGGAAAGATTAGCAGGTATCCAAGTTAAATTTTTCATATCTAATAAGGGAAGAGGTCTGGGGAGGTAGATATTGTTTCTACTAGGAAACCATAGGGATAATAAGAATATGAAAATCATTTTATGTACATTCAATCAATAACAATCAGATAATATAAAAGCAAGCAATATCAGTTTGTGAGCATACAGACCTTGTGGACATCATCCTGGGATAGCTGTCGGCCTCTCTGGTTGGTGGCTTCTCGTCCTCGAAAGTTCTCTGCTGTTTCTTGTCCTTGAAAAGTCTTTGATCCCCACTGGTAAGGTCCCCTCCAACAAGGTTTGAGAGTCTTTTATTTGGTGTCTTTTCCAGGACACCAAATCTCCTGGTTGTGAGCCATGATCTTTGAAATCTTCATGTCCCGGGAGCGCACTGTGAAATGAATCTGTTACCAATTTGTTAGTTCCTACAATGCAGAATGTCCTCTCTTTACTTTTCCCTATATTCAGGAAACAAAAGATTTAAAAGTCAACAATATTTTAAACAGACTCATAAGAATAATTAACCTCAATTCATTTAGTCCCATAGTTGTTTTTGTTTATCCTGATTATTGGCCAGTAGTTTCTGAATTCAGTTATTCCTTGAAATTCTATAAATCTTCATCCAGTTCAAAATATGACCTGCTTAGAAGCCTGCAAGTTAGAATAAATCTGAGTCCTATTCATGGATTTTTTTCTAGACATATATACCTATAAATGCATTAAAATAAAGCTGTCCACAAATGACAAAGATTTTAAAGTGGCACGGTTATAGATTTTTAAAAATATATATTTTATTGATATTTTACAGAGAGGAAGAGAAAGAGATAGAGAGCTAGAAACGTCAATGAGAGAGAAACATCCACCAGCTGCCTCTTGCACACCCCCTACTGGGGATGTGCCTGCAACCAAGGTACATGCCCTTGACTAGAATCGAACCCGGGACCTTTCAGTCCGCAGACCGACGCTCTACCACTGAGCCAAGCCTATTTCGGCATGGTTATAGATTTGATAAAAACTTTGCTTTTCTATAAAATATAACATTCGAAAATAACAATTTCTTTGTTAAGTAATAGTCCCTGTAAAATGATATAGAGAATAATATAAAATTTGTATACCTTTAGATTCAATTATAATTTCAACATATAAAGAATAATATGTAAGATTTTAAAATGAGACACATGACTTATTGCAAGCAGTGTTTTGAGTATTGAAAATAATTAATAACCTCCCAATATGTAAAACGCAAATACCCAGAGTATCACTGGCAGACGCCCCCACAGGGAATCACGCAGCTGGTGAGATAGTTTACACCCAGGAAGGGCAGAAGTTCCGGAAGTAAGGTAAAATCAAAGATCAAAGCGGGAGAATCTGCGGAGCCTCAGCGACCAGAGGCAGGGGGGAATCTACAGGGTGCTGGGCAGCGTCCCTGAGGACAGGCTAAGCATTTCTGTGAGAAAATAAAAGGGAGGGGGACCAAGGGACTTTGGGAGGTCGGGGATTCTGATCCTAAGTGTCTGGATTTAGATCTGAGCAAACTCTGAAAGGTAAGCTGGATCTTACAGTGCCGACAAGAGAGAAGCTCTTGGGGACCCAGTCCCTCCTCGCGCTGGTGCCTGTGCCTCCTCCCACTAAACCTGGTTCGCAGGACCTTTGAGATACACTTACCCGTGGCTGAGGTGCGGGAGAGGGTGTGGGCTTGTGGAATTGGGGAAGAGTGGGTGATCTGGGAGAGGTGGCCACGGACCTGGTGCTGAGTCATCTCCGTAAGCACAGTCACCATTTTCTCCTGAGAGACAGCCCCACCCTCCAGTGTCCAGGCAACCAATGTAGCCACACCCCAATCACACCTTGAGTAAAACAAGGAATCTGAATAATCCCTGAGGATATAGCAACCAGGGAACTGACAGAACAATACAAATGGAATCATAACCCAGCCAAAAGAAGACACTCTACTTTTTTTCACCTTTATTTTTATTTTTATTTTTTTTCTTTCTTTCCTTTTTCCTTCCTTCCTTCCTTTTTTCTCTTTCTTTCTTTCTTTCTTTCTTTCTTTCTTTCTTTCTATCTCCCTTTCTGCATTTCTTTCTTCTTTTCTTCTTTGTTTTCTGCTTTGGGTTTGTTACTTTTCTTTTATATCTGTCCACATTATTTCTTTTTTATTTTTTTTATTTTATTAAGGTATTATATGTGTACATAGCTTACCATTCCCCGCCCCACCTCCCATTCATGCCCTCCCTCCCCAGAGTTCTGTGTTCGTTGATTGTATTCATGCATACCAGTCCTTCGGTTGTTCTCTTATCTCCCCCCAGGTCTTCTTCCCCTCCCCGCTGTCATTTGACAATCTGCTTGTTTTATGGTGACTATCTCAGGATCACATGAGTAGAATCTGCTCCTCATTTGGCAATCTGCTTGTATTATGGTGACTATCTCAGGACCACATGAATAGAGTCCGCTCCTCCTCTGGTTCTCACCACCACCACCCCCCCCTGAGTCCCACTGCTTCCCCTGGGACACACAGCTCACCTGGGGCACACGATTCCCTGGGACACTCGGCTCACCCGGGGCACATGGCCCCCTGGGACACTCGGCTCACCCGGGGCACACAGCCCCCTAGGACACTCGGCTCACCCGGGGCACACAGCCCCTTTGGGGGACATGGCTCACCCAGGGCACATGGCCCCCTGGGACACACGGCTCGCCCAGGGCACACTGCCCCCTGGGACACTCAGCCCCTCTGGGGCGCTGGGGTCGCATATTGGAGGCACCATGCTAGCTCCTCGCTAGCTCGGTGGGCAGGCTTGGACGGCTGCCGGCGGGCTGAGATGGCTGCAGGCAGGTAGACCGCCCTCAAAGGTGTCTCGTTCAGTGCGGAAGTGGAGCAGCTGCGGACGAGGAGGCCCACTTCCTGATCCTGGGGCGTAGTGAGCTCTCTTCCTTTATTTGCAGCAGCGGTGGCAGGTAGCAGTGGCGGGTGCGGCAGTGATGGTCACTCCTGTGGTTCAATTTCCACTGTAGTTTTAAAGTTCATATGGCAGCAGTGGCAGGAGCTTTGGCAGAGAAAGGACTTGTGGAGCCGCAAATGGAAGTCGCCGTACCATCCCCCACCAGCACGGTGCGCGGAGGCTGGGCCGAGCTGGCTGCAACCTAGGAGACAGACGCTGCGCCATCTCTTCGTCATCACTGTGTGTACAGAGGCCAGGCCGAGCAGAGCCGGCTGCGGGCGGCAGCGGCGGCTGGACTCGCAGGGCCACCAACGGAAGGCGCCTCGCCATCCCCCTCCGGCATGGTGCGCGCAGAGACTGGGCTGTGCTGGCCGTGGGTCAGGGGATGCTGCGCAAGCTCCTCACCAGTACGGCGGGTGGGCTGGGACAGCTGCGTACCAGGATGGTTGTGGGCAGGGAGGCTTCTCGTCTGGGCAGGAGCCGAAGGCACGGCGGAGTTTCCACATCGGCTTCCTGGTTCCCATGGCAGGCCGGCCGGGCTGGCCCATTCCCTGGGCCCGGGGCGGAGTAAGGTCTGGCTTCCCTCATTCCCAGCGGCAGCAGTTCCGGCGGGTCCAGTTTCGCCGTAGTTTTAAGCTCCACATGGCAGCAGTGGCGCCCTGCTTGGTGTCTAGTTGTAGCCTTCCCATTTCGCCAGCTTTCCTGTGGGTCTGGTGCGATCCCTTTCGATTTTAGCTGGTTTTTTTTTTTTTTTCCAAATTGTTGATGAGGTGGCAGCCTAAGAGGCTGCCTAGGCCGCCATCTTTGAGTTCTCTCCAAAACTATTGTCCACATTATTTCTCATCGCTATTTTTATTTGCTATTTTTAATTTTATACCATTTTTTAAATTAATTTCTTTATGTAAATTTACCATTTTTTAAAATTCTCTTTCCTTTCATCCAATTATTCCCTTTCTACTTCCTTAATACTAAATTGAGGTCTTCACCATAGTCATCCAATTCTCAATCTTATTTTCACTATATAAGCTTAGCCTCTACAAATTCTGCTTCAATCCTCTTATTCTTCTGTCCTTTATTCCATATATTTTCCTCTCTCTTCTATAGCATTTGTGCTCTCTTTTCGCTGTCCAATATCTCTTTTCTCAGGGGGTCACTTATACTGGGGTTTTTGGTGTCGTGAGTACATCTGTGTTTAGTTCCCTCGGTATTGAGTCTTGTTGGCCCAGGGAGCAGCAGCTGAGGGAGCATCCAGATCCATAGCAACCTCATAATCAGCCCAACACTGCCCAAGGAACAGAAGCTATATGAGCAACCTCCCCCACAAACCAGAGGAGGCACCACTGCTGCGAAGAGCACCCACCAGAGGAACTGCAGCCAACTGTAGCTACTACCATAGAGAAACTACAGATAGAGAAGCTATTGCCACCCAAGGAGTAGCCCCTGCAAAGCTTGACATCTAGATCAGTCAGTAAGACCAAAAATGGGTAAGCAAAGATCTCACCAAAGGAAGGAAAATGAGGAAACACCAGAAAGACAGCTAAGTGACACAGAAGCCTGCAATATGCCAGAAAAAGAATTCAGAATAATGATCATAGAGGTCTTAAATTGGATGGAAGAAAAAATTAACACTATATGCAAGAAACAAGAAGAAATGGATGAAAAAATCAACAACTTATGTAAGAATCAAGAAGAAATGAAGAATGATATAGACGCAATAAAAAACCCCATGGGAAGCTTCAACAGTAGACTAGGAGAAGTAGAGGACCGAATTAGTGAACTAGAAGACAGGGAAGCAAAACACAGCCAAATTGAATTGCAATTGGAGAAAAAACTTAAAAGACAGGAGGAAAGCCTAAGGGATCTATGGGACAACATGAAACGAAGCAACATAAGAATAATAGGGGTGCCAGAACAAAAGGAAGAACAAGGGTTAGAAGAAATATTTGAAGAAATAATGTCAGAAAACTTCCCTGAAGTAGCAAAGAAAAAAGTCATACAAGCCCAGAGAGTTCCAAACAGAATGAACCCAAATAGACCCACACCAAGACACATCATAATTACTATGGCAAATATTCAGGACAAAGAAAGAATCTTAAAGGTTTCAAGAGAGAGACAGAAAGTTACATACAAGGGAACCCCCATTAGATTATCAAATGATTTGTCAACAGAAACACATCAGGCCAGAAAAGAATGGAAAGAAATCTACAAAGTGATGCAAACCAAGGGATTAAATCCAAGAATACTCTATCCAGCAAGATTATCATTCAAAATTGAAGGGCAAATAAAGAGCGTCACAGACAAAAAAAAAAAAAAAAAAATGCTAAGGGAGTTTATCATGACCAAGCCAGCAATGCAAGAAATGCTAAAAGGGCTAGTGTAAAATAAAATGTTAAGAAGGAACAGTCTCAAAAAATAAAAATGGCTACAAACAATTTCATTTCAATAATAACCTTAAATGTAAACAGACTAAATGCTCCACTCAAAAGACATCGAGTGGCTGAATGGATAAAAATCATGACCCATATATATGCTGTCTACAAGAGACCCACCTCAGAAAAAAAGGACTCTATAGATTGAAAGTGAAGGGATGGAAAAACATATTTCAGGCAAATGGAAATGAAAAAAAAGCTGGAGTAGCAGTACTTATTTCTGACAAAATAGACCTCAAAGTAAAGGCCATAACAAAAGATAAAGAAGGCCACTTCATAATGATAAAGGGATCCATACAACAAGAAGATATAACCCTAATAAACATATATGCACCCAATGTAGGAGCACCCAAATACATAAAAAATCTCCTGGAAGATATCAAGGGAGAAATCGACAACAACACAATCATAGTAGGAGACTTTAATACGCCACTGACATCAATGGATAAATCAACTAAACAAAAAATCAGCAATTCCAAATGACTCACTAGATCAGATGGACTTAATTGACATCTTCAGAACATTTCACCCCAAAGCCACGGAATATACATTCTTCTCAAGTGCACATGGGACATTTTCAAAAATAGAGCACATTTTGGGTCACAAACAAAGTCTCCCCAAATTCAAAAAGATTGAAATCATATCAAGCATTTTCTCAGACCACAATGGCATAATATTAGAAATAAACTATAATAAAAACACCCCCCAAAATTTAAACACTTGGAAGTTGAATAACATGCTATTAAACAATTATTGGGTAAACAATGAGATCAAAGAAGAAATTAAAAAATTCCTGGAGACTAATGACAATAAAAACACAACAATATCAATACTATGGGATACAATGAAAGCAGTACTGAGAGGAAAATTTATAGCTATACAGGCATACCTCAAAAAACAACAAAAAGGATTAATAAATAATCTAACTCAACAACTCAAAGAGAGCAACAAGAAAAACCCACAGTGAACAGAAGGAAGGAAATAATAAAGATCAGAGCAGAAATGAACAACATAGAGACCAAAGAAACAATACAAAAGATCAATAAAACCAAGAGCTGGTTCTTTGAAAGGATAAACAAGATTGATGAACCACTAGCCAGGCTCACCAAAAAGCAAAGAGAGGGGACCCAAATAAACAAAATCAGAAATGAAAGAGGTGAAATAACGACAGACCCCGACGAAATACAAAAGATTGTTTAAAAATACTACAAGCAACTCTATTCTAATAAACTAGACAACTTGGAGGAAATGTACACATTCCTAGAAAAATACAACATTCCAAAACTTAATCAAGAAGATACTAAAAATCGCAATAGGCAGATAGCTATGGATGAAATTGAAGCAGTCATCAAAAAGCTTCCAGCAAACAAAAGCCCGGGGCCAGATGCCTTCACAGGAGAGTTTTACCAAACATCAAGGAAGAACTAAAACCTATCCTCCTCAGACTACTCCAGAAAATTCAAGAAGGAACATTTCCAAGCTCCTTCTATGAAGCCAGCATCACCCTAATACCAAAACCAGATAAAGACAACACAATGAAAGAGAATTACAGGCCAATATCCCTCATGAACATAGATGCCAAAATCCTCAACAAAATTCTAGCAAATAGGATCCAGCAGTATATCAGAAAGATCATACACCATGATCAAGTAGGATTTATCCCAGGGATGCAAGGATGGTACAATATCCACAAATCAATAAATGTGATACATCACATAAACAAATTGAGAGATAAAAATCACATAGTTGTATCCATTGATGCAGAAAAAGCATTTGACAAAATACAACACCCTTTCTTGATAAAAACTCTCAGTAAGGTAGGGATAGAAGGTTCATACCTCAACATAATAAAAGCCATTTATGACAAACCCACAGCCAACATCATACTCAATGGGCAAAAACTAAAACCATTCCCTCTAAGAACAGGAACAACGCAGGGATGCCCACTCTCACCCCTCTTGTTCAACATGGTGCTGGAAGTACTAGCCATAGCGATCAGACAAGAAGAAGAAATAAAAGGCATCCAAATTGGAAAAGAAGAAGTAAAACTGTCCTTATTCGCAGATGACATGATACTATACATAGAAAACCCTAACGAGTCCATCAAAAATTATTAGACTTAATAAATGAATTCGGCAAGATAGCAGGATACAAAATCAGCGCCAAGAAATCTATGGCATTTCTATACACCAATAATGAACTTACAGAAAGAGAGACAAAGAAAGCAATCCCATTTACCATCGCACCAAAAAAAATTAAGATACTTAGGAATAAACTTAACTAAGGAGGTAAAAGACCTACACACAGAAAACTACACAACACTGAAAAAAGAGATAGAGGAAGATGTAAGCAGATGGAAGAACATACCATGTTCATGGATTGGTAGAATCAACATCATCAAAATGTCCATTCTACCCAAAGCAATCTATAGATTTAATGCACTCCCCATTAAAATATCAACAGCATATTTCATAGACCTAGAAAGAACACTCCAAAAATTCATCTGGAATAAAAAAAGGCCCTGAATAGCCACAGCAATCCTGAGAAAGAAGAATCAAGTAGGAGGGATCTCTATACTAGATTTCAAGCTGTATTACAAAGCCACTGTTCTCAAAACAGCCTGGTACTGGCACAAGAACAGACATATAGACCAATGGAATAGAATAGAGAATCCAAATATTGACCCAAGCCACTATGCTCAATTAATATTTGACAAAGGAGGCATGAACATACAATGGAGTCAAGACAGTCTCTTCAACAAATGATGCTGGGAAAATTGGACAGATACATGCAAAAGAATGAAACTAGACCTCCAACTTACACCATACACAAAAATAAACTCAAAGTGGACACAGGACTTAAACATAAGATGGGAAACCATAAAAATACTAGAGGAATCCACAGGCAGGAAAATCTCAGACATATGCCTAAAGAACTTCTTCACTGATACTGCTCCTAGGGCAATGGAAGCTAAAAACAAAATAAACAAATGGGACTACATCAAAATAAAAAGCTTTTTAACAGCAAAGGAAACCATCAGTAAAACAACAAGAAACCCCACTGCATGGGAGAACATATTTGCTAACGATATCACTGATAAGGGTTTAATCTCCAAAATTTACAGAGAACTCATACAACTTAACAAAAAATATAAACAACCCAATTAAAAAATGGGCAACTGAGCTAAATAGACAATTTTCTAAAGAAGACAGAAGGAAGGCCAAGAGACATATGAAAACATGCTCAAAGTCATTAATCATCAGAGAGATGCAAATCAAAACAACAATGTGGTACCATCTTACACCAGTCAGAATGGCTATCATCAACAAAACAGCAAACGACAAGTGTTGGCGAGGATGCGGAGGAAAAGGAACTCTTTTACACTGCTGGTGGGAATGCAGACTGGTGCAGCCACCGTGGAGAACAGTATGGCGTTTCCTCAAAAACCTAAAAATGGAACTCCCATTTGACCCAATGATTCCACTTCTAGGAATATATCCCAAGAAAATGGAAACACGAATCAGAAAGGATATATGCACCCCTATGTTTATAGCAGCACAATTCACCATAGCTAAGATTTGGAAACAGCCGAAATGCCCATCAGCAGATGAATGGATTAAAAAACTGGGGTACATCTACTCAATGGAATACTATGCTGCGATAAAAAAGAAAGAGTTCCTACCATTTGCAGCAACATGGAGGGAGATGGAGTCCATTATGCTAAGTGAAATAAGCCAGGCAGAGAAAGATATAAACATCACATGATATCACTCATTTATGGAATATAGTGAATGGCATAGACTGACGAATAAGAACAGACCCAGAGACTGAGTAACATTGATCAGAACCCCAAACACCAGAGAAGGAGGGGATCGCTGGGAGTAAGGGGGAGAAATCAACCAAGAGACTTGTGGGCAAACATATGAGCCTCATCAATGGCCACAGATAAATGGGGGTGGAGTATAAGTGGAGGGTGGGGATAAGGGGGGGATAAGAACACATATGTAAAACAATAATAATAATAATATTATAAGAGAGAGAGAAAGAGAGAGAGAGAGAGAGAAGAAAGTGTGAGGTAACCAGAACCCCAAGAACACCTGAGAACACCTTTACCGCCAGGCTAGCAGGCATCAGCTGTACAGTAATATAACCTGGGGCTATTGGGTAAGTATTTCTGGACCTATGTTCCTAATCCTTCACGGTGGGAGCCCTTACCTGGGTTGATCCTCCTGCGCAAAGTAGTCACTGATGATACCAAACACCTTAGTCATCCAGGAGGACTAGTGGTGGGACAAGGAAGTATAATTACATAGGGCTCACCACCCAGCTCCCCTTTTGTAGGACACAAAATTAAACCACTATTCCTTTGTGTGTAAAATTAAATAGAAGTTTCTGGCTTGTGAGGACACCAAAGGAAGGGACCATTACTACTTCCTCCTGGGAAAGGTGTAGAAAATGAAACAAAGACCTTGTCTATACAAAAAGAAATTGACAACCAGTTTAAAATGGAATTTTCATGACCTAGAGCAAAGAATATCCTTACATGATATTATTCTACAAGGTCATTATAATTTTTCCCAGATTTGGGTTATCCCCATTACCTATAATAGTATCTCCCATCAAGAACTATCAATAAAGAATGATTTATATATATATAATGATACACACACACACACACACACACACACACACACACACACACTTTGTTGGTGCTTGGAGAAAAAAGCAACACAGCTATAGATATTTTAGAATTATAATAGCATATTGTACAATTGTCCCAAACAAACATACAAACCAATCCTTTGAATGTCTGACAGCAATTTAAAAACTACATGAAAGGACCTCATCCCTTCCACTATGCAGAGGGCCTCCTGAGAAGGCACCTGAGCATTCTATATTGGCCTGTCTTGTCCTTTTGGCCAAAAATGAACCTTTTTTCATGGTCCAGATGCCCACACTGTTGCCTGACCTTTTAGTTCATGCCAAGGCTGAAGCACCAACGTGGCTGGCACCACGGATCTCCCGCCCGCCCAGTGGGGGAAGCTGGGCCCTCTCTGGAGAAGAAACATGGAGTCCCAAAAATATGAGATCAACGCCCGGACATTGCAAGCAGGTGAGGGGTTCCCAAGGCAGGTGCTGGGTGTGGAGCCCATGGGGCATAGGTCACCAAGGAGACAGAACTAAACCTCACATCACCCTGCTTGGCCCCAGAGGATGGCTGGTTAGCCAGAGACGGGTAAGATTCCTCAGGGAAGGAACAACCTAAGACAGACACAGTCACAGAGGGGCCATCAGGAGAGAACTTAGGAAGCAACAGAGGTGGGGCACAGACCCTTACCACCCCTCCTGCAACCTGGCAGGCGCCTGAACATTCTCCCATTCTGAGGGAGGTCTCCTTCCCCCATGGCTGCTTTGCTTCCCATGCACAGCTCAAATTGGGACCCATGTAACAGAGACGTGGCTGACAGCAGCTGCCATTTCACTGCAACAAGACTTGTTTGAGAGGCCTTGTACCCATGGTGGGGGCAAGTGGGTTTTTAATTTCCAAGTCCAGCCTAGTAGCAGGAATGCTCAGGCCCTTCTCAAGAAACCAAACAATCAATTCCACTAATACACACATGGTAAATAAGATAGTTGCTAGAGTGTTGAGTCTGACATATGAATAGTACCCAATTTCTCAGAGAAAATCAATGTGGCTAATGGAAGTAAATGAATATTCTAGAAAAACTGAGTGTACTGTACAAAATGCTGTTCCTATAGTATTAACAAAAATTCTTATTGGCAGAGCGCCTCATGGTAAAATTGCACAACATGTTATGAACCTAATGCAGTCATAGTGTAGCGCAAATAATTAAAATGTAAAAGATATCAAGACTAACTATAAAATCTCCAAAAGTCTCCTATTATTTAAAGTAAAAAAAAGGGGGTGACGGTGGAAGAATATCATGTAAGGAAAAATATTCTGAGAATAATTTACATCTAAAAACTTTTTTTGTACTTTAGAAAATTAACCTTTATTTGAAACGCTAACAGCAACATACCCATAAAAATACACACATGGTGTCAAAATAAGCCAGAGGAAAATTATTTAGGGGGGGTGGGATGAAAAAGAATCCCAAGACAAATTTAAAGAGAATATCCCTTTATTAACTTTTGGTCGAGAGTATGTTTGTATAGTTTCAGAAAACAACTCTGAGACCACCTGGAATCCAGTAACAGAGAGGAATAGACAGAAGTGCTCCAGCCATGAAGACAGAAGAGACAATTCAGAGATGGAAGATGCTGAGGACGCCTCACCATACCAACAGACAGCGGCTGCCTGTTGCTGAAGGATGCCCACGATCAAACGAGAGATGGTCGGACCTGAATTACCACCATTTGTCCACCAACCAGATCTGAAATATCATGGCTGACATTTACACATAAGGAACTATTTGACATTGAAACTGGGACTCAAAAGAACTGCTGGCCCAAAAAGGAGCTCACTACAGACTGATTCATTTGCCTCTCAGGATAACCATTAAGGCTTATCGCATTTTAGGTTTTTACAAGGGTATTTCTTGGATCACATGACCTCACGCATCTAGAGGAAATAATGAACAACATATACTGGTGGGCAAGAATAGACCCGGGGAAAGAGAAGCAGCGATCAGACTCTCAAACCTCAGAGGGAAAGTAGGGGAAGGTGGGGGTGGGGGGAAGAGATCAACCAAAGGACTTGTGTGCATGCACCATGGACAATAGGGAGGTAAGGGAATATGTAGGGAGGGGTTTGGGATGGGAATGGGGGGATAAGGACAATTATGTGATACCATAATCAATAAAAATTAATTTAAAAAAAAAGAAGTGAAGCACGGGAGGCTGAATTGGGTGCATTGGTGGGAATTACACACACTGTGGGCTCCCAGAGCTGAGTTCCCGCCATTGTCCTCATTTGCATTTGATACAAAATGAGATAACAAAAGACTAAAAAAGGAGCCTGAGGCATAGTGAGTGCTCAATTATGGCTGGCTGGGCAATAAGGTTAGGCAGTGTCGGACAGTGCCATGAACTCTAAAGCCAGTTCCTTTTGTTCACAGCCCAGCTCTGATGTGACCTTGGCCTAATTACTTGGCTCAGTTTCTCTGCTTCGATGGGGATAAGAACAGTCACTGCCGCCACTGGATTGTTGTGGACAGCACTATCTTACAGGAAGTATGTGCTAGCTAATTTTATTAAGCTGACAATGATGGTATGCTGATGACAATGACCTTGGGAACCTTTGAGCCCCACTTGCCCTGCAAAACACTAGCCCTCTGCCCAGATGCTGGGGAGACATTTCTCTAACTGGTTGGGTTGGCTTCTGAGGTGCATTAAAGATGGGCACAATGTCTTTGGCACACACCCCTGCCATGAGGAGTGGGCTCTGAGTCCCCTGCTCTTGACTATGGGGTGCTCGGAGTGGTGTGCCTGAACCTCCGGGCACTGCCGGCAGGGCCCTTCACCAGGGGCTCTCAGCCGGGGCTCCCCAGACTAGAACCACCCGGCAAAAGCATGGAGAATGCTGACGGCACCGGCATTCAACCGCTCCAACACATACCCTTAGACGTCCTTACGTGTAATTTCTGTGTTCATTATATGCGGGGAAAGTGGTGAAGATATATTCTTTTGTACTCGCTGCACTTGTGTGGAACACTCTCTGCATACCAGGCCCCATTCTGAGAATTTTTAAAATATAAACTCACTTAATGCTTAAACACTTTAAATTACATGATCTACTTTTATTCCTCATTTTACAGGTGAGGAAACTAAAGCACAAGGAAGTTAAAGAACTTTTCTTAGGTTGAACAATTAAGAGGTGAGGCTGTATCTATCTCGGCCTTCAGCCTTCGAAGTGAGGCTGAAATTTCAACCTAAGTAAATGTGCACCAGAACGGTGCCGGTTACAGTCAGCGTGTGCTAGGCCACAAACCATCCAGAAACAGCTGGCCTAGCACAGCACACGGACTGTTTCTCTGATTGTGTGAGTCGGCGGCTGGCTGGCGGCTGGTCCTCCTGGTCTGGGCCAGTCAGCTGATCACCGTGGTCCGCTGGCAGGCTCCCAGACTCCTCACAGGGTGGCCACATGGACAAGGCGAACCACAGAGGGAAGGGCCCAGTGAGAAAGTGCTCGGGGGTTTCTGCTTGCATAATGTTTGCCAATGTCCTATTGGCCAAAGCAAGTTACAGAGCCAGCCCAGAGGTCATGTGAGACCCCAGACCCTGGCCTTCAGGAGGGAAATGGCTAAAGGCTGTGTTTACCACCTCCACCATAGTCTTAGACCTGAACCACACTCACTAACCTGTCTCTCAGGCTTCCAATGGTATTAACCCAACTCTGGCTTCCAATGGAGCCCAGAGCAAGAACAGCAAGGAACCTCACAGCCTACGACATTCCCCTTGTCCCAGTGCCCCACCAAACGGCAACCCACCAGGGGTGCAGAGAGATCTGACTGAGTGTCCAGCGAAGGAAGAGGAAGTGGACTGACTGTGAGCCCGGGAGTCTGAGTTCAGTTACCCGAGCGGCTGTGGGGCCTGGGTGGCTCCCCTCACCTCCCTGGGCCACATAGACGTGGCTGTATTCAGTTCAGCAGCCCCATTCGCTCAGTGACCGTTTATGCAGCTCCCACTCTGCTGGGTGCCGGGTTGGACAGCACAAAGACACCATGAGAATGGCCTCACTCACCCATGAGCATTTAGTACAATGAAACCCAATAATCTCAGCAATGAGCACGTCACTGCAGACAGAGGCACGTGCTCAGGGGACAAAAGCCCAGTTCTCTGAACAATTAGTCAGAAGACATATGGTGTAGCCCAAGCATGTCAAACTCATTTATACAAGGCTGCGAGTTTGCCATGCTTGGTGCAGCCCACGGGGGGCCAACGGGGGATGAAAGAAGGTGTCCTTCCATGGAGGACAGTGAGGGGCAGCTACCTGGAGGGCCAGGGAAATGACTTGGGATCAGAGTGACTGGGAGACAGCTGCCCACAGGTCACCTGCACTCCCTGAAGGCAGAGGTCCTGACTGCCTGTGTCTGAGCCAGCTTTCCAAGGGCACTCCCATTGCCAGCAGCCCTGAAGGCAGGCGTGGCCTCTCCTTGGGGCAGTAGGCAAGAGGGACACTGCCCAGTATAAAGCGCCCAGGCTCTCCCAGCCCCGTTTCCTCTCCTGTAACACAGCCACTGCGTACAGAGCACTCTGGCCCAGCTCACCCTGTGGGAATGGGGCTCAGAAAACCAGAGACAAGACTGGGCTCTGGGCTCGGCTGCTGTGAGCAAGAAGCAGTGCACGGAGCCGGTGCCGGGTCTGTTGCCAGCACGGTGAGCCGCCTCCGACCTAACAGGTCAGCTTCCAGGACGGCCAGGCTCGGACCCTCCTCCCTTCTTGGATCGTGGCCTTTCCCACAATTGTCCTAAGTACTGAAGGCCTCCTTCCCAAACCAGTGACTCAAACTGACGCCGGAGGATGGAGCAGGAATGAGGGACAGGGTGGCCATAGAGCACCAGGCAAAGAGCTGCCTGGCAAAGGCGTGGGGATGGCGGAGAGCACGTGTTAACAGGTGGGCGCAGAGGGCTGGGGGAGGACGTGGAGAGGGAACCGCAGGCCTGGGAGGCGGTGGGGCGGCAGCAATGACTGTGGCACTGTCCTAGCCAGGGGAGCCAGGAGCGCTGAAGGGCATGAGGGGCAGGCTTGACTCACAGCCCCTTCAGGGAGCTTCTGAGTCCTCCATCTTAGCCTCCAGAGACTGTCTCACCACTGCACTCCCCTCCGGCTTCTGCGCCTGTGTGTTCTCCAGCATCCCCCAGAAAATAGCTAGGGTTGCAGCACAGGTTGGCATAGCAACCGATGAGATGACTGTTCCCACCATAATTGTATTTCCACCGGCTGTGACTGTCAAGCTAGTCCTACGTGTGTTCGGACAGGCATAGGGTTCTGGGTGGGGAAGCGGGCAAGGTCAGCCTCCTTCTGGCTGAGGGCTGGACAGTTCCAAGAGGCAATTTCTTCAGGGGACAGATCCCTAACAGTCCTTCCTGGCCTGACAATCACTGCTGGTCTGATACCCATGGGGGCTAGCTTTAAAGCTTTTAATCCATTGCCAGCATTTTTTATTGATTTCAGAGAGGAATAGAAAGGGAGAGAGAGAAAAACATCAATGATGAAAGGGAATCATTGATCCGCTGCCTCCCGTACATCCTACATTGGGGATCGAGCTCACAACTTAGGGAATTGAGCTGTGACCTCCTGGTTCATAGGTCGACGCTCACCACTGAGCCATGACAGCTGGGCCATTACCATCATTTGTAAAAGGAGATTTTTAAAAATACATATATTTTATTGATATTTTACAGAGAGGAAGGGAGAGAGATAGAGAGCTAGAAACGTGGATGAGAGAGAAACATTGACCAGCTGCCTCTTGCACACACCCCCACCGGGGATGTGCCCGCAACCAATGTACAAGCCTTAACCGGAATCGAACCCGGGACCTTTCAGTCCACAGACCGACGCTCTACCACTGAGCCAAACCGGTTTCGGCTAAAAGGATCCTCCTGGAAAATCAAGGCATCTAGGAGCAACCGGCCCACGTTCCCGCGTGGTAACAACTGCCTGGAGCAAACTGCCCCTCAAAGTGGGCACGTGCCCACCAGCTGCCCACAGTCTATGTCTGCCCCATCACTCATTCTTATCACCTGACTGGCCCCGCAAGCGTTTGAATTTGGAGCCTTTGTGTGGAGAGTCCAGCCCCAGAGGAGAAAACCAAGCCCCATCCCCAGTGGCACTCCAAGTCCCTGAGTCCTGGCCAGCGCTAGGACTGAGGGTCAAAATTCTGATTGCTTGTGGGGCTGAGAGTCTGCCTTCCTGAGACCAGGCTTCCCCACAGAGGACAAGGACCTAGACCCCCACCCGAGCCCCACTCAGAACTGAAGCACCTTGCAGTATAAGCAGTCTCTGCTCTTGTCCTTGGGCTGTCATGTTCTCGGACGTACCACACCTATGATTTACGTAACCTCTGTAAGCCCCCGTGAACTCCCCTACACAGCGAGAATAACAATGTCTGATCTAGATGGCTGTTTGAGGGCTGAGTTAAGTCCTGTTTATAAAACAGTATCCTGGCCCCTGGGAAATGGGAAGGGCTCCAAAGCGAGCACTGAGTACTGTTAACAGTTTCTCGATGTCTGTGTTCGTGTGAGAGCCCCTCACTGTCCGGCATCCACAGTGCTCATTATTCCATTTCTTCCAACCCCAAACAAGAAAGCAATGTGTTGAAAGCCCCCTGTTGAATGAACAGCTTTAGGCAAAGCTCTTAACTTGCTAAGCCTCATGTTTTCCATCTGTGAAATGGGGATCATAGTAGCATTCACTCCTCAGAGCTGTGGGAAGTTTAAATGAGATAATGATTGTAATGCGCCCATCACGGTTCCCAGATCCCAAGAAATTCAGGTTTTGACTCCTCGCAGCAGGGTCGCCACCTAGTGGTTTAATATAGTAACTGCAGGCTCTTCAGGACATTAGAGAAAAGAATGACCAAAATACCGCTGCATGGGAGGACTCAGAGATCCCATTTGACAGTGGGAAGTGAATTCAGAAAGAGGTACTGGCCACTCACTGAGCTTAGGAATTTCCCCAGGTCCATTCCTGGACCAGTCTGTGCCATCGCCATGACAACCCTGGCTTGCCCTGGAGTCTACACTTGACCGTGGCCAGTTGGACTCTGGACTGAGCTGCTTGGCCCCAGGCATGGTTCCTGGGGATGTGGCTGCTGCTGCGCCACGGGCTAGGTGAATTATCCAATGTCTGTCCCCACTGTTTTGCTGTTGGCTGCTGTGCATGTTTGGATCCTGTTTTGGCCAGGACAGCACTCTCTTCCTCTGTGGTGGCCCAGCTGCGCTGGAGACCTTCGGAACCCAGGTTTGAACACCCGGGGAACATTGGGTGTGTGGCGAGGCTTGGTGCGTGGTTCTTTCTGTGAGCTGTTTCACATGCCACTGCACCAGGACTCGCAAGCCCAGGCTGCCTGATCCCAAGCAGTGACCCTGGAGGGACCGGGGTCTGGGTGGCACTGCGGGGAGGCTGAGTCTCATTGGACATTGTGTCCACATATTTATGCGAGGACAACCCCCCAGACCGCCCCAGGACAAAACCTTTCTGTTAAGTACCCAGGCTGGCAGGGGCTCCCAGCCTGACCAGACTGCTCTTCCGGCTGCCTCTCACCTGTAGCCATGGGGAGACTTGAGACAGTTTATCAAAAATGAATCGCACTTTGACCACCTCAGCAAATGTTGTCTCAGAATGGCCAGTTGTGCAAGTCCCAGGCGGGAGTCAGTCTGGCCACAAAGCTTCTTCTACCTCATGAGGTCACTAGCAGCCCTGAAATCAGTAAACAGCTGCCAATCCCGAGAAGTGCAGAAACAGACACAGCCCCGGTCAGCCCTGGGCTCAGGAGCCGGAGGGGAGCGCGGTGGTGCAACCCCCTCCCCCTCCCCCACCTTGGGCACCTGTGCACAGGAGGTCCCTCATTCTTTCTGTCTCTGTCTCTGTCTCTGTGTGTCCATCCCTCACTCCACATCTCTGTGTTTGTCTTTCACACACTGGCGAGCATGTGCAATGAAAATGATGTCTGAGACAGTCAGCCAAGGAGAGAAAGTTGCATGAGCAAGAAACTAGAGACCCAAATCTGGGACAAACATTCAGGGGGTATCGTAAGTTATCATTGAGAGGCAGTAACAATAGGATGTAATTGTCTGTTTGCTAGGGAAAAATCCTTTTCAAAGTGGAGAAATCAACCCATATGTTTAACTTTGTCTTTGTAAAGAAAAATTTTAATAAGATAAAACTTCTTACAGAAATATACAAAGAGACAGGCAAAATTTTCATTTATAAAAAATAAATGTTTATCTGCACCAAATATGTTCATTACATATTGTTAAGAAAAGAAATGAAATAAAACAACATAGAACTTGCATTTCTAATAAATCAATAGACTCACTATCCTGGGAAAAAATCTCTAACACAAATCACATAGAAAATTTAAAAAAATAAATACATGAGCTGGCATGCAAATAACAGAAATTGCCAGATGCCAAAATATAAAATGAGGGCTGACACTCAGTGTGGAAAATGGGCATTGTGGCTTCATGGGCTTGGGGACATTTGCCTATCTCAGTTCTTGCAGTATTACAGATTTTAACAGGTGCTCGGGGACAAATGGCCTCAGTCCATGGTGGGAAAGGACTATAGCCTGGTGAAAACTTCGACTAGAGAATAATTCACCCACTGGCAATGAGGTAAGACTAAGGACTCCGTTGTACCCAGTCTAGAATCTGAGAGAGAAACAGTGTTTCCCTGAGAATTCATACCAAGGAATTATTCTCACATGCATTTGGGGTTTAAATTCTGCTCCCCACATGGTCTGGAAAACCCCAAGACAAAAATTAGTAGAGTAATGCCAGAGTGCCCAGGAGAAAAGAATGCCAATTCTCTCTAGAGAATTCTCTCCAGCACTTAGGAATGAATCCACAGAAAGCACCTCACTGAACATTAGCTCACTAACCAAAACTAAAAAAAATCTAAATAAATAAGCCACCATGAATGAAAATAAGCAAAAGCATTAAACAACATAATTAGACCCCCATGAATTTCATAACATAGAGTTGTCAAATTCAGAATACAAAAATATGTATTGTTTAAAAATTAAAAATTAAATATGATTCAGAAAGAGCATAGGCAAGAATGAAAAATAACCAAATATAACTTTAAGAAATAAAAAAAGAATTTAAGCAAAAAATTCAATGAACAGAAGATTGAAACTGATACTGAGAAAATGATGACATAGAAAGTAGATCTGTGAGGAAAGGCAGTTTGGGTTCCCACCCCAGACACCATCCGGACCACCACTCAGTGAGGCAAAAGCCAGCAGGACACCAAGCACCTGCAGCTGACACCTGTGGGGCCAGTGCAACAGGGAAAGGGAGTACAGCTCAGAGCAGGGACCATCAAGGTATGAGACTCAAAGCAGACCCAGCCTCTGAGTTAAGGAGCCCCCGACCATTGGACTACTGGGGACTTCAGCCTCTCAGACCTCAATCAAGTGGTCCAGGCTCAGAAAGGGACAGTGACTCACATTCACCTCACTAGAGAAGCTCCCAGGAGTCCCAGGACAAACAGGATAAGGACCAAATTCAACAAAATCAAAGAAAAAAAAAATCCAGCAAGCCCCACAAAGAGCAGACCCAAAACACCTGTAAACAGCTGGCATGACAACATTGGGGTTGAATCACACTGGCAGCAAGTCAGAGCGGAGATCCTCCCCACAAACAGGACATCAACAATCAAGCCCCAATTACAACAGGAGAGCCCAAACAACGCACACAAGGGGCTCCTAAAGCATCCAGCTCAGGAAATCAAAGAGACTGCTGGACCCTCAAGACACTCTCTATATAAGGCCATCCCCCGATATATAGAAACAAATACATAAAAGCTAAAATGGGGAGACAAAGAAACAATCCCAAAATGAGGGAAAAGAATGAATCTTTAAAAAATGATAATTAAATGAGATGGAGCAAGCAACCTATTAGATATACTTAAGAAACTTAGTGCAAATTACAACAGCATGAAAAGGGAAATAGAGGCCATGAACAAGAACCAGACAGAAATGAAGATTGATATATCTGACATCAAGACCACACTGGAAGGTATTAAAAGTAGCCTGGATGAAACAGAGGATTGAATCAGCAATTTGGAAGACAAGGTAGAGATAAATACCCAATTAGAGCAGAAAATAAAAAAATAATTAAAAAGCAGTAAGATAGCTAAGGGAGCTCTGGAGATAAAAACATCCCCATTACAGGAATACCAGAAGGGAAAGAGTGTGAGCAAGGAACAGAACCTGTTTAAAGAAAATATGACGAAAAACTTTCCCAACCTGGTGAAGGAAAATGTCACATATGTTCAGGAGGCACAGAGAGTCCCCAGTCAAGAGGAACCAAAAGAGACCCACACCTAGACATATCATAATCAAATGGAAAATGTTAAAGACAAAGAAAGAATCTTAAAGGCAGCAAGAGAGAGACAGAAAATTACCTACAAAGGAGGTCCTATTAGAATGTCAGCTGAGGAACCAAGATGGAAGCCTAGGTAGTCTCCTGAGCTGCAGCCTCATCAACAATTAAAAACACACACACACACACAAAAAAAACTAAAATCAAAAAGGACTTCATCAAAACCACAGGAAAGCTGGCAGAGTGGGATATCTACAATTAGAAAGAAGAAGAGAGGCTCACGGATCGGGCTGGGAGCCGCAAAGCACTAAGGTAGGGAGACGCTCACACGTGGAGAGGAAGTGCGGCCAAATGCCTGCCTGGCAGGAAGGGAGGAATTCCTGATTGCACGGAACCCTTTCTGACTGTACTGAACCCCAATCCCGGCCAAAACCGTATGAACCCAGGCTCATATGGGTGGAGTCTGGACTGTAGAGAAAGGCACCCAGAGACTCAGAGACTGGGAGACCACGGAGCGGGGAGCCGCAGCTGGCAGGGTTTACAGTCGTGCACGAGTGAGTACGTGCAGAGGTCTGTGACGGCGGAGGCTGCCACCGCCTCTCCGTAGCAGAAGGAGTCAGAAGCTCCAGACTATAGAGACCAGCCCAAGACCGGGCGAGCCCCTGGGGCACCCACGCTCTTGCACAGGGAACCTGGGACAGTCAGGCGGAAACTCAGGGAAGCTGCAGAAGGCAGAGGTCAGGCGGAAACTCAGGCAAGTGCACAAGGGCAGGGAAGAAGCCAAGACTGTCAGTTCAGCCCTGAGACTCCGCCCCATCCAAGCTGAGCAGAGGCTTCTGCAGTTTTTCAAGGCTGATCCTATAAGACTGTCTTCAATACAGAAGTTATCCCAGAGTAGACACAGCTGATACCCACATCCAATTGGTCTGAAGGTCAATTCACAACAATAGAGACTTAGCTACAACAAAGCTGTGCACGCAGTCCACAAAGGGGAGCTCCAAAAGTGTCTACCTCAGGTAACTGAGGAGGCTGACCCATTGGGCCATATAGGACACCAAACACACAAAGCCATCCTACCAACTCTGAAAAACAGTGAAAATGTCGAGACAAGGAAATAGATCTCAAACAAAAGAGATGGAGGATATAGAGTTCAGAACTACAATTCTAAGGTTATGCAAGAATATCCTAGAAAAGGTTGATAAACTTCATGAGACCCAACTAAAAAGTATACATAAACTAACTTAATTGGAAAATATTATGCAGAGTTCCAACAGCAGAATGGAGGAACACAAGAATCAGGTCATAGAGCCAAAAGACACTCCTCTGGAGAAGCAAGAAGAAAAGAGAATCCAGAAAGTTGAAGATAGTGTAAGGAGCCTCTGGGACAACTTCAAGTGCAACATCAGAATTATGGGGTGCCAGAAGAAGAGGGAGTGCAAAATACTGAAAACATATTTGAAGAAATAATATCAGGAAACTTCCCTCACCTGATGAAAGAAATAGACTTACAAGTACAGGAAGCGTACAGAACCCCAAACAATAGGAATCCAAAAAGAAATACTCTGAGACACATCATAATCAATATGCCAAGGGCAAAAGACAAAAAGAAGATCTTACAAGCAGCAAGAGAAAAGCAGTTGGTTACCTATAAGGGAGCACCCATACGACTATCAGCTGATTTCTCAACAGAAACCATGCAGGCCAGAAGGGAGTGGCAAGAAATATTCAAAATGATGAATAGCGAGAACCTACAACCAAGATTACTGTATCCAGCAAAGTTATCATTCAGAATTGAAGGGCAGATAAAGAGCTTCACAGATAAGAAAAAATTAAAGGAGTTCATCACCACCAAACCAGTATTATATGAAATGCTGAAAGATATTACTTAAGAAGAGGAAGAAGATCAAGTGAATTAAAAATCTGAGGAATAGAATAAACTGGTGAATATAATAGAATCAGGGGCAAAGAAAGGGAGTGGATTGATAATTATCAGGGTGAAAGGGGTGTGGGGGTGCAGAAAGTGACTGGATTAAAATCGTATAACCTATGGATGAGGACAATGGGGGGTGAGGGGGTAAGGGCAGAGGGTGGGATGGGAACTGGGTGGAAGGGAGCTATGGGACAAAAAGGAGAAGCAATTGTAATAATCTGAGCAATAAAGATTTATTTTTTAAAAAAAGAATGTCAGCTGACTTCTCAATAGAAACACTTCAGGCCAGAGGGAGTGGCATGAATTAATCAAAGTAAGGGCCTAAATCCAAGACTGCTGTACTACTGTATACAATGAGGTTATCATCTAAAATTGAAGGTGAAACAAAAAGCTTTCTAGACCAAAAAAAAAAAAAAAAAAAAAAAAAGGTTAAAGGAGTACATTACCACCAAGCCAGCAATGCAAGAAATGTTAAAGGGACTACTTTATTTTTTTTAATTTATTTTTTATTTTATTATTTTTTGCCTTATTTTTTTTATTAACTTATTATCTGTGTACATATATTACCATTGCCCCCCCAAAAAACATGCCCTCCCTCCCCAGAGTTTTGTGTCCATTGGTTATACTTATATGCATGTGTACAAGTCCTTCGGTTGATCTCTTATCTCCCCCATATTTCCCTCCCCTCCCAGCTGTATTTAGACAGTCTGCTTGTTGCTTTACTGTCACTATATCTATCTTATGGTTAATCAGTTTATACTGTTTTTTATTATCCATAAATGAGTGAGGTCATGTGGTGTTTCTCTTTCATTGACTGGCTTATTTCACTCAGCATGATGATTCCATCCAGGTGGCTGCAAATGATGAGATTTCCTTTTTTATGGCTGCATAGTATTCCATTGTGTAGATGTACCATGGTTTTTTGATCCAATCATCTGCTGATGGACACCTAGGCTGTTTCCAAATCCTAGCTATTGTAAATTGTGCTGCTATGAACATAGGGGTGCATATATCCTTTCTGATTAGTGTTTCTATTTTCTTGGGATATATTTCTAGGAGTGGGATTACTGGGTCAAATGGGAGTTCCATTTTCAGTTTTTTGAGGAAACGCCATACTGTTCTCCACAGTGGTTGTACCAGTCTGCATTCCCACCAGCAGTGCACGAGGGTTCCTTTTTCTCCACAACCTCGCCAACACTTATCGTTTGTTGATTTGTTAATGTTGGCCATTCTGACAGGTGTGAGGTGGTATCGCATTGTTGTTTTGATTTGCATCTCTCGGATAAGTAGTGACTTTGAACAGTTTTTCATGTGCCTCTTGGCTTTCCTTCTGTCTTCTTTTGAGAAGATTCTGTTTAGTTCCATTGCCCATTTTTTAATTGGCTCATTTATTTTCTTTTTACTGAGTTGAATAAGCTGTTTGTAGATGTTGGAGATTAAACCTTTATCAGTAATATCATTTGCAAATATGTTCTCCCATACAGTGGGCTTTCTTGTTGTTTTGTTGATGGTTTCTTTTGCTTTGAAAAAACTTTTTATTTTGATGTAGTCCCATTTGTTTATTTTCTCTTTAGCTTCCATTGCCCTAGGGGCAGTATCAGTGAAGAAATTCTTTTGGCATAAGTCTGAGATTTTGCTGCCTATGGATGCCTCTAGTATTTTTATGGTTTCCTGTCTTATGTTTAAGTCCTGTATCCATTTTGAATTTATTTTTGTGTATGGAGTAAGTTGGTGATCTAGTTTCATTCTTTTGCATGTATCTGTCCAGTTTTTCCAGCACCATTTATTGAAGAGACTATCTTGATTCTATTGTATATTCGTGCCTCCTTTGTCAAATATTAACTGAGCATAGTGTTTTGAGTTGATATCTGGATTCTCTATTCTATTCCATTGATCTATATGTCTGTTCTTGTGCCAATACCAGGCTGTTTTGAGAACAGTGGCTTTATAATACAGCTTGAAATCTGGTATTGAGATCCCTCCTACTTTACTCTTCTTTCTCAGGATTGCTGATGCTATTCGAGGTCTTTTATTGTTCCAAATGAATTTTTGGAGAGTTCTTTCTAGGTCAGTGAAATATGCCATTGGTATTTTAATGGGGAGTGCATTGAACCTATATATTGCTTTGGGAAGTATGGATATTTCGATGATGTTGATTCTACCAATCCGTGAACATGGTATTTTCTTCCATCTGTTTACATCTTCCTCTATCTCTTTTTTCAGTGTTGTGTAGTTTTCCGTATATAGGTCTTTTACCTCCTTAGTTAAATTTATTCCCAGGTATCTTAATTTTTTTGGTGCGATGGTAAATGGGATTGCTTTTTTGGTCTCTGTTTCTGTAAATTTATTGTTGGTGTACAGAAATGCCATAGATTTCCTGGCGTTAATTTTGTATCCAGCTACATTGCCAAATTCATTTATTAAGTCTATTAGTTTTTTTTATTGAGTCTTTTGGGTTTTTTATATACAATATCATGTCATCTGCAAATAAGGATAACTTTACTTCTTTTCCGATTTGGATACCTTTTATTTCCTCTTCTTGTCTACCGTATTTGCCAGCGTATAAGACAATTTTTTGGCCCTGAAAAATACATATATGACAGCGTATAAGACGACTGGGCGTATAAGACGACCCCCTAACATTTCCACTAAAAATACAGAGTTTGTTATATACTCACCGTATAAGACTACCCCCCACTTGGAGGCATATTTTTCAGGGCCAAAAAATCGTCTTATACGCTGGCAAATACGGTAATTGCAATTACGAGTACTTCCAGTACAATGTCAAACAGGAGTGGTGAGAGTGGGCATCCCTGTCTTGTTCCTTTTCTAAGAGGAAATGGCTTTAGTTTTTGCCCATTGAGTATGATGTTGGCTATGGGTTTATCATATACAGCTTTTATAATGTTGAGGTATGATCCTTCTACTCCCACCTTGTTGAGAGTTTTTATCAGGAAAGAGTGTTGGATTTTATCAAATGCTTTTTCTGCATCAATTGATATGACCATATGATTTTTATCTTTCAATTTGTTTATGTGATGTATCACATTTATTGATTTGCGGATATTGTACCATCCTTGCATTCCGGGAATATATCCTACTTGGTCATGGTGTATGATCTTTCTGATGTGCTGCTGGAGCCGATTTGCTAGAATTTTGTTGAGGATTTTGGCATCTATGTTCATGAGGGATATTGGCTTATAATTCTCTTTCATTGAGTTGTCTTTATCTGGTTTTGGTATTAGGGTGATGCTGGCTTCATAAAAGGAGTTTGGAAGTGTTCCTTCCTCTTGAATTTTTTGGAATAGTCTGAGGAGGATAGGTTTTAGTTCTTCCTTGAATGTTTGGTAAAACTCTCCTGTGAAGCCATCTGGCCCTGGGCTTTTGTTTGCTGGAAGCTTTTTGATGACTGTTTCAATTTCTTCCCAAGTAACTGGTCTATTGAGATTTTTAGATTCTTCCTGATTGAGTTTTGGAAGGTTGTATTTTTGTAGGAATATGTCCATTTCTTCCAGATTGTGCAGTTTGTTGGAATAGAGTTGCTCATAGTATTTTGTAACAATCCTTCGTATTTCGGTGGGGTCTGTTGTTATTTCACCTCTTTCGTTTCTGATTTTGTTTATTTGGGTCCTCTCTCTTTGTTTCTTGGTTAGCCTGGCTAGAGGTTCATCAATCTTGTTTATCCTTTCAAAGAACCAGCTCTTGGTTTTGTGGATCTTATGTATTGTTTCTTTGGTCTCTATGTCGTTTATCTCCACTCTGATTTTTATTATTTTTTTCCTTCTGCTTACACTGGGCTTTTCTTGTTGCTCCTTTTCTAACTCTTTGAGTTTTAGAGTTAGATAATTTTTTACCTTTTTTTCTAGTTTTTTGCAATAGGCTTGTAGAGATATGAACTTCCCTCTCAAGACTGCTTTTGCTGTGTCCCATAGATTTTGGATGGTTGTGTTTTCATTGTCATTCATTGCCAGGATGTTTTTAATTTCTTCCTTGATTTCTCTGGTAACCCAGTCCTTGTTTAATAGCATGCTGTTTAGTCTCCATGTGTTTGATTTCTTTGGATCATTTTTATTGTAGTTAATTTCCAGTTTTATGCCACTATGATCTGAAAAGATGCTTGATATGATTTCTATCTTCTTGAATTTGAAGAGACTTTGTCTATGTCCCAACATGTGGTCTATCTTTGAAAATGACCCATGTGCACTTGAGAAGAATGTATATTCTGTGGCTTTGGGGTGGAATGTTCTGAAGATGTCAATTAATTCCATCTCGTCTAGTGAGTCGTTTAGGATTGATATTTCTTTGCTGATTTTTTGTTTAGGGGATTTGTCCAAATGTGACAGTGGGGTATTAAAATCTCCTACTATGATTGTATTACTATCAATTTCTCCCTGAATGTCCTCCAGCAGTTTTTTTTATGTATTTGGGTGCTCCCACATTGGGTGCA